>OU015496.1:160022191-160064691 GCA_907164885.2 Dolomedes plantarius | reverse complement strand
ATATATGATTCATTTTCTGATTTAAATGAACATTTCGTCATTTAACTCAACTACATAGCAAAAGTGGAGTTTTTAACTTCAAAAGTAAAATATTTTTAGGTATCCAGTTTTAAATTAAAAAAAATTCTTCTAGCTTTAAAAAATTTCCCCCCACCCACCCTTCCTTGATATACTAAAACTTAAAACTCGTTTGTTTAAAATAAAGTCATGAACACATCTTAATGAAACCAAGAGGAAATTTTTCTTTCATTTCTCAAGCCAAACAAGTATTTCATTGGTTAACTTCCATAACACTGTGGGTTTCATGCGTAAAGCATTTAGTGAATTGAGAATTTATTTAATTTAATGTAACTTAGCGTCAAAGATAGTATTTACTTATGTAAAGAAACAGTTTTCTTTACCCTGATTTGGACCAAAAAATGTTTTTAACTACGTCTGATTATTTCCTTTTTGTTTTCTTCCTCAAAACACTGCAGAATATAAAATAATCCTCAAAGAAAACTAAAAATCGGGAAGTAAATGATAAACCTTGTTTACTATTTTAGCGGTATAACATAAAAACATAAGTAGAATTAAAAGCATAAATGACACGAATAAACATGAATTATGCAGATATTGAGTATCCGGAAGTAAAGTAACTATTGGCATACATAAAGTCCTTTGTTTGTATTATCTAACAAATTAATTTACTCTTTTCAAGCATTAATCTGCATTTCCAAACAATAACCTGCTAAACAGACGTTAAAGAATAAGTCACAGTGAAAATATATGTTAAATATCCCAGTAATTTCAAGTTTAAATACCCACTCATGTTATTTAATGAGGTGATCAGAAATGATCAGCTAATTCTGTTTATTCAATTAATTATAAAATATCTAACATGAATTATGGAGATATTGAGTATCCGGAAGTAAAGTAACTATTGGCATACATAAAGTCCTTTGTTTGTATTATCTAACAAATTAATTTACTCTTTTCAAGCATTAATCTGCATTTCCAAACAATAACCTGCTAAACAGACGTTAAAGAATAAGTCACAGTGAAAATATATGTTAAATATCCCAGTAATTTCAAGTTTAAATACCCACTCATGTTATTTAATGAGGTGATCAGAAATGATCAGCTAATTCTGTTTATTCAATTAATTATAAAATATCTAACATGAATTATGGAGATATTGAGTATCCGGAAGTAAAGTAACTATTGGCATACATAAAGTCATTTGTTTGTATTACCTAACAAATTAATTTACTCTTTTCAAGCATTAATCTGCATTTCCAAACAATAACCTGCTAAACAGATGTTAAAGAATAAGTCACAGTGAAAATATATGTTAAATATCCCAGTAATTTCAAGTTTAAATACCCACTCATGTTATTTAATGAGGTGATCAGAGATGATCAGCTAATTCTGTTTATTCAATTAATTATAAAATATCTAATTTTGTTAAGGAAATACTTAATAAAACTGCACCGTCCGAGAAAAATAAGTTATGTTTTAGTTCTATTAATTTAATATCCGTTTGCTCAAAATGTTTGAACAATTCTTAACAAAAGAAAAAGAAAAACTTTCCCATCACATGCAATTCATTTACATTCATTTCTCAAAACCAATCAAAAATTTCATTATTGAAATCCCATTATATTTTCCTTGGGGGATGAACGGTTCATTTCGAGAAAATAAATGAACAAATTTTGAATTAACTAAACACATTAAAATAATCAAGGATTAAGGAATTTAAAGTGAGTGGAACACCAAGGTCAAAAACGTTATATCTAGTAATTAATTAACATTTGTAAAATAAAAAAAAAACTGTTTAGCGAAAAAACTTCTGGTAAGCGCTTTTAAGTAGTTTTTTTCCCTTTCTTGAAACACTGAAATTATAAAATATACTTGCTAGTTTAAAATAACTTGATGAACACTTCCTAATAAAAGCAATTGTAAGACAAACTTCTATCACTTAAACTAAACAAATATCATTCAAACCCCCTTAAACACTTGCATGATTGATAATTGATCTATTTTCTGAATTTATTACGAATTTGCTCATATAAATTTACATATAAAAGGTAATATTTAAGGCTGCTGTGTACTAACCCTATTGGATTCGCTCACATCAATATTAATCTATGGAGAAAATGTGTCTACTATTTACAGCTATACAAATGCTGATAATCCAATAAAAATGGTGTTTTCAGATAGCCTGAACTTTACTGCACCTTGCGCCATATTTATTTTATATATTTCATCCACCGGGAATTCATTAGCGTTTAAAACACACTATAGCAGATTTTTTTCTCCAAATAATTTAAATTTTAAAATATTATTTTCATTTTTTTAAATAACGAAAAATGCCCCAAAGTGTAAAATTTCTTTCTGTATTACGGAGTACAATTTTTTTAAAAAAGCTTTAAATCCATGTCGGTAATCCTTGGACAAATTTTCTCCATATATTAACATTGAGGGGAGTGAATCCAATAGAGTTAGTACACAGCAGTCTTAATATAAACTACAAAAACATTTTTATTTATTCTATATTAGATGAAAATTTATTAAAATTTGGTGTTAGTTAATGTGACTCACTAATAGCAAATGAAAAACTAAGTTTAAAATTAGTTTCTTTCATTTCTCAAACTAAACAATTGTTTCGCTGTCCATGTCCCACAATACTTTGCAAGGTTGATAAGATTTTTTTTTGAGGATGAATTCGTTCATCTAACTGAACTAAGTATCAAAATTAACCTTTACTAATAGAGCTTTTTATGAATCCTGTTTTAGACCAACAATTTTTTCATTTGCGTCTTTAAGTGATTTTTTTTCTTCCCTGAAACACCAAAATTTCATACTTGTTTGTTTAAAATAATGTGATGAACACATTTTAATAAAAGCAGTAGAAAAACGTTCATTTAATTTCCTTTCCTCTCTCAAAACTAAACAAGTATTTTGTTATTCAAATCTCATGACATTTTACGAGGTTGATAAAGGATTTCTTTTGTGAATTAATTCAGAATCCGTACATCTAAAAACGCTTCAAAGATAATATTCAATAAAAAGTCTTTTTATATTTCCTGCTTCAGACCCAAAAAATCTTTACTTTTAACTCCATCTTTAAGTGGATATTTTTTTCTTGCATTTTGCTGTTAAGGGAAAGAAAAATGCTCATTTGCTTAAAATTATTTGATGAACGCACCCCTAAGGTAAAACAATTGGATTTAATTTCTCAATGGTAAGTATTTTGTAATTCAAATCCCATAAAACCCGTCATAATAAGTTAGCCGTTTCATGGATCAGTTGGGAATTGGATCATTTAACCTAACTCCTAATACCGAACATAACATTTACTACAAAAGCATATCTATATATCACTCTTTAGATAAAAAAATTCCTGCTAAACTGTATCATTAAGAGTTTCTTTTTTTTTTCAAAACTCAAAACACCAAAAGCGCCAAAATTTACTGTATCCAAAAGTCATGAGTTATTTTTACGGAGCTACCCATTAGAATTTTAAAAAAATTATTTCAATAGAAAGAACATAAATTTTAATATCAATCATAGATTTCGATCATAGTATCATAGATTTCGATGTGTGCACCTTTTGTAGCACGACAAATGTCTAAATGGTAATCCAGTTCTCTCCAAGTGTTTCGTAGCATATCAGGAGTTATTATACTTTTTGCTTGTGGATTCCTTAAATCCGTTGTGTATAAACAAAAAATTGAAACAGTGGATGAGTTGAAGAAGCGTATCATTCAAGAAATTCGTGTAATAACTCCTGATATGGTACGAAACACTTGGAGAGAACTGGATTACCATTAAGACGTTTGTCGTGCTACAAAAAGTGCACACATCGAAATCTATGATACTATGATCGAAATCTATGATTGATATTAAAACTTGGGGAGATGTTCTTTCTATTGAAATATTTTTTTTTATTTTAATGGGTAGTTCCGTAAAACTAAGCCATGACTTTTGGATACCTTTAGCCCGGACACCCTGTATATAAAATACGAATTTCTCTCATTTCTCAAACTCAAGAAGTATTTTGATAATCAGATCCCTCATAGCACTTTGCGGGGTGTAATGACTTGATGGTTCCTACGGGTAAATTCCAAGGGACACACGTCTTTGTCACCTAAGCTGTTTTATCAGTGCCGAAAGGTGACCTTCCGTTTAGTTACACAAAAGCCGTGACGTAGTGACTCTTCGATATACTTCAAGAAAGGAACCTCTTTTGAAACGATTCCCTAGTTGACAATGGAGTCCAGATGAAAGGCTAGTGTCGGCTGGTCAGACGCTTGGAGGCACGGAGCGGCAAGCGGTAAATGAAAGGACCCCCCACGAAAAAGGAGCGGATATATATTTCGCCACCTTGATGTAAATGGAGGCAGTTGACGTTTTTTCGCAGGTGTGGACAACCCTTGTCGACGAACGCGTGCCAGAGATCGTGAGCCTGCCGTTTTCCATAATGATATCCTGAACCCGCGAATTATTCTTAGATAATGTTTATTTTGTAATTATTGTATAAAGCCTATATTTAATCTAGAATTCCAATAAAGCATTTTGTAAATATTAAAGGCTGTCAGTCTTGGTTTTAGGCGAAGTCCTTACAGGGGGATATAAATGACTCATTTTATGAATTAATTGGGAATTTGTTCATTTTACTTACGAGTTGGAAGGTAACATGTCCATCAGACATTTGTTTTAGGGCAAAATATTTTGCTTAACTACGTCTTTAATTTTTTTTTCCCCTTTCTTCAAAGCGATGCTTTAAATATTTCTCAAAGAATACAAGATATCGGAAGTAAATTATGCTACTATATTATTGAGCGGCTAAGCATATTGTAACCTGATCGTCGTGATCCGATGTATAAGCCACTCGTAATATTAATGTGGACACTAATACATGTCTATTTACATCTTGTTTATTATAAAATCGACATCTAAACTAATATTAATTTATACACGTTTGTTCCGAAGAACCATCATACGTCGATTCAAGGGCACGGAGTTCCTAAATCAGTTCAATAGAGACCCTGTCTCTCTCTGTTCTCTCCGCTCGCCCGACGTCGTTTCAGCCAAATCTAAGTCTAATCTAATCTTTTTCTCGCTGTCACCTCTATTTATCCCTTTTTCTGTCTGTCAAACATTCTCGATCTTTCCACACCTCGAACACCAGACCTTCCGGTTCCATTCTACGTAGACCACCTATGGTGAATTTCATGCCGCGAACGACCTTCACTAATAATTCTGAATGATGTGTCAGTGGTCCCAATTATGAATGTCAGACGTGAGTCTGACACATATAATTCACAATAATACGCTTCCCGGACGGTTAGTCCTTAAGCTTGGTGAACCTGAAGACCAGAAGCTGCGTTGCAATACCTGCAAACTCAGCCGAAGGTTTATTTCCTCTGTTCGGTTCATGATTAGTATGGGCCTGGGCGCCGGATGGACAGTACAGATCTGCCGACCAATTTCGGCAACCCGGGGCCCCACATATATATATTTAAGTTACTAAGCCGATTCTTTGGGCAGTCCGTGAGAGAAAACTGCTGCCTCCATTTACTTCATTTTGGTCTTAAACGAAATATTTTAATCTATAAATGTGTCAAATTTAGTTTTTGTAATCGCAATGTCTATTAATTAGGGATAATTTCCAATCCAAAAATTGTTTTCTGCGCATGCTCGGTGACATGTTTAAATCTGGCTTTAGATAGTCACAAAGCACGAGGCCGCATAAACACATTGATTTGTTTGTTCGCATGCTCAGTGACATGTTTTACTCTAGCTTTAGATACTTACTATGCACGAGTCCGCATAAACACGTTAATTTGTTTATTCCGAGGAATCTCTCTAAAATTCTCTCTCTCTCTCTCTCTCTGCCATTTTTATTTTTAATTATGTTTGTGAAATATAGAATTAAGCCTGATGGAAATTGTTTATTTCGCACTGTTTCAATTATTTAAAGTGTATTTCTCTATACTTAACATTCAACATTTGGCAATGATGAGTTAAGTATAATTTGTGTATTAGTACATTTATTTATTATCCAGCCATCATTTTTTGACGGGTAACTAGTAAATACATAAATTTGAATTCAAACAAATTATCTGTATAAACATAAGTTATAGAAGAACACGAATAAAAAATAAATTAAGATACAACTCACCAACAGCAACTCGGAGAATAGTAATTATTGGTAGACATCAACAAATATAGCATTCTGCACTTTTCAGAGTAACCAGTTAGAGGGTGTCAAAGAATAAGGCATAGAGCAACATCCTGATCGTTAAATTAAATGCTAATGTTTGCAAAGACATTTCTTTTTATTTTTAAGCGGAAGCACTTGTCGTGAAACATTCGCCTATACTACGCAGCAGTTTACTGTCCATTTTATTATGGGGGCACCATATAGGAGGACAGCATTACCCCCTATGAAGACACAAACTGAGGCACAAATGGACGACACAAACGGATGCATTTTTCGTGGCGCGACACCGGGACTCGATCCGAACACTCTCAGCACAGAAAACCAGCTCGTTGAACCACTGGGACGCCACAAGCCTGTTTGCAAAGACTAAAATCTCATAATCCTTACATAGTGGTCCTAGTTCCTCAAAAATACGCTTTCGAAAAGTCCGGTTCTTCAATTTCCCATCATAATTTAATGTTGTTATAAAACGCAATATTATAGCTTTATTAACCCAAACAATGTGGGATGTTTACAGTAATACCCCGTCTTACGTGAACTCGGAGTTACGCGGCTTTTGATTTTATTCTTTTCACCTTTTTGAAACCTTGGAAGGAAATTAATCCAAAACTTTAAATGGTGTCTGGAAGAAACTTTGTCCAATATTTTTTTTTTTAAATGAGACGGAAGCAACGCCTGAAACTGATTATATTGCTCTTGTGACAGAAGAAGTCGTCGATCTTGCCAGGCAATTAGATATGGAAGTCGATGGAGATGATGTCAACGAGCTGTTGGATTCTCATCATGAGGAGCTGACAGTCGATCATCTCAGGCCGTCTGCACACGGAGCAACTCAAAAGAAACTGATAACTGACTCAAATCACACACCAGTCCGTGATGAGTCGCAACCTGTGTAACTGAATGGAGCCACGCACACGGCGCAACTGGTTACAAACCCGTCGTGTAACCAGTTGCGCCGTGTGCGTGGCTCCATTCAGTTACACAGGTTGCGACTCATCACGGACTGGTGTGTGATTTGAGTCAGTTATCAGTTTCTTTTGAGTTGCTCCGTGTGCAGACTGGCTCATAGAGATGCGCGACCAAAGCAACCCTGAAGAATCGGACACTTCAGACCCAATTTCAAAAATAAATAAATAAATAAATAAATAAAAATTAAAAATTAAAAAATTAAAAAAATAGTGACAGTTATGAACTTGTCAGCGCAAAGGAGAATGGGTTACATATTTTAGAGAATATGGAATAAAGATCGCGTGATCACGAAAAAGCAGGGAATTTTTAAAAAAATGTTAGTCTGCTATGAAGAAATCCTCGTGAAACAAAAAAAAGGCGTTAATACGGCAGGCTACTTTATTGGATTTTTCAAAACCATCAACATAAATATTTTTTAATATTTTGTACATATGTATAATATTAATAGGTAATACAATATTTTTCTTTTAAACTGCTTATTTTGTAATTTCTTGGTCCCGATAAGACAAAATTTCTATGTATTTATATGCAAAGTTGTACCCCCGACTTACGCGAATTCGACTTAGTCGACCTTTTGCCGGTCCCACCTACCGCGTAACTGCTGGATATTACTGTATATACGAGGTACTACCCAAAAGTTCCCGAGATGTACCGATAAACAAAGTTGTAGAATACGAGTAAGATTGGAAAAAGGTTTCATTTTAAAGGAATTTTTATGATCTTTCTCGTGATATAAATTTTATAACCTTCAGATTATTATTTTAAATGCGAAATTTAATTTAAAAATATCTAAAAAGAATTTTTCAAAAATCTTTCGCAGTACACCCCTACACTAGAAGAAGAATCACCATGCAAAATTTCAGTCCTTTAGATCTAGTGGTTTGGTCTGTGCGTTATCTGTCAGTCAGTCATGGAACTGTTTTATATATATATATATATATATATACAGCGGTACCTCCCTTAACGGATACTTCCGAATAGCGGACACCTCTTATTAACGGACATTTTTACGAGGCCCAGTCCTTTTATATAGGACAATCCATGTTATTCCCTTTGGATAGCGGACACTCCAAATAGAGGACAGGTATTTTTGAAAAACTTTTAATTATTTTGGCAAACATTTCAAAATTATTCTAACAAGCAAGCTAAAAATATATTCAGTAGTAATTAAAATAATTTAACTCCTATACATTGTATTTTGGGATTATTTAATGCAAGATAAAAGGGTTGGCACACAGTTAAAAGGCAAAGTAGTAAATAGTTATTCTTTTCTTACCAAAATAATTTTTCCTTTTTAATTAAAATTGCAGCCGTAATTTTCAATCAAATGTCAAACAGAAGTGCAAAAATTTTTTTATATAAAAAGGTTGTCCTCCTCAATAGCGGACACCTCCTAATAACGGACAAAACTTTTGGTCCCGTGACTGTCCTCTTTTCGGAGGTACCACTGTTATATATATATATATATATATATATATATATATATATATATATATATATATATATATATATATATCATATTCATAGTTGTGTCAGTGAAATATACAAATACCAATGCATTTTTATAAAAGCCTCATGAGATTTGAACAGTCAAAAATGACATGTCCACTCTGCTGTCGCGGCGTTTAGTGATACTATTTATTAGCATTAACCACAAAACAATCCTTAACGACGTTTGGCAGCAACGATTCCATTTCCTAAAACGTCCTGTTTATTTACAACTTTCGCTTCCCCTAACCCACTAATAAAGAGAAGAAGAAGAAGAAGGGAAATACCGCAATGTCACCTGAAGCAGTAAATCAAGTCTTCAGATTTCCACTTGTGGGAAATTCTCTTAAAACCTTCATTCCACTTACGAGACATCAAAACTTCGGCTAAGCGATCGGGACTATAATACGCTAAAAATAATTTATTAGCTCCCATATCCCTCCTGCTACTTTCTTTATCTCGTTTTCTTCGTTTCCCTTTAAAACTGGAAAATCGTCCCTTAAACAAACTCTTTTGGTGGGGGGGGGGGGGTCAGCAGCCAGAAACACACATCTCCAAAATAAGCATAAAACGTGTCTGGGAATGAAATTAAGTTCGGAATTCCTTCTCCCCCCCCCCCAAATCTCCGAAAATTCAATTTCCATCTGATTCCAGCTCGCCGAAATGGGATATAGATATCTATCGAAATTCCAATTAAATTCGAACACACCGTGATGAATGTGTTTCGAATCAATTTGTCCTGTGCTTCTCGAAATCTGTGTGTGTGCTTGTTTCGCCTCTGATGCTGCAGATAATAACTCGAGAGATAATGTGTTCCAGATATTTTAATTATCAACTTGGAAAGATAGAGGAGATGAAGAAACAAGTGAAAAAACGAGGAGAAAAACCTTTTAGTGCTGGGTGGTTTTTTTTTTTTCTTTTTTATATTTTTTTGTCCCTTCCCCCCTCCTCCCGTATGACAGGAAATGTGATGCAGCAAGAAAAGTTCATTGAATTAGGACCACTAAAGGTGACGTCATCTTTGGAAGTCCTCCTCCTCCCTCGGCCATGATTAGATCAGCTTCGGATGAGGACCCGCTAATGCATAAAGCGCATTATTTCCATTATACATCTCGCTTTCTATTTTGTCTGCAGCTGTACTAATTTCACTTTCGGAATCAAAAGACAAAGGATTATCTCGGACCTGCGAGCGAAGGAAAAGAAGAATAAATAAATAATAAAAAAAAAAGTATTCATTAAGCAAAACCGGTGGAAAAAAATAAATAAAAAAAAAATCACAAAAAGATGGAAACAATTAAAAGCGCTTTTCTCGGATATTTATTATTTTGCGAGGGAAAAGGGATCGCAAATGTGCATTATTATAAGAAAAATAACCGCAGATATCAATAGGTTTTTTCTTCCTCCCTTTAAAAATGAAAAGCAACGCGCGAAAATTAAAACAGTAATCACGGAAAAAATTAATAGATTTCCGAAAAAGGTGAGTACAAACAAACAAGCAAAAAAAAAATATAAAGGTACATGAAAAGCCGGACATTTGCGTTAAAACGTTTTAGTTCATTAGTTGAAAGGAATTTCGCGAGCTCAGAAAATAACATGAAACTGTTCGAATTTTTTTTTTTTTTTTTTACCCCGTCTTTTTCCTCTTGGAGCTTAAAATGTATAAAATAACCTGTAATCTTTCACAGTTCATAAAAGTTCTTTTCATATTTTGTTAAGAATGAGATTTTCCCAAAAAACGGATTTAGCCGGAAAATAAATACCACCTATGGAGGAAAAAGTATAATTTCTATAAAAGTTACTTTAAATCTCCAGAAATATTTACCATCTATTCCCGCGGAGGAAATTGGATTGCCTTATAGGTTCTGTATAAGTAAACGATACCACGGCAAGCAGTTTTTTTCTCTGTTTGTTTGATTTTTTTTTTCTTTTAGCTTTGTACTTGTTCACTTTGATACGCTGGAAATCCGATCGAAATGCAGTTTCGAAAATCATCGCAGCAAATGGATTATCCTTTAGTAGTTAACGCCTCTAAAAAGATAAAAACTAGATTGAGAGGGTAAATTTATTACCTGTAGATCTAACAACGACATCGAAAAAAAGCTTCTAGTGCAATGAGACGGTGTGTTCTTACTTACGATTGAAAACGCGCTTAGAAAACTTATATAGATTTGATGATGCCAGTATAAGCCGCAGAATTCGGCGGAATGTTTTGCTTTGAAGAAGTTTATTATATACAATATTCATGATCATTTTACCCCCAAAATAAACAGCATTTCTAGTCGCAATTCGTGAAAAATATATCAAAGCGTAATATAACCTTCTACTTACGTATTATTCAATATACAGTATTGAAAGCTTTTGAGTTTTTCCTTCACCCCAAGATTTGTCTTTTTAATTTCACTCTTTCCTATTTTGCTAACTTTTTTTTCTGTTTTCACGTTAAAGTTCTATGATTAAAAAGTTATAATATAAGCAACATAAAAAATATTCTGTATTTTAATTTAAATTGAAAAGTTACATATTATACTTTACATCACGAAACGAATTGAATCATTTGTTTTTCTTTTTCTACTATCTCTTTGAATTAATTCAAAATTTTTACTAATTTTGTTTTAAAAAAATGGGACATAAACATAAATATATTTCGACATCATTTCTAAATCTCCCATTTTTTCCTAATATTTCCTCTATTGTTAAATTATAATTGTCCGAGATTTAAAAGTTATAATTTCAATAAATCAATAAGATTTTATATTTTAATTCAGATTAAAAAAATTATACAATAATTTACATACATATTGGTATTTTTAAATATTTATTTCAACCTAAATTTTTTAAACATATATTTAAACCTAAAATTTTTAAACACATATTTCAACCTTAATATTTTTAAACATATATTTCAACCTAAATTTTTAAACATTTATTTCAGCCAAATTTTTTTTAAATATTTATATTAACCTAAATTTTTTTAAACACTCATTTCAGCCTAAATTTTTCTAAACATTTATTTCAGCCTAAATTTTTCTAAACATTTATTTCAGCCTAAATTTTTCTAAACATTTATTTCAACCTAAATTTTTTAAACGTTTATTTCAACCTAAATTTTTTAAACGTTTATTTCAACCTAAATTTTTTTAAACATATATTTCAACCTAAATTTTTATAAACATTTATTTCAGCCAAAATTGTTTTAAACGTTTATTCCAACCCAATTGTTTTAAAACATTTTCTTACACTCATATTTAAGCACCGTGATCAAGAGTTTCCAATAAAATTAATCCGTTTAAATTTTATTTAAATGTTATAAAAGGAGGAAGCATTATAAAAAGAATGTAATTTTATTTAATATAACATAATGTTACGTAAATTGTACTATTAATAATCTCTTAAAATATGTTATTGAGGAATATGCCGCAATATGAGACATATCGGAATGTGCCTCAACGGGAGATATCACCGAAGGCGTCACAATATGTCATGTATGTATATTACGTACGATGAAATAGCTCGAAATATCACACAAGATGTTACATTACGTATTAGCATATGTTATAAGCCCTTATATATTATGTAAGACATACTGTTATGCGACATAATACAATATTTCCTGTTATCACACACTATAGAGCAATATGCCATTACTTATTATGTTATAAACTGTGTAGTATTTCATAACATTGGCGATAAACCAATATTCAGAACAAGATATCATTTTACGGGATATTGCCATCCAAGTTTCTTCTAAATATTAGGGCTTTGTGTTTAGTTTGTAATCCTGATGTCATGTTCTCTTCCCTTTTCCTCATAACCATCTATAACATTTCAACAAAAACATCTTTCTTTTACCTGCAGTTAAACTAAACCAGTTAAAAATAAAAGTATTTTATATTTACCATTTCAGGTAAATTTGTACAAATGCTGCCATAAAGATGATGCGTTTTCTTTTGGGCAATTATCTTCCTCAAATAACTTAAGGAAATTACTTATGAAATTTAAGGGAAGAAAACTGTTATTAAAATATGATTTTTGTGTTCAAATGTGTCTGTCCATATAAAAGTGCTTGAAATGTTCAAAATTTGGTTTTAAAAAGTTTGAAACATTAGAGTGTGTTCAATTTTCATATATATATATATATATATATATATATATCTATATATATATATATATATATATATATATATATATATATATATAGAGAGAGAGAGAGAGAGAGAGAGAGAGATGATGAGAGAATAACTCATAACTCTATTCGAACTTTTTTTCCATTAGTGTTCCAAATTCTTTGTCGTTAAAATTTATGAAACTTTTATTTATTAAATTATTAATCTCTTTGAAGGGGAAAAAAATCATTTTTCACAAGGTCACCTAGACTTCAGGGAAAATAATTTCATATTTTTTAAACTGAATCAAAAATACTTGCGACAGTATAAGGAGCCTAGTACAAATGAATACTCTTCAAAATTTCATAGATTTACCTAGCAAGAAACTATAGATATGTTCTTTAAAGGTGCAAATCTTGAAAAATTCCATTGAGAAGTAAATTAAAGAACCCGTGTAAAACAGAGGGTACATATGGTTAGTACTGCATAAAATTGTTATATATATCATTTTATTCTGAAAATTCTGTAGTTTATTTAAAGTCAGGATTTTTTTTCTTATGAATTTTGTGTTCCGGTACTCATAGTGCCTCAAGTATGCATGTAGAATTTCACTGACATACAGTTGACTATATGATTCTCTCGTTTGTCTTTAATCGAACATTCAGCCAGTCTCTCTCCCTCTCTAAAAGAATAAATGAATGACCGTTGTTTTTTTTTTAATGTTTATTATTACCATTATTATTATTATTATCCCAAAGTGTAGGTACACAAAAGCAAGATCTGAAACATTAACCTTTTCCTTACGGGGTGGTATAGCATGTATCCCAAGATTACGGGTCCAAGAAGGAATATATATATATATATATATATATATATATATATATATATATATATATATATATATACTAGCTGAAAACTCGCCCTTCGCTACGGAGTACATTCAAATTAAATAAAATGGTCAATGTATGCAATTAATGCCAAAAAATAAATAAATATATATATATTTATAATAAATACGATGATCAATGTATACAATTGATGTTAATATATATATATATATATATATATATATATATATATATATATATTAATATATATATATATATATTAATATATATATATATATATATATATATATATATATATATATATATATATATATTTATAAAAAAATCGTAAGGGATATTTTTAAAGACAAAATGATGTAGATGAAAATATTCAAATTAAATCTAATAGGACATACTAAAGAATATAGTACAGTTAATATAGTATAGTTTGAGGAACATATCTTTTACTGTATTTTAGTATTTTTTTGGATAATGTCCAATAGTCTGCTGCATTAGAAAGAAAAAAAATATTTCTTCTATCTATTTCGTTGTTATCACTTAGTTGTTATTTTTACTTCATTTTAAAAGTGAAGTTATTTTCCCAACAATTTATTATTTGATATGATTAAGTGTAGATACCTGCATTGTGAACAATAGTACATACAGAGAGTGATGTAATTCACACTATATTTTAGTACTTGCTGAATTTTTACTCCATTTTTTAAGTGAAAAAAAATTTCCCCAACAATTTCTTATTTGATGTCATGATAAAGTGTAGATATCTTAATTCTGAAAATTGTACACACAGAGAGGGATGTAATTTTTAAAATAATTGGTGTTGGGTTTCTCAATCTTATCTTTAACTCTGTTCTGAAGTAATGGAAATTCACATTTTTTAATCATGATTTTTTAGAATCAGCGTTATAGTGAATTTAGCAATGATTATAATTTTTTTAGCTGAGCTCCCACTACCCCTTAGTAACGTATATTTATGATGACAGGTAATGGTAACATTCCTTACATAGGTTACTTTCAGTTGAGTTGTTTTGCAAAAGAAAATATAAAACTAAAAGCGACCATGCTGGTCGCGCAGCGGCTAGTATATATATATATATATATATATATATATATATATATTAAGGGGGTTATATATATATATATATATATATATATATATATATATATATATTAAGGGGGTTATATATATATATATATATATATATATATATATATATATTAAGGGGGTTATATATATATATATATATATATATATATATATATATATATATATATATATATATATATATATATATATATATATAAATAACCCCCTTAATGACCGGTCTTACAAAAGTGGTATGAAATTTCCAGTTCTAAAGAGGGAATCGGAAAAATGGACCCCGTAATCTAAGGTTAACAAAGTCCACGATGGAAATTGGACGAGGAGAAGAATTTGGTCGTCTCCCATTCAGGCGAGGAGATATATGATTTGGAATTGCTTCTTTCCTCTTGCAGATGGAGCACAAGGAGAAAACCTTTTTGAGTCCTTCAAAAATCATATCTCTTCTATACCTTGTCCTGAAGCGTGAAATGCAACTAGCAACGCGACGGGATAACTTGGAGTGTATGAGAATGTCTGGTTCACAAGGTATACATACCCATTAGTGATAGGAAAACAAGGAACCAACTTAGAGAGCATGACTGTTATGTAATTCTACTTACTGCGTTTCTTTGTTTGTTTGTTTATTCTTTGGAAAATTATATAAATCAGTCACCACGATAAATTCACTATAAACAACTGTAAATTAAGCTCAATTGCAAAAGAAATTGTCAAATCTGAATTCGTGCTACAGAATTTCGAACTGTGCTTGATTTACAGTTATTTACCGCGGATAAGTTGCGATTTCTCTATTCTCTGACTTATTTCACTAGTTTCTACGCCAGTTTTCTTATCATTTCAGTAGTTATAGGCACTTGGGAGGTTTTAAAAAAAATTATGAATAACTGGGAATTTAGAGCTTCGGGGAAAAAATTATCTCAATTGCTAAAGTAAGCTCAACTGCAATCTGCAGAATTTCAAACTGAGCTTAATTTACAATTTTTATTAGAGGATTAATTGCTGTTTCTCTATTCTCTGACTTGTTTCATTAGTTTTTGTGCTGATTTTTCTATCCTTTCAGTAGTTATATACGCTTGGGATGTAAATAAAAAAAAGAATTATGTATGACTGGGAATTTAAAGCTTCGGAAAAAAATAATTAACTCAACTGCTAAATTATGCTAAAATTTCAATCTACAGAATTTCCTATTGAACTTAATTTACAATCATTAATAGCGAGTTAATTGTGGTTTCTCTATTCTCTGAATTATTTTACTAGTTTTGACTCCAATTTTCCTATCCTTTCAGTAATTACATACACTTAGGAGGTTAAAATAAATAAAGAAATAAATAAATAAAGTTATGAATGACTGGGAATTTAGAGCTTCGGAAAAAAATTAATTCAACTGCTAAATTAAGCTAAATTACAATCTACATAATTTCAAATTGAACTAAATTTACCATCATTAATAGCGGGTTAATTGTGGTTTCTCTATTCTCTAGTTATTTTACTGACTCCCATTTTTCTATACTTTCAGTAGTTATATATGCTTTGGAGGTTAAAAAAATAAAATTATGAATGTCTGGGAATTTAGAGCTTCGCGGGGAAATAATTATGTGCACTAACTGATGATAACCGCTTCCAGTAATTTTGTTCAATTTTTATAGAATATCAAAACCACTTTTAATTGAGTCATGTAGGATCAAAACTAACAATCTCCATTATTTTTTTTTCAGAATTTAGTTAAGGATACTTTCTTATAGTATTTCAATCAGATAGAAACGAAATTTTTTGGAACATGGCCGACTAGTAAAACACACTGTGGGAATTTTCTAAAGGTGATTTCAAATTTATATCTTCAAAAATACATGATATAGTACCGTAAGACTTTGTGACTGCAGCGGTAACTTTGTGACACATAGTAATTTTTTTCGTATTTCGAATCTTGCGCCGCGCCCATGATACCGGGCAGGCAAAGAACAGCGCCAACAGCTTGTCCGACATACAGAGACACCTAGTGACGAGTGCCCGGAGCTTCTGCACGCCATTTGTCTTCGTTGGCCAGTGGATTTTTCATACCGGTTGTCAAAGTATTGTCTGAAACTTCGGAAACTTTATGTGCTGAAGGCTAACACCTTATATACAACCATCTACCACAGGAAAATTATTTTTTATTGTCAATATATTGGTAAGATTGTGGAGCAATATAATGTTTGTGTAGTGATATTTCCGAGAGATATGAGAACATAACCTAAATATCGAAAGGTGACGGGGTTACTATGTGACGCATTGACACTGTCACAAAATAACCCGCAAAGTCGACCCACTTCCTCCAGCCGCTCGATGATGCATTTTTCCGTCCTATATATATATAGATATCGTATCTGTATATATATATATAGCTTCCGTATCTATATACAAGGTGTTCCCATAAAGTAACCGGGCAATTTTTTTATAAATAAGAAAAATATTACTCACCTTCAAATAACTTTAACTCCTTCAAAATAATCACCAAAGGAGTCTATACAATTTTTCCAACGTTTCTCCAAGTCATCGAAACACTGTTTATAGGCGTTGGAACTAACCGTTCGCAAAATACGCGTAACATTTAATTTTTCATGGTCATCTTCAGCTTCGGAAAAAGGAAAAAAAATCCGTTGGTGATAAGTCCGGAGAATATGGTGGGTGATTTATCACTGTAATTGAATGCCTAGCAAGATATTGTTGTACAGAAATTGCTGTACGGGGCCTATCATTATTGTGTAAAAGAAAACATTGCCCAGAATCAAATAGTTCCTCCCTAACTCTTCTTATCCCGTTTCTTAATCGAAAAAGCACCTCCTTGTAAAAATGCTGATTAATTGTTTGATTTTCAGGAACAAATTCGTGGTGAATAAGTCCTTTGTAACTAAAAAATGCAATCAGCATCACCTTAGTCTTTGATTTTAAGAACGAATTTTCTCCACATTTTCCTCATCCTTTGAAGTTGAAGGGCGTCCTGTCTTTGGTTCATCTTCAATGCTTTCTCGCCCACATTTAAAACGGTTGTACCACTCATACCCATGTGTTCTTGATAACGATGCATCACTATATACTGTTTGATGCCTCTCTAAAGTTTAGGTAGCAGATTTACCTAATTTGTAACAAAATTTAATGTTACAACGTTGTTCCATTCCGAAGCAAATTTTTTTGTACAGTGCCTTCTCAGTAAATGAAAATTACTACGGCGTTTTGATATGCAAACGACTAAATAACCAGTTTAAACTGGCTTTAACAAGAGTTGAGGTGTCACTCTTTCTAGCCAGGTGATTATTCTTTCACTTTTTTTATTTTATTGTTTGATCTTTCAATTTGTCCGGTTACTTTATGGGTGCACCTTGTATATATAGATACATATATACATAACACATACATATACGCATACAAAAGAGGTAAGCAACGATAAGCAATCCTTCGTTAATAACTCGCGGTAGTCTCGGTAGAAGAAACTACCTGATTTTTATTTATTTATTTATTTATTTTTTTTGTGGGGGGGGGGGGGGTAATTTTTGGTTGAAGGAGTTTTTACTCTAAATCAAAAGTCTCGAGGTACGAAGAGTGAAACTAGAACAAAGATGGGATGTACGACATTTCACAGAAATACCTTCCGAAAAAAATTGCTGATTTGCCCTTCTTAAGTGCGGCAAACTAATGGGAAAATTTTTATTGTAGATCCCGACATAATTAGTCCTTGGGAATCCAAACTTGACCGTAGCATTCTCAATCAACAAACCTAAAACTGGCTGTCCTTTCGAAATCATACTGATGTTCACAAAAACGTTCAACTGCTTTAGAATCACGTTGTCTGTAACCCTTAAATATATGTAAAACATTTCAGTGAACTTACACATTTCAAACTTTCTTTATATGCGATATTTTCAGTAATTAAAATACATTTTAAGAGTAACATTTGGAGGTGAAAAAAAAATTTAATTTAGAGGAAAAATAGATATTTGATCTAAATTGGCATGTTAGGGCAAATGGTTTTCTTAGATATATATATTCCACTAACAATATTGAAAAATTTTTAGTACCTGATGAACTTTAAAAACCCCTCATTACCAAGAATTTCATAAGAAGAAGCGTCAAAAAACAAATGCTGGGTATCTTTATAATAAGTTCTTGAACTCTGATGACTTTTCAGCATCTTATAAAAATACTGTGCAATGCTATGTAATAAAGCTAGGAGAAAACACGATGTACCGTAAAATGATTCGGAAAACAAACAAAAAAAAGGGAGAAATATTGATTGTTTCTTTTTTGCTTTGGTTCAATTTCGACGTTGCATCGCACGGGCAACTTTTGTCAAATTCTTTACAAAGTTGCATCCGTTATTCCTTCAGTGATAGACCATGGGCAACACGATGCCCGCGAAACAATTTTAAAGTGCCCGCCGTTCAAATATCTTAGATATTTGAACAACAAACGGGCGCAGTTGTAATGAATAATTTTAGTTAAAAAAAATTAGAAATCGTAAAGTGGTAAAAATCAAAAACTGAGTAGCCTACTCTCTCGTCAACGTCGCTCTCCCCTCGCTGTGAGTCAGCTTGTTTTTCCTGCCCTGAAATTGAACTCTCTTTGCGCGTTGACATATGCTTTTGAATCTTTCTTTTCCAAAATGAAATACTTAAAATCAAAGTACCGATAAAGCCTCACTGACACACATTTGGACCAATGCCTGAAAACTGGGAATTCGACTTATGTGCCACATTACAAAGAGTTCGCGGCAGATTTGCAATGTCCAATATCGCATTAATTATCAATTTTAAGTTTGTTATGTTTAAATTAAAATTTGAATTTATGAATTAAAAAGTTATGTCGGATTGTTTACATGTTTTGATAACAACCCTTCCGCTAGCGGTGCCCGCCGAACTCTCGCATTTTCGAAATTTGCTCTCCTAGTAAAAAAAAATGTTGCCGACCCCTGGTGTAGACTAAGGAATAGTCGAATGTATAGAATACACGGAATTCATAGAAGAGATTCCATGCCACCATTTTGAAATTTCCGATTCGTGAATTCCAGAAGAAATGAGCCAAAAAAAATAACGTTTTACAAAATACTTACAAACTCAAAGAAACAGGTTCTCAAACGAAGAGTGGATGAGGGCCGAATGGCTAGAGTGCTGGCATTCGGTACCAGGTCTGTGGGTTCGAGTCCCAATGTTGCATGGACGTTTGTGACCATTCGTAATCGGCTTTAAGTAGTCGGTCCCTGTCTAATTAGTCCTCGCATAACAAAAATTGTCCGTAGTGCTCTAAACCAAACCAAAGCTCAAACGAAGCGTAACCACCCGGCGGAGAGGTTAAGGTCCTGTTCACATAGAATCCGCCAGCGTTAAAGAGTCCAGTGGCGCTGATTGGTTAAATGGGTCAACGACTGGTATATGATTGGTTAAACATTTTTAAGCTGACGCTGAGGGATTCTATGTGAACGGGCCCTTACTCATTAACAGCAACTTGAAATCGCCTATACACCCACATTTTGAACATTAGTAACTGCAAATGCAGGGTTGAAATTCTTCAATTACGACCTCCTCGAAGTCTAGCGAAAGGGAAATTTAGGAACACACCTGCTAATTACTTATAGAACTAACTCAGTTACGACGAAAACTCCGGATAGTCAAACAAAGATTCATCTCACACTAGAAGGTCTATTCACATAGAATCCGTCATCGTCAGCCTAAAAAAATTTATATGATTATTGACTGGTATATGATTAGTTAACATTTTTTAACAATGACGCTGTCGGGTCCGATGAAACCCGCCGGCCCTATAGGGTTATAACCCTAGGGTTATATAGGGCCTTAGGGTTATAACCCTAAGAGGTCGCGATTCTTTAGTTAAAATCTTTTCGTCTTATTACCGAAGAAAGGGGGTTTAGGTGAGCTCAAAATCATGCGATCGGTTGTTTGTTACACCTCAAAAAGACAGCTACACCCGTATTAACCACACCGGTAACTGCAACTCAGCAGTCAAAACCTTTTTACGATATCACCTTTGAAATCGTGGTTACAGGTCAAAATCGTGTTATTTGTTAAATAGGTTTATAAAGCATACACAACTAAAAAGAAAAAAAAAATTCAGGTAGTCTCTTCCAACGAAACTACCGCGGGTTATTAACGAAGGATTTCTTATCGTTACTTACCTCTTTTGTATGAATATATGTATGTATGTGTTATGTTTATATGTATCTATATATATATATATGTACGTATATATATATATATATATATATATATATATATATATATATATATATATATATATATATATTTGTATGCATTTTGGTACTTTTCTGCTTACTGCTTGACCAAGCGATACAAACTAGGTTAGGCGCGCTGCCAAAATTATAACTCGCGACGCAGGACATCAGAAATTTTGCTTTCCGGAGAACCGTTACGGAGGAACGTAATCCTACGTTAAAACGTCACTCCTAGAATAATTGCATTAGTAAACGTAAAACCCTAAAAGATCGCAATTCTTCAGTTAAAACCTTTGGCATTATTACAGCAGAAAGATCACCTAGAGGACAAAATTATGCTATTGTTTGTTAGTAACATCTGTGACCGACAACCCATATTTAAATAGATTAAATGAAACGAAACTGCAACCCAGTAATAACACCCATACCAACTATCCCAATTATCGCAACTCAGAAAGGTTTACTATTACAATATCTTCGCATTACAGAGAGGGGCAAAAACAACAAACTTCAGAAATAGGTAGATCACAAATTTTTGCTCTGCTTCAATGAAAAATGGAAAACTGTCCCAATCACGTCGTTTTTTTTTCTTCTTAATTCTTTAGTTATTATCTCCCTAGGTGCACATGTTTTGTTATTTATCCCACGAAATAAAGGGGAAAATACTTCGTCTAATATGCGAGACTTATTTTAAATTCCGAAAAAAATTACCGAGCAATAAAAATAATCGTCCCACATTTGTTTCTCCTGCGTCGCCATTTTTATAAAAGTGGTGCTTCAATGAAAACGGTAATAGATTTTATTACATTATCTTCGAGTCGGGAGAACCTCTACCGCGTGAAAATATTTGTGCTTCCTTAAATTAACATAAATTATCCCCTGCTATTCTTGTAATTAATTACATATTTTCATCTAAACCATTCGATTTCTCGGCCAGAGAAGCTTAAAATAAACAAATGTGTACCCCCTTCTCTCAAGTTCAAGGCAAAAGTTGCTAGCGTTTATTACATCACTCTTGTCACGCTTTCACCCGATTAAAAAAAGAAAAAAAGAAGAAAAAAGAAGAAGAATCTCCCATCAAAAGAACGGAAGGGATAATTAGCTCCGTGAACAAATAATGTTATCTAGCTAGTCTGGAATAATTTCCCTAATTATGCCTGCATGAGCGATGAGCGCCGAGCTCAATTTATTTACGGTGCTCGAGATCTACGCCCCGCCTCCGCGAGGAGAGAAGGCGGAGCCCGGGGGCCGGAGCTGCATCTGTCCCGCCCTCCCCGAGATGCGATCTCTGACCTTCAACCGCTCGCATGACAAATAAGCGTCTCGATAACTGCATCTCGCGCGATCCCTTTGTGAAAAGTCGATCACCGTGACAAGATTTGGGCAGCCGGCGAAAATAGATGTTTTGGGCTGCGGGATTTTGGATTTTCGGGAAAGGGAGGATTTTCCCCTCTCTTTTCAAAAGATCAACTTTTCCCAGCAATTGCTTTTGCGGGTGCTGCGTTTGATTTGCTCAGGGATCTCTAGTGGCCGAGCCACGATGCTCTCTGTTCAGTTCCCCAAGAAAAGGAGCTCGGATACATCACGGGGTATTATTTTGGACGTCAAAAGGGGACTGAGTCAATTCTCGGTACATTCGGGATCTTAAGACGAACGAAAATAGCTTTGGCTCGTCTCTGTCGAACATAAAGCGAGTACCTTTATAAACAAAATAATGCAAATGCTCTACGTGCACTTCAAGCTCTGAAATTGATCCGGAGCAGTATCACAGGCAGCAGGTTGTCCTTGCCCGAGCAACAGGTTGTTGTTCTGGGTTCAGGAGCAAAACTAGCTGTTCAAGTTGGCTAACTGATGTGCGAAGGATAGATTAAACGTCCCAGAAAGCCACTGTGACTCCTAAGTGCTTCTGTACTAAACAAAAGGTGGTTAAAAGGTCAAATTCTACATCAACTTCTATCAGCACTGTCGTTGATGTCTGCAAATGTTAAAATTTATAAGGGAAGAACTAATCTTTTGATTTCATAATTTAATACAAAGATGTGTAGTTCAAAAAGGTCTAATTTTTGAGGCCCTAAAAGCTGTGTATTTGGATTTTCCGCATAGCTGCTGATCGAGACGCTTACATTTTTTGCGAGTATCATTGCTCTCAAGAGCAAGCCCTAATGAGAGGAGCAAATGATGTTTCTCCCATTAGGGCTCGATTCCTTCAATTTTCACAATTCTGCATAAAAGTATATCTTTCGCGAGTATCATTGCTCTCAAGAGCAAGCCCTAATGAGAGGAGGAAATGGTGTTTCTCCCATTAGGGCTTGATTCATGCAATTTTGACAATTCTGCATTGAAAGACCCCTTAAAATATCAGTAAAGTAAAGTAATGTGTTGATGCTTATCATACTTGAATTAATTTCGCAGAACGCATATGGCAATAATAAGCTTTAATTTATATTTTAATAGTTCTATAAAAGAACAGGCTAAACCTACATGAGAATTGGCCTAAATAAATTTCGCATATTATGATATCACAGACATTTTGTATGGAATCTATCAATGTGTTAGAAACACATAATTTTGATATTTATTTAAATAGCAATAGTGTTTAAGAATAGCCAGTAAAGGTTTCAGCAGAAAACTTTTTGTTTAACGTTTAGGAGGAAGGGAGGGGGAGACGGGTCCTGTATAGATTTTTTTGTTTTTATTTACTTTTTATTTATTCACATTTTTTAACTTTTTTTTTTCATCAAATGTGTTTCTATATGAAAATTATAACAGACACAACCACAAAAATAAATACTTTAAACAGTTTGAAATTTTACTAAAAAAATTAAAATTCAAGCATTAAAGCACATATTTTTTTTATTGCATCTGCCAAAGTAACAGCTCAATTAGCTTAATTTTTTCCCCTTTCTTTTATACAGAAAAGGATTCTCAAAAGTCTGTCTCTAGAGTTTAAATTGTTGGAGTCTGAAATTTTTAATCGTTAAAAAAGGGAAGTGTAACTTTTACTTCGGGGAGAGCATTTCTGGAATTTTTATTTTACATAAAAAATTCCCATGATATTTTAGTGAAAATAGATGAAAGGAAAGCTTTTCAAAATTTCATACAGAGATACGTTGGGAGAATTTCAGATACGTCCTTTTTAAAGGTGGCAAAAGGTCTCGAAAAAACGCATTACAAGATAGAAGAACTTAAAATATATGGCTTACAAGTATATGGCTGGATGCGCATTGACACTCAAGTGTAAGGGCCTGTTTACATAGAATCCATCAGCGTCAGCGTTAAAGATTCAGTTGTCGCTGATTAGTTAAATGCGTCAATGATTGGTATATGATTGGTTTAAAAAAAATTTACGCTAACGCTAGTGGATTCTATGTGAACATGCCCTAAAAGGGTTGTATCTGACGGTATATTCAGCTTAGAAACATAGTGACATTTGACTCTCAACGATCTGAAATATTTTTCAAACCAAGAAGAAAAATATAAGTTTTTAAAATTTTGCTTTCATCACCCTCTTAGTATCTTAGGCTATTTTTCTATGAAGATAACTAGAAAATTTAGGCCTCTATCCTAAACCACGTCAATAGTGTTTGTTTTTCTTATACATAATTCCTCTCCACTGCCACCAGTCCAATCACAGGCTGTTCCTTTCAACTCAACTATACTATCAACGATACATGCTCCGCTAAAGCCGTTTTTTATTAGTTTTGCGAAAAGATGTCAGTCATTACAATTATTAGCCCGTGCTATAAAATGGGGGACAACGAAGAAGCTTCCGAGTTGTTGCCTTAAGGCTGAACATTGTCTTGGACGGATGACACGGCTGTAGTAGCCCAGTCCAGGGCCCGATTATGAACGCTGGGGGCCCCTGGGCAGATGCTATTTGGGGCCCCCCCTTACGAACATTTATAAAAATACGAACCATCCATGGGCTATACATACTATTAGAAGTACTAGGTGCATGCACCAAGGGGTTTTGGGGGCCCCGGGCAAAGTCCCGATTTGCCCATGCGATAAAAAGGCCCTGACCCAGTCAGTGAATCTAACTGGTCAGCATCACTGGCTTCAGACCTGCGCCTTACGCTTCATCGTTTATTGTGACTCCATCGAGGATTAATTCATCAGTGAAAGGACCTTTTCGGTACATGAAAAGAGCTAGCTGTCATGACTTACCCTGTTCAAATGGCATGTTCAAACATTTTCCTGTATGCTGAGGGAATAAAGACGATATCACTAGATTTTGCAGCTGTTCAATCGCCATGTTTGATTTAAACACGCACAGAAATGGTAAAAATGTTGTTAACGCGATGAAACTTATACAGTGTTTGTCAAACAAGTGACTGAGACGAGCTGACCTAGAAATGAAATGATTCATCTGAAAGGGCGCAAATGGCAGGTTGGTATATCTTTCTGTACAACCAGCGAAGTTTCAGCTGAATAGGTTGTTGTAGTTATAGTTGTCATGGTATTCCAACAAACTAACTTCAGTTGCAACTATAGTCAAGCCGCTACTAGAAATTAACAGTTGAAGCAAAAGTCAACAAACGATTCCAACAAACTGACTGTTGTTGCAGCTGTATTCAAGTTATTCTATGTATTAGACTGTTGCCGGAATACTAGTCAAGCTATTCCAATACATTGGACTGTTCCTGCAACTGTAGTCCTGCTGTTCCAAAACAATAAACTTCTGGTGCAATTGTAGTCCAGCTATTCCAGTAAATGGGACTGTCGCTACAACTTTAGTTCATCTATTCCAAAAATGTCTCAATGCTGAGACATCTATATCCAACCTCACGTATTTCCTTCTTACAGGAGATTTGTACAAGAATCTATAACATACTGAAACCCAGTGAAAAATTGACAATACGTAGGTTATTCAAGTCAAAGGTGCTTTTGGCGAAATGAGGAGGACATTAAAACTTTTAGAATATCTTCTGAATTTGTCAGATTTGAGTATTTATGAATCCAATGTATTTCTCAGAATGACATGATATTAAGCCAGTGTTTCTAAACCTATAAAATGTGTTTCGAGACGTAGAACTCGCCACAACCAGTATCAACAATAATTGGTGTCCTAGGTTTTCCCAAATAAAAAAAAGGGGGTAAGACATTTTCTGAAGGAACATTGTCAGAAATAAACTAATTTAAATTTTGAATACACATACATACGAATACCATTGAAACAATGACGATACATATCTAGCGAATGCCACATTGTTTTGAAATGTTTAGAAAAATATCTTCCCCCCTCCCATGGATTATTTAAATGTAGGCTTCGAAAATAATAAAACATCCATTACCATACTTACATCCTGTGAAAACATTTTCCTTTACTGCAAGCATTGCATTGAAAACATTAAGCTTTATAATCCTCCACGTTTAGTCATTAATGAATCAGCATTAATGAAATCTAATCCACTTCTTTAGGAGGAAGAGAACCTTATGAGACTAGTTCGGAATGTGATCGAAGATGAGCTTTATCTATGAGAAGGAGGGGTAAGGTCTGACACGTGGCAATGCACCTCCCTCCAGAAGCCCTGAAAAACTCAAGTAAAATTCACGATGAAAACATAAACAAAGTAAATCAAAACAAAGTTAAAAGACATGAATTTGCAGAAAATAGTGCTATCTTAGTAATTCTGGAAACGTAAAATTACAATTCGCAGCCTAACGACAGTTAGATTTTTTTAAATTGAGGTCAGACCTCATTAAACGTGCCATTAGGAGGAAACTGGTGGTGACAAGGTCGATCCAAGCATTTTTCTTAACCACCTCTCTTTCAGTGAGGAGCACAAAAAGAAAAGAAAAAAAAAGAATAGCGAGGAGAAGGGGGTAATCTTTTATCAGCTCTAGAAGATAAGTTGAGGGGGGGGGGGGAAACACTGTTTCTCAAAGCTAAATACAAAATATTCAAATGCCAGCGGCAGAACAGGATAAAATGGAACATCTTTTTCTTTGTTCTATATAATATTTTTCTTTTAGTTCGTACAGAACAAAACAGATGGGAAAAAAAAAGATGTGTCAAAATAGTTATAATTACGATATAAAAAATGTGACGTTTAAATTATAATGGGGCAAAATAGTAATTATAGTTAAAACAGAATAGTGTTTTCCTTTGATATTTCTTATAAAAGTTATAGAGGAACGAGCTTCGTATAACATTTTGTCATTAAAAATACTTTTTCAGATTTAAGGATGGATCTTTCCGACTGTGTTTAGTTAAAGACTATTTATTTTTTTGTCGCAAACAACAGTAACGTGTATGATATATTAAAATAAATTCTAACAAGCTAATAGTTGATGCCGAAACATTGTGCGTCAACTGTTTTAACTACAATTTATTCGACATGTGGTGTGATACCGGTTACACCTGAAACTTATTTTAAAGTGTGCATGTAACTTTCCTTTGCTTTTAAGAGGAGTCATCATATCTTTGACTTTATTATTCGTGCCTTCGAATTACACCTTGATGATCCCATTAAATTCGCATCACACTTACTCTCTGGCATGAAGCCTCCCTATACGAAAATACACGACGACCAATTTGTTGCCACCAGTATCTCCGTAGGAGAAAATTCCCCCATTTCCTCGTTTTGCACTACAAGCGATTGGCTTTGCAAAGACAATTTCCTATCAAGACGCGAACAACGGCAGCGGAAATTGGCAGCACAGACGATAGATTTATTTTTTCTTTTATCTATTATTATTATTTTGTCCTTTCCCCATACTCAATCGTTCCAATTTTCTATTAGCTGTTAGAACGCGAAAGAAGATTAAAGAAAGATACGACCTACAACTGGTTGAATATCAAGGGGAGCCGGACGCTATCGCGTTTCTGAAATTGCTTTTAGTTCCCACGAATGCACAGAACTTGGGGGGAAATTGGAGAAAGGGTTACGATCTTCCTTGAGTGACTCGCCCTGCATTTGAATGGTTATTCTCCGGGTGTAAATGCTTTTTTGCAAGTCCGGAGAAATAATGATTTCGACTCGAAGGAATCGAAAGAAAGTTTTTTTTTCAAATTTTTTTCCCTCTTCAACCTTCGTTTTCATTCCTGTTGACTTTTTTTTCTTTCTTTTTTTTGGTTACTATACAGTTGGCCTTTTAAACAGGATTTTTATTTATTTGAATCTGTCTTTTGTTAAGTGCTATAATAGGATTCATCGTCCACCTTAAAAGAGACTATATTGAGCCTAAACTAATTATAAATATTAAGGTATTTGCCTACTCTTTTGTTACTATACAGTTGACATTTTAGACAGGATTTTTATTTATTTGAATCTGTCATTTGTTAAATGCTATAATAGGATTCATCGTCCACTTTAGAAGAGACTAAATTGACCTTAATCTAATTATAAATGTCAAGATATCTGCCTACTCTTTTGTTACTATACAGTTGATGTTTTAGACAGGATTTTTATTTATTTGAATCTATCTTTTGTTAAATGCTATTTAAGGATTCATCGTCCACTTTAGAAGAGACTAAATTGAGCCAAAACTAATTATAAATGTTAAGATATCTGCCTACTCTTTTGTTACTATACAGTTGACGTTTTAGACAGGATTATTATTTATTTGAATATGTGTTTTGTTAAATGCTATAAAAGGATTCATTGTCCACTTTAGAAGAGACTAAATTGACCCTAATCTAATTATAAATGTTAAGATATCTGCCTACTCTTTTGTTACTATACAGTTGACGTTTTAGACAGGATTATTATTTATTTTAATCTATCTTTTGTTAAATACTATATAAGGATTCATCATCCACTTTAGAAGAGACTAAATTGATCCAAAACTAATTATAAATGTTAAGGTATCTGTCTACTCTTTTGTTACTATACAGTTGACGTTTTAGACAGGATTATTATTTATTTGAATCTATCTTTTGTTAAATACTATATAAGGATTCATCGTCCACTTTAGAAGAGACTAAATTGATCCAAAACTAATTATAAATGTTAAGGTATCTGTCTACTCTTTTGTTACTATACAGTTGACGTTTTAGACAGGATTATTATTTATTTGAATCTATCTTTTGTTAAATGCTATTTAAGGATTCATCGTCCACTGTAGAAGAGACTAAATTGACCCAAAACTAATTATAAATGTTAAGGTATCTGCCTACTCTTTTGTTACTATATAGTTGACGTTTTAGACAAGATTTTTATTTATTTGAATCTGTGTTTTGCTATATGCAATAATAGGATTCATCATAAAGTGTATTCTTAAGAAGGTGATAAAGCGACCCTAAACCAATTATAAATGTTAAGATATCTGCCTACTCTTTTGTTACTATACAGTTGACGTTTTAGACAGGATTATTATTTATTTTAATCTATCTTTTGTTAAATACTATATAAGGATTCATCATCCACTTTAGAAGAGACTAAATTGATCCAAAACTAATTATAAATGTTAAGGTATCTGTCTACTCTTTTGTTACTATACAGTTGACGTTTTAGACAGGATTATTATTTATTTGAATCTATCTTTTGTTAAATACTATATAAGGATTCATCATCCACTTTAGAAGAGACTAAATTGATCCAAAACTAATTATAAATGTTAAGGTATCTGTCTACTCTTTTGTTACTATACAGTTGACGTTTTAGACAGGATTATTATTTATTTGAATCTATCTTTTGTTAAATGCTATTTAAGGATTCATAGTCCACTGTAGAAGAGACTAAATTGACCCAAAACTAATTATAAATGTTAAGGTATCTGCCTACTCTTTTGTTACTATATAGTTGACGTTTTAGACAAGATTTTTATTTATTTGAATCTGTGTTTTGCTATATGCAATAATAGGATTCATCATAAAGTGTATTCTTAAGAAGGTGACTAAAGCGACCCTAAACCAATTATAAATGTTAAGATATCTGCCTACTCTTTTGTTACTATACAGTTGACGTTTTAGACAGGATTATTATTTATTTTAATCTATCTTTTGTTAAATACTATATAAGGATTCATCATCCACTTTAGAAGAGACTAAATTGATCCAAAACTAATTATAAATGTTAAGGTATCTGTCTACTCTTTTGTTACTATACAGTTGACGTTTTAGACAGGATTATTATTTATTTGAATCTATCTTTTGTTAAATACTATATAAGGATTCATCGTCCACTTTAGAAGAGACTAAATTGATCCAAAACTAATTATAAATGTTAAGGTATCTGTCTACTCTTTTGTTACTATACAGTTGACGTTTTAGACAGGATTATTATTTATTTGAATCTATCTTTTGTTAAATGCTATTTAAGGATTCATCGTCCACTGTAGAAGAGACTAAATTGACCCAAAACTAATTATAAATGTCAAGGTATCTGCCTACTCTTTTGTTACTATATAGTTGACGTTTTAGACAAGATTTTTATTTATTTGAATCTGTGTTTTGCTATATGCAATAATAGGATTCATCATAAAGTGTATTCTTAAGAAGGTGACTAAAGCGACCCTAAACCAATTATAAATGTTAAGGTATATCTGCCTACATTCGGGGAACTTTTTTTCAAAAATATACAGAACTGATTTAATACATATATTTTTAGTTCAAATGGGATATAAAATCACGAAATCAAATATAACTTTCGTAAAAATTTCATATCATTTTAAAACAGAGGGAATGTTTTATAATTTTTTATTACAATTGAGGACTAACGCCAAAGACCATTCAACTCAGTATATTTTAATTTCCTTTGTACCCTACTACTGTGACTCTTACCTATGTTCTGAAGTAAAAGTTCTACAATATTTCCAAAAATCACTGAAATATACCCAAAAAGTAAAAAAATCGCCGTTTCTTTAAATTATCTTTTTGAAGTAGAGGTACCTGTAGAAGGATTAAATTAACACAAATAGCTTAGCTTTTAGTTCAAAACACAGTTAGTAGTATGTAAAACAATACTGCAAAATTTCACTGAAATATATTGAAATCTTTTTACATTATTAGCTTTCTCGTTTACAAAAGTAACTGAAAATTAGTTTTCTAAAAAATGCATTTTATGATACTACTTTTGGTCTTTTAATATAGTTTTCGGTATATCAAATTGGCCATAAGTTCTCATCCGATGATCGTACGAATAAAAGTAAAACAGTTGTAGAATCCTAAAAAATCAGCCTTTGAAATAGAGCAATAAAGAAAATCGAAATTTTGACCCAAAACAGCCATTTTAATGTAGACCTTTACTATATGACCGTTGAACAAATTTTGAGTAAAATAAGGGATTTTATATAAAGTCAAATGATACTGATTTCTTATGTGGGATTATTTGGTATGGTATAAAACAAACAAATAACTGAGGTTTAAAAGGCATCGGTTTTTCATACAATTGAAATATACTGTGTTCGGGCCAGAGGTAGCCTAGTGGTAGTACGTCGGATTTAAGTGTTGAGGGTGCTTGGATCGAATTGCGGCAAGCGCCATTAAATACCTCCGTGTCTAGGCTGGATAGTGGCATATTAAATCCGTAAACCGGAAATTCCCTCTGTTAGGTCAGGGCAGGGCCTCAGTCAGCTGAGCCAGGGCCCGGGGCAAAATAATACAGCGGGCCCCCTCCCCACTCAATATTTGAACATTGTATACATTTTTTTAGTCAACTCTTATTTTAACCGGGCCCCCGGAAGGTCGGGCCCCGGAGATTTTGTCCCCCCCCCTGCCCTACCCTGAAGGCAGACCTGGGTCAGGGAGGTTGGAAGAGGGTATGATACCCCCGCCCCCCCCCCAGATGCTCGGTCAAAATCGAGGTAGCACCTGGATAAATCGAACTGTGGCTCTTGAGGTTTCTTTATAAACCGGAGCCGCACAACTCAGTCCGCTAGCCTATATGGACCTGGTCTGCAAAACTTCAGGTCAGGGGGCATTAGAAACAACAACAATAACAACAATACTGTGTTCTTTGAAAGTAAAGTGCATTATATATATATATATATATATATATATATATATATATATATATATATGTATGTATATAACAACAAATGGAAAGCCACAAAAAAAAAGGCAACTGAAAATTACGAGGGAAAAGGAGAAATTAATCAAACAAATGCATCGATAACTGAATTTCAGTGGGATATATTATTGCATTATTATCCACAAGGATTAGATTCAAGAAAACTGTAGATGACCATATATATACAAGAAATTTTACATACGTGTTACTTCAGCTCAGCCAAACTTTCGTTTTTACTCTCTAACAGCTGAAGACAGAATAATTGCGATGGATCCCATCATAAAACATGGTAAAAAAATGCTTTTAGATCCAATAAGCGGGCATTTATGTTATAGTCCTTCTTGGAGAGAATTTTCGTCAACCCTTTACCCCTTTTTTTTGAGGTTATCAATAATTAGCATGTTTTTGTTGGTTTTCCACTAAAAATTATTGCGGAACTACAGCTATAAACATGGCTGAATCCCACATAATCTCTTCCATGATTTAACTAAAGCTTATTATAATTTGTTTTTACTAGTTTTACAGGTCCCGAGATCTTAAAAATAGAGAACTTTTTATCTGCAGTTTTAGCTATATTAAATGACAATCCAGCTTTAATTGGTTTAAAAAAATATCATCTTTTTTTCGAAAATTTTTTTACAAACCCTATTTGAATCTTGTTTTTGTTTAGAGTCAATAATTGATATCTTATCATCAGGCTTTCACCAGAAATAAGCAGAACATAGAAAATAAATTGTCAAGTAGTACCTAATCGACTTCTAGATTCGCCCAAATAGACTGGCGGATAATTATTAATCGGTCAAATAATACCCTATCAGTCTTTTAAACAAAGGTTCAAAATGCCTAAAATTCGGTAACTTCTCGTCCGATTTTAACGAAGCTAATTTTATTCTTAAACTGATCTATTTTAAAATTACTTATTTATTTATAATTGCTTTTACTCGCTTTAGGTGCTACCGAATTCTCAAAAATAGAGAACTCTTATTTGATCCAAATGTCAGAGAAGCTCTTTTAGTACGATATATAGATTAAAAACAATAATAATCATCTATATATTTAAGTTGCTAGGCCGACTTTATATGGGCAGTCCGTGAGAGAAAACTACTGCATCAATTTACTTCATTTTGGTCTTTAACGAAAGATTGGAATCTGTAGATTTGTCTAATTTGGTTTCTGTAACCGCAATTTCTATTAATTAGTGATAATTTACAATTGAAAATTAATTTCTGCACATGCTCAGTGGGATGCTTAAATCTGGCTTTAGAAACTCACTGTTTCTGCGCATGCTCAGTGGCATGTTTTAATGATAAACGCGTTTATTCTTAGGAGTCTCTCTAGATCTCTCTCTGCCATTTTTTTAATGATATTTATGTTTGTGAAATATAAGATTAAACCCGATGGAAATTGTTTATTTCGAGCTGTTTAATTAGCGATAGTTTACAATTTTTTTTAAAAAAAATTGCTTTCTGCTCATGCTCAGTGACATTTTTAAATCTGGCTTTAGATACTAAGCACGAGGCCACTTAAACGCATTAATTTGTTTCTGCGCATTATTATGATTTTCAACATTTGTCAATGATGTGTTGAGTATAATTTGTGTATTAGTACATTTGTTTACTATCTATCCGTCATGTTTTGACGGGTACCAACTAGTTCATAATAAGTACGGAATAGTAAACACCATGCATCTGTTTGTAAGCAGGTGTCAGAGCTCGAGTGCATCATTGATACATCATCTGTCGCGTGTTCATTACAGGCTGTATCAAGCTGGGTGAGAAGTATCAGTGAGCCGCACATGTACTAACACAATACAGACGCACATTTTCAGCATTTATTTATGAATCACACATTTCAGCGCGGTTTACCATCATAGAAAGTTAAGCAACATTTTTTTGACATGCATCCATATTTCCGGTTCCTATTTTTTTTTCCAACCGGAATCACTAGAGGGTGAAGTGAGTGTTGTTACGAAAAGACCAAGTAATTTGCGTTTTTGATAAACCTAAGTCGTTGGAGCCCGGCGGCACAGAATAATGGACAGACTCCAGGAAAAAATAAGGAACAATCGTAACAACAAAACCTTTCCAACGGCCATTGTAAGGAAACTCTCCAAGACAACCAATCGATCGCGGAGAGCTTATCCCGATTTCCGGGAAAAAGAAATAGAAGATTTCTTGCTGCAGAAAGTTTGGGGGGGAGTCGACTGGAGCGTGGATTTTGTGACAGTTCGTCTTTCGGCGATGCGCCGAGTTCTCGATTCGAACGTAGCTTCAAATCTTTATTGTTGCTTAGACAATACAAATGTTAGGAGTGAGTATTGGATTCACGTACACCATAACACTTCCAATATACAAACATGTATGTTATGTTTGTATGTGTGTACGAGAACCGGCTTAAAAACTTGAAGGTCTTGGAACTCATCACTTAAGGCTGCTATGTACTAACCCCATTGGATTCGCTCACCTCAATGTTAACCTATGGAGAAAATTTGTCCACGGATTGCCGACTTCGATTCAAAGACTTTTTTAAAAAAATTGTACTCCGTCAAAGAGAAAGAAATTTTACATTTGTGTACATTTTTCGTTTTTTTAAAATGCAATTAATATTTTAAAGTTTAAATTATTTGGGGAAAAATCTGGTATAGTGTGTTTTAAACGCTCATAAATTCCTTCGGTAGACGAAATTTATAAAATGAATCCTGTAGAGCTTTGCAAAAAAGTTCAGGCTATCTGACAGTACCAATTTTTTTTTATTATTAGCATTTATGTACTTGTAAATAGTTGACAAAAATATATTTTAAATAAAAAATTTGGGGGCATCGTTTAACCCCCCTATAGAGAGAGCCATTACAATCCCTCAAAATGTCAATCCTAAGGAGGGTGGAATTCTCGAACTGTCAACTGGACTCCTCCCACCACAAGAGTCTGCAAGAAGAGGAAAAGGGAAATACGACTTTTTTTCTTAGTACATAGCAGCCTTAAAGGTGCTCCCAACTGTAAATAATTTCTTGAACGTGTAAATATTTAAACTTCATCAGCCTTAATTCAAGGGTCTTAATTCTTAAAAAAAATATACGCTTTCTAGTCCCTTTCTTCAACTTCACTTTACGTTTTTATAACTTCACATATTCATGCTGTAATAACTTAAAACATTTACACAGCATTAACTAGCAAAATATTTTTTTGTGTATATGACAAAAAATTAAATAAAAAAAAGTAAAACTAAGATATAAATGCTAAGTGCAGCTTTAAAATTCATTATTGATAACTTATTCGAAAATAGGTTACCTTTTCGGAACGAAGCTCCGGATATTTGCTCCTGTTATAAATAAAACCCCGATTGTAGAAAGATTCATGTTAAATTCAAAGGACAAAACTTTCATCAACCTCACTTCCTTAATTCTAACCCTTAGAAAATACTCTTCTGTAAAATTCGTCTTCAGTTTCATTTCATATTTTTTTATAAATTTCATATTTTTATATTTTAATTATTTAAAACATTAACATATCATTATGAGAAATTTTTGGGGGAGATTTTATTAAACGAAAATAAAAAAATTAAGCTAAAATATAAATGTTGTTCCAAAATTCATTTATTGAGAACAGATTTGCCTTTAGAGGACGCTCTTTGACAGTGGGGGGGGGGGGGCTGTATTTGAGCCCTGCAGTAAAAAAGGTCGTAACTGTGCATATATTTACTCAGATTCAAAGGAACCTGTGAAGAGCGATCCCTCTCCCTTGACGAGGCTTAACCGCCCCTGGGTCCGTTCTTAGTGTTATAGGAAGGTATTACGCGGTTTACGAGTCCAGACACGGTCTTCAGTCCCAAAATTTATTTATTTACACATCTACTGGGACACATCACACATTATAAATACATATATATTCAAATTTACGCTGATGAGAAAAAAACAGCCACTTTTACACGTGCGTCCGTTTTTTTTCTCCCTCGACCCCCGGGCCGACTTCTCTCCCCGTCTTTCCTCCTTCTCGCCAAACAGGTTCCCGGTTGGGGAATCAACAGGGGGGGGGGGAGGAAAGCGGATATATATATATATATATATATATATATATATATATAATCCATTCCTGACACGCCCTCGCCGAGAGTGAAATCTGTCTCCTTAGCTGGTTTCACCATCACCTCACAGGAATGGATAATTGTGGGCGGAGGATTCGTAGAGTCACAACACACACAAGAGACAGTTCCTTTGGAATGCAGACTCTCCAGGGTGCCCTGGCACCTCTAAAAACCAAGATCCATCGGTTACTCCCGATATTTGCTCCCTTCATTTCCAGTACACAAGGAAATGACCTTTGCCCCTGTAATCTGTAGGGATTCACAACTTACACAAGATAACACAACTATTCTTTAAATTCGCTAAGCAAACATATTTAAGAAGACATTTAATACTAACTCGATATGTTTATATACATATACCACAGAATAAATTTTAACCAAATTAATACACATCGAGAGAAAGAAAAAACCTAGGAATTTCCAACATAGGCATCTCCCCTCGCGCTATTGCTGTCCTTCTGTTCCAGACGAGACAGGGCGTCTGCTCCATAATGTTGCTTACCCGGTAGATGCGTTATATGGTGATTCCACCTCTGTAAAGAGAGTGCCCATCGGGTTAATTTTGGGCTCTTGGGAGTAGTCGCATTCAGATATTTTAACGGATTATGGTCAGTTATAATTTCCACCTGGGCCCCATATACCCATTTGTCAAACTTGTTTAATCCGAACAGCACTGCCCAGGCTTCTTTTTCTATACTAGCCCAATTCCTTTGCGTCGCCGACAATTTCTGACTGGCAAACGCGATGGGTCGATATTTGCCCTCCGTGTCAATTTGGGTCAAACAGGCACCGACGGCAACATTCGACGCGTCGCAATGTATTTGAAAGGGCATACCCATATTAGGGGCAGCTAAAACCGTGGCTTCACATAGAATACTCTTTAATTTGACGAACGCGGTTTGCTCCGCCGTTCCCCACGGAACAATGTTCGGGGACCCCTTCTTGGTCAAATCAGTTAACGGGGCTGATATTTCTGCATAATTCGGAATATAAGTCCGATAGAAGCCCATCAAACCCAAGACCGATCTAACTTCCTTTTTATTAGTCGGCCTCACAAGTTTCTTTATGGCCGCTATTTTTCCTTCCTCAGGAGCATGTTTACCCCCCCCCCCCATATTTCATGACCCAGATATTTAATTTTCCTCGCCGCAAAAGTGCATTTGTCTAGACGAATAGAGAATCCCATTTTCTCCAAGTTTTCCAAAACTGCAGACAAATGTCTTAAATGATCGTCGAAAGTCTCGGAGAAAATTACGACATCGTCCATATAGGTTTGAGCATAATCACTATGATTTTTAAGAGCACGATTCATTTCTCGCTGAAATGTACCGGAAGCTCCCGACAGACCAAATGGCATCGTTTTCCATTGGAAAACTCCGTTGTGGGTTTTAAATGCGGTTAACGGTTTACTACTCTCATCCAAAGGGATCTGCCAGTAGCCCTTTAATAAATCCAAACTAGTTATTCTCTGAGCCGCCCCCGCCATGAAAATTAATTCCTGCATATCCTTCATAGGGAAAACTGGTACTTTCGTGACCGAATTTAGCGCACGATAATCTACACACATTCTAACCGTCGCGTCTTTTTTTGCCACACAGACTATGGGATGGGCAATTTTGGCTCCCGAGGGTTCAATTAAATCCCAATCTAACAATTCCCGTATCTGTCTGTCCACCTCCTTTCGGTAAGCGTGAACATCTAGAAATTTTCTTTCCAAATTAACTACATTTCATCCTGTCATGTTATATTATATTTACGTTCTAATATTTATAGTTGGTTCTTCAACTCAGTAAACACACCTGAGCTGTTGAACACAGTTGTTTCTAATAACTCGTGGTATTTTAACTCTCATACATTCCCGTTCAAAAACACTGGTAGTGGGTTGCCTAACTCACCTTTCATAATATGCGAAGTGGGTTGCCCAGGCCACTTATTCCAGCGTCTGACCGACTTTCTTTTCCCTATGAAAAATCAAATAACGCGAACCGTACGTTTTTTCGATGATTATAAATCCAGATAGAATACTTTTATGCTGTTTTTGTATATCCTGCGGTACATCTGTGCCCTAAGCTCTGAGCCCGTTTATTTCGAAAATTTTCTCAGGTCCCTATCCTTAAAAGAATACATTTATAACCACACTCAAGATATCTCTATAAAATTTCGTACAGCATTCTTATATTTTATTTTCATCAAACTTATTGTAATTTCATTATTGTAAATGGAGCTAGGAATTTTGATTAAGAATAATAATGTTCTTAAAGGAATAGAAGGGACTTTTATTTCCAATAATGATTTTTTTTTTAACCAATGCAGAGGCACTTATCGTAAAAACATTCGCCTATAATACATCCCAGTTTTGCTGGCCATTTTATTATGGGGGCACCATATAGGGGGACCAGCATAACCCCCTATGAAGGGACGACACAAACAGAAGCATTTTAGTGGCGCGACGCCGAGATTCGACCCGAGCACCCTCAGCACCGAAAGCCAGAGCACTGTACCACATGGCCGCCACAGGTTCTCCTTTAATGAAATAAAAGTCCCTTTTTTTCAATAAAAGAAATGATTTAAAAATTTCTAAGCAAAATCTTTATGACTCCGGGTGACAAGTTATTGTGAAATCTTTCCAATGCTCAACAGAAAAAGAGAATACTGAAACAGAGCAACTAATAAACAGGAAATCCAACGTAAATAAAGCACAAATAGCAGTAAGGTGCAATTTTGCATACGGCCGTTTCGAAGATGCAAAGGAGATTCTTCATCAGTGCAAAGAACTTAGTGGCAGCTCAAAAAGCCGAAAACTAAGCCGGCTTAGTTTCGGCTTAGTTTCATCAACTATTAAAATAAAACCATAATTTATATCAACTAGTTCATCAACTATATAAAAAAAACCATACTTTATATCAACTAGTTCATCAACTATATAAAAAAAAAAACCCGTACTTTATATCTCGAAATTTTTAAAAGACAAAATTTCCTTTTATTAAATAATATTATTTATGGGAAATATAAAAGCACGTTAGGAAATATAAAAACATGTTAAATATAAAAACACATATAAAAGCACGTTTTAGGGAATATGAGGATGTGGGGTGGAGGGAGGTGTGTGTGCCGGGGGGGGGGGGGTCATAACGAAATTCCTGTAAAAAAAATAATAATAACATTTTACATCCCGAACCTTTAAACTTATTGTAATTCTGATTGTAATTTCACTTCAGAAATTTTATTCACCTTTAGATCAGTTTTATTTACGACAATATGACAACACAAACTTACACTTCAGCTGTCAACAAAATCTCTTCCCTCTTCCACCCACCATTACCTTTCGATCCGTCCGCCGATCTTCGCAGATAAAAATAACATAAAACGAAGAGCAAAAGGTCCGTCACACGAGAGGATAACACCCTTGCAGTCTATATTATGTCGGCTCTCGGCGTTGTTCCTTTTTAAATCGCGAAATTTAAAAGGCTCAAAGGTATCGGACACCGCCAATTCGTCAACAAAGCATCGCGATGCGTTCGGCACGTGGCCATCTGTCAACTCCTGCCTGGTCAAGTGGTCATCCCTTTAGACCCGACCATGGTATCCGCTCAGCGGGGAAGTTAAGTGGCAGCACGTGCGGGGACAGAGAGCCTCATATGGTGGTATTGTGTCGAACCCTCCGCGGCCCCCCCGATCTACTGAAAGGGCCGCCCGCTGGGGCACCTGCCCCCGAATACGCCCCCTCCTCCCCTTTAATCATAGGAGTGAGTGGGGGAGAGCATTGTCTGTTATCCTCCGAGGCTTTTAGGCGTTACCTCTTCTTTTTTTTTATTACTGTAATTCGTGTTCTGTCATAGAGTAATAACACGGTACACCGTGTTAGGGACTTAGCTGTCTGGTAGCTGTGACGATATATTTCTTCGGGACCTCTTGCGTGTAATATGGAAATCTACATATTTGCTTTAGTGGAGAAAGAGTAAAAGTAATATATATATATATATATATATATATATATATATGTGTGTGTATATATATATATATATATATATATATATATATATATATATATATATATATATATATATATATTATTCATATAATCTAAAATATATATATAAATATAACGACCTGTCAACATTATAAAGGATATAAGCGTCTTATACCGGGGTAACGACGTTAAAAGTTACTATGATCAACTTCCGCTAGAGAATCAAAAAGCCCCAAGACTAAGGAAAACGAAAGCAAATATAAATTAAACCCTAATTTTATATGACACGAAAAGGAATGCAATTCGAATTTAAAAACCTTAAGGCTGCACATCTGTTGAATTAGATATATCTTCAATCCCCGTGTTATCCAACGAGGAATTTTCCTCTCGGCACATACCCAATTACGAGAATTGTCTATCTTTGCATTCCTCTTCCCGCGTTTGCAAGTGTATCTAAAAATGCATTTTTCCGGATCTTTAAATGTAGCGTGTTTTTAAAGAATCTTTTCATTTTGTATTTTCAAAAAAAAAGAGGAAATTTCCTGCGATGGATGTTAGTATTTTTATACCCTACATAAAAGGAACAAACAGAAACTTTTAAAATTTTAAAAGCTACGAGCTTTTCAAATGAGTTTCTTCCTTTATTTGCAGAAGAAAACAAAACAAAAATTTAAAAATGTGCATTTTCTAATCAACGATTAGAAACATACCGGGAAGGAAATTCCATGTTGCTAGATAAGGGGGTCAACTGATGCGCCGCCATATGCATATTTACTATAGCTATATACTATAATAGCCTAGCATGACGCAGCCTAGCAGCTAACAGAAACAGAACAAAAAAAAAGGTGCATTAGCACCCAAAGATAGAAATATAGGTGAAACAACACCCAAAAGACAAAATGTCAAGCAATTAGACTGAAAAAAGTCAAAAAGATCTCAAGAAAATCATCTGTCTTTGCTTGGCTCATCAGCCGTGGGTAAAGCAAAGAAACATAATCAAACACAAGTGGTTTCGCCATGGTGTCATATTCAAAAAAACTTTTATAGTTAATATGGCTGAATCAGATGACAAAAAACTAAAAGAATTTGTTATGACACGACGGTCGTAAGTAGGTGCTACAAAATAACTGCTTATAAAAGCAACATATACAAAATGTTATAAAATAAATAAATATATATATATATATATATATATATATATAAATAAATATATGTATACATATATGTATGTATATATATATATATATATATGTATATATATGTATATACACTGAAGTGCCACTGAATTAGGGATAGCAAAGCCTATGCAAATTGTGTAGCGCTGCGCCTCATGTATGCGCAAGTGAGGGCGCTGTGGTAACTGCATATATAGCGCGTACTGTGGTTGTTCTGAATTAGTTGTTGGAATTGCCAGTATGGGTAAACTGCCTGATTTAGATGCCTTCGATCGCGGACAAATCGTAGGTGCGCGACGCATGGGCCATTCAATTTCCGAAATAGTCAGACAGCTAGGATTTTCAAGGTCGACAGTGTCAAGAGTATACCAAGAATACATGGATGGTGGAAAAAAAAACTAGCGATCGGGCAAACTGCAAAGGACAATTAGCCTTGACAGTGCGTGGTGAGAGACGGCTCAGGCGTATTGTACGTAGCCAGCGAAGCCAAACATTAGCTCAAATTTCCACTCAGTTTAATGACGGTGCCAGTCGTACAGTCAGTAACCGACTGTGCAACGCTCGCTTCACCGTATGGGTTTCGGGAGCCGCACACCTACGAGAGTACCATTGCTCTAAACTCGCCATCGGGCTGCACGTCTTGCCTGGGCAAGAGAGCACAGAGACTGGAGTGTAGAGGACTGGAAACGAGTAGCATGGAGTGATGAGTCTCGATTCTGACTACTTAACGCTGACGGGAGACTGAGAATATGGCGTCAGGCTCATGAAGCCATGGATCCTGCATGCCTGGCTGGAACTGCAAAAGGCATGGTGGCTCAATCATGGTCTGGGGTGTTTTTTCGTGGCACACTTTTCGATACTATTGAGCATCTTTGGGATGTTTTGGAACAAGGCGTGAAAGGCCATCACACAGTACCAACGTATCTTACTGAATTATGGACAGCTTTAGTCGATATTTGGCAATCCATTCCCGTGGAACGTTTCCAGAAACTTGTTGAATCTATGCCTCATCGTGTGGCAGCCGTTATCAAGGCCAGAGGAGGCCCAACTCGTTACTAGGTAGGTATCCCTAATTCAGTGGCACTTCAGTGTATATATGTATATATATATATATATATATATATATATATATATATATATATATATATATATGTATATATATAGGTATATATACTGCTGGCCACTGTAAATGCAACACCGTGAAGGAAACATGCAAATAACATGAAATTTACAGCATGCATTAGCGGAGGTGAGATATGCAAATGATTACAATTTCAGCGCAGACGCACATCACGCGTGCCTGTGACGCCACTTCAAAGCGCTATTTAAGACTTGGAGATTTCGACGATTTCAAGTTCGGCAATTTTGTTTTTCTTGTGGTT
>OU015496.1:159872191-160019691 GCA_907164885.2 Dolomedes plantarius | reverse complement strand
CTTTTCATAGGAAACTTTCACTGTATCCTGAACTCGCATCTAACTAGCACAAATGTATCAATATTTTAACTCGTTTAATCAATTAGAACCAAAATATGTACCGTATTTTCCGGCGTATAACGTGCACCTATAATTTTAAACTACATTTTTCAAAATTTTAGGTATATTCTCCGTATAACGCGCACCGATTTCTTGACGAAGAAACCTGAAATGTATACATGTGTGATGCTCTTATCTTTTGAAGTCATTCATTCCACGGATTTTCCTAGGCTTTCGAACAATGATATACTGAATTGACAAGCGATAAGGAGAACAATATGTGTGTGGAGAAAATGCTTCAGGGAGTAAATAATTCTGCAAACAGGGAGTAAGAATGCACTTCTGACCCGAATGAATTCGCAGAATTAGGAGTCAGATGTTTTCTGTCTCAGAACTCTCTCCCAGAAACAGAATTCGATGATGTGCCTGTGTAGAAGCGGAATGGTATAATTCCCCGCGGTGTGTGGCCAAGAACAAATCTATTGTAAAGGCTGCAGAGGCAGGGGTAGATAGGGGTTTGTACACCAGTAGGAAATAGAAGAATAGCTGTCGGTGTGGCCATTGATAGCGATCAAAAGTCTATAAATATTGCAAGATAGATAGTCGTTATTTTATGGCCCCTTCTCTGCTTTTTCTTTCTTACTTGGAGGGGCTGTTGTCCATTTACGGGGGGGGGGGGCATTCTGGCTCACCCCATTTTTTCATTGGGCAGTGGCTGTTTTTCTCTCAGTTCCTGCCGCAATTGGTTCCTTATTATACTGCCCCTGTCCATAGTCTACGAAGTACCTCTCCACCATAATTTTCATTTGCAATACCACTTTGACCCTTATCTCATCTGAACGTTTGACTGTTGGCCATGAAATAACGACCATCTATCTTGCAACATTTATAGACTTTTGATCGCTATCAATGGCCACACTGACAGCTATTTTTCTATTTCCTCCTGGTGTACAAGCCCTCATTTACCCCTGCCACTGAAGCCTTTACGATAGATTTGTTCTTGGCCCCACACCGCGGGAAATTATACCGTTCCGTTTCTACAGCCTGAAGATATAACGGAAAATGAATACGACGAACTATTTAAGTTATCCGATAATTAAAATTTTTAAGTTCATAAGGTATGTCATTTCTTTTAAGTAAACAGCCTTCAGGTACATGTAGAAATCTAATTTTGTTTTATGTTCATCTTTTCCTTATTTTTAAATCTATAATTCTTATATCCTGCGTATAACGCAGCTGCCAACTGTGAAGTAATGTGTTGTGGAAAATTAAGATGCTAACTTTTTTTCAGAATTAGATGGTTTTTCATGTTATGTTCAAGATTAATAATTCTGTATACACAGTGTATAAGAGTAGGTAAAACTTTTTAGTTGCAAATTACTATAAATGATGATAATATTGATGGTAATATAATAACTGTGTATTATGATACGATAAATGTAATACTTATATGATATAAGGACTTAAGGCTGCTGTGTACTAACCCTTCTGGATTCGCTCACCTCACTGTTACCCCATGGAGAAAATTTGTCTGCTCCTCACGAGTTATAATTTTGGCAGCACACCAAACCCAGTCTCTATCGCTTGGACACGCAGTAAACAGTTAAACAGAAAAGAACCAAAATGCGTCAAAATTTTGACATACATATATGTATATATATACATACGTACACATAGATATAGATACATATAGACTTAAAACATGCATACATAGATACATACAAAAGAGGTAAGCAACGATAAGTAGTCCTGCGTTAATAACCCGAGGTAGTTTCGTTAAAAGAGACTACCTGAAATTTTTTTCCCAAAATAATTTAAATTTTAAAATATTATTTTAATTTTTTTTAAATAACGAAAAATGTCCCAAGGTGTAAAATTTTTTTTTCTATTACGCAGTACAATTTTTTTAAAAGAAAAAAAAACTTTAAATCGAAGTCGGCAAAACCTGGACAAATTTTCTCCTTAGGTGTACATTGAGGGGCGCAAATCCAATAGGGTTAGTATACAGCAGGATTAAGAGTGATACGATAATAAAGAATACATTCTGAAGGTCTCAAGGAATGTTATCTGTAATAGAACTCTTGTTCAGCAAGATGCGATGTAACGGGAAAATGACATTGATATCCTTACCTTCATTACCAAAAGTTTAACGGTGAAGAAAATTATTGATTACTGTAGACTTTGTTTACAAGGACTGTGTGTGATAAGACTTTATGTCTTAGGACTCTCTTTAAAGGGAATTGTTATTTGTTATTATATTGATATTCCACATTTTTAATTCTAATAATTGGTAGAGTGATATTTTAAGTTTTCTGAGTTTAGAAGAGAAATATTTTGAATTGTGTTTTGCACATATATGTTGTATTATTACTTAATGCCATTTTATGTTAGTGCGGGTTAGGCTTATTTTCATGATATATTTAATTTTACTGTACAAATTTTTATGTTGAATACCACTTGAAACCAAATGTCAATGATGTACCAACTCATAAAACCAATTGGAGTAGATTTGGCAATTTTGAAAATTTATAAACAAATTGCATTATAAAGCCTAGATGGACATTCCCTGACATATCAACATGTCACTGATCTTTCTTGGAGGAGAGGGGGATTTCCAAAGGAATAAAAAGTCGGTCAGTCGCCGGAATAAGTGGGTTCTGCAACCCACTTCGTGTGGGTTATTGTGAGACGAGAGTTAAACAAACCACTACCCGTGTTTTTGAACGCGGATGTAAGTGAGTTAAAGTACTACTGAGTTATCGTTACTGAGTTATCGAAATAAGTGTGTTAAATAACTCACAAATCGTGAATCTTTTATAGTGAGTTTATTGAATTGGAAAACCATATTCAAGTATTAAAACGTAAATATTATGTAACTTGAAAGGTTGAAATCCAGTTCATTTGGAATGAAAATTTTCAGCTGTACTTAAAATTTTATCCATTATTTTTTATCGGAAAATAACTTAATTTTTGGTACACAATGTATAAATTTTTTAACGAGAACAACGAAAGTTCTTGTATCGTATTCCAAATCAATTTTTTGTTTATAATTTTTTGTTCTCAAGATAGAAAATTTTACAACTCTTGGCCCAGAAATTAACGCTTTAATTCACATATTTATTCTTTTAATTCATATATTACCCCTCTAAATGTGTTATTTTGGAATGCACGTGTACTCGTGTCTTCTGAAACCGTGGGTAAAGATGCTCATCCTCTCCTTGGATAAGTCCACTTTTCTGGAATGCAAGCAAAGACCTACTCATGCATTGACAAAAATTGGCAATGAGATGCGTGTCCTTAAAGTAAATTGCTAAGAATTGAAAAAGTTAAAAAAGTAAAGATTTTTTTTAATACTTGAAAAGTTTATTACAGCTACGACTAAAGGTATTATTTATTTATAAGCGTTATTGTGGAGCCTCGCACACATGCATTTAAGCATACATATTAGAAACAACAACAAAAGTTAACTGGGATTGCAGGAGGGGGAACAAATAATGGTTTAAGTTTGAGCAAATACAGTTAGCACTGAAGCCCAATATATTAATACATTTTTAATTTATACAAATTGAATCCTGAGCCATTAGGCCGAAATTCGTAGATGGGCATACAGGCCAACTACATATGACAATATATGAGTGAATGAAACATATTTCTTTTCAACTTGTTTATCTAGAGTCTTTGGTTTAATGACTGATGCTTGAACAGTGTACACACACGCATATATATATATATATATATATATATATATATATATACAGTGGAATCTCGATTTATCGTTTTTCAAGGGACCGACTGACCTGAACGATAAATGCGAGAAAACGATAGATGCGGGAACATAAGAAAGCAATATGATCGTCGGAACTGGGTGAAATCAACGACACATACGGGAAAACGATATATATATATATATATATATATATATATATATATATATATATATATATATATATATATATATATATATATGAGTGAGTTAGACTATATAGTATTGGTATAATATTGTGCTGGTTGTCTTTTCACGCTGGTCGCACGACTTTTCCAGGGCGATGAGGGTGAAATCTCCTCCTCATCACCAGTGGAACAATTCCCTCATGTCAGGTCGGGATCCTGGAAAGTTCATTTTTGCTGCAAATTTGGGCACGCGTGTTCTAAAAACTGCTTGCTTTGTGAATCGGGGACCTCATGAATATCTGATTAGGGGGTGACTGCGTGCTCTTCTGCCAGCAAATCAGCTTCTTAATTCAATTTTCAACCCCTCGTGAATGGGATAAAGTCGGATCATCCCCCCCCCTCTCCCCTTCCTCTTGGCGAATGATGAATGATTCAACGTAGGGAAATGCGCAGGTCATCAAATCCCGTAGTCATACCTGATTTTCTTTTTATTATCATTTTAAAAAGACATTCCTCTACGTATGTCGTATAAATGGAAGACAGTGTGAGATTTTAATATCTTGCTGATCTTAATACCTTGATATATATATATATATATATATATATATGTATATATATATATATATATATATATATATATATATATATATATATAAATATATATATATATATATATATATATATATATATATATATATATATATATATATTTATATACGAGGTGCGTCCATAAAGTAACCGGACAATTTTTTATAAATAAGTAAATATTACTCACCTTTAAATAAATTTATCTCCTTCAAAATAATCCCCAAAGGAGTCCATACAATTTTTCCAATGTTTCTTCATGTTATCGAAACACTGTTTATAGGCGTTGGAACTAACCGTTCGCAAAATACACGTAACATTTGATTTGATATCCGAGATGTTTTCAAATCTCTGTCCTTTGATGGCCATCTTAAGCTTCGGAAAAGGGGAAAAATCACCTGGCGATAAATCGGGAGAATATGGTGGTTGATTTATCGCTGTAATTGAATGCTTAGCAAGATATTGTTGCACAGAAATTGCTGTATGGGGCCCAGCATTATCGTGTAAAAGAAACCATTGCCCAGAATCAAACAGTTCCTTCCTAACTCACCTTATCCTGTTTTTTAATCGAATATATATATATATATATATATATATATATATATATATATATATATATATATATATATATATATATATATATATATATGTGTGTGTGTGTGTGTGTGTGTGTGTGTGTGTGTGTGTGCGTGTGTTCCGTATTTAAATAGAGATAATATATTTCATACAACCAAAATTAACACTGTACATGTGTAAAAGTGTTCATACATGAGAGAGAGAGAGAGAGATTTAATTTACCAAAATGACGATAAAACAAAAAACCATTTCCTACCATGCATCATCATTTATAAAAAAAAAATTCTAGAAAGGAAATTTTGCACAAATACTTTCAAAATAAGGTTCAAAAGAAATTATTTATACGAAAAAAAAATAAGAAATTAAAAAATTGACGCTTTAATTGAATTCTTGTAGGAAAATGACAAGAACTTAAGTTTTATTATTACATTTCTTTATCAACAGTGCCGATATTATCATCAAACGAAGAATTGTGTCTGAATGATCTAATCTTTCAGACTGGCATATTATGACACTAGACAGCACTTCAATCATTTCAAGGAGAGTACAATTTAAACTGGACAAATTGTAAACAATTATATTTAGAAAAGACCATTTCTCCTTACATACACACTGAGTGGCCAGTTTTATGCAAATCAGCTATGACGTCATGCTGTTGCTGCTAGAGGGTGAAAGAGGTATAAAAGGGGATTGCCGGATGATTGTAAAGACAGTTGAAAGGTATTGCCTGTGAAGGAGTGGTTAAAAATGGCAATTTAACGGGTGTTGAACGTGGAATGACCATGGGTACTAGAAGCAGTGAAGTGAATATCACCGAAAATATGTCGCTTGAGAGCAGTTTTGTTCATTCTTACAAACAGTGGGCTATGAAACAAAAAAAACGAGTCTCTACGTAAGGCGTGTGGTCACCACCATTTGTTCGATGCTGAGGCTGATAGGAGAATTTCTAGTCTTGTCCAGTTGTACGTAACTACAACATTACGTTAAATTACAGCTATAAACTTAATCAAGGACCAACACCAATAGCCTCTGAACGTACTGTTCGCCGCCCATTATGCAATATAAGGATATGAAAGCCGGAGGCCAGTTCGAAAGCCTTTCCTGTCTGCAACTAAAAAGGTCAAACATCTCCAATTTGCTTTAAATCACAAGGATTGGGCAGTAAATTAATGCAAAAGGGTAATGCAGTCATGTAAAGGGTCAGATAAATCACGTTTTCAATTAAACTATGCATGTGGTGGGATGCGAATATGGAGAAAACTGTACGAAAGCATGGAATCATAGTACATTGCCACAATATTTCAAGCTGTTGCTGGCGATGTTATACTAGTTTGGGATTCATTTTCCTGGCATTGTCCAAACCATTTACTTCACGCGTGGAAGAATGTCTGAATGCCAAAAGCCAATTAAATATTGTCGCTGGCCAAGTAATTCCAGTTACGTTTATGATTTACCTCCCGGGAGATGAATACTTCTAGCATACATAAACAAACAAACACACACACACACACACACACACATATATATATATATATATATATATATATATATATATATATATATATATATATATATATATATATATATATAATTATAGACAAATAAGATACGTATAGAAAGATATAATAAGATACGAAAGAAAAACAATTTTAACTATTTCAAAGATTAAAGAGTTATAAGGTCTAATTAGCACTAGTGTAGCAAAATGTTGACCGTAGCGCTCCAAACCAAACCAAATAAAGAGTTATAGCTTAATACAAATTCCTGCATACTAATGGCTGAGGTTTCCTACATAAAAAGAAAAATGGAAAATATTATAACAGAAAATAAAAACACAACGGCAAACTTAAAAGCAAAAACCGTAAATTAGCACCTAAATGATGGGCATCTCTTTGTCAACGGTGCCAACATTATCATTAAGGGGACTCACGACCCTTAAGTTGAGGAAATAAGGCATATTTTCATATTTTTTGACTCTTTGTAACTATTTCAATTTACTCCCAATTTTTCAAAATTTTATGTATATGTTAAATTGATACATTTATTTTAATAATCAAATTTTCAACTCTCAAAATAATTTTAAATAATTTTTTTTAATGCTTTAGATATACCTTGTTTTTTAAGTATTTTTATTGTATACTGGTTTGCGCGCAGAACTATGAAATTAATTTTTCCCTTAAATGTATAATTCCTGTTTTATATTTAAAATAAATAATTCAAAATACAATTGAACATTAAAATATGTTTTCAATTTTTTTTTTAAACTGCTCAAAATATACTTAAAATTTCATTAAATTTTTGCACTAATTTACCCCTGAAAAAATAACAAAATGTGCAGTGATTGCAATAATTCTGGTTCAGACGCAATAAAATAACATGATTATGCAGTGATAAAAATTTCATGGAATTATGTTTCATAGTTTTTGAGATATCAGTTGCGGAATTATGAAAAATTACTTTTGAGAGAAATGAGTTTAAATGTTTTCTTACCATAAACTTGATCAGTAATTAAATATTTAGAATATCAATATCTCCGGAACTAAGCGGAATATTTTCATGCGGTTTGCTTAATTTTGTTCAGAAATAATCAGGCTTTAACATATATCTTTTTTCAAAACATCGAATGTTTTAAATATTTAAGAGTAGTGAGTCCCCTTAAACGAACGGTTGTTTCCGAAAGTTGTGATCATCAAAATATACACAACTCGGCTCTTGACAATCATTCCAAAAAAAAACAGTAAGGAATAGACTTAAAAAGAGAGGAGTTTCGCAATACGAGTTTGCTTCCTTTGGATCCCGCGAAACAGTGGGCGAAGTCATAATTAAGAAGTCAAGCAAAAGAGATGACACATGGAGAGTACTTCAAATAATTCAACAATACAGATTAGGCTTATAAAGTTTTTAAAAAATAGCTCATTTTGACGAAAATCAACATTACAATAAATATAATATTAATAATTTTTGAAAATATTTTAAATTAAAATGATATGTGTCTATATTATATTTAATGTTAACTCTAGAGTTTTATTTTATATAATATTGTATTAACTTTTAATGAATTAATATAAATGGAAATATTGAATAGCTTAAACTCATTTTGTAAATTTACATATTTATAAATTTATAATCATTTTATTTATTTAATTTTTCATTAACATATTTATAAAAATTATATATTAATATTTATTTAATACAACTGATTTTAATTAGTTATCAGATCATCCATTAAATTAACTTTATATTTAAAACAATTTATAACATTAATATTTACATGTGATGGAATAAATTTGGTTATGATGTGAAAGAAATATTAGTCTGTAAATCCGAAGTTACTAATTACATTACCGATAAAATTATCAGGATAGTTATTTTTACCAAGCACTGTAATTAAAGTCTCAATGTGTTAGTACCTATTATTTGCCCAGCATTGTGTATTTATTCACATGAGGTGATTTAAAAATTTTGTTTCTAAACGCTGATTTATGAATATGTAGTTGTGCATATCTTAAAGATCATAACTTTCAGGGAAAATCATTCGTTTAATGATAACATCAGCACTGATGACAAAGAGATATTTTCATTAAATTCTTAATTCCTTGTATTCTTCAATTGATTGGAAGCAAAATTTAAAGTTGTTTCAAAGAAATCCACATACCTTTTCACTCCTTTTCGTAACAGTTGATGAAATGTTGATACATCACTACCAGCCAGAAACGAAACAACAGTCAAAACAAGGGGTTGAAGCAGATTTACCTGCACCAAGAAAAGCGGAAAAGGTTTCATCAACAATAAAGTTTATTGCTATTGTTTTTGGGTATGCCAATGGTTTAAAAAAATTCTAAAAAATCTACTATATCTAAATAAGTAATGTACACACATATATTATTATTTATAAATTATTTACAAAGTTAAAGTTTGAAAATAACTTTTTTTAAGGATTTGAAAAAAATAAGTTTATGAAATTTTCAATCACATTAAGGCCTTTATGTGATTGCTATGTGATTGCTATCGTGATGTTATTCCATCAAAAATAATTTTCTTTGTTGTTGAGGGAAATGGTTTCATCAACAATAAAGGTTATGGTTATTGATTTTTGGGAGGCCAATGGTATAAAAATTATTAAAAAAAACTACTATATATAAATAAATAATGTACATGCATACATTATTATTTTAAAATTATTTACAAAGTTAAAGTTTGAAAATAACTTTTTTTAAGGATTTGAAAAAAATAAGCTTATGAAATTTTCAATCCCATTAAGGCCTTTATGTGATTGCTATGTGATTGCTAATGTGATGTTATTCCATCAACAATAATTTTCTTTATTGTTGATGGAAATGGTTCCATCAACAATAAAGGTTATGGTTATTGTTTTTTTGGATTCCAAAGGTATAAAAATTATTAAAAAAAACTACTATATATAAGTAAATAATGTACAAGCATGTATTATTATTTTTAAATTATTTACAAAGTTAAAGTTTAAAAATAATTTTTTTAAGGATTTGAAAAAAATAAGTTCATGAAATTTTCAATCACATTAAGGCCCCTAAAAAAGTCACTTATTTTTCAATGTAATTTTTCCTTCCGGGAAGATATTTTCAGCTTTTTTTTTCTTCTTGAAATCAAGCAGCATGAAGATAATTTTATCAAAACGGAATAGGGGAACATAAGTTACAACATTTCAAAGAGCTAGCAAAGAACTTCTGATATAATCCTTTTAATTAAGGAAAATATCGAAATTTTCCATTCCGAGATAAGGGATTAAAAAGAAGAAATAGATCTCAAAGAAAACCAAAAGAGTTGAGTGGGTGGAGGGCGCTATGATCAACTTTTTTTCTATGCAAGGGCTAATTAGACCGAGACCTACAGTTTAAAGTCATTTCCGGTTTTTATCTATGTCATCAGTGCGTCATCATAAAACGTCTATGTCAGCAGTGGGACTCGAACCCACATGCTACGGAAAATGGCAGTTCCCTAGCTATTTGACCATCACCCGGCAGCAAACGGAAAGAAGTATGTTATGTACAGATAAGATAATAGGGAAAATACATATCAAAGCAGGGAACGGACAGATTTTAAAGTTGATAAAATGTTGTATCTGGCAATGTAATGATTGAAGAAACATTTGTTCATTTATTTCCTTCTCAATGCTCTATATGACTCACTTGAAGGTAAGTGAATAAAAATATGCTCCTTTTTTTTTGGGGGGGGGGGAGGGATTTGTGTCTCAGACCTGCTTAAAATCAGAACTTAAATACATGTATTGTCATAAATTTGTTATCAGTAACATTAAGGTCTTGAATATACAGTGGAGTCTCAATAATCCAAAATGATTGGGGCCAGACCCTTTTCGGATTAACAATTTTTTCGGATTAAGCGAAATCATTCTTAAAATAAACTTAAATTGCATAATAACGTGTGATTACATAAATATTACATATTACGCGCGCTTACAAAGTTTATTTTATAAGGTCTGTCTAAACATAACCAAATCTCGGGACGAAATAGGTGATAAGAGAGCAGAACGTTGCCTAGTACAGTACAGTAGAGTGTAAGTTGTTCTAGCTATTACGTCACAGTGCTCGACAGTTGGAGAGGTGTGTCGTTACAGTTACTGTCAGTTTAACATTAAGTTACTGTTAGTTACTGTTAGTGTTGTTTATTCTACTTTTCCCTACTTACCCCTACACTACTGATGTCTAACTTTGAATTTTCTTGTAATTTTCAGAAATATACTTTATATTACTTAGTATCACTGTAGTTTTATTGTAACCTTAGTTCTTTTTGACTTTTGGTTTCGGATTAAGCGGACTTTCGGATTACCGAAGTTCGGGTTATCGGGACTCCACTGTATATCTATGATTGAGATTTACCCATGTCCGTGGAATAATGGGTATGTACCTCTCACCAGCTTTGTTCTGACACTCCAGTAAAAATCACCCTCCTCACTGTATCTAGATCACAGCTTCCTTCCTGCCACGGGTGTTGGAGTTTCCGAATTTATGCGAGACGAAATGCCCTGTCCACTGCGCAAAATCGCGCGAGTTTAAAAAAAAAAAAAACGCCAGAGAGAGACGCGGTGAAAGACACAAAACCCTTCCTCTCCCCCAAGCGCCCGCATTACCATACTCGAGTAGCGAGCACTCGAGGCTGTCACTTGCAGCTCTAGCGAGGCAAAAAAAAGACGGACCGCCGGCTATCCGGGGACCGCCCGCGACGCGCATCTGCCACCGGCCAGCGAGGGGCCCACCGGCGCGGAAAACGAGGCCCCGTCATCGCCAGCGGTGCGAGAGGAGCGCGTTGTCCGCTCCAGCAGCCATGGCGGCCGCAGACCGATTCCTGGCTCGTCAGTGGGATTTTTCATTGGCGGCTCTCCTGCACTTGGTGACTGATCTTTGAGGAAATTTTTGGATCTTCGAGATTTTCGTGGACCGCCATATTGGATGCGAGCCGGGTCCTCTTTGAATCGGCGGGGGGAAGCGTCCCTATAAACTTTCTTTGGGGTCTATTTCCGACAAAGAATCTTTGAGGCTAATTTCTTCTCTTAGTCTAATATCTTGGAATGGAAAATGTCGATGCTTTCCTTAATTAAAAGGCTATATAAAAAAAACTTTTCTAGGTATCTCTCTGAAATTTTGTAATGTCTTTTCCCCTATTATTGTCTGCAGGCTTTTTAATTTGAAGAAAATTTCCGAAAATATATTCCTGGAAGGAATATTTACATTGAAAAATAAGTGTACTTTTAAGTGAATATTTTTTAAGTGTCTTTTAATGTGACTGAAAATTTCCTGAAGCTTTTCATAAACCCTTATAAAAAGATACTTTCATACTTTTCCCGTGAAAAAAATTCCTCTGTACAGGCAGAGAAAAATACAGAAACGAAGCGAATTTCTCCTTTTTCAAAATTTACGAACTTGCTTGTTTCGTTCTACATATGTAATCTATAACATAAAACAGTAATAAATAAAATATTTGAAGCCAATTTCTTCTTTTAGTCTAATATCTTGGAATGGAAAATGTCGATGCTTTCCTTAATTAAAAGGCTATATAAAAAAAAAATCTTTTCTAGGTATCTCTCTGAAATTTTGTAATGTCTTTTCCCCTATTATTGTCTGCAGGCTTTTTAATTTGAAGAAAATTTCCGAAAATATATTCCTGGAAGGAATATTTACATTGAAAAATAAGCGTACTTTTAAGTGAATATTTTTTAAGTGTCTTTTAGTGTGACTGAAAATTTACTGAAGCTTTTTATAAATCCTTAAAAAAAAGTTACTTTCATACTTTTTCCGTGTAAAAAATTCCTCTGTACTGGCAGAGAAAAATACAAAAACGAAGTGAATTTCTCCTTTTTCAAAATTTACGAACTTGATTATTTCGTTATACATATGCAATGTCTGGAGTCATATCTATTACATAAAACTGTAATAAATAAAATATTTGTAGCCAATTTCTTCTTTTAGTCTAATACTTTGAAATGGAATATTTCGATGTTTTCCTAAATTAAAAGAATATATTAAAAATTATTTTCTAGAAAGCTCTCTGAAATTTTGTAATGTCTTTTCCCTTATTATTGTCTACAGACTGCTTAATTTGAAGAAAATTTCTGAAAATATATTCCTGAAAGAAACATTTACTTTAAAAAATATGTGTACTTTTAAGTAAATACTTTTTAAGTGACTTTTAATGTGACTGAAAATTTCCTGAAGCTTTTTATAAATTCTTATAAAAAGTTATTTTCATACTTTTCCCGTGTAAAAAAATCCCCTGTGCAGGCAGAGAAAAATATAGAAACGAATTTCTCCTTTATCAAAATTTACGACGGTGATTATTTCGTTATACATCTGTAATGTCTGGAGTCATACATATAACATAAAACAGTAATAAATAAAATTTTATTCTAAAATAATTTTTTAGATTAATTTTGTCTTCTTGTAAAATATTTGCAAAATTCTGATTGAAAAATTTCGCATCTAAAGGCATAAAGAAAATCATTGAATGGAGGACTATTACTGAAAGCATTGCTCCCAGGCGATGTAACCTGGTACAGGACAAAACTCCAACTGAGTGACAAATTTACAAAGCAGTCGGAAAGAAACCGGCTACAAAGATATATGTAAAAAGTGATACAAAAAAATAAGACAGTGATACCAACTAAATCAGCAGTATATATTTTACAGTACAGTAATCACGAACAACGAAGCTAAACATTACAGTCCTGAGTGGAAAACCATAGGAGTAAAAACAACAGTGAAAAAGCAGTAGCGATATGAAAAAGATAATTAGTTGGCAGTTTTGAAACAACCTATAAAAACATCATTTAACATAAATCTACGCGGGAAAAAGTTGAAATATTTAAAATACGAAACTTTAGTTACTCATTTTAAGTTAGAGATCTAACTTTTAAGATGAAGTACTATAAAAGCTAAGGCATTAAAAAAAAGTTAAATATATTTAAAATAAAATTAGTTCATTTTATCAAGCTTCAAGATAAGAGAGGCAAAGTCAAGCAGAAAAACTATACCAGCATAACCTGAAAATTATCAGTCTTTGATGTGCTATACAAAAACAATACTTATGGAGGGACTACTTGCTTATTCGTTGCATTTCTGTTCAAGTTCAGGTATTTCAACTTGTCGGAGCTCCAAGGTCTGTAGGACTTTATCTCCAATTGTAACATTATGCATCAGAAATATATTTGCTCAGCAGGTAATTAAATATTATAAATATGCCCTTATCAGTAAAAACATAATACAAGTAAAATAAGTACTAGTAAAATAAAAGCAAACGCCGGGAATCGCACCCGGGAGAAAAAATTACAAGGCACACGCGCATCCACTGGGCCAGAGTTGCCACAGTTACTTAAGAAAAATGAGGAAGATATTCGCACTGAGATTATAGTAAAGTTCTAGGGGTTGGTAATTGCATTTCCGTTTTGATACAAGACTGTAATTAAGTATGACACTAAAGTTACGGTTATGCATCATAAAATCAGAGTAACCAACCATCATCTATGTGCTTAATAAAACTATCAGGACGGTTATTTTTCAACAATACTTCTAATAAATTTACACTGTTTATACCTATAACTTTTACTTATTATTTATTAATCTGAATGAGAATATTAACAACGCATTGTTTGAAAATATTCGTGATAATAGGTTGACAATTCGTGAAATTTAAGAAATTCAGATTTTTATAGACATTTTTTTTCTTAAAAATTAAAGCTTACAACTAAGCGGATTTATTAACTACAATGCAAAAGTTCAAAAAGGGGACATAGAAATCACCATTTGACCAGTTCTATTAATAATTTTGACATCACTGTATCGTCATAAGGTTAATATAACTCTGTCAGGTTAATATAACTCTGGTTAATATTCAAAAGAATACAAATATAAATTGACCAGCTTATTACCAGCCAGAGTCACCTTGACTAAGGATTACTTTGTTGATTTAATCAATCAATACATTTAATTATACATTGCAAAGTTTAACAGTCTATCACATTAAGTAACGATGAAATTTTGACTCAGGTGTACTTACGGTTTTATTCGTCATTTTCTACAAAGCCAATTAAAGTCGGGGAAAAATTTAGTTTTCAATCATTAAACTAGACAGCGTTTGATGACAACCCACGTCTTTAACAAAATATTTTCCTGCTGCAGGTTCATAATTGATTTCTTTGGAACTGACAAAGCCGCTTATAAAAATAATTCAGATTACACAAGAGAAAATTACACATTTGTATGATAGTACGACTAAGTGTATAGAAGATGCTTTTATTTAGTTTATTTCAGTTTTAGGAAACTCAACACGAGGGAGATCTTTGCAATCCTACAATCAGAATAGATCTTCATCATTTTCATTGCGAACTAATTCAGGAAGAGAGCCCGTTTCTGTCCTTTTGTTTTTCAAGTAAGATACTGGTATAAAGTAGTCAACATACGGCAGCAAGGGAAAGAATTGAACAGGTTTTTATCGCATTGAAGAAAAGCATTAAAAAAGAGATCAATTTCAATTCTTAAGGCTGCTATGTACTAACCCCATTGGATTCGCTCACCTAAATGTTAACCTATGGAGAAAATTTGTCCACGGATTGCCGACTTGGATTCAAAGATTTTTTTTTTAAAATCGTACTACGTTATAGAGAAAGAAGTTTTACATTTGTGTACATTTTTCGTTTTTTTTAAATGCAATTAATATTTTAAATTTAAATTATTCGGGGAAAAATCTGGTATAGTGTGTTTTAAACGCTCATAAATTCCTTCGGTGGACGAAATTTATAAAATGAATCCTGTAGCGCTTTGCAGAAAAGTTCAGGCTATCTGACAATACCAATTTTATTTGATTATCAACATTTATGTACCTGTAAATAGTTGACAAAAATATATTATAAATAAAAAATTTTGGGGCAGCGCTTAACCCCCCCCCCTATAGAGAGAGAGCCATTACAATCCCTCAAAATGTCAATCCTAATGGGGGGGGGGAATTCTTGAACTGTCAACTGGACTCCTCCCACCACAAGAGTCTGCAAGAAGAGGAAAAGGGAAATACGATTTTTTTCTTAGTACATAGCAGCCTTAAATAGCTGTTTGATTGAGAAAGTTTATTGAAGAAACAAATTCGTTGGACAACTTTCACTTTCGATTTTAGTATCTTACCTGAGAAATAAATATAAAAAAATCAACGTCGGTTTATAATGGATTTTTAAGATTATTTTTAAACACTCTTAGCATCTACTGTTTAAAAAAAAAAAAATTCTTTTATAAATAGACGTCGTCAACAGCATTTCTACTTCATTTTGCTTTAAAGTAGAAATAAACATCAATAAATATTATGTTTTAATTCTTCTTCAGATATTTTCTTTCAAAGACACCTATTCTCATCAAAAAAAAAAAAAAAATGGCATAACAAAATAGAAAAGATTTTCATTATTTCTGTTAGAGGATTTTGCGATCGAGGGACCTCCTTTCATTTCTGTAGTTCATTCGTAATTTTTTCCAAAGGAATTCAAAATATGTAGAAATTTCAGTGAAGTCTTTCAGACAAGGAATGCAATCTCCAATTCCCTAAAAACTTATCGCATGTAATTTGTCATAGTTTCTTATATATGTTGGCCAAACGATACAGTAATAAAGGATATGTATACTGAAATAGTTCACTTCTCTCGAACAATAAATCATTCCATTTCTAGTCATATACGTAATACTTGGGCAATAAATCAGTTTACATGTAAACTGATTGGGTGCTTGTGCACAAGTACCTAATTTCTCATGCCTAAATAACGACAATGATAATAACATGGGGTTCTATAAATCACACCATCAAATTTGTAATAAGTCACATCATTGCCACTATTAATTAATGATCTTTAAAACTCTTTTTAGATTGTATCCCCATGGCCATTAACAAATTAAAGACAAACATACATGTACCTAATAAAATTTTTTAAGCCTTAAAAAAGCATTGTTTGCATGCAACTTGTAGAACAGGCACAACAAAAACGCACGATGTCCTTAGAATCCACAATAAAAGCTATGAATAGCAACTAGTTTGGAACTAAGGAACTTTGTTCTTGACCGGGTCGGGGAGCACTATTGTAATTTTCCCCATGGACATTTTACAAATACTGGGATCATAAAACTTTTTGATATAAATACGGGAAACAATAGAATTTTTGAAATATTCGGATTTTTTTGAATGGAATAGCCATATACGACAGCTCCTGAATTCCAATTTCCCGTTGAGTATTTTTCATAAAAGATAACGGGAAATGCACAGAAGTATATTTCACCAGAGTAGAGACTCACAATACAAACTACCTTCAACAAATGTTTGCTTCTGTTCTCGCCGAAAATACTAACATAAATTTAAAAAAAAAACGATAAAAGAGCAAGTGTTGTAGCACTGTGGAATTTAAAATAGCGATGCAGTTCTACCAGTCTGCACACGAATAGACAAACTAACAAAATATGGCCTAAAAATAACTCCAAGTTCTCTAGTATTTTTCTGATCTCGTGTAATATTTTAACAAAGATTTTACTTGTCTTCTAATCACTTTTCAAAGTTAACTTCAGTACACAAATATCCAGTTAAAAAATGCGATGTGTACTCGAACTGATTTTTTGATAATATCCGGAAGTTTTGTACTACAGGTTATAGTTACAAATACCATATTACGTTTACAAAAATCTGCAAGAAGAGCGAACCTATTTTTTAACACTTTGAAAAAAAAAATTATGAAAGTAAACAGAAAATAATCCTCCCAAATACTCTGGGAATTATATATAAAATTAAATATCACCAAACTCTTATTGTCAACTTTACTCAACTGGACTTTTGAAAGCATCAAAAACTTTCCAACTAAGAAAGTCGGTTTTACACTTTCAAACTCGATCTCTTTCATCCAATATAAACATTTTAAATATCGTTCCCCATTTCTAATTACAATCAGATGAGAACTGGAGCTCCTTTTTTTGTAAGTATGGTTTCAAGTTCCGTCCTTGAAGAAAACTTCTTTTACTTTTAAACTGAAATCTTGCTAAACTTTTTATAATTAATAAGCCAAAACTACTACTAAAAGAAAAAGATTTAAATCCCTTTTTTTATTTTTGTGTAAAATACTGAAAATTGATGAGTATATTGAAAACAAAACATAAATATTAAATATATATGTGTTGAGATCTTTATTTGGGCCTTACTAAACATTAGATCGCTAGGTTTTAATGGCAATATTTAAAACCAAGTCTTAGTTAATAAACAAAACATTAGATAAATAATAATACTTTAGTACATTGGAGATCTACGAACGAAACTAAAAATCAAATTTTCCCCGAATCTCATGGATATAGCTAGTTCTGGAGGAGAATACTCGTACATGCCTAAATTGAATAAAAATTATTTCTCATTACAGGCTCACCTATCATATTAGCATATTGATCAACCCGTTTTAAGGGTCACAATGGCTTTCTCGACCAGATAACCCCTACAAACGTCAGCTTGGGATGATTTGTATTTTGCCTTCCTATCTCTCTCTAGATCTAGAGAGAGAGAGAGACCAATAGCAATATTAGATAAAGTAAAAGTAGAAATGAATGGAGGGAGGAAGTACTTTACGCATGTGAGAAAAATTTACAGAATCAAATTTCCCTCGAGTTTATCTTTCTTCTTAACTATTAGACTCAGTGCTCCCAATGGTTAGAGTAGGACTGTTCCATTGGCCCCTTTTTTCCTCTTTTTTCTGGACTCCTTTGACTGCAGATTAGATATACCTTCCAAATGACCCTAAACGGCTTTCATAGTTTCGCGTTCGGGTGAATGTTGTATGAAGTATTAATGAATGCGGTTTCAAAAATGACACAAGTAAAAAAATTAAAAAGTTTAAAAAACTAAAGATATTAAAGTATATTTTGCGGGCATTATGATCCACAAAATTAATGTTTTGTAGAAAACACCATATCAGTTTTCTCGTAGTGTGACTCATACACAACCGGGATACAAAATTATATTTTTGAAAAAAAAACCACTCATTTTAATTTTTGGCATAGAGCATGCCTTAGAACGCTCAAGATAAAGTAACACAATCTGCATATTTCTAGTCATTGCATTGCCAGGTATCGTCCTTTTAAGCTGTACTGTCTATCCAACCCTGCTGTGAGATCTGTACTTTTAGTCCAATTGCCTTGAAATAGGAATTTTTCCTGATTTGTCATACTTTAAAGCGTATATTGAATATCCTCTCATGGTATCTCTACAAAATTTTTAACAGAATTCTATTGCTCTAATTTTGTTAATCTGTTATCAGAATAATTTATTTAGAAAAAAATTTTGAAATATTCTCCCTGAAATAAAAGCTACTCTGAAAATTGTTTATTTATTTATTATTGTTTTTGGCTTTTTGGAGTCATTAAAAATTTAATAAATAAAATATTTATAAATCTCTAAAGCAGATTATTTCGAAACCTTACCTGTACATAGAAGTGAAAATAAATAAATAAACAACTTATAACTGTTGGACAAAGATTATTTTGAAACCTTACCTATTCACAGAAGTGAAAAAAAATAAGTGAAATATTTCTAAATCTCGAAAACACATTTTGAAATCTGACGTATCCCCAGTAGTGAAAAATAAATTAATAAATAAAACATTTATAAAACTCGAAGACAGATTATTCTGAAACCTTGCCTATCCACAGATGTGTAAAAACAAATAAATAAATAAAATATTTACAAACCTCGAGGACAGATTAGACTGATATCGTACCTATACACAGAAAAGAAAAAAAAATGAACTATTCATAAATATTGAAGGAGGATTACACTGAAATCTTACTGGTCACAGAATTTAAAAATAAAAATTGCTAAATAAAATATTTAAAAATCTTGGCAGATTATATTGAAACATAACCCATCCGCTGATGTGAAAATTGATATATAAATAAAATATTTATAGATATTGGAGAGAGATAATTTTGAAACCTTACCTACACTCAGATGTGAAAAAAAAAATATTTATAAATCTGAAAGAAAGTTTACTTTGAAACCTTGCCTACCTACAGAAGAAGAAGAAAAAAAGAATATACAAATGAAGCTATTTTTTCGACAGATATGAGTATGTCAAAAGTCAAACCCGCTTTCTATTTTAATTATTTTCAAACAAAACTTCCAACAGTTGAAGTAATTTTTATATATATATATACACTACGATCTTTCTATAAAAGACCCATTTGATGGAAAAAAAAAGTGTTTACAAAATCCGAGCAAGTTAAAAAAAATTAATAAAATTTTCATTCCCGCACCCCCAACAAAATGGTGAGTTACAATAATTCATCCTCTTGCATATGCAAGAGTGCATTTGCGTGAGTTTTCATGTAAATATCCGGGAGTTGTATAAAACAAACATTCGTATGTCTATCCGACGCAAGACAAGCGAGGCTGAAATATGTAGATGCATTTCGCTAGAAAACGTATTTTTATTTTTAATATCGTTTCCGCATCACCCTCGAATAGAAATGAGAAAAGCACACAAAAAAAAAAGAAAGTTCCTCAAAACTACTCATGCACCTACTCTTAATTAACTGCAGTCGCGAAAGTCTTGGGGGAAACTCTTTTTGTGAAAACTAATCAGAGAGGGAACATTTTTATGAAACCGCAGAACTACAAAGACACGGCGAAACGAAACGAGAAGGGGAGAAGCAAGAAGGGAAAAGGGGAAAAAAAAAAAGGTTCTCGCGGCGAAATTATTTTGAAGAGACTGGCAGAAAATTCTCGCGTAAATAAAAGAGTGAAGCTCAACTCTTAAAAAGAATGGAAAGCGCCGAGTACGCTGGAAAATTTTTAGACCTTTTTTCTTTTTTTAATTATTAACTTATTTCAACATATGAGGCTTGATTAAAGTTATGAATATTTAGAAGTCTTTCATTATGCATATTTTGCATCTGCTCAAGCCGAGATGATGTCTGGATGCTAATTGACGGTGAACTTGTGGCGTTCACAGGCGGCAAACAGAGTCAAGAAGTTTACAAGCGCGCGGTGTTACGCAGATGCCCGCTGCCGTTTCAGAAAACCTTTTAAAAATAGAAACTGCGAATCGCTGTCGACGTAAAGCCCCTCGTAGCGTTTTTCCCAGCGCAGCAAAGGCACACCTCACATTCAAAAGAAAAAAAAAATTCCTGCTTAAATTTGCAAAGGAGACGTATGAGATTAGTTTCATGTATATACACACAAAAGTATATTTACTTACTTACACTTACACACACACACACACACACACACACACACACACACACACACATATATATATATATATATATATATATATATATATACATATATATATATATATATATATATACATATATATATATATATATATAATATATATATATATATAAATATATATATATGCATATATATATATATATATATATATATATTATATATATATATATAAATATAAATATATATATATATATATATATATATATATATATATATATATATATATATATATATATATATATATATATTTTTATTTTTATTTTTATTTTTTTTTCAGGTGGTTATCAAAATAATGGAAGCATTTAGGAATAACATTAAATTATTTATTAATATCTATGGCATTTAATACCACCTGAATTCACTAAGGAATTGAAATATGCAAGTCATGAATAGAAGTTAAGGGAATATTATACCATTCTTTATGGATAAATCGTCCATGTTCCTGTAGAGATGCTGTTGGATATCGATGCTGTGGATATCGATTCCTGACTCTATTCTCTAAAACACACCACAGCATTTCGATGATACTGGGCTTTAGGGACTGTTCGGGTCAGATAAGATGTTTGACTTGGTCTTTATGTTCCTCAAACCACGACCTGACACGCCTAGCTGTATGGATCGGATTATTATCATCATGGAGAATGCCATCTCCTGCAGGAAACAATTTTTGCACCATAGGATAGATCTGATAGGTTAAAAGTTCGACATATTCTTTCCCAGTGAATATCCCTTTCAGGGTTACAATAGATCCCTCTTGAAAACCATGAGATCGCCGCCGAAACCCTGAGAAATTTCCCTCCAGGTTTGACAGCTCGCATGAGACAAGCATGATCATATGCTTGTGTAGGTGTTCTTCAGACATACGCACGATTCTCCATATATACAGGGTGGTTATAATTAAAGTTCCACTTTGAAATGGTCATAAAAGGAAAACTATTGGACCAAATGTTATAAAACTTGGTAATAGTTTAAAGAAGGTCATGGGAATTTCTTTTCAAAAAAAAAAAAAAAAAAAAAAAACATAAAAAAAAGCTCAAAAAAGTTACTACCAGGGGAGAAATGTCACTGTATGCAATATTGTTAACCGAAATAAGGGTCGGAATCTAACTTAACCTTTTGTTACACGGGTTTCACATGTTGCATACCCTTAAGAAACATTGATCTAAACAAAATTACCATTTAAAGTGTGCGCATTCCGGAAATCGTTTTCTTACAGATCGCTAATTTGTGAATTTTGAAGCCTGAATTCGGCCCTAAGACATGAAGATATCTTTTTAAAACGTTTTTAATCGTTTCTAAAACGAAACTATTTGTGGAGTTATGCAAAACAGCAATGGCTTGTAATTGGCTTACGGCAGGAAGAAGCAAATGATTTATGCAGATGCGCTTTACACGTCATTTGATTTTCCAGATAAAAGTGACCTCTGTGACTTCTGGCTATGGGGTTATCTCAAAAACACTGTTTATGGGGATAATGTAAAGAATTTGTCAGAACTGAAAGATGTGATATGTAGGGTATTATTTACCTTGAAACAATGGATGCATGCATGGGTTGGAACAAGCAAGGAAGACAAAGCATTGACCTTAAACATACCTTTATTTGATAACACAAATTTCAATTAACTTGTCATAGCTATTAATATAACAATCCGTTTCATATTAACAATTTTAACATTGAGAACCCAGAAGCAGAGGCAAACTATATTGTCAAAGATGATATTTAGAGTCTATTGGGGAGGCACTTACTATAACGGATGTATGCAGCGATGATGGTAGCATCGGCGACCGGGACCCAGAATCATCTCCAGTATAGGAACACCTTGGCGAGATATTCACACTTCTCCAAGGCTCTGGGGCAGACGAGAGACTCTAACATCTAACTTTGTGGAACCAAATCCAAGAGCCGTCCTCTTCTTTTCCAAAACCTTCGGTCCTTAGCGGAGCTGTTGTCCGTTTACAGGGGGGGTCATTCTGACCCGCCCCTCACTTTCATTGGGCAGTGAGCTGTTTTTCTTTCAGTGGTTCCTGCCCCAATTGGTTCTTTATTACACCGCCTCTGTCGCCTCTGTCCATAGTCTATGAAGTACCTCCCGCAACATAATTTTATTTTGCAAAGCAACTTTGACCCTTCTCATCTGACGTGTTTACTGTGGGCCATAAAATAACGACCATCCATCTTGTAAAATTTAGACTTCAGATCGCTATCACTGGCCACACCGACAGCTATTCTTCTATTTTTTTATTGGTATTACAATCCTGTATTTACCCCTGCCTCTGCATCCTTTATAATACATTCGTTATTGGCCATACACCGTGGGGAATTATACCATTTTAACTTCTACACGATACACCGACATGTCCGTAGCATTCCTCATGATATGCTAAGAGCTGCTGTTGAGAATGCAGTAATGCGATTTAACTTGCTTTCGGAAAATGGTGGAAGCTACATTGAACATGCTTTGTAACACGTTTCAGAAACGATTAAACATATTTTAAACCAATGTCTTCATGTCTTATTTCGTTTAACAATATTGTATACAGAGTCATTCCCCCCTGGTGGTGAGTTTTTGAACTTTTTTTTTTTGACGGAAAAGAAATTCCCATGACCTCTTTTAAACTGTTACCAAATTTGATAACATTTGGTCCAGTAGTTTTCCTTGTATGACCATTTCAAAGTGGAACTGTAATTATAACCACCCTGTATATATATATATATATATATATATATATATATATATATATATATATATATATATATATATATATACACTGAAGTGCTACTGAATTAGGGATACCTACCTAGTAACGAGTTGGGCCTCCTCTGGCCTAGATAACGGCTGCCACACGACGATAGATTCAACAAGTTTCTGGAAACGTTCCACGGGAATGGCTTGCCAAATATTGGCTAAAGCTGTCCATAATTCAGTAAGGTTCTTTGGTGCTGTGTGATGGCCTTTCACGCCTTGTTCCAAAACATCCCAAAGATGCTCAATAGGATTTAAGTCTGGGCTTCTAGGTGGCCAATTCATGACAGAGAATTCAGAGGAATGCTCATGCAACCAGCCAGTAGCCAACCGGGACTTGTGAGAGGTACAGTTGTCTTGCTGGAAAACTCCATTACCGTGCGGATAACAGAACAGCATAAACGGATGTAGGTGATCACCCAGCAACTCTACGTACCGAATTGCATTGAGGGAGGTTGGTACACGCACCAAATATCACAAACTGTGCCACGAAAAAACACCCCAGACCATGATTGAGCCACCATGCCCTTGTACAGTTCCAGCCAGGCATGCAGGATCCATGCTTTCATGAGCCTGACGCCATATTCTCAGCCTCCCGTTGGCGTTAAGTAGTCGGAATCGAGACTCATCACTCCATGCTACTCGTTTCCAGTCCTCTACACTCCAGTCTCTGTGCTCTCTTGCCCAGGCAAGACGTGCATCCCGATGGCGAGTATAGAGCAATGGTACTCTCGTAGGTCGACGGCTCCCGAAACCCATACGGTGAAGCGAGCGTTGCACAGTCCGTTTACTGACTGTACGACTGGCACCGTCATTAAACTGGGTGGTAATTTGAGCTAATGTTTGGCTTTGCTGGCTACGTACAATACTCCTGAGCCGTCTCTCACCACGCACTGTCAAGGCTAATTGTCCTTTGCAGTTTGCCCGATCGCTAGTTTTTTTCCACCATCCATGTATTCTTGGTTATACTCTTGACACTGTCGACCTTGAAAATCCTAGCTGTCTGACGATTTCGAAAATTGAATGGCCCATGCGTCGCGCACCTACGATTAGTCCGCGATCGAAGGCGTCTAAATCAGGCAGTTTACCCATACTGGCAATTCCAACAACTAATTCAGAACAACCACAGTACGTGCTATATATGCAGTTACCACAGCGCCCTCACTTGCGCATACATGATGCGCAGCGCTACACAATTTGCATAGGCTTTGCTATCCCTAATTCAGTGGCACTTCAGTGTATATATATATATATATATATATATATATATATATATATATATATATATATATATACATACACACACACATACACACCACAAAAAAATGCCTGCTACTAAATTTTACTTAACCTGAATTCCAAAATTGACAATTATTGTAAAGCACAACTCCTTTCCTAAAACGCAATCTATGATTAACTTATTTTATATATCATATCAACCCTTAATCCACGTGCCGTCGACGCTGTACATTCCCAGACAATTGGCATTCCTCAACTCCGCAATCAGCGATCAAATTCAATAACGTTGCCATATATAGTGAAGAAAACATTAAACCGATATTAAATTCTCCCTATTAAATTTAAGTAGTAATAGATAAGCCCTGCTTACCGCCATTTATCCACAAACGAACTGCTGAAACACACTCTTTACCCAATCTGGATTACAGCGTACTCAGTTTTATAAACATTTCGAAGCACATGGCATAGAGCATGTAAGCATCAAAATACGATGCTGATATGTCGCTCAAAATACTCTGACCAGGTAAAGTATTCTAACCATAATTCAGGAAATATTCATTTCATATGCGCTTGAAGGGAAGGCCTTTTTTTCCCGAGCTCTTAGGGCCTGTTCAGATAGAATCCGTCAGCATCAGCATTACTCGTTTTGAAATACATTTAACCAATTACAAACCTCCAAACATTAAACCTCCAACAATAACCACGAAATTGTTAAGGCCTGTGACTGGTTTAAAATATGTCAATACGAGTAACGCTAACGCTGACGGATTCTATGTGAATGGACCCATAGTCTTAGCCGTTGCAATGTGAAATCTCGCTGCTCCACACTCATCTCCCGTCGTGTTTTTTGCATTGCGTGTTGTGGGTTGCGTTTCTCTTTACCCATGATTATCTTTTTCTCAAAACCCGTCTCCATGGAATGGATATGTTCAGAACGATCTTTTGGAAGAACTGTGCCTATTCTCTCTATATTGTTGGGCTCCTGGTGAATGTCTTTTAGTGTATTTTATATATATATATATATATATATATATATATATATATATATATATATATATATATATATATATATATATATATATATATATATATATATTAGATATATATATATATATATATATATATATATATATATATATATTATATATATATATATATATATATATATATATATATGTATGTATATATATATATATATATATATATATATATATATAATATATATATATATATATATATATATAATATATATATATATATATATATGTATGTATATATATATATATATATATATATATATATATATATATATATATATATATATATATTATATATATATATATATATATATATATATATATATATATATATATATATATATATATATATATATATATATATATATATTCTAGACAAGATAAATTACATTTGGTAAATAATTATTTTCAAACCTATCCTATGCAATAAAATTTAATAATTATGGAGATATAGCTTTCCATTCGCAAATAATCGTATATCAAAAACTAAACAAGTTTGTAATTTTAATTTCATTTCATAACAAAAATCATCTTATCATAATATAAAGCAAAGAATATCCCAATTTTAACTTATATACTGTTTAAAAATGGATTATAAATATTTTATAACCATAAGATAAATTATACCAAAAAAGTTCTTTTTAGCCTAATGCAGAGGCACTTGTCGTTAGACATTCATCTTTTGCTACTAACCTCAATTTACGGGCTACTTTAAGCTAACATTGCTCCCTATGAGAGGGACGACACCAAAACGCCCAAGACTTACTCGGGATTTGAACCCAAGCTAACTGCGTGACATCCCAAAACGCTAACCACTACACCAGGTGGGCGGCTATGTATAATAAATAACATAAATTAATTATTTGAAAACCTTATCTTACGTACAAAAGAGATACTACTACTGGTTCTGGAGATATATAATAAGATTTAATTTTTTTAAAATTTTGAACAGCACCAGTGAAATGATAACCATACTAAAATGCACCTGGGAGAAAAATCATTTCGAAATTCTTGTAAATTAAAGGAATAAAAATTAACACCACAATTTAATTATCCTTAAAATAAAGCTCTATTTTTGTCAGCACTAAAATGATCTTGAATTCTCCACCACATAAGAAATGTGGGGGTTGCCAAACAGGTGACGGTTGTCCCACGAACAGTGGGTAACTTTTTTTTACCTCAGCCTTTTTATTTATTTATTTATTTATTTATTTATTTTTGCCAAATCTTGTATTGCTTTCCAAAACTTACCCCCTTTTTTTCACGTGAGGGTTCCGAGTCAATTTTTCATATTTTATTTTTTTTATATTTTTTTATCTATTTTATTTATTTAGTTATTTATTTATTTTTGCCAAATCTTGTATTGCTTTCCAAAACTTACCCCCTTTTTTTCACGTTAGGGTTCCGGGTCTATTTTTTATATTTTATTTTCTATTTTTATTTTTTTATCTATTTTTGTGAGCACTAAAATGATCTTGAATTCTCCAGAACATAAGAAATGTGGGGGTGGCCAAATAGGTGACGGTTGTCCCACGAACAGTGAGTAACTTTTTTTTACCTCAGATTTTTTATTTATTTATTTATTTATTTATTTATTTATTTTTGCCAAATCTTGTATTGCTTTCCAAAACTTACCCCCTTTTTTTCACGTTAAGGTTCCGGGTTCTCCAATAAATCATCAAGGGCTACTCTTCCTATGTTTCAGGCATGCATTTGCTTGTACGCGCATGTGTGCATATATACTAAACATTCTTGGTCTGGGCCGCGACAGAACGCCCTCCTCAATACCGTCCGCTGCCATAAATTATTAACTGCACGGCGGACGCCTCAAAAATTAATGCGCCTCGTACTGGCGGCCAAAGCAACCATAGCATTACGGAGAACCGAGCGAATCATTCTCGGCCCAGGATTAAGCATTTTGGAAAACCTTAAAAGTTACATATTTCTGACGGAACGGTAACGGGCTTTTCGAACGTTACTCCTCGCCTCTCGCTCCGGAAACTGGATGCGACGGTTTTCTCGACGGTGATAAATAATCGATCGGAATTCAAGGTTGTGTTTGCGCATGAAATTAATTCCGCATCAATCTCCAGCGCGCGACAGAATATCGCATTCCAGATTAATCTCAGTACGACTAATAAATATTTCATCTTACGGCCTCCTTTCGGAAAACAGACGAATATCTTCTGCAGTGATCGAACATTCAGGGATGGAAAAGGAGAGGGATTCTCGTATTCGGGGGAATTAACAACTTATTTCCGCTAATTAGTTATTCGATGGGAGAACGCTTGAAGTGCTCGCTCGAAACTTCTGTGTATATCTGAGTAGTGTATTTACGTAAGTTCCTATCGAATTTCTTCTGAGGAGTGAGAAAGCATGGTAATATGGAAAACGTAGATATATTTACATTGAATTTCTTATTTTGTTTAAATAATGTATAACAAACAATCCTTGCCCATTGCTTAGTATACAAAGCCGTCGCTTCGGAAATACTGTTTTAGTTATGTACTGCCTGTTGACGACGATACGTAAATGAGAAAAGCAAAATTAATCGTTCTTTCTGACTTGAAAAGTCGGAGCAAGTGGTCTGTAATATATATCAGTATAATGGGCTTGGTTTATGTTAATGCTACATGACTTGAAAAGTCGGAGCAAGTGGTCTGTAATATATATCAGTATAATGGGCTTGGTTTATGTTAATGCTACATGACTTGAAAAGTCGGAGCAAGTGGTCTGTAATATATATCAGTATAATGGTCTTGGTTTATGTTAATGTTACATGAAGCAGATAGAAAAAAATCAGTTTTGTTTATACAAAATGAAACTTATAGAAAAATCTAATAATTGTTAATGAGGCTTGATAATAATAACGCGTTTTAATGAGACAAAAAATATAAGTGTAATAATGAATATAATAGTTTCACGATGATTAAAATTATCATTATTTAAGATATTCGTCTAGTTGGTTAATATAGGATTTCACTTTTACAGTATCAACTCTCTCTAATAACACACATATTATATATATATATATATATATATATATATATATATATATATATATATATATATATATATATATATATATATATATATATACAGTCGAACCTCCATATATCGAACTTTCCTATATCGAAATTTTCTATATATCGAACTCTTAGCAAGTCTTCACGTTCGTTACATAGAAAAACTGTTTCTATATATCGAAAAAATCTCTATATATCGAATTTTTTTTCAAGACATATTCGGAGATTTTATTCCACTTTAGACCGTTTTCATCATTTAATGAAGGTCAGGGGAAAAAGAAAGTTTAGTGATGGTCACAAGTCAGCTGGGGTTCGGGGGTGGACAAACAGGTTTTTGTTCCGTTCTGGAATTCCTAAATTCTCCCAAATCGTTTTCAAATTTCGGTTGAGACCTGTCCTGTAGTAAAATCAGTTTCTAGCTATCCCTTTTGTCTGATGGTTGTTCCTCACTCCTACATCTGCTTAGTTTCAAAAGAAAATTGTTTAAATCAAAGTAGTGTTTTATAAATTCGTTTTGAATTTTTGCTTTTTCTCTCGAAATAAATGAATCTGAAACCATTTCCAAGCCATCGAAAAAAGAAATGCAAGAGGCGCTTGAAACAATACATCATGAACTTCAATTCGCGGAAAATGTCCCTGATGAAGGTTTTAGTGGACTGAATAAATGCGAATATTTCTTTGATGAATTTTCCACAAAGCTGGCTGTTCAGCAAGGTATTCGTAGTTTTTTTAAAAGAATGTAACTGTGATCATTGTAACCGCTGTCTGGATTATTGTTTTTTAAAAGGTACTCAATAAATCCTTTATATTAATTCATTTTTAATTATTAACTTTCATTTAATGTGATTCGCATGTAAATTAGAAATCGAGTTTCGTATACGAAAATTAACTTTAATTTTAATGTTTTTGGAGAATTATGATAAAACTAAGATCAATTCTATATATCGAATTTTTTTCCGACAATTTGCTACTTCGATATATGGAGGTTCGACTGTATATATATATATATATATATATATATATATATATATATATATATATATATATATATATATATATATATATATATATATATATATATATATATATACATATATATATACAGTCGGACCTCTATTTAACAAACCTCTATTTTGCGAATTTTTCCTTGGAACTAAGAACATTTTGCGAATTTCTTCGTAAAATAACCTCCAAATAGCGAAGTACATTCTCTATTCAACGAACTTTATTCCAAAATTTTTTTTCTTCATATTTATCAAAATATTTCTGAAAATTTCAAACTTATTCTTTCTATTAACACATTTTATGGTGATAAATGACCTTGAACATTTTTTACCAGTCGCCTTATAATAAATGCGATAATGTCATTAAAATTCATTAATTTTTTTAAAATTAAAAATACCCACACAATTTTTGTTTTATTCTTGTTTTCCTTGCAGATTTCTTTTTGATGGGTAAGATATATGAAACAAATAGATATTAATTTACAAAATAAAGGTGTGATTAATTATATCTTTTAATGATATTTAGTGTTTATTAATTTAAAATTTGTTGTGTGTAGTTTAAAGTGTTTTAAAAGGTTAATCTCTATTTAACGAATTTTCCATATAACGAACTTGTTTTCGGGATCTAACGACTTCGGTAAATAGAGATCCGACTGTATATATATATATATATACAGTCGAACCTCCATATATCGAAGTAGCAAAATGCCGGAAAAAAATTCGATATATAGAAATTTCGATATATAGAATTGATCTTAGTTTTATCATAATTCACCTAAAACATTAAAATTAAAGCTAATTTTCGTATACGAATCTCCATTTCCAATTTATATGCGAATCACATTAAATGAAAGTTAATTAAAAAATGAATTAATGTAAAAGATTTATTGAGTACTAGATACCTTTAAAAAAACAATAATCCAGACAGTATAGTTGCAGTGATCACAGTTACATTCTTTAAAAAAAAAAACTACGAATATCTTGCTGAACAACCAGTTTTGCGGAAAGTTCATCAAAGAAATGCTCGAATTTATTCAGTCCATAAAAACTCTATCAGGGGTCCACGAAGTATTGTTTCAAACGCCAAAAATTGGGAGATTTTATTCTAAAGTGGAATAAAATCTCCCAATATGTCGAGAAAAAAATTTCGATATATAGAGATTTTTTCGATATATAGAAACAGTTTTTCTATGTAATGAACATGGAGATTTGCTAAGAGTTCGATATATAGAAAATTTCGATATAGGGAAGTTCGATATATGGAGGTTCGACTGTATATATATATATGTATATGTATATGTATATGTATACCTATACATATACATACAGGTGGTTATCAAAATAATGGAAACACCTAACAATATTAGTTGTGTTTATAAACGGACTTCGTCTTCCTATGTGTACAGATTGTGTCTGTATTCCTAAATGAACTTCGTATTTGAAGGACTATGTCTAAATTTTAGCTCGCTAGTCCATCCTATGGTGCAAACATTGGTTCTTGCAGAAGAGAGCGTTCTCCAGGATAATAACCCCCCCCCCTACACACAGCTAAATCTATCAAGTATTGGTTTGAAGAGCATGAAAAAGGAATAAAATATCTTATCTTACCCTGTACAATCCCCCCCGACTATATATCATCCAACCACTGTGATGTTTATAAGCGAATAGAGACAGGTATCGATACCCACCATAGCATCTCTACAGGAACTTTCATGATTTTTCAATGAAGAATTGTATAATATATTCTTAACCACGGTTAATGACTTGTATGATCCAATTCCAAGGTAAATCAGACGGTATTACATGACAAAGGTGATCCTGCGCCGTATTAATAAAGGTTTTCATGGTGCTTCGTAGTGTTTCCATTATTTTGATAACCACCTGTATATATATATATATATATCGAACATATCTGGTTAGTAACCTAGAGCCATAAACCCAAGATATAAAGCTGTAAGTAACAGAATTCAATGGCAAAAAAAATTTAAGTTTAAACTCTAAACATGAAGAAAAAATAAATTAAAATTAAAAATAGTTAAGAACAGACCTTTTATCATTTCGAGAAAACTATGAAGAAATCTGAAAAAAACAGGGCAAAAAGGCCGCCAGTTTATAAGCTAGGACAAACAGACATAAATACACCGAAAGAGATAATCCAAAGAATAAATGCCCCATTAAATAGGATACATGTATTAAGTGCTTTCAACATTGACGTTAAACATTCACAATTTCTGAGGATTACGAATGAAAGGCTTTATAGACTCCCATGAAGATCATAAGTAACATTTCCAAATACTTATAGTGATACTGTATGAACATACTACGTAATAAGTTTCATGGTGGTTCAAATTTTTAAGGAGTTTGAGTGTCTTCGTACCCTTATAAATTAAAGTTTAATGTGAAAAGAAGTAATAAGATTAGGCTCGACTCAACTTGGGATTTTGTCAGTCTATCCTCCTTCTTTGTTTCGGGTGTTTGGTGTGAAATCCAATACTTTTCCTCTAATAGTAAATCTGTATCACATACATAGAAAGCAGAACGACCCCTGATTTATACCAGGCTTTTTTCAGCACTGTAGCACACTAAACAGCCTAAAAAGGTGACTTGTCATAGTTTATGCAATGCTCAGTTTCTTTCATGATTACGAGCCAAAATAATGTTTCCACAAACGCGTATGGGAAAATTATTTTGGCATGCCTTCCAGTGTATGCGTGTTTTTTGTATAGATGAGGTATTTTGAACTACATTTTTGATCTCACTGGAGGTGAAGGTTGGTTGAGTTGGTTAACCTGTAGATTGGGAGGGTAATCTCTTGCTAAAAGAAGGCAAATTAGATAGGTATCTACTGTTAAAAGCCTGTTCCGAACAGCTAACTAATACCCATGTCAAGAGAAGTAGACTTGATCCTGCGGACTGCCATCGTCCGGCCTTCTGTTGGCTATGGAAATACAACTGTTGCATAAAGCAGTTCAAGCTCGTTCAAAGTGATCTGAGCAGTTACATTGCAATTCCAAGGTTAGAAGTTAAAGTACAGACCAGAAAATCACCTTTTCCCACCTCTGAATTTAGAAATCAATGATTTTTCATATCATTTTCCTCATTATTAAATCCAGATTAGCAGAAATCGGGTTCCTTTATCTTAGATACATTCTTTGGCTGTTGAAAATTTTAAATGTATGATCGTTTTTAATTTATGATATGCAAAGTAAATCTTTTTAAAACCACATTTTGTTTCTTGTAAATGGTCTAATTTACAGACAAACTCCCACATAGTTATCTCCCAAATCATCTATTATAATTCCAGTACTTGAAATTCAGTCACAACGCAGCAAATTGTGTTACACTTTTTCTCCTCCCACGGCATTTCGAAAACATAACTCAATTTCTGATTTTACTTTTTATTTCCTTAATCAGCATGATAAGATTTGTAAAAGAAAATCAGCTTCTTGCAAGTATTTTAGCTGTTAAACAGAGTAATTTTAAGATCATTTATAAGGTTGATGATATTAAAAAAAAACCTATTTTAAACTATTTTTTTTCAGGCTTGTAAATGGTCTAATTTGCAAACAATTTCAAACATTTATATCTCAAATAACGATATGTTGGCAACACTCAAAAATCGTTGCTCCTTTTTCTTAACGGCTGAATAAAGAGTAATCAAAGCGTTCAAAATTATCGAAAGGTGAAAAAAACAGCCGCTAAAGGTCACAAGGTACCTATAAGACATCTTGAGCAGAAGTCGTGACGTTGTGTTCTGTCACGATTCCAAAATTTCCCTGGTTTCTCAGTAACGTCGCTCAGTAAGAAACCCAGAAACGAGTTCTAAATCTAAAAGTAAAAGCTCGTTCAAGAAAGCTCTTAAGGCCAAAATGTTTCTTGCACATTGTGCGAGAAAACTTTTGAGCAAGGAACGAGAATGGGATGAGATGTTTCGCATTCATATTCACGTCTCCGTAGAATACGAAAGAGAGAGTGGGAAGGTGGAGGGACTGGGCGCATAAGAATCTTCAAATGATTCTAAAGGGTTGGAGGGGAAATAGCATACAATCATGCATTCCTGACTTAATTCTACATTCCTTAAAATTTTTTAGGGAGGGCAAACAAGAGACTTTCCAAGTCTCAAATTCAGTCAGTGATTGATTCTATAACCATCATAAGTTTAGCCAGTTAGAGCCAGTTAACACCAAAACAGGGAATAAGAAACATCGTAAGATATTTCCTGTAATTTATAGTAAATTAAGTTCGAATCGAATTTAAAAAGTAAATTCAGATTTTTCCTTAAGGGCCGAGTAAGAGAAAACCTCTACAGAACCTAAGCCAAGCAAAATGGCCAGGATCTATTTTTCCACCACTAAACGTATTATGCATTTAGTTTAGTCCGTTTAGTGGCTGTTAATCCACTAAATGTGTTTTAATTGATTTAATTAATGGAAATTTTACCTGTCCCGGTTTAGTGTGTAGGCGTCCTCTTACTTTGCTCTTGAAAAAGAAAGCTGAATTGGCCTTAGAAATTAACAAAGTGAGCTTTATTTATTGTTATTTATGGGGAATTTTTTATGGTTTTTCTGTTCCCTGACTTGTCTCATCAGTTACACAAGAACAGTAGACAACTTAAAAAATACTTAGTTATACCAATTTTTAAACCACTGATTTTGGCTATTAGATAGTTCTATTATAAATGAAAACCAAACGCACTACAACTGAAACAATTTGCTGAAATTCTACTGTCGCTCCACGTTTGAATGGCGTGAAAGATAATGCTCTTTCATAGACTCTAGAATAGTCAGAGACTACTTGCTTACTAGTCACGTGTTCGTAGGCAATATATCTGGCTAGATCTGACAATATGATAAAACATGCAAAAATCTCATAACATACGATTAAAATTAAAATTATAAGCTGTTTTCTCTTTTTTATTTTCACCTTTGTTTCCAGCCATACTAATCAGATAGCTGTTTTTCCTGAGTTACACAGCTGTTAATGCTAAAAATATAGTTTTACAGGTTTCACAAGAGAGGGGAGTATAAAATATAAAAATAGCTTTGGATATATATCTAAATTTTAAATGATTTGTAACAATCACCTAAAATATAACCCACTAATTCATACCTTTATAATCGTAGCAATTTTAAAAAATAACATGTACCGTAAAACAATGTAACTGATATGTATTATTCCCAGTTTTTACTGCTACAATTTCATGTTAGCTGGAAATAAGCCATTCAAACACCCTTAAAAATATCCGAATTTTTAAAGGCACTGAATGGATTAAGTGGATATTCAAAAATAAGTTAGGTCTTTCAAATAATTATCAATCCATTCAGGATTAAATTTCGAAGCTATGCGAGTTATTTTTTCAGAAAAGAATTCGTGTGTGGATTGTTAGTTACCCTGGAAATTTGAGTGCCTGTAAAACTATGTTTCCAGCATTTATAGTAATGTGTCTCAGGAAAAACAGCTCTCTGATTAATATGGCTGAGCACAAAGGGAAAATAAAAATGATTTTGCTGAATTTGTTAAGAATGATTTTGTTGAATAAGGTCTTGTGGCGGCCCTGTGGTACAGCTAGCTGGTTTTCGGTGCTGAGGGTGCTCGTATCGAATCCTGTAGTTGCGTCACGAAAAATGCCTCCGTTTGTGTCGTCCCTTCATCGGGGATAATGCTGTCCGCCTATATGGTGCCCCCATAATAAAATGGACAGTAAAACTGCGGTGTAGTATAGGCGAATGTTTGACGACAAGTGCCTCCGCATTGGGGTAAAAATTTTTGCTGAATATTAAATATATAACTTGCAATGCAAAATATACGAAATTACCATAGGTTTATTTCTAAGGTAAGTATATAACTCTAAGGTAAGTATATAAGGTAAGTACCTATTTATATGCCTTTATATAAATATTTGCAATTTTTTTTTTAAATTAGGATTTTATAATGTATTTCAATATGGGCTCTTGAAGGAAAAATATATTTATTCATCTGTTTCCAGTAGAATATTTACATCTACAAGAATTATGAATCCTGTGTGAGAGAAAATAAAATCGCATTCAAACTTCCTGCATGATGGGTAACATTCGTCCATTAAAGAATTAATTCTACTGGCAATGTATAGCTACAGTACATTATAAATGTCAGAACATGCATTATTTTGAAAGGTGATTGCATTTCTTTCATGTATCTAGAATTTTGTAAACTTTTAACTAAATAAAGCTGACAAATAGGGGTTTATTCCATTTTCCCCCTTAATTTTCAACCCTTATACCCACATTTTCCATTACGCTATTTATATAGGTCACCAATATTACATCAAATTAGAAAATAATATTATTTGTATTAACTTAATACAAGGTTAATTAATCTAAAAATTAGATATAAGCATTTATAAGATATCTCAAAATTTTCTTTCACTCGGATAAATTTAGTTTTATTTTAAATCTAAAATTTTGCATTCAAAAACGGGCTCTATTGATACGAGATGCAAAATTTGGGGACCGTTATATAAAGGAAAACCAACTACACGCACACCTAATACGCATCAAATATTCAATAGTATGAGGGCTTCCAAAATAACATTGGTGTCATGGCGGGGAACATGCATATACCGTATAAAAACTTTTCATGTTGCATTATAACCAAGGAACCGCGATAAGCTGTCTTACTATAAACGCATGACTCGAACTGTAAGTACTTTTCGAAGGTACATGCTTTTCGAAACAAGGCATCAAAAATGGAAAAAAATATTTTAGGTAGTCTCTTCTAACGAAACTACCGCGGGTTATTAACGTAGGATTACTTATCGTTGCTTACGTTCTTTTTTTTTCGCATTTGGTACTTTTCTGTTTAACTGTTTACTGCTACTGGGTTTGGAGTGCTGCCAAAATTATAACTCGCGACGCAGCATGGACAATTTTTTTCTCTCCGGCGAACCGTTATTGGGGAACGTTATCCTACGTTAAAAATTAAAATTGTTTTTATTTTTCAAATTAATCAAAGTTATCAAACATTCAATATGATTACCCAGAATAGCCTAAATAATCTTCCACGTATCTACCCATCAGTTTGCATCATTTGAAATGTCTTGTTCACAGTGCTTCGACAAAAAACATAAACAATAAATAAACGCCGAGGGTGCTCGGTTCGAATCCCAACAAGCGCCATTAAAATACCTCCGTGTCTAGGCCGGATATGGGCACATTAACCTTTAGCTTACGGGGCCCAATTTTCCGATATCCTCTGTAGAACGGAAAATTTCATACCACTTTGTAACAACATATATATATATATATATATATATATATATATATATATATATATATATATATATATATATATATATATATATATATATATATATATATATATATATATATATATATATATATATATAGATATATATATATATGTATATATATATATATATATATATATATATATATATATATATATATATATAGATATATATATATATGTATATATATATATATATATATATATATATATATATATATATATATATATATATATATATATATATATATATATATATATATATATATATATATATATTCATTCTTGGGATACATGCTATCCCACCCCGTAAGGAAAAGGTTAAATCCAAAGACCGGAAAGTCCCTCTATGAGGTCAGTGAGGGTGGAATAGGGTACGATCCCCCCAGATGTCACCCCTGAGGGCACTTTGTCATAATTGAGGTGGCACCTAGCTAAGACGGAATCCGACCCTTGTAGTGCTATTCAAACCGGAGCCGCCCACAGCGGCCAGAAGCCTATATGGACCTGGTAGGGAACACTTCCGGCCAAGGGGAATTAGCAACAACAAAAAACAAAACAAAAACTTAAATAAATTAAAACCAAACTGATAAACTTTAATCCAATCGAACTGAGACTCTCAAAAGGCAACAGTCCTTTAAACATTTCATACTGTGTTTGTCATGTATCTCCAAAGAGAAAAATATATATTTTGATTCAGAGTGACAGATGAGCAATGTAAAATAACACTCACATCCGTCAAAACAATCTATAAGTCAACAATAGCCTCAACGTTTCTCTTTTGTAAATTAATTATTTTTGCTTTGCATCATTCTTAGTAGTTCATGCTAGCAACTTAGACTCAAAACACACAGCATATATCACAAATTTGGGAATCAGACACAATGCCTCTAAAAGGATGTTCCCCCCCCCCCCAATAGCGCTTTTTACCCGTACGCTCTTTCCCGCGTGAAACCACAATCCCGCGCGATTGAGTGCACGTGTGAAGGTGTCGGAGAGGAAAGGAAAGCTGCTTTGGAGCGTACTGCAAGTTTTCCCGCCCGCAATCCCGTATGCTCCAAGCACTCGCGAAAGAGTGTACGTGTAAAAGGCGCTATTTAGTTGTGCATCTCCGGGGGAAAACACTTTTAATGGTAATGAGCCAAGTCCAATTAATGGTAATGAGCCAAGTCAGAAATTCTAATGCGTTGGATTAAAATTTTCAAGCGATGCTTTCAATATACTACTTTTTTCAACATATTTGTTTCTATACGATGAAATTACTCAATCTCAGTTCCTTAAAAATGCTATCTGAAATGATATTCAGACATATTTCAGAGAAAAACTGTTTTCCGTTGCATGTTATACATGGAATTGATAATTATGGAATTGATATTGCATGGAAATTGATAAACTAATGCATAAAATTAAGAATTTAAGGATATTTTCAATAAATTACCCTCTAATATAAGAATGAATTGCCCTTTTGAATTTCCTAAATTATGTTGTTGTTGTGGTTGTTACATATGGTGGACTGAAACTTAATCCATACATTACTCATCCAACATTCAAAATATATAAAAACATAGGACAACAAAAAAGAATTCAGAAGATAAAAAGAACGACCAAAAGGCCTTAAATCCAGCTAAAAACATTAATAGTTCTTGGATAAAAAGTTAAAAAGCCAGAATCACAATAATTGAAAAACAGTATAATTGAAAAGATCAGGACATAAGTTCTCTGGCCCTTCAATAGAGAGTACACCATTCTGCCGTAAGTTAAAGTTTAGTTTCGAGCAAACCAACTAGGTGAGCTTTATTCATATTTTCACTCTCACATATTTTCAAAATTATTTCATATTAAAAAATTCCGACAAGAAATGTTTCACTCTTTTTAAAATATCAAAGACTCTAAATGCAAGATACTATCATTGCATTCTCCAAATACAATATTTGAAGTAATACATTATCTTACATGCACCACTTCCCTGTTCTGCCACCTCCAGATGTTTTATTATTTTCCTTCAAGGATGTTTATATTGATTATAACTACAAATATTTAGTTCTATAATATTTAGTTCTACAAATATTTAGTTAATATATATATCTATAAATGTATGTTTGAAATAAGTTCTTTATTATCGCTTCCTAATTAATTTTAAACATCTTAAATTTTTGCATATACATATTATTTCATTAACGGCCTAGTTTTGAAATTAATTTTTACTTTATGTAACAGATATGGAAAAATAAATTACAGAAAATAAATACAACCTCAAACCGTCTTCCTTGCAGATCAAGACGTAAAACATTAACAACAAACACATAAGTACTTCAGCTTCTTTTCGTAAAATAATGTTAATTTCATTACAAAAATTTATCTGAAACTTGTAGTTGGTTTGTACATTATTTATTAATTTATAAAAAATTCTACAAGTTGTACAAAAGTTTTGAACAACTTGGATTTAAATGGTTCTCTTTTGAATGAAAACACATCTACATAAAAGAAATAATGTCTATGTTGAGAGCAATAGTCGTTAGGTAATAATTGATTATAAACAAAAGAAAAGAATTTTTGTTGATCTCGTCTAAAAAAGCAGACATATTCCAAACATTAAATTCCTTCCTTATAAAAAATTTTGGATGAAATTTTAAGTACATCCAAAAATTTTCATTCCAAATGAATTTCATTTCAGACTTTCAAGTTACATGATATTTACGTTCTCATACTAAAAGTTGCTTCTTCAGCTCAGTAAACTCATATAACATAAGTTGTTTAACACACTTGTTTCGATAACTCAGTAGTATTTCAACTCACTTACAACCGCTTTCAAAAACACGGATAGTGGGTTGCTTAACCCACCTCTCACAATAACAAAGGTGAAATGAGTTCTACAAACCACTTAATCCAGCGAGTAACTGACTTTTTTTTTTCTCTGTGTATAGTATGCAAGAAATTAGAAACTACCCATAAAATTGTGCCATTCATTTGTTTCCCCATCCACTAATATGCATATGGTTCATATGCACTTTCATTTTCAGTTAAAATTTCTACTATAATTAGCACCTATCCCGATATGCTAGTATACTCTCTTCTTTGTTACTATATTGTAAATATTCTTTTGATACAGAGTGTCAAGCACTTTGTAAACACCTGCTGTTGTGATTGTACATTTCAGCTCTTTTTAGATAACAAACATTTTCGGTTACATGCTATTATTTTAATAATAACTGATTAAGACTTATAGCAAGGTGTATGTACAGAGGTGAAGGTATCTATCCATAAAATATTCAATTTAGTAAGAAGAAGTATTATTGATAAAAACAAACAGGGAGTACATTTTTTTTTTATCATGGTCAGTTTTAATATTTGAGTTCATTAATGTATACACTCGTTCTCAGTTTAATACTATTTCTCAAATGTCACTAGTTATGTTTAAAGGTGACCCTTTAAACTCCTTAAATAATAGGTAAACTGAATTCATAATCCTCTGAAACTTTATAAAAGCCCTTTTCTTTGTGTTCGACATTTATATGCATGTCATGATATGGCTGCACATTTTTCAAAACTAACAAAATTATTTTCTCTAAATATATATAAAATTGAATGTGTTTCACAATATTATAAAAGTATGGTTGTCGATCACATGGCAGTGTTTAAAGTATTAAATAAAATAATCCACTCCTTCAAAAATTAAAAAAAAATACCAATTGTGATAAATTTTTAACGCCATTAAAAACATCCTTATAATAAATTCGTAAACATTCATTATAAAAAATTATAATTCAAAAACAACAAAATAAGCAAACTCAAAATAATAATGAAAAAAAGTTTAATTAAAAAAAAACATTGTTTGGCCCGTTTAAGCGGATGAACACAGAATAAAAATATTCAGATAAATCTGTTACAGCTTTGGAAGAATCACTGGATTTGCATGAATTTTATAATTTTAGAATATTTTGAAATTAAATTATAAAGAGTGACAATTTAAAAAATTTTAATTAAATAATTTAATAGTTTTAATTTGTAGCAGCAAAAACTTAGAAGAGATCAAACAAGAAGAGAATTCACCAAAACAAATTTATCCAGTTCTAGTACGATGTGTTTTCCATCACCTCATTTCACATTTAAATAAATCGCTGGAATAAGATTCCAGGAGAGTGAAAGGAAATTGGATAGAAATTTTATGCCATATTTCGAATAAATTAATCACAGAGAAGCATCTTTTGCAATGTTTAGATTGATTTTCTACAATTTGTATGGTTGACATTTTCCATCTCCGTTAGTGGAGCTAAACTGAAATATGTTTCAAAATATTCGCTTATTCAAATTAGATTTTAAAATGACATTAACGTGTGTAAATTGAAATTGTATTGAATGAACACTGAAATTATTTTCTTCGTTTGAGGAAAATTTAATGCCGATTATTGCAATGATCCACGTGATTCTTTAATTAATAGTTCTGTATTAAGCACTTAATGTGCAATCTATCTCTCTCATTTCTACTTCCATAGCAGAAATATTCAGTTTTTGTTAAAAGACGAGCTTGTTAAGAGCACGAGTTTTCTTTTTTTTTTTTTTTTGGTTATCTGATGTAACTCTCGAATGACAACAAATCTTTAAAACAGCTTGCCTGTTAAAATAACTAAATGACTGACAAGAATAAAATACATTTTGCATATCCGCAAAAAGAACAGAAAGTTTTACAAGTAAATTTTATAGGGAAAAAAAGCCCGAAAGCTTGCGAATACAGAAAAAATATATAAACTGACAAAGAAAAAAAAATTTGGACTGTTTTGAAAAGGACCGAAAATTAATAACTTTCTTAAATGGTAGTAAACCATTTAAAATTTTAACAGATGATTGGGATATCCTAAATATTCCCCCATGATTGGACATTTAGGATATACCTAATGCGAACTAAACAAACAGACATGGGATCATTGAATCATACCTGAAGAGACATCATAAAGGTTATGAAGAAAAAGTAATTTTCTAGCGACATTATAAGAACATAAGGCTCTTACGAAACAAAGCCTCGGCGGGAAACAGAAAAAAATCCGTCAATGTGTGCCTGTCAAGGGTTATATGATGTTAATACGACTGAATATGCTTTCAATAATTTTCCTGTTCAAAAAAAACTGTACGTTACTGCTGCCAAATTAACGAACATTGAATCGATCTTTGGAGATATGAAAGAGATCCTTACCACAATATTATCTGTAAATGGAACCCGAAATTCAGAGAGGAGATCCAGTTGAAAAAAAAAGCCAGATGAGTGCCACATTCACATAAAAACTTGTTTTGAAGCTACGTAGTAAATCGTTACCTGATTCGTGGAGGTAGAGCCTTATTGTGTTATTCTGTTGAGGTCACTCTAACCAACCGAAGCCATTTCCAGCCTCAACATTCCTTGGGCATAACAGACTCTTTAAATACGTAATAATCCAATACCATCATCGCCTTAATGATACAGTGTCTGTAGGTAATAAAATATATACCTTTGCAAGCTGCACGAGGTTCGAGCATTTCCACGTGTACTTTTCTCAATTCCCCAGTCACCACGCTCGCAGAGCTCTGCTTTCTCTCAGACGTCAAAGAATCCCATTCTACTTACTTCGCCACAAACATGTTCGGCCAACAAGTTTTCTCCTTTTTTTTTTCCTTTCTTTTTTTTTTTCGTCGAGGGCAGAAGACATCCTGGTTTGGCGGCCGGTGGTTGTATGAGGAGCAAGAGGAGAGCCCCCGCAGAATGTGTCCGTTAGTCGCCGTCCCTACCAATGTTCTGCTGTCGCTGCGTGCTTGAACATCCTCCACGCGTACTGATTGAATTTCGCAATCCTCGAACGCAATTTAGACGCTAAATTTACGTTATAATCATTTTACCCGGCCCGTCTTCTTTTGTTTGCGACGACGGTGCGCATTACTGGCCATCAACCTTTATTTATTTATCACTTTTTCCTTCTCCCCCCCCTCTTCCATCTCCCACCCCTTTCGTACATCCCCCCCTCATTTCGCATGTCATTCGCTGGAGCTTCATTTTATTTCGATTTTTTCCCAGCCTCTCGCACGAACACGCTTCATCCCCCCTCCTTTTTTTCCTTTTCCTTTTCTTTCCTTCTTTTTTTTTCCCTACTTTCCTTCTCTTTCCGAGTTTGTTTATATCTACGCAATTATCCTCAAATGAGAGGGGTGCCCCGGTGTTGCTGACCAAACCGGGTTATCCCATCAATTTTAGAGCGGGGCTCCATTCTCCTTCTCCTCCTCCCGCCGCGTAGGGCGCGGCCTCCGCTCCAGGCCCCGCCCCCGCGCCCCGGGAACCGCCCAATGGTCCTCGAGCGGGGCGTGTCCCGGCAACCCGAGCCGGGCTTGCGGCCTGCATTGGAGGAGTCGAAGACGACAGGTGATCCTTATAAGGCCGTATTCGAGCGGGTAATTTCGTTAGTCACTTTTGGTTAGGTCGTCAGTGTGTTGTGCCCGTCTTTCCCCGTTGTACCAGGAGCGACAAGCAACGCTTTTGCCAAAAAGATGGCCGATGACCAGCGAGGTCTGCTGTCCGAGGAGCGGTCGGACAAGAGGAAGTGCGACGAGTTCGCCGCCCTGTACGGCCTGGAGGGGGCCGCCGCGGCGAGGGCGCTGCCAGACCACTCCGGTAAGTTCTCCCCCTAATAAATTCAATAAATCAAGCCGAATTATAATGCACGAAGCGCCGGTAATTGAATCGAGGTACCGAAAATCTTCATTTTCAGTTTCTAATATGGAAGGAGCGGAGCTTTATTAAATTGGAAATTGTATTACGGCCTTGTCGCCCATTTGTTCACCTAATCCGACCGAATTATTGGAGGTGGCACTTTTTGCCTTCGTCTGCGCTCTTCAACTTCGCAGCGTCTTTAAACGCACCTCAGGTAATCTCGCAGACGCGTTTTTTAAGACCAGCAAAAGCGGACTCCCGATTTTTTTTTTGTTGCCTTCTTCTTCTCTCTCTCTCTCTCTCTCTCTCTCTCTTCTCTCTCTTTCTTTTCTTTCGTCATTAATTTTTTTCACTTCATTTTCTTTTAACGAAATCAGTCTTCGTTGGATGAATCGAATTCGGAAAAATTTTTATTGAGACTGAGATACTATTTTTGGGGTTGGTGCCCCTCAACTCTACTCTCACACACACACACACAGCTCCTGGATACATACGGCAAATGTAAGCATATGTTTTGATTTTTATGACTATTAGTGTTAATTAGATTTGTTAGTTTTATGTACGACCCGTTCTTGAATTATCTGTTTAGTGATCGTGGTTTTTTGTTTACACACTAGCGTCGTTAATTAACTGTAAGGTTCGCGTAATTGTTTTTGTCGTTCGCGTAACCCAACAATCAATGAAATTTATTTATTATTAAAGGCTTGCCCTTTATCGGAATACATCGATGCGTGTTTACAAAGGCCTGACAGTGATAATAGAGTGACGTATTCAACTGATTGTTTATTAATATGGCAGTAAATTTCATTGATTGTTGGAATTACAGGAGGTGCAAAAACCAATTACGCGAGCCTTGCCATGTGACTTTGAGGGATTTCTCTTGATTCTTCTTATGTTGAACGGTAAAATATTCCGAAGTATTTCATTCATAAAATTATTGGTCAGTCGGTAAAGCGTTTTATTTTCTTCCTATCTTGCTTTGTTTTTATACCAATTTAATTTTTTTTTCACTGAAACAAATTAGGAAAAATTTTACCGCCCGATGTAAATTGGAAATTGGACCGATGGAAAAATTTTACCGACTGAAAAATTTTACTGACTTGGTTTATTATTTTTGGGAATATCTGGTGTTACCTCGTTGGAATATTGGTCATCGTAAGCCCATATTTTGTTTTTATTCCTGAATTAGATAAGTGCATATGTGACAATTATTTAAAATGTTTTTTTAATGATTGTACTTTTGTTTACAGTGTCTCTAATTACTTTTGTTGTCATATAATTATTTTTGTCATTTTTTTTTATATGCCATGTTAAAAACAAATTTTTTTTGAGAAACTTTATAAATGAGTCTATTAATGTTATGTCTATAAATGTAGGTGTCAATATAGACCTTACTTAATGGAATATTCAGATATGTCTCTTTACCACTTCATGTCATTGGGTAAGGACTTAGCATCTCTACTAACAATTCACTCTTATGTTTTTGTAAAGCTTTTAAGAATTTAATTTTCGCAATGTAGAAGCATTTTTTAAAAGAAAATTTCAGCCTGATTAAAATAATTGAATTTTTACATAATTAACTCGATTATTTATGATTACGTAATAGTTATTTATTTAATGTTTGTAACTGACGATCTCCCTTTATCCCTATATTTCAGTATTTAACAGACTGATTATTTATGCAATCTTTTCCTATGTCTTCCAAATTTATCTATCTCTAGCTGCCAAGAAATCCTTTTTGTAATATCTTATTTAAACGCCGGGGAATTTTCAAAAGCCCCCTTTATATTTTCAAGAAAACTCTGACACACTTTACCTCTATCCGTTTTTCCGCATTCCTCTATGAATACTTTTTATTCTTCGAAATCTTATTAAGTATTCTTTGCAGCAATATTAGTTCATGAATGTTTTTCTTTGTTTGATACACAATATTGTTATTGTTATATTGCCTTTACAACTTAATAACTGTTATAATGATTTGACAGGAAATCTATTAAATTTTCTTTTTTTTTTATAAAACAATGCTGGCAACAAACTGTCTTCCTTTTCATGGTGGTACATCTCTAAAAACTTTTTTGTGTTCTAAGTAATAATATCTGATTGAGAATCTTTGTATATTCTTTCCTGTGATCAAATGTTCCTATTTTATAAATTATTTTCATTTAATGCTTATGTATAGTTATATTTTTCCATACAAATGTTTAAAATATTACTTTTAAAAGATAATATTTAAAATCCTTAATCATCTTAATAACATTTTCATATTAATATTTATTTTCGCGTTTCTCAAAAACTTATCCAAATTAAGCGGTCAATATTTAAAAATATTTCGACTTCATTATAATTCTAACACATAAATGTAACCTTTTTAATAAACGGCCTTCTTTCCTTTATTTATGATATAATTATTCTGAAAATTGTAGGAAACAACAGTCTATGTGTCTCATATTTAAATTTTCATGAAAACACAGTCTCAGTATGTTTGTATAATATATCCATCTACATAATTCTTATCTTATAAACATGTTTATTGAATATTTTCCTGTATCTCGAACGTTTATTCATCTAAGTTGATATGTCCGAAAATTAAATTAACTTCTGTTTCGCACACAATAAAAACAGCCTACCAACTAGAAATGATATCATAGTTCCTACTGTATTTTACTTTCGTTCTATTAATTCATCTGAATGTTACGATTTTCCATTACTTTCTAATATAATTTATTAAGACGTTCAACCCCTGTTTTACCTTATTTATCCGAACGTACTCTCCTCTCAACACGGGATCAATTTTACATATAAAGAGAACTATCACAGAAACCGTAATACCGTATATGTCAGTTTTTTTAGAAAGGTACTGGTATACTATGTGTAATATTTATTAAAATACTAAAAGCTTACAATATAATTACATACATATAATTTTTAATGTAAATTATATCATATCCCTTCCAGGCATTGCTTTTAAAGTAAGAGATATACCTGAACCGTAAAAGTACCTTCCATAATGAAAGAAAGCAGTATCGTACTTTTTGATTTACAGGAAAAAAATATCAAATAAGAAACTCGAAAACACATTGGATACCTTATACAAAATTAATCATCTATTTTCAAAACACCCTTTCTTTCGCTAAATAACATGTTTTAATTTATTACTGAATATACCTGTGGACAATGATGCTAAAAATTAAAAGCTTGATATTCATTGGAGGTTCCTTTGGTAACAAATAGGCAAAATTTTCGTTAAAAACACAGTATTTAACAAATTATGATTTTATCTGTCATTAATTTATATTTTTTATCATTAATTTTAATTAATATAGACAATTTGTAACTTTTTAGCACTTCATTGCAAAAAAAATGTGCAAAAATAACTTTAAAAATAGTATTTGTCTTATCGCTGTTTCTTTAATATAAAAAAAAAAGGTTTTGGAAGTCTCCAAAACGCATGACATAAAGTTATAAAGGCATGCAAAAGAATTTATATAAATTGATCTGATAAGCACTTTTACTGTAGAACATAGGATAATACTTGCCATTGAGTATGCATTGTATTTATGAATCTGTTTGGATTATTAAGACAAATCATAGTTAAGTGACTGTTATTGAAATTAAATAAGTTTTGCTAGTTATAATTTCATCTTTCGATGTTGATTTCTGAATGGGTTTTCCTCTAACCTTTATCTATGCTAACTCATTAACTGAGCTTATTTTACATATATTTCGGTAATTTAAAATCTAAGTACTATTTTAATCAAATAATTTAACAATATTATGTAGTTTGTTCATCCAGTAATTATACAAAGCTGCTTAATTATCAGAAAAAAATAGTAGATTGGTATTTTTAAATCTTTCAGATAGTCTCTGAAATTGAAACTTACAACTCCGAGGATCGAAAGTTAGCGATCATATTATGTTTACGGTCTCTTTCATAAACTTTTAGAAGCTAACTCCCATCACCAGATACAGATTAATTTTTAAGGAATATTATGTAGTTTGTTCATCCAGTAATTATACAAAACTGCTTAATTATCAGAAAAATATTAGATTAGTATTTTGAAATTTTTCGGACAGTCTCTGAAATTGAAATTTACAACTCTGAGGATCGAAAGTTAGCGATCATATTATGTTTACGGTCTCTTTCATAAACTTTTAGAACCTAACTCACATCACCAGATACTACAGAGTAATTTTTAAACAATATTATGTAGTTTGTTCATCCAGCAATTATACAAAACTGCTTAATTATCAGAAAAAATAATAGATTAGTATTTTGAAATTTTTCGGACAGTCTCTGAAATTGAAACTTACAACTCTGAGGATCGAAAGTTAGGGATCATATTAGGGACCGTCATTATGTTGATCAGTTATGATTCATGATCAGTTGATCAGTTATGATTCATTATGTTATGATCAGTTAGGGACCGTCATTATGTTTACGGTCTCTTTCATAAACTTTTAGATCCTAACTCACATCACCAGATACAGAGTAATTTTGTCATTAATTCAGCAATAAACTTATTATAAAATAATTAAAAGTTTTAAGATGATAATAGATAATAAATGTGACAATTAGATTAGTACATAAATAATCTATGTTTATCATCAAAATAGCAATACCCTCGCTCTTCAAATATTGGGGTTGAAACTTTTCTCGTATATTTTCAGATTGTCGTCAATAATTAAACTTTAATAACTTTAAAACAAAAGTTTTTAATAAATGTCTATAAAAGACAGTAATATACTGTAATATTCTGTCATACATTCTATATAATTGTTTTATAAACGTATATAACTGTTTTAAAGCTGTTTTATAAATCTGGAGTTTGGTTTCAAGAGTATAATTTTCACTTATGAGGTAGGGTCCCGCAATTCCAATTTCCGACTGAAACTTGTATCTTTAAATTTAAATATATAAGTACATACTTTTCAATTCTCGTGCCAGTTAGTGGTCTGATAATAATCACACCTCATAATGAATGAATTTAAGTATTTTTAATAGTTAAGTATAATTTTTTTTTAAAAATGGGGATTTTCAAAACTTATCACATAAAAAAATTCTAAACAAAATGTATGTTAACCATTGTCTTCACCATTGGAAATATTAAAATTCAAAATCATATCGTAAAGGTGTTAATCCTTGTTTTGTAAAAACCCTTACAGTCTTTTCACAATGCATGCCATAATTCATTACATCACGTGCTAGTATGTAAGCTATCCTTCTACAAAAATTTTACAGACTTTTTTTTTAATTTTTGGTGAGTTTTTTAGCAATCCGTTTTCCTTTAAGTGACAGCTTTTCTTTTCGTAGAGTAAAATATTTGTTATCAGGTTAAATGCGAAGTAAGCTGCATAGAAAGCAGTAATCGGAAAAGATGTGAAATTCATGTTTACCTATCAATAGACATCGGTGATAAAACAAGAAATTCTCTGAAAAAAGTGATGTAAAATAATTGAAGGATATCGCAGTTCGTTACTTTTAATTAACGCAATGACCAAGTCAGATAAAATATAAATTAAAAAAAATTGTTGTAATTTGTTATAAAACGGCAAACTAAATCAAACTTTAAACTATGTTAAAAGGCTGCGAAATTAAGCAACAATTTTCACGGAGCCTTGAAATGAATTAAAATATGCACGTGTGAATTTTCATCGATATGCATCAGGCGAGATTAAAGGGAAGGAGTTTTTTATGGTAACACATAATGAAACGGAGCCTTTTTGTAATACGAAAACACAATTACCTCATTTTTTAATTAGCACCTAAACTTTTCTTTTGATCTAAAAGGCTTAGAATGACACATATAAATTAAATTTAATCAAGAAGGCTTATGGTTAATCTTCAAAACATGAACAAGTAAAAAAACTTAGTGCTTTAGTCATGTTTCTCAGGAAAACAACTACGGGCTCGGTTCATTTCGAGGAAAATATGATGCAGTTTATTATAGGGGGAGGATTTTATGTATATATTCTGTCATTACACAACATAAGCGACGATTTCATACTTATTGTCATAATTTCATTTCTATTGATTTCATTCATTAAATTTATTGTTTTCACATTCACAGTCTCTCATAACGATTCAATCGAAAATTCCTATTGCCTTGAAAACTATTTTCCCAGTATTGTTAGTTATGAGTTTCAGGAAAAACAACTACCATCAGAGAGAAACCCGAGAAAATGCGAGGCACTTTATTAAGAAAGAAATTTTCTTAAATAAATAATATCAACGATGACTTCATACGCATTTTGATAATTTCCTTTTTGTTAATATTCATTAAATTTCTTGTCTTCATATACAGTCACTTAAAAGACTGCGAATTTGATTTATTCATCATAACGTTAAGTTATAGCCCCGTACAAACTGCAAGCTATTGGTCTAGTCTTAAACAAATGTTTCACATAATATTAGTAAAATATATGGCCTTTAACCTAGTTACATAAATTAGCTTATCATATTACATAAATCCTCAAGGAATTTATGAAATAAGCAATGAGGAAATATATGAAAATGAGGTACCTTAAGTTTCTTCCTTTTAACGGGATGTATAGATGGAAACTTAAATTAGACTATAAATATTCATATATTGATCAAGACTCAAATAAAATCAAATTTATCAGATGCTTATATGAAAACAGTGAAATTGTTGGTTCCATTAAAATATGCTTAATGACTTTACCATGTTTTTAATTGAAATTTTTCAAGGATTCTACTTCTTCAATGATGTAATTTATACATTAGTGTCTATTAAACGAAATCTGTATGATATTTACAAACAAATAAGTCCTTTTGTAATGAAACAATCTCTAGGAACAAACTAGACTTTTTTTCTGAAGATTAAAAATTTTAGTTTTTAATAACAATTTTTGAGTTATAAGAAATTTGAATGTATAGTTTCTTTTCAAGCCAATTCAGCTTATTTACATAAATAGTTTTGATATTTTGTGAAGTGTGGAAGGGGGAAGAGGAGCCTAATTCATAAATTTGGTACATAAATATTCCCGTTTTCATCAATGATTTTTACAAGACAACATATTAGATCAAAATCAAATAACTTTTTAAGCTTAGGAATACGTATGAAATGCTAAATTTTACGTAATACACAATTTATGTTTAAAATTACGGGAATCACCAATCGTTGAAAATAACGGTTTCCTTTTATAATTAAACTTCCTTTCCCATTCTTATGTATTTTTATGATGTACAATGTGAACATATGTGTTTCACTAGAGTAACTGTCCCATATACAAAGTTATTTTACTTAAATTATTGATGTTTCATTAAAATAAAAATATAAATTTACATAACTTTATTCAACCTTCTTTATTTTATTAAGTTTCTATAACTTAAATTATGCCTAACGAATTTTCGCGTGACGAAGCTCGTAGGTGTAAGTCTGACAGCTCATTAAATAACGACCAATCTGAATAAGAAATAGAAAGCATTTTAAAAGCAATACTAACTTAACTAGCTAATAACTTAACTAGCCAAAATAAAAGAACACAGAATTTTTTGTTTAAAAAGCATAATTTAGCAATCACATTGTTGCTATGACCATCCTATGTTTATTTTAAAGAACGAATTTTCGGAAACATGCAATTTTGCGATTCGGAGTCTTGACCTAGCTAATCCAAGCAATTATAGCATGCTTCTTCCCTTGTTCGCTTTTATCGTTTTCTATGAATTCCAGTCCCTCTTTCTATATGAATGTATTTATGTAAAAAAAAAACTGCACTGATCTACAATGTAACAAAAATGATGCTGTAAGAAGTGAAGTTTAATATAATATATAAATTTCACTTCTTACAGCATCATTTTTTGCTAGCTGTTCCAGCTGCATTTTACACCCATATTAAGGTGCAAAATGCAGCACTTTCTTATGAAAAAAGTATGTATAAAAGTTAAATTTGAAATCTAATGAAAAGGAAACCAAACAAAGAAAATCAAACTAAATAATGTTTAATGGTAACATTTCTTTTTTAAGAGGCTTCATTTGATTTGTTGCCCCCCCCCCCCCCGATGACTTATATTTATTATTTTTAGTTACATTTGAAATGACAGAAATCACGAATGCGTCTGGAATTATCAATATTTCAAAATCGTTTTTCAATAGTATATATTTCTCTTTCAAATAATCAGCCATTTCAGTTGAAAGAAGTAAAAGGTAATTTTGCTAAAATATAGTCTAATGGTCGAAATCACATAACTTGCTTTTATGATATATTTATCAACAATATGTATTATATGAAAAAACATGAAATTACGCAAAAAATGTGTTAAAAGATCAAAATATTCTGTTTTTTTTTTCGAGATTAGAGGTTCATACATTTTTTTTCACCTATTTTATTAGGCCTGTCAAAAGACACTTACCAAAAGTGTACGAAAAATTTATTCTAAACATGTTCATCCTTTGAGCATGTGGTACCTATTGTTTAAATATACTTTTACGAATCAAACCAATTTTTAAACATCTTTATTTAAGATCATTAGAGGGGAAAAGTGTCGGAACAAAACGACAATGTAATAAAAATAAAGCTAATTGTTTTTTGTTACATTTTATTTTATAATTCGCAAATTTGAGAGCAATTTTAAGATATATTTTTTTTTGAAAATGGGATTTGTACTTTATATTTATCGATGTTAACATCCGTTAGCACCATGCAAGGTGAGAACATTATATTTTTCATTCAAGTTACTAGAAACCTAAGAAATACAAATTTTGGGAATTCATCATTTTTTTTTTACCTTCATCAGGAATCGACTGAGAGCAAAAGCTAAATTAACATATTTCTTTGTCATATCCCTCTCGGAGTTCTCTTTAGACCTAGCGGTACTACGCCGTAATTCTGATTTTCTACGGGGTTCCATTCATCCTCGAAAACATTAGCGTTCCCCGTAGTTAGCCAATAAACAAATTTAAAATCAAATTTTAAATAACTTTTTCCTTATTTAGCATCATTAAGGAAAAAAAGTTCTGGAACAAAACAAGAATGCAATAAATATAAATATAACTATTATTTGTTACATTTTATCTTATAGTACACAAATTAGTAAATAATTTTATAATTTTTAATACAATTTTTTCTTTATATTTATCAATGTTAACATCTGTTAGCATCACACGAGTTGAAAACAAACAATTTTCCGTCGTAGAGTTACTCAAAATCTAACAAATCTAAGAAAAAAAGACTCAATTCATAAATTTGGTTAGTAAAAATTCCTGTTTTAATGAACAATGATTTTTATAACACAACATATTAAAGCAGAATAAATTAATTTTTTTTCGCTTAGGAATATCTCTTAAATGCTAAATTTATATACAACTTATCATGTTTAAAGTTTTGAAAATCACCGGTCATTAAAAATATCGGTTTGATTTATAATTAAGCTTCCATCTCATTTCTTATGTATTTTTATGAATTACTTTATGCATACATTTGTTTTACTAGATTAACTTTCGCGCATACAAAGTTATCTTACCTGAACTTTTGATGTTTCGTTACAATGAAAGTATTAACTTATATACTTTTATTCAGCTTTTTTTTTATTTAATTTGATTAAGTTTTTATAATTTAAATTCTATCAAACGAATTTTTCCATGACGAAGTTCTTAGCTGCAAATGCGAATCTTCATTAGATAGAGACCGATATGAATAAGAAACAAAAAGTAACCTTGAAATAAATACAAACTTGGGGAGGTTACATTTTACCTTCATCAGAACCAGCCAGGAGCAAAAGTTACTTGTCACGGAATTCTCCCGAGCCCAATAGTTGAACCACGCCGAAATTCTGACTTTCCTGCGGAATTCCATTCATCCTCGAACCGTTAACGATCCCCGGAGTTAGCGAAGAATGTTTTCCCGCCAACCCCAAGTGCATTTTTACGAAGCGAGCACCGAAGAGAACTTCCCAGAAGAATCGGTGTTAAGCAATCAGGTGCGCGGCTAAAGATGCTATCCCCTTTGCCGTGTGTACCTCCGCGTGAAATACTTTTTACGGTATGGAATGTTCTAGGAAATTTTTTAGTCGCGAAATGTCTTGGGATGAGTAGTTATGCTGTGAGAATTGATAATCAGTTTAACTGACTTTAATATATAATTAATAAACATTAATATGTCCGTGCTTGCATGTATTTGTGTGAGAACGTACTTAAAGTAAAAATTGAACTGAAAATAATAGACTTAAACAATACAGAATATATATATATATATATATATATATATATATATATATATATATATATATATATATATATATATATATATATATATATATATATATATATATATATATATATATATATATACACAAACATGCATAAAATTTGCACCAATCAATTATTTTCGAAAAAATCAAGCCCAAAAGAGTGGTCTTTTTTATATTTTTGGTCTAGATGTCTTCTCTCCTTTAATTCAGCAATTGTACAGTGCTATGGTGTGTTTACTTAAAAAAACTTTCGGAATGAATCCTGTTTAATTATGTTGTCGACACTATTGATAAAGGGATGTTATCATTAAACTAGATTTCGCAAGTAATCTTAATCTAGTTTTCCGTCATGCATTTATTTTCTGTTCAAGATATACATACACATTTATTTATAAATACATATATAGATATATAGGCAAATACAGATATATATATATATATATATATATATATATATATATATATATATATATACACTCATGGACAAAAAAATTAGCGCACCAAGAAATAATTGCGGGATCGTAACGAAACTTGCAATAAAGGTACATGTCGGGGAGATATGCAAATGATTAGAAATGCAGCGTGATTGCGCATTACGTATAGCCGGTAGAGGGCGTTGAACATCGTACTCTGTGGAGTATAAAACAGGTAACCAAAGCTTGTTTGAGTGTGCTGAATCATTTACAAAGGAAGACCTGAGATAGAAATGCCATTACGACGTGTTCGACGACAATATAAGCAGTTGTCGCAGTTTGAGAGGGGGAGAATCGTCGGGATGATGGAAGCTGGGTGATCAGCTAGGTGAGTAGCTCGTCAATTAGGCAGCTCTGATTGTGCTGTGAGGAGGTGTTGGGACCAGTGGACCCGAGAGATGTCATGTACACGAAGACCAGGATCAGGACGCCCTCGACAGACCAGTCGTCGAGAAGACCGCCACATCGTAAGAAATGCACGCGTACAGCCAACTGCTTCATCGGCCGCCATCCAGGCACAGGTAGCACCTTCACTAGGGGCCTCTGTGTCTTCACGAACCATACGAAGGCGCCTGGCTGAAGGACAGTTGGTATCGCGGCGCCCATTACGTGTGCTGCCCTTGATACCCACCCATCGACGCCTCCGTTTGGAGTTTTGCCGCGCACGAGGAAACTGGACTGCAGCGGAATAGAACCAGGTCGTCTTTAGCGACGAATCCAGATTCAATCTCGGCAGTGATGACAATCGTGTTCGTGTGTGGAGAGCCCGTGGTGAATGCTTCAATCCTGTCTTTGCTGTACAGCGACACATCGCTCCCACAGCTGGTGTGATGGTATGGGGTGCCATTGCCTACAATACACGGTCACCCCTAGTATTGTTCCGTGGCACCATGACAGCCCAGCGGTATGTTCATGAAATCCTGCAACCACATGTGTTGCCACTCATGCAACGGCTCCCAGGAGCCATTTTTCAACAAGACAATGCTCGGCCTCATACGGCAAGGGTGTCACAAGAGTGTCTCCGCACTGTTACTACCCTTCCTTGGCCTGCCCGATCCCCAGATTTGTCTCCAATAGACCATATCTGGGATCATTTGTGACGACGAGTTGGGCATCCCACGAGTTTGAACGAATTAGAGGCAAGGTTACAGCAAATATGGAACGGAATGTCTCAATACATCATGCAGAACTTGTATGACTCAATGCCCGATCGTATCGCATCGTGCATTCGCGCTAGAGGGGGTCCAACGGAGTATTAACTCCTCCGTTCTTTTGCCTTTTTCTCTGAAATAAATTATCATTTTTCTTTGATTTTCTTATCATTTACTTATATCAAAGAAGTCATTACGTATGTAAAATTTCGTTTCATTTTGACGACTCCTTCTTGGTGCGCTAATTTTTTGTCCATGAGTGTATATATAGGTGGTTATAAAAAAATGGAAACACTAAGAAACATCATGAAAACCTTTATTAATACTGCGAAAGATTACCTTTGTTATGTATTACCATCTTATTAACCTTTGAATTGGATTATACAAGTCATGAATAGTGGTTAAGAATATATTATACCATTCTTCAGGGAAAAATCCTTAAAGTTCCTGTAGATATGCTGTGGTGGATATCGATACCTGGTTCTATCCGCTTATACAGATAGCAATAATTGGATGATATATAGTCTGGGGGATTGTACATGGCAAGATAAGATATTTGACTTCTTTTTCCTGTTCTTCAAACCAATATTTGATTGATTTAGCTGTATGTATAGGGGGATTATCCTCCTGGAGACCGCCATCCCCTGCAAGAAACAATGTTTGCACCCTAGGATGGACTAGTGAGCTAAAATTTCGACATAGTCCTTCCCATTTCATCTCCCTTTTAGGGTTACAATAGGGCCTGAAGAAAAACCATGAGATCCCATTCGAATCCCTCATAGATCTATATGTTGACAGTTGAAATGAGACAGCCAGAATCTTACGCTTGTTTAGGTGTTCTCCAGACATACGCACGTCCTATTGCGAGGAACAATGTGACATTGATTTGTCGAACCAAATGCCGTTTTTCGACATATTACTCGACCAGGATTTGCGCTCGTGGTACCATTGTGGACAATATTTTGTATTGGAATCCATTACAAGTGGTTTGGAAATAGTAATGGCATTTCTTCCGTAAATGCTTTGTTTGTGAAGTTCCCTTCTACCTCTGATGGTTGATACCGGAAAATGGAGATGCAGATTGAGCTCTTCGGTCATTTTGGTTACAGTTGTTTTCTTTTTTCATGTCACAATCCGCTTCAATACCTCGTCCGTCTCTTTCACTCAGCTCTCCCTTTCGTCCACATTTCTGTTTGCCAAAGGATGTTTTTCCGTGCACTCTGTATGCTATCATGACTTTCGATACCATTGCTCAAAAAAACACCCATTATCCTGGAGTTGCAGTAACAGACACTCCAATTTAAACGAGTTCAAACAATGTTCCCTTTTCGCAAGGTTTGACATTTTACGCTTTTCCCCGAAAAAGCCCGATGCCCTTAGCTTCATTACTGCTACCTGACAGTAGAATAATACATACACAATATAATATAAAAAATTCAGGCGGCCAGACTTGTTTTTCAAGGAATACGAAGCACATTCATAAACACCACTAATATTGATAGGTATTTCCATTATTTTGATAACCACCTGTATACGTATATATATATATATATATATATATATATATATATATTCATATATATATATTCATACATACATATATATAAACACGTTCAGATACATGCATATTACTGCCTCATGTTTGTTTATCTGGAGATGAGATGACTTATTTGCTGGAAAAGAAGGGTTGCGAGTAGATTCCCCCCAACAAACAGAAACCTCACTTCCACGGAAATTTATTCTATTTATAGTTCAAGGAACTACAAAATATGTCATGACAGTCCTCGTCTTCCCTGGTATTCTGCGAACTATCCTGATGGACTGTCATTACAGTTTAAAGGACCCCGACTGCGCTAGACTGCACTGGCGAGTCTAAGAAACGGAAATAGATGCTCCTCCAAATGCCCCTATCCGAATTATTGAAAATGCTGGTGTCCCTGTGGGGTCAGCTCCTGAATGGGCAGGGGTTTGTCGTTGTACGACTTATTCAACATGGTCTATTGGATTTGATCTAGGTAATACCTCGACCAAGGGGGGATTGGACACAGAAAAATATACGTAAATATTCTTAGATATAACTAGCTGAAAACCCGCACTTCGCTACGGAGTGCATTCAAATTAAATACAATGGTCAATGTATGCAATTAATACCAAAAAAAATAAATATATATATATATATTTATAATAAATACGACGATCAATGTATTCAATTGATGTAAAGAAATATGTATATATATATATATATATATATATATAAGAAAATCGTAAGGGATATTTTTAAAGACAAAATACTGTAGAAGAAAATATTGAAATTAAATCTAATAGGACATACTAAAGAATATAGTACAGTTAATATAGTACAATTTGAGGAACATGTCTTTTACTGTATTTAAATATTCTTTTGGGTAATGTTCAATCGTCTGCTGCTTTATAAAGAAAAAATAATAATTTTTTTGTCTATTTCGTTGTTATCACGTGACGATAAATTTATTTAAAGTACCAGAAAAAGAAATCACGTGATCAGCATTTAATAAATTAAATTCTAAAAATTAATCTTTAAAAACTCACCAAAAATCAGAAATGGAGGTAAAGATTAGAAAAAGATTTCATTTTAAAGGAATTTTTATGATCTTTTTCGTGATATAAATTTTATAACCCTCAAATTATTATTTTAAATGAAAACTTAAAAAAGAGTCTCTAAAACAGCTTAAAATTTTATTTAAAAAAATCTAAGAAGAATTTTTCAAAAATCTTTCTTAGTGCACCCCTACACCATAAGAAGAATTGCCATGCAAAATTTCAGCCCTTTAGGTTCAGCGGTTTGGTCTGTGCGTTGTATGTCACTCAGTCAGTGAGTCAGTTAGTTACGGAACTGTTTTACATGTATAGATAAAAGAACTGTTTTATATAGAGAGATAAATTGAAACTGGAAACCAAGACATGAAGATAAACCAAAACAAGAAGACAAGAAATAAACAGCATAATAAAAACACCTCTTCATTACTATCTCCGAAATCATCATTAAACGAAGAATTGCTCATGAAAGTTGCGGTCTTCAAATCATATACAACTTGGCACTGGACAATACTTCAAAATATGGAGATAGGAATACAATAGAAAGAACATAAGAGACACGTTACTTATAAGCTTCCTGCCCAATAACGCGGAACAATAGGTGAGGTCACTGTTAATAAGCCGATCGAAAGAGATGACGCCTGGAGTATACTTGAAATACTTCATCAACATTGCTTATACTTACATTTAAAAAAAATTAATTTATCTTGACTAATAAACAAAAATACATATCGATTCTAAAAATCTAAAATTTAAAAAAAAATATTTTAAGTTTAAAATAAGTATGTATATGAAATTTGATAACAACATGTGGTTTTTATTTTTCTTATTATATTTGCTGGTGTATTAATATTTATGGAATTTATTTTGCTGAAAATAATGAATATCATATATTTCTTTTATTTTTGTACTTATTAAATTTATATCAATATCCATCTATTAAAATTATACTTTTATTTAGTTACCATATAATATATTGAACTAATTTGACATTTAAAACTATTTACAGCATTGATATTTACCTGAGATACAATAAATTTTATTATTTCGAGAGAAATATTTGTCTATAAATTTAAAACTAACAATTATTCTTCTGGTAAAATTAACATGATAGTTATTTTTCTTAAACACTTTTTAAAAATTTTTAAATATATTCAATCTTATGTACCTTCCTAGTATAGTCTATTTACTCGCATGACTTGATTGATGATAGTGGTTTTAGTATTGATTTATGATAACAGGTAGGCTGAAATCTTGAAATTTAACAATTTCAATTTTATAGTCAAACCTTAATATAAACACTTGCATATTATGGCTCAAATCCGGGTACTTTCTTACGTAAGAGGAGAGAAAAACCTGAAAACTGACTTATGAAAGCAAACCGAATTAAAATACCAGAGTATATAATTTAATCAAACATATATAAAAAAAACTCAGTTGGAAATTGTAACTACGCACCAAGTTCTTATTTATTAAACTCATTATTTTTTCCCCAGTCAAATATCGCAAAGTCATCGGTATATTGCTTGTTTTACTAATTTTTTTAGAGCGAACTTAAAAAAGGTAGGCACGTTAATCTGTCAAGAGGAAAACAATAGCCTGGTAATAATACCTCTTTGTCAACAACAACGAGATTATCACAAAAGGATGGATTGCTTCAACTGTTCATTTGAGAACATAACATCTTTAGAAACAATCCTCCCTTTTATGATAACGTCCCTTACCGTGATATTATCTCATTGTTGACAAAGAGACATCATACCGAAAGTATTTTTCTCTGATAATCTTCGTTTGGTTTGCCTTATCATGAGCTAATGATGTATGTTAGACGTTTATGAAGGTTATGAATTTATTTTCAACTTTAGTCGTTGTAACTGATGAATTGGTGAATGGTTTAATAAGTTGATGAATGCAATCACGTTGGTTTGTTTTGTCAGTTTCTCGGTTTCCTCTAAACGTCTGAATCTTTCGCCGGTGTTAGGGCATGTTTATTTTAAAGATTTCATTAATGAAGAATTTATATTATACTTATATTTTTTCATTTGGTTGCATGGTGCTGATTTATATTCACCTTTTAAGTTCCTCCCTTCATAACAAATTATATATATATTATATATATGTATATATATATATATATATATATATATATATATATATATATATATATATATATATATATATATATATATATATATATATATATATATATATATATATATATATATATATATATATATATATATATATATGCACTATATGTAAATGTATATGTATATACATTATTTATAATGATTACTTTTTACATTCTATGTAACTTTATCAGGTACACTCCCACACATATATATTTATGCGTTGCTTGTGTTTAAATGTATGCAGCTGATAAATTTACATAAGATGTAAATGCAGTAGCTATACGAAAAATTTATATATATGTACATATATAATAGTATTAATACATATAAAAATATGCATTATATTATAGCCTCTAGCTGAAAATGTAGTATTTATCATAGTTACATAACATATTGCAATGTTTTATAGATTTATTATGAACCCAAAGTTATTTAATTTATATAAAAAATTTCTCGAAATTTCTTTTTAATTTTTAGTAATTCTATACATTTTCACAAAAGTTTTCTATTATGAAAATGGCGAAGACAGTTCCTAATATAAACTTTTGAATCAGGTAAAATAATCCTGAAATTTTCTCCGTTTTTTTCACTAACTGCTTCTGAGTTAAAATGGCTAAAATTTACTAAAAAAATTAACTTTAGAGGAACAAAACGACTTAGTGCACTATAGAATTGATTTAAAGTATGATGATATATTTTTGGCCATAATACTGATCATCTTCCTTTTTAGCTTGTTTATAGAAACCGCTCATATATTTGTCTCCATTTTGGTTCAGCCATTCCCACACTGTGCAAACGAATTTTAGTTGGTAGCACTATGAGAGAATGATCAATGACATGGCACAATAAACTACAGTAAACGCGGGATTGCTTATGAAAGTTGTGGTCTTCAATTTACATACAACTTGGCACTGGACAATCCTTTAAAAAATGGAGGTAGGAATACAATACATATAACAGAAGAGACATGTTATATATAAGCTTCGCACCCAATCAGGCGTAACAATAGGTTAATAAGCCGATCAAAAGAGATGAAACCTGGAATATACTTCAAATACTTCATCAACATTGCTTGCATTTAAAAAATTAATTTAATGTAACTAATAAACCAAAATTCTAAAATTTGGAAAAAAATATTTTAAGTTTAAAATGAGTATCTATATGAAGTTTCATAACAACCTGTGGGAATTTTTTTATTATTATTTTTAGTTTCATATTAGTTGGTTGGTTGAGAAGTGTTTCCGGAACCTTTAGCCACTCGACGGATGTTAAGGTCAATCAATACTCCGTGGCTACAAACATGCTTATCAACAACTGGACTTGAACTCCCACAGATTCAATAAGAGAAAGCCGTTTAGAAATTCATTATATAGAACACCGGAATGGAATGTGGAAGGGGATGAATTTAGATTTCTGCCTCAGATGTAGCTCGTTTTTAGCACTGTAACATACCTATCCGATACAACAACTGTTTGAACACACATAAATTTAGGTGTAGCGTAATCATTCGTAGTTCGATTGTTGATGAGAAGCAAAATTCACGATGGGAGAAAATTAGCTTGTCACAACCTTACAGTCTCCGTTCACATAAACAAGCAGAAACTCTTATTTTTTTTCTGCAATAACATACGCCTGTTCATTCTAACAAATACATTTCTTAGTGAATCTTCTCACACTGCGTCATTCAAGGATAATTAAAGTAACCTTTTTGGATCTTTCAACAGCCTTGTAAACTGCTGTTTTATAAAGTGTAAATGTAAACAAACATGAGAGAATAAATGCACATCTCACTCTTTTTTTAAATGTACGGAAGGAGGTACCTGAAAGCGAAAGTGACGCAGCAGAATCTTAGCACAGAAATGATATTTTTTTTTTTTTACAAATATGGGTATTCTTTTTCTCAATAACGGATTAGATAAACTCCAAAACCTCTCAACTACTATTTTTTCCTGTTTTTACCATGTTTTTAGTAACTAGCTTTCTTGTTTGTGTGTTTGTCCAGTACAAATCTTGCAATCGATTTTTAACTAACTTCCTGACTAGCTAGACATTTGAAACTTTTAGAATAGCTCATAACACGATGACAATGCATTCTTTTAATACTTTTAGCCATCTTTAAGCAGATTTGAATTAATTTTCAGTTAGTTTTGTTGTTTGAAAATTTCTTATAATTGCTCTCTTCATTACGCATTTGATCATTTCCTTTCAAGTTGATGGGATAATTCATCAAAAAATTTTAAAAAAGTATTTATTAATACATAGAATTGTCAAGTTTATATGATTCAACAGAAAATTTAAAAACGTGGTATATAAAAAGTTCTTTTTATCTTGTAATTATCATTTTATGTGGGAATACGATAACCCACAGCTGCTTCCATCTATTGATTCATAAAAAACTTAATAAATAGTGTTAAGTGCATTCTAAAGGCATTTTAATGAACAGCTGTGATTTATTTGTGACGTATTTATCTACAGCTGTGACTTATTTGTTAAAATGTTTTTTGGACCTCCTGTAAAATTTGTAATTTTTCAGTTCAGAGGTTTTAGAGTTTAAGTATCGAAACACGAATAGAATGTGATGAGAGGTACGCTAACATTTTTAGGTTTTGCTGATATATTTTCAAAATTTCAACAGTCAAAGACACAAGGTAAATAAACATGAAATTTTAATTATGTAGAGATATTAAAAACAGAAATATTAAGATATGTAAAAATATGAAGCGCGTAAAATAATAATATACATATAAATAGTAAATTATAAATATTAAATTTCAACAAATATCAGATAGTATTTACTGAAAATTATGAAATTTTAGAGATAAATGTTCAAAGAAATAGCGACTTAGACTCGAAACAGTCAAAACCGATATTGTTAACAGAGTCTTTTGAAACTGTTAAATAACTGACAATGAAAACACGTCGCTAATTTTAATACGTCAACATTTAATATTAATTTCAAATCCGGTAGTTTTCCTCGCTCTGTGCAGGTATCAATGGTTATCAAGAAAATTTAATCAATTAGAATTTATTTAAAACAACCTAAGCGATTACATGGGAATCGCATTTCAATTTTCGGCTTTGCTCCGTTTCGGTTACAAGCTCCCTCTTCTTCTCCACTTTAATATTAAGAGAATAATAAAGCCTTAAGTAACTTATGTTGTGCAATCCGTTAAAGATAAAAATATTAACTTCCAGGGCTTGCAGCAAACCCCCTGTGTACGTGACCTTAACTAAATCTCGTTTCTGAAATGGAACTTAAAGAATTATCTATATTAGAATATTTAGAAAGTATTTGTGAGCTGCATTGTGTATCTTCCTCAGGTTGAAATTGTATTTACTCCGCATTCTATTCATAAATTTGATTTATAGCAACCCTCGAGTATTTATTCTAAACACAAGGAAGGAAAAAATAAAAAAAAAAGCTCTTAATAATATTTTTTCCTTGTGCGCTTCATTTCATTCGTCTGGATGCCCCACAACTCATAAATAATTCGTAAAAATTTCTCCAGTTTCTTCACTTCTATTTGGCAACACAAGAGTTCAGCATTTGAGCATGGGATTGGACACTTGCTCTGTCTTATGAAAAACACAATGTTTGAGGCGAAAAAGTAGATTTTTGGAGGGGAATAACGCTTGGTGGTTGCGTTTAATCTGTCTCAGAGAACCTGGAAGCGCTGCTTTCATTTATTTCATTTTTTTTTTAGAGAGATTTTACACGGAATAATTTTTAAAGCGGATTTACAGTCCAGAATTGTTGATATTAATAATACTGAGATTATAGAGTTTTTATTTATCATTATACGTTTAAAAAAACTATGCGATTTTAACAGTTTTAAAGCGGATGAGCGGAATGATCTCTTGGATATTTTTTTTTCTATTTAAGAAATTTTGTCATTCTTGTAGTTTTTCAAAAATATTTGATTCTTTGAAATTCGTAAGGAAAAACAGATAGCAGAGGCTTTTAGTAATTCGCTTCACATTGAACATTTTCTGTGTTTACAAAACTTTTTGCTGATTTATAATTTATGAAAAAAGGGAATATTTTTATTAGTTTTCTTTGAACCAGTTTCTTATTAATATCAATGTAAAAGAGAGTATCCATTTTTATTTTTTACATAGCCCTTTTTCGAAAAATAATTTATCCAGAGCTAAAAAAAGTATTTTATATGAATTCAAAAGAAAGTAAGTAAAAGAATATATTTGACATTTTTCTATTGTGATTTATGTATTAAAATATTAATTTTTATGTAGTTTTAAAACGTATTAAAAAATGGAAAACGCATAAAGTATTTAGATTAGAATTTATAAAACAGTCTATATACTTAATTTCGCATATTTATGGAATTTATTTTCCAGGATGTAGTAAAAATGTATTATTCATATATTTATGAACTAAAAATGCCTAATTCATGCAGTACTTATATTATTATGGCTTTTCCTTTATTATACTGAATTATTTAGCAGTGTCTTGAAATTAATAAGTGTAAACACCTAAAGCTTTCACAATTACGTAATAGAAAACTTTTAAGGATTCGGCATTTGGTATGCCGTTTTTGAAAGTTCCTATTGTCTTCAAACTATAAAAAAAAACGAGTTTATGCAGGAATAAACTGAACCTGTGTATATTTTAATAAACTATCAACCATGCATAGAATTTTCGAATTTAAAAAAAACCAGTTACAAGCCTCTTAAGTAATTTCATTATGCACAAATACGCTAATGTTGATACTGAAGGTAGGTGTGTGTGTGTACAGAGAGAGAGAGAGACGGATCGTAAAACAAAAATCCCGGATCGAATAGATATTGAGATATTCGATTTTAAATTTAATAAAAATCAGTAAACAAATTTAGAAATTTATTCAACAATTTTTACTCCTTATCGTAAACAATTGCCTCATTGTACAGGGTCATCGAAACAGGTTGGACACATTTCATATAATCATATTTAATGAAAAAATTACAATACAAACAATTCTTTCGTTGTGTGATGTACAGAATTTAATAGAATTTTACCTTAATAAGTGTCAATATGAGCACCGTTGGTTGCTCTACACACATAAAGTCGATAATCAGTCTCTAACCAGGTGTCACTGAGCATGTCTGGCGCCACTGTGGCAATTACGTCGACAATGCTCTCCCTTAAATGTGTCGAGTCCAGTACCTTTACGCTGTAAACAATGTTCTTGACGTAACCCCAGATTTTTGTACTCCGCTAACCACAACACACATTGTGTTTTCTCCTGAACGGTTGACATTGCCCTGACGGAAAGCCGAAGGAAGACCTCTTCCACCTTGCATTGCGCTTCTACGTAATGTTCCATGTCACGGTTGCGTACCAGTTACATTTAGATATCTTCCACACTTTAGAATTATGAGCTTTCGAAATGTGTCCAACCTTTTTCGATGACCCTGTATATTCCGAAGAATTTAAATTTGGCTAGTAAATAATTTCAAGGAATAATATGAAAAAATGCTATTTTCTGTCTTTAAAACAAACTGTTTTCAGCCGGTAGGATTTTGTTCAAATTCAATAAGGGTCCGTCGTTCGTTTATATATTTAAAGGACTGTAACTCAAATCCTTAAGAACCCTATTACCGTCTTTTTGCAATTTTATATAAATTTTACAATAATTTTCCATCATCAGTCGTTTGTTTTGATCAAAATTGTTTCATAATTTTTTTCAATACATCATTACTGTATGTATCACTGCTCTTCTTCACACTTTGCGTCAAATATTCAATGCCATAGTTTGTTCACATAAAAATTAGTTTTTACTGCGATGTGTTCTCCTAAACTTTTGTAATTACTAAGCAAAAGATAAAAGTAGTGCTCCAAACAAACTAAACTAAACATTAATTTCCATATACCAGTATGGTACCAATCTATACGAGTAGTACAATGTATGGGACTTCCATTTATATGGTGCCAGTACATTTACGATATTTTTTACAGTATCCATTTATATTATATATTTTACAAGGTACCAATCCATGGTATTTAATTTCATGGGAAAAAGCTTTTCATCGAATGGTATTCGATGACAGAATGGTATGAAGTCAGATGATGAAAAACAATGCAAATAGCTCTTTAATTGGTTCACTTTCATCATTTCAATGAATTCTTCAGACTACAGGAGGATGTTTGGTTGTTGAGAGTACTGTAGATGTCTTATGCTTGTTCCCACGGATAAATGCCGGTTTCGAACTGTAACAAACATCCTTGTTAACAGTGAGTTTCGACCCCATGCACGCTGGCATGTTAACGCCTTAGACATTTGGTCAAAGTCCGGCTCAGACTAGTAAAGGCAGTTTCATTTAAAAAAATCATACATGAAAAGCTTGTTATGTCAAATAAAACACTTCCATAACAGCCTTATACATCCAGCTTTAATTTATATAAGAAACTAGCTGAAAACCCGCACTTCGCTACGGAGTACATTCAAATTAAATACAACGGTTAATGTATGCAATTAATGCTAAGAAAAATAAATATATATATTTATAATAAGTACGACGATCAATGTATACAATTGATGTAATATATATATATATATATATATATATATATATATATATATATATATATATATATATATATATATATATAAATTGTAAGAATACTATTTTTTTTTATAATATCCAATGGTCTGCTGCATTAGAAATAAAATTTTTTTTTGTCTATTTAGTTGTTATGCACGTGACGATAAATTTATTTAATGTACCAGAAAATATGATCACGTGATCAGCATTTAATAAATTAAATTCTAAAAATAAATCTTTAAAAATTCACCAAAAATCAGAAAATCGTGGTAAAGATTCGAAAAAGATTTCATTTTAAAGGAATTTTTATGATCTTTCTCGTGGTATAAATTTTATAACCCTCAAATTATTATTTTAAATGCAAACTTAAAAAAAGTTACAAAAACAGCTTAAAAATTCAATTTTAAAAAATCTAAGAAGAATTTTTCAAAAATCTTTCTTAGTGCCCCCCTACACCATAGGAAGAATCGCCATGCAAAATTTCAGCCCTTTAAGTCCAGCGGTTTGGTCTGTGCGTTGTATGTCAGTGAGTGAGTAAGTCAGTCAGTGAGTCAGTCAGTTACGGAACTGTTTTATATATATAGATTATTAACGTAAAATAATCTTATAACTATTGAACAGGTAATCCAGTATGGAAAATTTTAAGCGAATTTAAATTCTGCCAGAAATTTCCAAACTTAAAGATTTGTTTGTTTGTTTTTTCAGGTCTACATATGAACAAACAAAAGTCGCAGTTGGAGTAATGTTATTTTTTAAGGTCTAAGCTAAAATTTCTTTCACTCTTTTAAACCATAAGTTTAAGCTAATACAGTAAAACTGCAATGCATTAGCTTGGCTTTTTCCTTGCTGCCATTAAAAATAACAGATTTTTCGACGTGAGTTTCATTTCCGTTCAAACAAAGTGTTAGGCTTTAAGGAAAAACCATTTCATACAGACTCTTTCCCGTTCTTTGAAAGAGAATTGAGAGCGCTGTTTTAACTGGAATAATTTTGTCCAAATTAAACTGTACCTTTCGATTATTTTCTTTTAGCAAAGCTTGACTTAAATGAAAGCTCTAAAAAACATTTGCAATTCATCTTATTTTAACAAAGTTTATAGCGAAAGAGTCGAAAATTAATCGCTGACTATCTGATGATGTTATTTTTATGTTAAATATTCTGAAAATACAGGATTTTCAGATGCGCACTTGGTTATATATTTCTTTTTATCCTATGATGTAAAGTATTTTTAAAAAATCCTTTATTCTAGAATTCCTACTTTGTTTCGTGTTGTTTTTTTTTCAAAATACCTTAAGACAGAATAAAGAGTAAGTAAATGTTTTCGTTGACACGTCACCTCTGTACCTAGAAGGAAATTCTCTTAATTCATTAATACTCAATTAAAATGTTAGAGAAGAGTTACAATTTTTATTTTTTTTCTATATATACACCTTCAGTGAATTATGCACAAGGGTGTATGCATGTTACAGAGATTTTACGATAAGCTTAATGACTTTCCTTTTTACACATTCCCTAATTGGGTAATTTTTAAGGTAACGAGTTTGCCCCGGGATATATCGTTCAATTTTCTGACAAGCTCGCCTTCGTAATGTTTTGCTCATTTATGTCATTGTTTATTTATTTTGAAACTGATATTTCCCGATTTTGTTTGTGAACCAAGAGGCAACGGCCACATTACACCTCTGAAAATCTCATAATCGCGAACAATTTTCTAGAAAGTCTGGATTATATTGAGTAAGCTTCACTCCGTATTTGGCAATTAGATAGATTAAAAATAGTTATATTAAGCAATAGTTTGTGAAAATGAATGATATTCAATAGTACAAAACGTTATTTAATCCCGAACTCAAAAGTAAGGTCTATCACTTGGTATAGTTTGATTAAAATATATTAAGTTAAATCTTTGTCGTTACTACTTACCCCATTTACAAAGATAAGCAAATGTCAGGATTATTGGGAACTTGGCTTAATACATAGCTTTGCACACAAATGCGCTGCTACATACGAAAATCCCCCAATCCACAATAACTAAACGAAATCGATTGGTTGGTTGATTGATTAGTTAAGTGCTACGACAATTTTTCGCAAGCTGAGGGCTAAACTGGCCCCGCCTATCAGTTTCAAGCCAATTTCAGTGACAAAACAACCATGTTGAGAGTGAGACTCGAACCCGCATACTTTGTTACCTAATGTTAGTGCCATAGCCATTCTGCAATTGTGCAACGAGGATTACTTTGGAAGTGTATTGTACTCCATAACGCTAAATAGATTTTTCTCTCCTCCTATAGTAAACTATACATGTATTTACAAACAAATACGAACACATAGTGTTGACTAACATGAACTTTTTCTGTAACGTCCTAAACCGACTCCTGACCATAAGGTGATTGCATCAGTTGAGTTGGCAGATCTTTAATCCAAGCATTAAGCTAAGGAGATATTTCCACTCGTTATTTTTCTAACCGCAGATTAGCTGATGCCTACTTTTGAATTTCGCCTACCGCATCAAAATATATACTTTTGAATCCAGTGAGTGTGTTTTTCAAAAAAACGTTGGTTTTTGTCTGGTTTTTTTTCTTTTTTTTTTTTTTTAAATTGCTATTGCTTTTTCATAAAGTTATTTCTGTGCATTATAGCAGATGTTGATAAGTCACTTTTTCATGTTTTCGGCAAATTAAAAAAGTAACTTTTGTTGTAAAATATAAAATCGCTCAATTAAGTTTTTCAATCCAAATATTCTTTAGTTAATACTCATATTCATCCTCAAGCACATAGCTGCTCTTCAATGAAAATTTTCAATTAGGGATAAAATATTTAATTAGGGACCTAGTATTACCTCTTTTATGCATAACAGCATTTGCCAATACGAATAACTCAGTATTTTTTCATAATTCCGCTATCAGCTTTTACAACATTAAAGAACCTTTTTTAAGTGTGACATATCAACTTAAAACATAAAATTAAATTTTTCGGACATATCAACATCTGCCGTAATGCCACAGATTTGAATTTTATAATGAATAGTCTTCAGTAATTGAATGCTCTGTAGAAAAATTAACAACTGAAAAAAATGGAAATTTTAAAATCACCATTTTTTTAAATCTAACGCCTACCGTCATACGAAGGAAAGAATAGAAAGAATTAAAATATGGCCATAGCTGTGACTAGGAAAATAACGAGAGAAATGTCTCCTTTGGTATTGAATATCTTGCAATATCCAACTGATGCTCCGCCTTTGTATGAATAGCTGTTTATGTCACAAAGAAAAACAGGCCAGGATCAAACTTGTACTAATCTATATATATAAAACAGTTCCGTAACTGACTCATTCACTGACTGACATACAACGCACAGACCAAACCGCTGGATCTAAAGGGCTGAAATTTTGCATGGGGATTCTTCTTATAGTGTAGGAGTGCACTAAGAAAGATTTTTGAAAAATTGTTCTTAGATTTTTTTAAAATTAAATTTTTAAGCTGTTTTAGTAACTTTTTTTAAGTTTGCATTTAAAATAATAAATTGAGCGTTATAAAATTTATACCACGAGAAAGATCATAAAAATTTCTTTAAAATGAGATCTTTTTCGAATCTTTACCTCCATTTTCTGATTTTTGGTGAATTTTTAAAGATTCATTTTTAGAATTTAATTTATTAAATGCTGATCACGTGATTTCTTTTTCAGGTACTTTAAATAAATTTATCGCTACGTGCATAACAACTAAATAGACAAAAATATTTTTTTTTCTTGCTAATGCGGCAGAAGATTGGACATTATTTTGTCTATAAAAATATCCCTTACGATTTTTTTATAAATATATATATTTTTTTTGTACATCAATTGTATATATTGATCGTCGTATTTATTATAAATATATATATATATATATATATATATATATATATATATATATATATATATATATATATATATATATATATATAGATATATTGGCATTAATTGCATACATTGACCGTTGTATTTAATTTAAATGTACTCCGTAGCGAAGTGCAGGTTTTCAGCTAGTATGTTTCATACGTGATCGACAGAATTGAAATTTGAAGCATTACTGAGGAGACTTACGTATGCGTTGAACTTGTTAACCTGGTTCTCAAACCATTTCCAAATAATCCATGCATTTCTTGGATTGATGCGTATCAAAATATATACAGAAAAATAACCTAATCTTAGGATACCTCATCAGAAAATTTTTGAAAGTGAATATATTTTTCAGCATCGTGTTTCCTTGTCGCAATGCATCCTGAAAAAAGTTGATAGCCTGTTCTTTATCTTTGTAATTTTTTCTGAGCTCATAATATTAAGCAGTAACATACAGTTTTCTCGGAATCCATGATAAAAATTAATTAACTGATAAAATGTTAGCATGTATTGATGTGTAACTCTCATTCGCTTACAAGTTTCACATAAGTAATAAAGTAATGCTAGTTTAGTTTATTCCTTTATGTTACCACTTTCAAATCATGTTCTTTAAATTGTCAGGTGATCATGTAAACACTATCAAAATCGTTGCCATACATCAAACACAAAAGAAGAGACTTTATATTTTAACCTCAAATCCATTGCTACAGATAGGAGACAACTGATATATTTCTGTGAAACATTACTTGATTGATCGTAATTCTAAAAATTGGTTAACGACATTAGTTCTGTCCCTCATATTGATGCAGCTTGGAAGACTACACTGCCCTAATTTTTCCCCTTTTTACATTTCGGGTATACTCTTTTCAGTTTTTTTTTTTCACTCTTTTCAGTTTTTCTGTTGTGGATAAATGGCAACACTCCCTGGGTGTCATACATGTGCTTTCATTTATTCCAGATCACGCTTACCCTGAAATGAATTCTTAGGGCAATTAAGATATCACCTTAAGAGTTTGCTTTAATTCAAATCTCAATTCATTGCTCTGTCACTGCTACTCATATTGGTCGTTTGCAACAGTGCAGTTTAAATGTGGTTTTATTTTTTTGAAGTTCCCGAAATTTAATTTAAATAAGGGGATATATATAGTTAAAAAAAAGCTATTCATTTAAGCCAATGGAAATTTTTTCTATGCACTAAATGAGTTTAATAGATATCTTTTTAACTTCAAGTTTATCTTTTATTCACGTTCATTAGCTGTTTGTTCATTAAAGAATGCAGAATTTGTACTGTTTCGGTATTTAATTGTTTAAAAAGTGTAACTTAGGAGTCTGTAATGAATTACTCATTTCGTGCGATTCCAATTTGTTTATTTTCATTTTCTTTAAATTGTATCCTTGACTAAATTTTTTTTCAGATAAACTTACAAAAAGCGACATTATGTATTCTAGTCGCTGAAACACAAAAATGTGTTTTTTTTTTATTTAAATGGACATTTTAAGAAGAAGCAGCATGATACTATGACATCAGAGGCAAAAAAGTGTAATAGAAATTTTTATGCACTTATGCAGATGTATTATGTTTTATGCAGATATATGATAGTTGACGTCGTACATCTTTAGTCTCAATGTTGAACTTGGGTGATTTTCCTCGAGCTCTTTTTTTTTCTTTTTCTTTTTTTGTGTGTATGTCACAGATAAGCAAATGCATATTTTTAAATTATGTCTGCAGTATACGAAGAAAGACCTGACAGTAGTTTTTTTAAATTTTGAATTTTCCCGCCTTTATTTTTTAGTAGGTCCTTTAATCATCAGTAGCTATGGCTATAAAAGGGATAATGTTCTTGAAAATAATTAATCAAAATAAAAAGATTTTTCAAACCACGTACGTTTTATTTAATGATCCATTTTTAAACTAAGAGCGCTCAGTTACAAAATTTTAAACTTTTTTCAGTAGATAATTTCCTACAGGGCATTGAACTATCGCTAGAATATTAAAACTGTTTTTTTTTATTAAAATAATTTTTAAAAAATAAATTCGCACATTGCATCTTAACATCTATTTTGGAATACAAGAAACAGAATTAAAAAATGGGCATTTGCTAATCCGTGATTTGATAAATACTGAGAAAAAAAAACCTCCAAGATTTGCATAGGGGTTGAATATCTGGGATGTTTACTGATAAGTACCTTCTTTACCAATTGATGTTTTTCATGTTTTGAGGCAAAAAGTGATATTCCTTATATGCCATATTTTTCTCATGTATACCACTTTAAGCAACATCGATGAAAGCATTGGTATCATCGGTTGAAATGTAAATGTTTCTTCTAAATGTTTGTAAAAATATGGAAAAAGATGAAACTGACTGAAATCCCATTCCCCTTTGCAAAATTTTAATGAAGACTCTAAATTATCAGTCGATCACAAAGGTAAACTTAAACTGATCGAATTATATTTCTTTATGCGATGGACAAAATACTCGTGTATTTTGTTTGGAACAGACAGATCAGACAACTGATCGTCGTCACGAAATCAGCATTCCGAAACTTTGTCCTTTGTATATCTTTCATGGTTGTTTCACGGTAGGGTTTACGCATCCATTTCGATTGGGTACGTTTGAAGAGCACTATGGTCATCTTTTGTAACACGAGGGTTCAACTGAAAGGGACCTGCAACTTAACCTTGCAACTTAATCCTTACGGGGTGGGATACTATGTATCCCAAGAATACGGACCCAAAAATGAATATATATATATATATATATATATATATATATATATATATATATATATATATAGGAAATGTCCGGATGGACATCTCATGAAAATGTAGCTTACATCGTGGCCGGAAAATAATAAAATCAGCTTCAGGAACAAACTAATTTATTAAACAGTAAAGCAACACATCTTACTCGCTACGTGCCAGTCCAGCGTCTCCCGCAAAGAGCGCCAAAATAGAATTATGTCAGAGAGGTTGCCAGAATTGGCGGAGGAAGTTAGTATGTGGGAAGGCGAAGCGTTTACGCCAAGACAAGAAGGAGGGGTTACCAGGAGAGAGATGAAATACAGAATGGGCGATTATAGGTAGTTAGTAATATTATCACATATATATATATATATATTTATCTATCTATATATATATATATATATATATATATATATATATATATATATATATATATATATATATATACCGGGTGGCCATAATTAAACTGACAGTGCTCACAGTGTTCTGTAGAGCGATCTATTTGCGAGAATGAAGCCACATTTTGTAGGAAGATTAAACAAGACGGGGGACGAAGGATTCCGCGAAAAAATAAATTAGTTCCAAAAGTCACCGCTAGGGGAATATTTGGCGCTACGATGGACCTACGATAAATTCCGCTGTGAACCCACACCAAACAGTTACCTTTGGTGAATGTAAGGGAATTTCTGTGACTGCATGTGGTGATTTGTCATCCCAAATTCGGCAGTTCTGGGTATTCACAGTTCCATGCAGGTAAAAGTGGGCCTCGTTTCCCCATAAGATTTTCCATCCACCTCCATTCTGGCAAGAAAGGTGAGAGCAAAAGTCAATCGCTTATCATGGTCGGGGTACAGTAACTCCTGTACACGGCTGATCTTGTACGGATAGAAGTTGATAATCTTTCGTAAGATTTTCCATACCGTACTGTAAGGCATATCCATATTCCGAGCTAATCCACGAGCGCTAGAGGTGGCAGCAATATTGTCTGGTCCTCTGTAGACTATTGCCGTGGCAACTGCTTCGATTGTATCCTGTGGTACAGGTTTTCGTCCTCTGCCTGACTGAACCTTCAGAGAACCTGTTTTCTCAAACGTCGCAACCATTGCTTTTAGCCCATTAACTGACACAGGACCGTTACCTTTACGCATTTTTTTGTGCGTTCTAAAAGCACGAAGAGCGGCTGACGCGTTGTACTGGTTGAGGTAAAAGAATTTGACCAGTAACGCACGCTCGACTAAAGAAGGAGACATTGCACATAAACTTTCAATCCGATTGATTCGAAACGTAACACATTGCCTTTTAAAACCCAAGCAGCTGGCACTGTGCCAATGGATGTAACGTGAAATTTGAATAAAGAACTTCTTCTGCTCAGCGTACGTGATATTGCAGATCACGAGACTTTATCGGTGTTTATGTAGATTTTACGCTTTTTTAAAAGTGTTGCCATATTGCACTTGAACTAAATAAGAAAATGTGCATAATAAAAGGTAATTTTATTCCGTATTAATTTGCATTTGTTAACACTCTATTTTCTATTACACAGCGCCAAATATTCCCCTAGCGGTGACTTTTGGAACTAATTTATTTTTTTCGCGGAATCCTTCGTCCCCCGACTTGTTTAATCTTCCTACAAAATGTGGCGTCATTCTCGCAAATAGATCGCGTTACAGAACACTGTGAGCACTGTCAGTTTAATTATGGCCACCCGGTATATAATAAATAAATCTGTATGCGCACTTAAAACATCTAAAATATAAGAATTCGAAACATTTAGAGATCAGAAAGGAAATATCAAAATATTGACGCCATTTGGCGAAACTTCTCATATAAACATAATAAATGCTTTGCAGTTTATGGCGTTTTCTTTCTTTTGTTTTCATTGTCTGGAATGCTAAAGATCAAAATTTATTTTTGAATTATATATATATATATATATATATATATATATATATATATATATATATATATATATATATATATATATACATATATATATATATAACCTCTTTAATGGCCGTTCTTATAAAGGGGGTAGGATATTTCCCGTTGTAAAGGGGGAATAGGAAAAAATGGGCTCCGTAAGCTAAAGGTTAAAGCCGATCCCAAGCTGCTACGAGCTTTCAATTCTTGTATGAAAATTGTGGAATACGTGTGATAGGAAGAAAGCTTCTTAAAATTATCGATAAAAAATATAAATGTCCACTAGTTTCGAACTAAGCCATCCACATAGTATATTGGTTAGTGTTCCGAGCTGCCAAGCAATGGGCTCGGGTTCATATCCTGAATAGGGCTCGATTGTTTTCGTGCCGTCCTCCTCATAGGGAGCAGTGCTGGCCTACCTTAATGATGCTCCCATAATAAAGTAGCCAGAAAAACTTTGAGAAATTTCGAGGATCAATGTCAGAAGAAGTACATACCGTCAGAAGACAAGTGTCTGCCTCTATGAAACGAAAAAAAAAAATCGAACAAGTAGTTCTTACCCAGGCCTGGCAACATTTGGTGTCCCCAGATCATTCAGGAATGCGTAGATCATTAAACTCTGTGATGTAAATTATCATTTTTCTCTATTTCTATCAAAAAGTTTAAGGATCTTTATCTTTTTTTGGGGGCTAAAACAAAACCTAATTATAATATGAAGTTGATAGATAAACTTTAAGGCTGCTATGTACTAACCCCATTGGATTCGCTCACCTCAATGTTTAAGAAAGTTTAAACTTTTGTGAAATGTCTCATGGCCAATGCTAAATGGCCTGAAGAGGAAGTCTATGTATCAGTTTGAAACTGTCATCCTTAATTTTTATTGTGAATTTTAAGAAGCTGTGTGTTATAATTGTACAAACCACCACGCCTGCCGCTAGACTTGAACCACATACTCTGACTCCGAAAGTTATTTCTTTCTCAGAATACAACGCATATAGGATCAAAATGCCGATATTGTATAAGGACACCCATCCAGGCATTTACGGCATTACTTGCAAGAATCCTAAACAATTTTAAGCGAGGATGTAGAGCAAATTTCATTGTTATAACTTGAGTTGAAAAAATAAAGAAATTCTATTTTGGATATGTTTATGAAAATGGAAGTATAACTAGTATGGTGTGAGGTTTTGGGCTAAAACAAAACCTAATTATAATATGAAGTTGATAGATAAACTTTAAGGCTGCTATGTACTAACCCCATTGGATTCGCTCACCTCAATGTTAACCTATGGAGAAAATTTGTCCACAGATTGCCGACTTGGATTCAAAGATTTTTTTTTTTAAATTGTACTCCGTCATAGAGAAAGAAATTTTATATTTTTGTACATTTTTCGTTTTTTTAATGCAATTAATATTTTAAAATTCAAATTATTCGGAGAAAAATCTGGTATAGTGTGTTTTAAACGCTCATAAATTCCTTCGGTGGACGAAATTTATAAAATGAGATCTGTAGCGCTTTGCAGGCTATCTGACAATACCAATTTTATTTGATTATCAGCATTTATGTACCTGTAAATAGTTGACAAAAATATATTTTAAATAAAAAATTTGGGGGCAGCGCTTAACCCCCCTATAGAGAGAGAGCCATTACAATCCCTCAAAATGTCAATCCTAAGGGGGGTGGAATTCTCGAACTGTCAACTGGACTTCTCCCACCACAAGAGTCTGCAAGAAGAGGAAAAGGGAAATACGATTTTTTTTCTTAGTACATAGCAGCCTTAATCGAACATAGTACTGCATACTAACCCAAAACCTAACAACAACACACAAATGATCTAAGTAAAGCTGTAAGTTTATATCCATAACAACATATATAAATCCTTAAAAATTAATGTTTTAACTACAGATATAAAAGTTCCCTTTTGTAGCACTTTCTGTTCATAATGGCATAACAAGAGGTCTATATAGAGTTAAAACGGGGAAACAAAACAACATCCATCCATTACTTAAGCTATCATTCCTTGCTTAAAAAAAGAAGAAAAAGAAAAAAAGAGATTCCGAAGCGATTGCAGTGAAGGAAATGTACCATAATTTGTCTTTAATTAGTAATTTCGGAACCGGAGATATCTCTCATTTCGCAATGCCTTTGAAATTTGGCATGCAAATAAAATTATTGCTCACAAGAAAGTGAGAAACTTCAAAGGGACACCAAAATTAATTTATCCTCTAATTATCAGTGACCTTCAAAGGAAATTTCTCGTGAACTACATTTTCTTTGGAGCGCTCCAAAACAAGGACTTCGTAAACATTTGAATAAAATTTCAAGATGGACCCTTTTTTTTAAACTCATAGTTATTCAGGTCTTCTGCTAGTGAGACAAATCTAAATTTTTATATTCAAAGCGTGTACCACTAGTTTTGAAGTTAACTGATCTTTCCTAATCGATTTTCGTACTATATTTTCGTTATATGCATATAGGTAGGTCGCAAGTAAACGGTTTTACCGACTTTCAACTGATGAAATATTTATGAAAAAGTCTGAAGACGGATAAATCGAAGTATGAAATTTCCAGTGAACTTATATCACTCAAAAATTGAATTTTTGTCGTTCTCCCTGTGTGTGCATACATTATATATATATATATATAATACCGCAATCTATAGACAACGACAATATCCGGAAAAATGGGCATTCCGCATGGTAGTCAGGTTTTGGACACATAAACTCCAATTCAAATAATTCAATCAAACGGAATAATACCTTTATTACTTTAAACACATTGTAATTATTGAACAGTTAAATATAATATACGAAATGTTATGGAGAAGAATCTATTTACATATTTACAAGTAGAGAGAAGGGATAATAGCGTCCACAAAATGCCTGATTCAATCTTATTGTCCGTAAAACCGACGCTCAGACCAGCATATATTAAATTTAGTTTCTGTTTACCACGTGACCCTCGTGGGGCCATATGACCAGGCGTCTTCTAGGCGCATGTAGTAAGAACGAGGAAGTTAGTTACGCAACAGGAAAGAAAAGATTGGAATAGAATTAAAACTGGTGTGGCGTTATTACTACATATATGTGTGTGTGTGTGTGTGTGTGTGTGTGTGTGTGTGTGTGTGTGTGTGTGTGTGTGTGTGTGTGTGTGTGTGTGTGTGTGTGTGTGTATGATATAACATATCAAAATATACAGTAGTGATTCAATTGTGAAAATTACACATGTATAAGAAAGCTTTTTATGGTATTATTTTTTCATTTATAGAGACAGCAAGTTCCGTACACCTAAAAGTGGTTTTCTAAATAACTTAACCTCTTGGACAAAAATATTCACTCTACTTTTGATATTTATAAAAGTCAAATTGTACGTTAGAACTACTGATTTAGAGAGATTGCTATTGGATTTTTTTTAAAATTTATTTGCTTGTATCATAGCTAGAATTCAGTATCCTATCATGAAAAATGATAGGCTTATTTTTCCGACTAGAGTAAACTTTTGGTTTCAATTATTATCTCGCTTAGGTATTCCCGTTGCCAGGATTCCGTCAAGCGTAACGGGGCTTATCTTGAGTATCGCAGTCTTTCAAAAACTACTTTTCTTTCAATGATAATAGCAGCACTATCGACAAAGAAAATCGTTAAAAGATTTTACTACAATATTTTTAAATGTTATTTTTATTCGTGGCGTAGAATGTAGTTTCAACTTATTTCTACACATCTTGTATCGTAAGAAAGTGCTCCCAAGCTTTGCGCTCAAGTAGCAAATTTTTTATATTGAAGTACATTTCTTGCATCTATCTATTTTTTTAATTTGGTTGATTGTAACATTCACGGTTAACACTTCGGTGGGAACATGATTCTTTTCCCACTTAGTGGGAACATCTGCCTGAAAGGGAGATATCGATGGAATATCTCATTCCCAAATATTCCTAACTATAAATTCAGAGGGGTGGCCCGACTGGCAAAGGCGTCGAGCCAGTGATCTGAGGGTTGTGAGTTCGAGGCCGGTCGCTGACAAAATCCACCGCCGTGTTCAAGAATGGTGGCCGGGGCACGTAAAATAGGGAGTGGCTGCAATGTCCTCCAAGTTTTCAAATTACCTCTGGGAATGCTGGGTCAGGTGGTCTGGTCCCGCCACTTGACTCGGTTCAAAATTCGCGGACCATCAAACGGGTGCAGTGCGGACCTACCCCCTTTGGTGCACCCGGGGCAACGTATGCAGCGAAGTGGTCTCACGCTTCTGCTCACCTCAGAGAAGAACCTAGGCTCAGTTCTCTCAGACATTAGAAAAAATAAGTAAGTAAATAAATAAATAAATTCAGAGGGTATTTGTGGTTTATTACATTTCACAGTAGCCACAATCGCCTTACCATTTCTCCTAAATTCTTGGCCAGCTTCTATTGAACAGAACCAATTATCACGGGTTATATTACTGTTCATTTTGTAGAGGCATTTAGTCAGTCGAACGAGTGGGGGGATCGTACGTTCCCCACCCACGGACCTCATAGAAGGACTTTCCGGTCAACGGGTTTAACGTGGCCATATGCGGCCTAGACACGAAGATATTTAACGGCGCTCGTCGGGATTCGATCCGAGCACCCTCAGTATCGAAAACCGGCGAGCTACCGATAGGCTACCCCGGGCCTGAAGTGAGTATTAAAACATGCAGTTAGTGTAATTTGATTCTGTGAGTTCAACAGTATGTTTTAAGCCAAGAAACTGAAATTGTGCTTTTAAGGAAAATTTTGTGTTCCGGATCCCTATTAATGTGTGTGGATACTTGTGTTTATGTTGCGAATAAATTATTACATTATTATGGAAATTGCTTTTAATGGTTTAAAACTTTTGGTTTCAGAAAAAACGGTTTGTTCTGCAAATCAGTAATTCCTACTCGTATAATGAGGGAAAGAAAGAGAAGATAATACGATTGCAGAAAATTTATTTATTAATGTGTTTATTGCTTTCAAATCCTTTTAATTACAGAAACTTCGGATGTATATCTTCCCTTTGTGTCTGTCATTTTCCATTTGCGAAATCTTGAATTAATTTATTACCTAGATCTAAAAACAATCTTTTCAAGAAATGTAGTTCTTTTCTGTCTTTTTATCATTTTTTTACCCATATTTATTTTTCTCTTTGCATTCTTTTTATTATTTTCGTGTATTCTTAGGTTGTTGAATTTGTATCTAACGGTAAAATTTCAGAATAATTTAAAAATATTTTACTGGAATCAACAAACCCTAAATGCTTTTTTTAAAGGCCACTTAAAACGAACTGTAACACTGACAAAAATGCAAGAAACAGGAATAACATTTATAGGTCACGCAATAGATACCAATTTTCAAATAATTTCATTTCAATATCTATATTATTTATGTTTTGCAGTTTTAGACACTTTATAATTGCGAAACTGAATGTTATTCATGAGATGTCCTCTTTTAATATTTTCTTCATTAAATTTCCTTTTGATTACAGCTTTTATAATTAAAAATACTGGCACACAATGCATCTGTAAATTGGCAGGGCAATCTGCACAAGAAAGTTCAGTATGCGGTTCAGTAATGTTTTACTGAACATTTATAGAATGATTGCATTTATAAAAAACCTACCTTTATGGTTAGATTTTATTAGTGTATGAAAAATAATAAAGTAATATCAATCGGTAATTGTTTTTTCAAAATATCATCCATGAAGACGAATGTTTTAAACTTGTTTTTGGTCTTCTATCTCGTGTTAAAAATGTTTTTACTTTATTAAAATACTAATGTATCAGTTCACACAAAAAGGTATCAGATTCAGTAACATTCAAGAAGTTTTGTAGTGAACGCAGTTATTCAGCAGAACAGATATGTTCTGTTCGTTATTTTGGTTGGTTTACACGTCTTTGTTTTTAATGCTACATCTTTGTTGATTAACACTTTTTCCCATTTTTTTCAGTTTTATATTTCTCTTCTCCGTTACAAAAGTTTTTTATTAACCAAAAAAGTTTGATTAGATGTAAAGGGTGACAGATTTTTGTCAGTAATTTTTACTTTTTTATATATTCATTATTATTACAAATAACATTCATTTTCCTAATGTACTCGTTGTTTTTGTCATTTAATACCATACAAACAAGTATATCAAATAGGTTTCGTATTTTGCTGACTTGCTAAATGAAAGATATTTTCGCCATTAAAATGATTTATTTAGTGATAATTTTGATTTTTTATGGGGATATTTGTGATTCATTTTTTAATTATTTTTTTACATGTGTAAATGACCCACCAAAAGAAATACACATGACTTCGAAGATTTTTTCAATTTTTAACTCTATATACAAAATGAGAATAATTAATTTTATTTTTTACTACATTGGAAAACCTTAGAATTCAGAATAAGGAATTTTTTGCAGAATAATGCCTGGTTTTCAAGTTTTTTTCAAAAATGCTAACTTTTTCTAAATGTCCTATGCGCATTCTATATTGATTAAAATCTTTAAATCTTTTATTATAAGTTTACCATATATATATATATATATATATATATATATATATATATATATATAAATGTGCATTTAATTTTTTTTTATGAATCTAAAGTCTTAAATAATTTTTCTCTCTTCTGCCTGTTATTTTTTTTTGTGTTTTTACTATATTTTATGGTCTATAAATTTGAAAAATAGTTGTAATTTCAAAGAATTATGCACAGTTTTGTGAAAAACACTTCAATTAAGAATTCTGAGACATTCTGAAGATATCAGAAGAAAATGATTAAGCATGGAGCCTTTTGAAAAATTCTAGCCTTTTTGAAGAATTTTTTGATAAACAGGTCTAATTCCTCTACGAAATACTTATTTGTGAATTCTATGTATCATCAATGTAGTAGAAAAGAATATTAATTATACTCATGTATATAGCGAAAAATATTGAAAATTAAAGAAGGACGGGATCGAAGGTCCCTCGTTGCCTTAATCCAACAAAGTTCGTTAACAAATTTTAAGGACACAGAGGAACTATTAATTTATTCTTCGCAAAACTCATTAATCAAATCTAGTAGTTCGAATATGAACAATTTTTCTCTCAGCAACGACTATTTACTGACTGTATATTATTTGCAAAATAAAGTAACGTTAAACCGACATTAAATATTTGCGATCCTTTAGACACAAAAATATCTTTTACTCGAAGTTTTAAACGAGTGTCAATCTTGGAATGAAAACAATGAAAGGATTCGGTTTTTTTTTTCCATTGGCATCTGGGTGGGTTAAAATGCTGAGTCGGAAATTTTTTCATTCCGTTTTATCGAGTTACATTTTATTATTTTATGATGAGTCAGGTTTCCGAACATTTGTTAGAAGATGTCATAAAATGCGCGGCCGTGGTTGCATTAAAATAATATTTTAACCGCATTTTGACCTTTGGGAATATAATTTAATTTCCTTTTTATAAAATCAGTGTAATTTATAATAATAATTCTTAAATACGCATTAGAATAATATTTTACACATATTTTGATTTTTGGGGAGATAATATTTTCTTTTAAAACTCAAATGAAGATTATAAAAAAGTTAATTAAAATGCTTTATAACAATATATCTTACTCTCAATTTCACATTTCTGACTAAATTAACATTTTCCATTATGAATTGAATGGAAATTATTTTACGCTCATTATTGGAAATTCTTTTTGAAAATATGAATAAATTTATTGATTTTTTAACGATATTTGAATAAAAAGGTTTTTATCCTTCTTTTGTGTACAAAATTGTAGTTTGGATAAATAAAGAATAAATTTTGTATCTCCGTTGCACAAAATTTGAATTCAAAAATCTTTTTTCTTATCAAGAGTGTTTTTCTTATCACGTTACAGGAAAATATTTTGAATCTTGGAGTAAAACAACTTCGCATACGGTACATTATTAAACTGATCTACCTAACAGCGATCGCAAAATTTATATAAGATACGGTTAAAATCGGTAATTCTTAGTTTTTTCAATGCTATACTGTAGCTAGTTTAGACAGTCTTTTAAGACTGTAAAAGATATCTGTATTGAAAAATAAGTTATTTTATATCTACTGTGGTTTTAAGATAATAATAGACAAAGTTTGTTTTTGTAAATAATAAATTTTATTGTTGAAACATCCAGCAGAAAGTATTTTTTCCCATCAAGAAAAATGTTGTCACGTTATCTAAAAAAATACTCTCTGGGTCCGTAAAAGAGAAACTGTAGGTGTTAATTACCTAGAAGCAATGGATGCATGCATGGGTTGGAACAAGAAAGGAATACAACGCATTGACCTTAAACATACATTTATTTGATAACCAAAATTTCAATTAACTTGTCAAAGCTATTAATATAACAATCCGTTTCATATTAACAATTTTGACATAAGGTACCCAGAAGCAGAGGCAAACTATAGAGTCAAATATGATTTTTTGAGTATATCGTTGGCACTTACTATAACGGATGTATGCAGCGATGATCGTAGCATCGGCGACCGGGACCCAGTATCATCTCCAGTGTAGGAACACCTTGGCGGGATATTCGCACTTCTCCAAGGCTATGGGGCAGACGAGAGTCTCTGACATCTAACTCTCAGGAACCCAATCTAAAATCCGTCTCCTTATTTTTTAATTCCTTCCGTCCTTAGCGGAGCTGTTGTCCGTTTACAGGGGGCCATTCTGGCACGCCCCTCACTTTCATTGGGCAGTGGGCTGTTTTTCTTTCAGTGGTTCCTACACCTAATTGGTTCTTTATTACACCGCCTCTGTCGCCTCTGTCCATAGTCTATGTAGTACCTCCCCCAACATACTTTTATTTTGCAAAACAACTTTGACCCTTCTCATCTGACGTTTTTACTGTGGGCCATAAAATAACGACCATCCATCTTGTAAAATTTAGACTTCAGATCGCTATCACTGGCCACACCGACAGCTATTCTATTTTTTATTGGTTTACAATCCTGTATTTACCCCTGCCTCTGCATCCTTTATAGTACATTCTTTATTGTCCACATACCGTGGGGAATTATACCATTTTCACTTCTACAGAAACGCTTAAATGGTGACTCAACCTTAGTTTTCTAGTTTTTAATGAAAACCTATAAGAATTATTCATTACATATAACCTAATTGTCTGGGCATAATTTCCTTCCCAATATCAAAAACAAAATGTGTATTAAGATTTCAGGCATATATTCAATATACATATGATCTTAACTTTCATATTTATTCTGTATATTTTATATTTTATTTTCTGTATATGCTCTGATTGATTACACCAGTATTTGTCTCCACGCAATGATCTTCTATTAAACGATGATTTCTGAGTATTTACATTTTAAAAATCATTTACATGCAAATAAATCCCCTAAATTATGAATAAACTTGTATCGAATTATTTTTCGATATTCATGCATTTCATTCTATTCCATGAGGGTTACAGAGGCTAGAAAACGTTACAGTTAAATTGTCGTAATCCATGCAAATATGGGGAAATTTTTAAAAAGAAAGGGCTTTTCAGCAAGTACAAATCTGTAAAAAGTCTTCCCAAAATCAAATTCACATTTTTCTTTTGATTGAAAGATTGCAGATGTAATATTTTCTAATCTCAGGTTCGAAAACAATTATTTTTGTGTTGCATCTTGCATTCGAAAATAGGTTTTTAAATGAAATACGCATGTTTTTTTTGGTTTTTTAATTTTATTTCAATGTAATCATTTCATAAATTAATTTTAACTCTAGATTGATAGAGATTAATGATTTCATAAGAAGTGAAAAATTAATAAATAACAAAGTAATAAATAATAAAAAAATATCTATTAACTTTTTCCTTACGGGTCGGGATAGCACGTATCCCAAGAATGCGGGCCCAAGAGTGAATATATATATATATATATATATATATATATATATATATATATATATATATATATATATATATATAAATACATATACATACATATATATATATATACACATACATATACATACATACATACCGATATATATATATATATACATACATACCTATATATATATATATATATATATATATGTGTGTGTGTGTGTGTGTGTGTGTGTATAACCGCCTCAATGGCTGTTCTTAGAAAAGGGGTATGAAATTTCCCGTTCTATGGAAATAAAGTCAAATCCCGTTCTAAAGAATTGTTCCTCTATAACAAAAGCTAAATGAAGTTCTAAATATACTTGAAAACATGAAATTATTGTCCTATGACGGTGGTTTACCGCTCTAAATATACAGAATATTGATGTATCTTAAATACAAAGTACAGTCACAAATATTACGGAATGTTTGATTTTAATTTTGAAAAATCAAAGCATGCGTTATACTTAACTTGAAAGATGCAGGGTATGCACAACAGAAACACACAGCTTCTTAAAATCCACAATAAAAATTTAGAATGGAAACTAATTTCGACCATATTGATATAGTGCTTGATCAAGTGCAGTGATTTTCTTTATAGAGCATTTGATAACTGCGCATAGAAACATAGACGTAGCGTGCTTCTAACTTTTTTTTTTTTGAAGGGGAGGGGGGGGGCATGAATCGAATTCAGTTGGACCCTCCTCGGCGCATTGACTGCCGGATGATCCTTAATATATTCAATATTACGATTTTTTTTTTTCGAAACTGAATAACAATAGAATTGATGTTTGAGTAGTATTCAAAAGTTATACAATGAGAAAAATAAATACAATATAAATATAATGAGAAAAATAATATAGCATCGAATTTTTGTTATGGATCACATCATCGTTAAATCTATGTTAAGGCTAAAGACATAATCGGAATCTTCAGTTTTATAGTTCGAAAAGGCGGGGAGAATCGAACTTTCTTGAAAGTTTTCTACGATTTTCCGATTTTAACTGAACTTCTATTAACGTTTTAATTTATTTCAAGTTAAGTTGGGGGGACACGTGCCCCCCGTGCTCACCTCCCGACATTGCGCCTATGCATAGATATACTCACATTTAAAGCTTTCCGCCTTGATGGAAAACAATGTTAATTTGTACGAAACTAGTTGCTCATCTTAATTTTAAGATGTCGTGTGTTCCTTCTCAAAGAAGAGGTATGTCGTGTTTAATACAAAGTCCTAATTTTCAGCTGCCCGAAGTTTCCAATTACAGAACAGTATGGAAAACATATCCGTTAGCAATCTCGAATTTTACTATTTTTTGAGAATTTGGATTTTTGGAACACTTGCATCATTTTTTGAAATGCAAATCCTCGTCTGCTACTTTTCGGTCACTATGCAGTTCGACTGATTATTATCGGGGAAATAACAAAGTGATATTCACATTAAATAGCACAAGTGAAACTTAAAAAAAAATAGAGATAAAGAGCAAACTTTTAAACTGAACTTTAAAATATAAATAGTTGGTGCCCGTCAAAACATAACGGTCGGATAGTAAATAAATGTACTAATACACAAATTAGACTCAACACATCATTGCCAGATGTTGAAAATCATAATATTAAGAATAGAGAAATACCCTTTAAAAAAATGACTATTGAACCAACAAAAAGAAATAGGGTTACTCAATAGCGCGAAATAAACAATTTATGTCAGGTTTAATTGTATATCTCAGAAACATAATTTAAAATAAAAATGGCGAGAGAGAGCTTAACGTGTTTAGGCTTCCTCGTACTTAGTAGTATCTAAAGCCAGATTTAAGCATGTCACTGGGCATGCGCAGAAACAAATTAATGTGTTTTTGCGGCCTCGTGCTAAGTGAGCATATAAAGCCAGATTTAAACATGTCACTGAGCATGCGCAGAAAGCAAATTTTAATTGTAAATTATCGCTAATTTATAGAATTTTCTGTTACAAAAAGCAAATTTTACATATCTACAGATTATAGTCTTTCGTTTAAGACCAAAATGAAGTAAATTGATGCAGTAGTTTTCTCTCACGGACTGCCCAAAAAATCGGCTTAGCAACATAAATATATAGATGATGTTGATATTCCATATCTGACTCTTGTTTGTGAAATATTTCTGCTTGTTAGATGTGGCTAATATTTGCCACCTTCCTATAGATTAATTACCTTACTGGCCGAAATCTTCAAAGAAAATGTACATTCATACCAATATAATTCATCATATATTTACATTTTAGGACTGTATACAGTCTTAAAATAGGGAATAAACACATCCAAGAGACCTTAGTTGTTCTTTATCATTAGAGGGTTATTTAAAAGGTTATGATAAATGGAAAATTTAAAATAATTTTCAATTTTTAAATGTAGAAACAAATCGAACTCTCATATAAACATGCAGTTTGCTGTATTTGATTTAAAAATCACAGTAGTATGCATTAACCCGAGAAAAAATATTTAAAATAGGTTTTATTTTCTTAAAATTTTGTGTAACAGTACTCTATTTTTATTATCATCAAATATCTTAAGATATCATCATACATCTTTTAACTTGATTTTGTAATTGACATGCCTAAACTCTCTCCCTAAAAAAATGAGCACCTCATAAATACAGCCTCAGAGAGCGCTGAACAAAACGGGAATTCGCCATTTTGAAACTTTTGGAGAGATTTCCGTTGATTGCTTAAAAACTGGTTAAAGAACCACTTACAACCCCAGCACAAATCGCGCTCCACTTCCATTAAAAGATTTTAACCTTTCCAAAATTAGTCGAAATGTGATTTGGAATAGATCAAATTACTATGAGGAGGGAAACACTGCTGGCTTTTTCGATAAGTCAATGAAAAACTTCAATTGATTTCCAGCAGAGGGAGTTGTAAAAAGGTTACGATCGTTGCCATGGAAGCTCAACCAAATGAATCAGATTTACGATTATTTTAAAGGAGAGTGAAGGAATACTTTAATCGAATTCAGCACCTCGGTGATTGGTTGATTTTTGGACTCCATTTATTCAATTATGTAAGTTTAAGGCTATTTTGTGTTAGCAGATATTTATTTCGTTAAGGGAGAGAGACTGAATATTGTACATGCGTGTGTGTGTGAGATAGAGGGAGAGACTTGATTTAGCTGATCATATTTATAAACAGTTTATCGCACTTATTTATTAGGGGGTATAGAAATCACGTCGACTGTGAAATGAATTCCGGGAAACAAACAAATCTCTCGTCAGCACGTTGACGGGGAAATTCGATTAATAGATAAATGTTAATATATTTCCAGTCTTGCAGAAATAATTGTGTTACTCTAATGACTCACAAACAAAATCATCGTAAAGCGTTAATATGAATTCAGTTAATGATATTTTTCATGCAATTTTTTCCACATGTCTTTACGTATTATAGCCTAATGTTTTATTATTTTTACATATAAACGGAAGCATTGTTATTGTAGTGGTGAGGATTGCGGCAATTTTTACCAAGAGTTTTTCTTTTCATTTATCTGTTTATAGCTAGATAGAAATTCACTGGTATTTTTAATTTTGTAGTTTTTCGCGTGTTAAAGAGTTTTCCTTTTTTATATATTTTTCTTCTTTCATCGGAAAGGGCTGCATTTTGCACCTTTGCAATGAAGTATTTGTATAAAATTCATCGTCTTAACGCAATGTTTTTGTATCAATGAAGATTAGAGCAATTTTATAACTTTTTTTTCAGTTTTCTATAGATAGACATTCATGGGTTCTCTTAATTTGGTTGTCCTTCGTATGTTACATTCAGAGTTTCGACTTTTAAATAGCTTTCTCCTTTCATTGGAAAGGGCTGCGATTTACTCTCTTTGTGGATGTGTTGTTGTTGTTGTTTTGTTTCTCATACCCTAGCAGGAAGTTCCAAACCAGGTCCATATAGCCTTCGGGCTGAAGTGTACGGCTCCGGTTTATGTAGTATCACAAGGGTTGGAGTCTGTCTTAGATAGTTGGACACCTCAATTTTGACCGAGAAACCCCAGGGCCGACATCTGGGGGGGATCGTACCCTCTCCCACCCTCTCTGACCTCATAGAGGGACTTTCCAGTAGACGTATTTAACGTGTCCATATCCGGCCTAGACTCGGGGTTATTTAATGGCGCTTGTCGGGATTCGAGCACCGTCAGCACCAAAAGCCAGCGCGCTACCACAAGGCTACCTCGAGCCCTCCTGTAGAAGTATTTATATTAAATTTCTTCTTTTACAGTATTGTTCTGTATTAAGATGGATTAGATCAATTTTGCAAAAAGTTTATTTCCTTTAATTTATTTAACGAATGATAGCTGTGTATATATAAAATTTGTATATATAAAACCTACCCACGTAACAGAATTAGAGGATAGAAGGAAGAAAAAATTATTCTAAAAGTCTAAAGTGTGTGCAAAAAAGGTTAAAATTATCTAAATATCTTGTGAATAATCCCCACAATTTTTTTTTTGTCTCAAGGGGAAGTTTTAAACACGATTCTCTAAACTCCGGGGATTTTAAAAACGAAGAAAATAAAATACTGACGCAAAGTTTCCAAAAGCTCCGGTATTGTAGCCTCATTAGCACTACGTTCCTCTATTTTTCCAAGCGCTTTCATTACTGAATTGTTCGGGCTGATTTGCATTAGATAATACACGCCATTTTAATCGATTTTTCCAAGTTTCTACAGTATTCGGTGGAAGTTCCTTTTTTTTTTTCCCTTGCTGTTGTTATTCATCGTGCTTTGTACCTCGTACTCAAAAAGTGATTTTTGAAGAAAAGTTGAGAACTTTTCTTTTACGGAGAAAAAGAACACTTCAAAACATTTTTGAAAGCGTTCAAACATTCTTCGTATAAAGAAACCGCCTTCTCCTTTGAGAACTTTCGGCGTCTGCGAAATTATACGACACTCTTTTTTTTTCCACATTAAATTCTGTAGTTTTAATATGTGTTTTCTTAATTCATGTTTTGCGAATTTCTTTTTTCATCGTATAATTGGCAAGGTATAAATATATATGCATATATATACTACCGAAAAACGCTTCGCCGAGGTACTTAAAAGTGGAAATTGAATTAAGAAAATGAAGATTTCTTCAATCTTATACGAAGATGATTTTGTTTATAAAAGATGCGACAAATTTTTTTTTGTTTTTGCGTGCAGTCTGTTTGCCATCGATTCGCTAGGGATCGAGCAAAAACTTTCAAATGCACTTTAAAAAAATAAATAAATAAAAGATAAAGAATTTATATCTAAGATGAGTTATTCTTTCAGGGAAGAATTTTTAGTATCGAATAAAACTAGCACGTCATCCTCTTTCACAAAACCAAAATAAAAGCGTGACTGTTTTCATGTCAAAACTACTAATTGCGTAAGTATAGATAAAATTTGCGACATGAAAGAAGAAAAAAAAATTGTATAAATATAAAAGTCACTGTCACACAAATAATTCCATCCATTATTTCAAAAAATGTAATGAACAAAATATTTAGATGATAAATGGAGTAAAATATAAAAACGTCGGTTGCTTTTTCTAACTCCCTGTACTTGACTTTAGTTTGATTTTGTCTTTCTTGCTAACTTTTTGTTCATGCATATTTTACGTTATTAGATGCAAACTAAGAATTATTTTCATCAAAAATTTTGCTTTTTATCGATCCATAAAGGGTTTAAATTACCATAAAATCCCTGAATATTTCTCGTAGTAGAAACAAATTGCGGGGGAGGGGGGGATCAATACATGTGTCATTAATCTCTGATGACACATGTAAAGGGAATTCTGCAATATTTTGCTCTTTTATTTTATATAAATCTTATAGAGTTTTTCTTAAGGGGTCCTCTACTTGAATTATATATCAAACACAGTTCTATTCGATATACTCACAATATTTGAAAGTCAAACCAGTGCCGCTGCTCAGTAGAATTTGGCCTCCGACCACAAATAACCTTCGACTAACAGGTTGGCAAGAACTCGCGTAAGCTTGAAGCAACCTAGCTAATCGCCTCAAGCGGCAACTCGCATAACTCAACTATAAACAAACCAGACTCTTGACTCCCGACTCTAGGTCTATAGGTCTAGGTCTAGCTCCAGCTGTCGACTCTCGACTCACTACTTCCCTTCTGTAATCTAGCTGCTTGGTATTTATACCAACGGCCTATGCTGAAATTAGCATATCTTAAGCAGCTTCTTTAAATTTATGCACTTAAAAGTTCGATTATTGTCAATCGAATCTTATGTAAACCTTATAATCTTTTTATGTACACATATTTAAATTTAAAAATATGCCAAAGTGCAAAGTAGTAGGTTGAAAAGTTTGGGAAAGAGTTTCGCATAGCTTTGACTTCACAAATGGTATCCAAAGCGGATAATAGGGGTTAATTTATGAAGTGTTATTTTGATATTAACCTTTGCAATTTATATTTTAGAATACCTTGGTATCTCTCAAGACCTAGTGCCATTTTGGTTTCTTTATTGTAACTAGTTGGTATCCGTGAAAACATGACGGCTGAATAGTAAATAAATGTACTAATACACAAATTATACTCAACACATCATTTCCAAATGTTGAAAATTATGATATTAGGAATAGAGAGATACACTTTAAAAAATTACTATTGAACCCATCAAAAAGAAATAGGGTTACTCAACAGCGCGAAATAAACAATTTCTTTCAGGTTTAATTCCATATCTCACAAACATAATTAAAAATAAAAATGGTCGAGAGAGAGAGCTAGAGAGATTCTTCAGCTTAAACAAATTATCGTTTTTATGCTACCTTGTGCTTAGTAAGTATCTAAAGCCAGATTTAAACATGTCATTGAGCATGCGCAGAAACAAATTAATGCGTTTATGCGACCTTGCGCTAAGTGAGTATATTGTGGCATCACGATAGGTTGTTAAGGCAATTCTCTGAGGCTAGTTTTAAAATTACTATTACTGAATTCATGACCAAGAAAGACAGAGTCCTAATTATAATGAAAAGGCCAATTCTTTAAACAGAAACTAAAGAATTAGTTTCTGTTTAAAGAATCAACTTAACAAGGAAATTTATTTACAAAATAAATTAAACATTAAACAATTGCAACATATTAAATTAATTTAAGTGCAGATTCACATCGTACGCTCCCAGACCCATGGTCTTAACAGGAGCTTCCAAAAACACGTCTATCTAGTTCGATGTTACATGACAAACCTCTCTAAAATTCTCCAACTCTCTGACTATATCTCGTGGTGTTTTCTTTGTCGGCGTCATCCCAATTCCTCGAAAATGCGTCTGATTTTCAGAGAGGGGGGCCGGCAGCTTTGTTGGTGACAGTTCTTCGTATCGATTCATAGCTAAGCCATCTTTATGGCCCGCCGATGTTAACTCGCCTGAAGCTATTGCTAAGAAAGACAGCTTTACGATGATGGTGGGAGATGCTTGCTTGAGAACCCGATATGCATGGGCTTAACTTTCAGGCTAAAAATTCTGGCGGCATTCGCTGGTATCGGTTTTTTAATCCGCTTTGAATTCGCACACGTGTTCGTTCGATGGCAACTGGAAAATGGTATTCCGAAACATGCAGCTGTGTTCTTGTGAGGTCTTGGGAAAAATAACCCCACACTTTCATTTCGCTACAATATAAAGTCAGATTTAAACATGTCACTGAGCATGCGCAGGAAGCAAATTTTAATTGTAAATTATCACTAATTTATAGAATTTGCTGTTATAAAAAGCAAATTTGACATATCTACAGATTACAATCTTTCGGTTAAGACCAAAATGAAGTAAATTGATGCAGTCGTTTTTTCTCACGGACTGCCCAAAAAATCGGCTTAGCAACTTAAATATATAGATTTTCTTTTGATTTTACAAACTTTAATAAAATGAAGGTTAACTTTTTACGAAGTCCTGTATATTCTCAATCAAAGGGCTTTTGCATCGCGATATGTTTGCGCGTGTGTGCTTACGTTGATCCTCGTTGGAAAATAAAGAAGGATAGTCAACTGATAACGTATTCTCTCAATCCATTTGATCAGTTTCAATTTAGAGCTTCTATCCAACCTGGAACAAGATTATCGTATAAAGAATTAGATATTATTATCCATTCTCCAAATATTCATACGTTTTTACATTTAATTCTATACATTTTCTTTCCAAACCATATGAGTAAAGAGATATAAAATTCACAGACATCAATTTGTGAGAAAATAAATCAAAAACGGTACAAAATTTACATTAAGTTCTGGCTTTAAGGGAGTCCAGGACACAAAATTCTTCAAAATTTTTAAATTTAATTGCATCAAAATTTTTTTGTGTTTTTTTTCGCGTAAAAGGACGTTTAAATCATGTTTCTATCTTAATTATAATGGGAGATATTATTTTTTTGGCAACATTCGAATAGCGGGTAATCGTTGCTTAAACCTGTAAGTGCGTTTTTCTTCATGATGGAATTTTTCACTATTTCTCGTCTTAAAATTGTTATAAGTCAAGAACCGTTAAAGATAAATGGTTCAAACTTGGTACATGTATTTTTCTATTATTTTACTTTAAGTTTAATTCAGCAAATTTGAAAAAAATATTTACTTTTGAAAATATGATTTTTTAAAAATAAGTTACATCATTTTTTTTTTTAAATTTTTACTCTAATATTTTTTATTTTTTTAAATTAATATTTTAAAAAATGCTGAATTAAAATTAAAACTCAAATATTTATGTTTAATGAAATGAAAACATTTTGAAATTCGACAAATACTATTTCGAGTTATAACGATTTTAAATTACCCCAATTTTTTTTAAATATTTAAATTAAAAAATTTTTTTTAACTTTTGAGAAGTTTTATGGTGTGATTTTGTTTACAAATTATATGGTTAACTATTGCAAAAATCCAAAATTTTGTAAATAAAAAAAATTTAAATAAATAAATAAATAAATTTAAATGTGTTCCGGACCCCATTAAAATGTTTGTTTTTTTTAAGCTACGAAAATTATAAGATACATCCGTCAAAAAAATTCGACTCCATATTTTCCGTTAAAGTTTTGTGTTTCAAATCTTTCACGTCGGGGTGAACTTCCCCCTTATTAAAATCCAAAGCAATTTTTCACACTTTGTTTCACTTAACTCAGTTTATCACAGGGTTTTTACAATGAATTATGTGATATTGTAAGATTAAGTATATGTTATGTGATATTGTAAGAAAAGTTCTGATACACATTTAGGAAATAACACCTTACATTGTTATTCACACTTAGGCTTTGTTCACATTGCAGTCCATTAGCGTAAGCGTAAAAGTATTGAAATATATTTAATCAATGGCAAACCTCCAAACGATTAGCAACGAAATTGTTAAGGCCTGCGATTGGTTTATTTCCCTCTCAGAGCCATTTTTCCTTTTACGCTTACGCTAACGGTTACGCCACTACTACAATGTGAACAGCCCTTTAGAAAGTTGTGAATATTATTCATATTAGTTATGAGCCCTTGAGAAATTTCTTCTCGATGATTTACTAAAAATTATAGTTTCAGTAGCTTTTTTCGTTGATGCTACTACTCCTTGTGTAAACACTTTATGAAGTTTTTCAACAAACAAGTTCAAAATGTTAGCTTGATACTTGAAATAAATTTGGTAAAATACCCTGCCATACATTGAAATACACTGAGGTTTTTGCTCAGTGCACCCATGAAACATATTTTGAAGAAATTTTCAGTTAATTGACAATTTCCTCCACTTCACGAACATAAAAAAGCAATGATATACTTAAGTCATGCACTACAAAAGAGCTATTAAAAATTTTAGCTTGATACGTAAAATAAATTTGGTAAAATACCCTGCCATACATTAAAACAAATTCAGATTTTTGCCCGATGTATTTCATGCACCCATGAAACTTACTTTGTAGAAATTTGGAGTTCATTGACCATTTCCTCCACTTCAGGAATATAAAAAAGCAATGATTTACTTAGGTCATGCACTGTAAAAGAACTAGAAGCTTCGGGTTATTAGTCTTTCCTATCCTTTAAGATTAAAATACTCCAACGCAGGAACTGGGATCTAAAATTTCTTTAGAGTAACTAAAAATAGCAGTAGAAAGGCCACTTATTAACTATACACATGCTTTTGCATTAGAAAGGGAGATATCTTGATAATATCTCCATATTTCTTTCTTTTTTTGTCTTTTTTCTTTAATTCGAAACTTGGCTATGTTCCTTGTTCAATAATAATTTAGAGTCGAAGCAATAAAGATTCTCTCTTAGAGATTTATTATGTATACTGTAAAACCACAACACTATCTCAAAACCAGGCCCAGATTTCCGCATGGGCAAGAGGGGCGCTTGCCAAGGGCCCCCAAAATTATGGGGCCCCTAATTAAGTATTAAGTTGTACATATTTTTGAAAATTTGGTTTTTGGTTAATACAGTAAATGGGGGAAGTGGCAGAAACAGAAAAAAATCCTGGGTGGGGGGTACAGTGCACCCACTATAGTGAAAGCATAGTTACATCCGTAAACGTTTATTTTATTTATTTATTCTTTTTTTTTTTGGGGGGGGGGTAATAACTTCAGACTGTGATCTATTTTGAATTTCAAGAGAAAATTTCATTAATTTATTTATTAACATTAAAAAGTAAATTAATAAATTAACACTTATTATTTTTTTCTCTTCAAATTTTTGACTTGGTCGAAATTTTTTTGAATATCCAGTCCCAATTTATGGGGGACCTGGGTGAGTGTCCCACATGTTCATGTGGAAATCTGGTCCTGTGGGGGGGGTGCCCCCCTGTGGATCTGTCCTTGAAGGGGCCCCCAAAGTCTGCTTTGGCCAGGGCCCCATTGGGTCAAAGTCGGTCCCTGCTCAAAACATTTATGTACCGGTAAGCAATTTCATTTAATTTCATTATTAAGGTTTAAAAACACATGCTACAGTATAAATGAAAAGGAAATGATATCCAAATCTAATGAAAAGTCTACTTTTTCAATATGTCATCATTATTTTAATCTTTCTACATACTGTTGTTGTGCTGTCGATTTTTCTAATGCCCCCTTGACTAAATTTATTCCAAGCCAAGGGGTGCGGCTCCAATTTATAATGGCACCACAAGTATCAGAGTCCGATTTAGCCATGTACCACCTCAATTTTGACCGAGCGACCCCAGGGGCGGCATCTGGGGGGGATCGTACCCACTCCCACCCTCTCTGACCTCATAGAGGGAATTTCCAGTGTACTTATTTAATGGGTCCATATCCGGCTTAGACATGGTGGTATTTAACCGCGCATGTCGGAATTCGATCCGAACACCCTCAGGACCGAAATCCGACCCGCTAAGCCCTTTCTACATACTGTTTATTCTATATAATATCCGAATATATGTTACCGCTAAAGTGTGGAAATCAGTTAATGTTAACACATTGCCTAGCTAATCCGCAGATTAACTGATTTGTTCGTTAAAAGTAAGGAAAATTTTTCATTTCTCAAATTACCTAGATAATCTGCAAATTACCTAGATAATCTGTACATTACCGACTAGGCACTCGTTAAAGTGAAAATAAGATCTTTGCTGGAACAACAGCAAGGTTTCTGTATGATTAAATTAACATGTTATTTATTTATTTTTCGATATCTAAAGAATCAAGTTAATACAATCAAACAATCAACAAATTAGATACGATCAAACAATCAACAAAATAGAATCAATTATCAATCATTTAAAAAGTCTGTGGGTTCGAATCCCACTCTTGGCATGGACGTTTGTACCTGTTCGGAATCGGCTTTCAGCAGTAGGTCCCGGTCTGATTATCCCTCGTGCAGCAAAAGATGACCGTAGTGCCCTAAACCAAATCAAATCAAATCAAAACCGGACTTACGTACTAAGATGCAATGTAATGTAAAGATAAATTCCAATTTTAGCTATTTAATCCATTGCCATGTCGGAGGTAATACAAGCAGATGATATCTATGTTGTAAGCAAAATTTGTATGCATTCACGGCAAATTTATTAGCATCGTTTGCTGTGATTACAAAATTTATATCTTCTTCCAAACATTTAGATCAAAGAATTTCACAAATAATTTAAGTCTTCGGTTTTATTCGCAGCATTTTCAATGCTTTCAGAAATTTTGAGGAAAGGATGTCTAAGCATGTGTTAAGCATTTTTACTAAAAACCATTTTCAAACACTGCTTACGTACTGAATGGGGAAAGTATATATGCGCAAGTTGTATATTGTTTGTGTGCTATTTTAAAATATAATAACGCTCGTATAAAACTTTCATTATGTATATGATTTGATAAATACAAACTATATATCAAGGAAACATATTTTTTTCAGTATTGTTATAAAAGTTCATCAATGATGCCCTTTAAATTTTAGTTAATATTTAGTTAATCCAAGTATTTCAGAGACTTGCTCCAAGTTCACTACGGCATCAAAACTATCATTTGCCCTATTTAGGAAAGTGTTCATTTCAATAGTGAAATTAAGGAATTAAGTGAGATTTTAACAAGTGAATATTCCACAAGAACTTGTTTGCTAATTCATAATTTAAACGTGCATGCAGATAGAGCTTTAGTGGGAAAACAAGCCCATTTTTTTCCGAAATAAATTCAACAAACAAATTTGTTTCCCCTATTTTTGCTGGCAACAGAGCAAGAATTATTTTGTTTACTGAAACAAAAATTGATTTTTGTTAGATATTTGTCTTCTTAACAAAGCATCACACAAATTTATTTAAATAACTTAAGTAGGATAAAAACAAAGTTTATTTCTTTTCGTCAAAGAATAGCATTCCCTGGAAGGAACACCATTTCTGCATTTATGATAAAAAAGGTAAAATCACATTACATTAAAAAATCGAAAACTACCATGACAATTCATTATTAGACATAAAAATGTACTCTATTCGAAATTTGAAATCTTGAAACAGCTTTCAGATCTTCAGGGAAAAGACAGTTTTAAGCCTTAGAAATTCGAATGGAATACTTTTTACCACCTAATAGAGAACTTTCAAGATAACTTTGGATTTCTCTTAGCAATTTTTACTGGATTTAATGCTTTTAGGAGTGTCTTTTAACTAATAAATCTGCCTTTACATTGTTGATTAAACAATATATTTAAAGAAATAACACACACTTTGTTATAAGATAAAAATTAACACTAGTCACAACACCCAATAAAATAATGCCCATAGTCACTTGAGATAGGTTTCTACCAGATAATTCCTAGGCCGACAAATTTGTTTCTTTACAGAATTCGATTGGAAAGCAGTTGATTGCCTTTCTAGGCCTTGCCGTACATAGTCAGTTACACAAAATTCAAGCTTCCTAGTGCCAATAAAATTTTGTTGGATGTCACCTTGGTCACATATGTGTAAAAAACCCAAACTATAGCAAAAATTTTAATGAAACTTTAAAAAATACTAGTTGGGACCCGTCAAAACATGACGGCTATATAGTAAATCAATGTACTAATACACAAATTAGAGTATTAGTACATACTCTAATTTGTGTATTCGTACATTGTGTACCATACTCTAATACACATGTAATTTGTGTATTAGAGTATGGTGGAGTCATGGAACCAAGAATACGTCAGCTCTAATAATGGTAGTTTAACCAAGAAATTTTTCCCGTCCATTAGAATGAGACTCTCTTGCCATCACTTCTTTGCTAACTACAAATTGACTCAGTTCCTCACAGGACATGGAAATTTTAAGAGCTATTTGAGTAGATTCAAATTGTGTTCGGCGACCCCCTGTGACCCCCCTTTGCAGCGTTGGTGGCGAGGAAAATGCTGAACATGTTCTGCTTTTGTGTTCGAAGTACCGCAGGGAGAGAAATATTTTTAAATTGGCTCTTAAGGACTTAAATAGTAACTGGCCTCCCAATTTCTCTCTGCTCGTTTCTGGGAAGTGTGCTTTCGGCTTATTTTGTAAATTTATTGTAAATATTTGTAATTCTTCTAAGTTTCTTTTATTTGTTTTATTTTGTCTGTTTCTTATGTTTTCTTAGTGTTTTATACTTACCTCTGTAAGTCCCGTGTGATACTTTGTGGTACACGGGAATTTTATGTGTATTTTTTAATTAAAAATAATAATAATAATAATACACAAATTATACTCAACACATCATTGCCAAATGTTGAAAATCATAATAATGCGCTGCAACAAATAAATGTGTTTAAGCGGCCTCGTGCTTAGTGAGTATCTAAAGACAGATTTAAAAACGTCACTGAGCATTCGCAGAAAGCATTTTTTTTTTTTAAATTGTAAATTATCGCTAATTAAACAGCGCGAAATAAACCGTTTCCATCAGGTTTAATCTTATATTTCACAAACATAATTATCATAAAAATAAAAATGGCAGAGAGAGATCTAGAGAGACTGCTCGGCATAAACGTGTTTATAATTAAAACATGTCACTGAGCATGAGTAGAAACAGTGAGTTTCAAAACCAGATTTAAATATGCCACTGAGCATGCGCAGAAATCAATTTTTAATTGTAAATTATCACTAATTAATAGAAATTGCAGTTACAAAAACCAAATTTGACAAATCTACGGATTACAATCTTTCGTTTAAGACCAAAATGCAGTAAATTAATGCAGTTGTTTTCTCTCACGGACTGCCCAAAAAGTCGGCTTAGCAACTTAAATATATAGACTAGTTGGTATCCGTCAAACCATGACAGCTAGATAGTAAATAAATGTATTAATACACAAATTATACTCAACACATCATTGCCAAATGTTGAAAATCATAACAATGCGCAGAAATAAATTAATATTTAAGCAGCCTCGTGCTAAGTGAGTATCTAAAGCCAGATTTAAAAATGTCGCTGAGCATGCGAAGAAAGCAAATTTTTAATTGTAAATTATCGCTAATTAAACAACGCGAAATAAACAATTTCCATCAGGTTTTTTATCTTATATTTCACAAACATAATTATCATAAAAATAAAAATGGCAGAGAGAGATCTAGAGAGACTCCTCGGCATTGAAACATGTCACTGAGCATGCGCAGAAACAGTGAGTTTCTAAAGCTAGATTGAAACATGCCACTGAGCATGCGCAGAAATCAAATTTTAATTGTCAATTATAGATCATTAATAAAAATTGCAGTTACAAAAACCAAATTTGACAAATCTACGGATTACAGTCTTTCGTTTAAGACCAAAATGAAGTAAATTAATGCAGTTGTTTTCTCTCATGGACTGCCCAAAAAGTCGGTTTAGCAACACAAATATATAGATATCCCCATGAAAAAGACAGTAGCACTGACAAAACGGAATCCCATAATATATCCTTCATATATTATATATACCACCGTAGTCCCTCGAGGGGTAGATTCGAAACTCTGATTGCTAGTAAATAGCAATATAGACATCGACCTTTGTTTGCCCACCTACTGATCCCGACATAGATTGTCTCCCGTTGCAGATCCCCCGACAGAAAACTACACCGTATGCTGCAGAGACGGGATACACAGAGGAGCGATGTTATCTACTCTGCCTTTATCCTCGCACCTCAGATACTGCTTATTTAAACACCGCAGTAATAGCGTCACGAGGAAACACGAGTGACAAACAGAGAGTAATTTTTTTTCAGAGATCTTCGGGAAAAGCTGTGGTTAAGAGAATATTTCGCGGGCGAATATGGGAGTGATTTAATTTTGAAAATAGTTGGGTGTTTTCGGGTTTGATGACGTAACAAAATCTATGTCATAATCGTATTAATGTAATTGTCTGTTGTGTATGTCCGGGCTTGTTGTTTCGTTCATAAAGTTTACTAATTTTAGGTCATTATTGTATTTTTAATTTTATTCGTTTTCAGAGGTGTTATATATATATATATATATATAGTGGAATCTTGATCTATCGGTTTTCAAGGGAGCGACTGAACTGAACGATAAATACGGCAAAACGATAGATGCGGAAACATAGCAAAGCAATATGACGGGGCTGGGTGAAATAAACGACACATACGGGAAAACTATGTTTCGAGGAACGATCGATCGAGATTCCACAGTATATGTATATATATATATATATATATATATATATATATATATATATATATATATATATATATAGTCGGACCTCTATTTAACGAACCTTTATTTTATGAATTTCTCTATTTTGCGAACTTTTCCTTGGAACCAAGAACATTTTGCGAATTTCTTCGTAAAATAACCTCTAAATAGCGAAGTACATTCTCTATTTAACGAACTTTTTCTTGTGATCCAATATTTTTTCCTCGATATTTCTCAAAATATTTCTGAGCATTTCAAACTTATTCTATCTTTTAACACATTTAACAAATTAACTTTCTATTAACACATTCCGATGCGAATTACAGTTTGAAGAAAATACGCCTGAAGGGCTTTGTAGTACATTGCAAAGATGCGAGACGTATTATGAGAGAAAACATTTTTTCAAAAAATTACTTAGACAAAATTAAGAGACTTTATCAGAAATTAAATTTAAGGACACATGAGGTAATGTATGCTTAAAATTACTTGTTATAATAAATGCGATAATGTCATTAAAATTTATTAATCCTAATACAATTCTTTTTAAATCGAAAATACAGTGTATATCCGGACAATGTTTTGTTTTGTTCTTGTTTTCCTTGAAGATTTCTGTTTGATGGGTAAGGTATACAAAAGAAATAGATATTAATTAAAAGAAATAGACACAAATTATAGAAATTTGTGTCTATTTCACGAATTATAGAAATAGACACGAATTATAGAAATAGACACAAATAATAGACAAAATAAAGGTGTGATTAATTTTTTTATTAATAATATTTAGTGTTTCTGAATTTAAAATCTGTTTTGTGTAGTTTAAAGTATTTTAAAAGGTGAATCTCTATTTAACGAATTTTCCATATAACGAACTTTTTTTCGGGATTTAGCGACTTAAATAGAGGTCCGACTGTATATATATATATATATATATATATATATATATATATAGAGAGAGAGAGAGAGAGAGAGAGAGAGAGAGAGAGAGAGGGATATAGATATAGATTTTTGCCCTGTCCTGAACGCTAAAATGTTTTTTGGTGGTGAAATCTCAAATTGCGTTCTTAATCCTTTTATAGATGAGGGGGAAAAATCAATTCAGAGTTTCAATATTTAAAGCCACTGACACGCTTCATTGAATATATGCTTGTCCTAACCGTAATAAAAAAAGTAATACATCCAGAAACGGATTCGGGCTGTATTGGTTTTATTATTACGTATAGGACATGCATACATAATTCGCACTGACAGCTCCGCAATACTCAATACCTAAAAGCTTCCGTCGCCGAAGTCCTTTTCGTATCATGACGTCAAACATTAACCATTTCAAGTAGTTTAAATTCTCCGAACTCAAAGCCGATTCCAAGGTCTTCAAACAAAATTGTTAATGCCTAGAAATAATTGTATACAGCCCGTTGGTAGCTTGCTTTGGAGTACTACGCTCATCTACAACGGGACCTGCAATGCCAGTTCCGAACAACTACATATACATATATGCCTACCCTATATGCTTAGTAGACGCATCTTTGTAAATAACCATGACAAACCAAAAGAGTCCAAAAGTTTCTCGACTTATTATGCATAATAATAATATCATATCATATCAGAAGCGTTTGAGATTAATCAAAAGGTTGTCACATCCTGAATTATTGATTTGTAAAAAAAAAAAAACTTTTGATAAGGCTGTTGCTTACGTTACAACTTGAAGTCGATTCCGGACGGCTACTAAGGACTCCGTCGGCGTCAGCGTTAAAGATTCCATTGACTATGATTGGTTAAATGGGGCAATGATTGGCATATGATTGGTTAAAAAAATTTTACGCTGAGTATGATTCTATGAGAGCAGGCCATAACACACGCATGCATACCGTAGGATTAGAACCCGCAGACTCGAGCAATGAAGGCTAGCGCCCTTATGCCGCATTTCAGTTATCGCAGTTTGTAGTGACGTTTCCCTGAGATTTAAAAGGTTTCGTCGACTTTTCTCAGTCATGAATGGAGTATGTTTACGATAAAAAGAGTGAAGGGACATAAAATGGGTTCTCGAATTATATTATTTGCAGCCATTTTAATTTTTGCGTATTTAGAGTTTTGTATATGATTGTTTGAATTTTTAACTTTTTCCTCCCATATCAATTTTGTATACAAAAGTTCTTTATGACGATAACAACAATAAAAACTCTTATGGACACTTCCAAGTAAAATGTTATTTGTTAAAAAATATTTCTGCCGCTCATTATAGCCGATAAAGTTATATTTTGTTGGCATTACTGTGTTTATAAAGAACGGCTATTGTTTCTCCAAACGGCTGATAAGCAATTAATCAATTTTTTTCAGTTCTAAGATTTAATGAATTGGGTAAAACTGAATCGGTCGTTTTGAAAGGGAGTCATCTCCACTTTTCAAAAACTCATCTCTCCAACTTCCCTGCGATCCCCCTCAAGTTTCAAAAAATATTAACAAATCATATTTTTGCATCAGGATTGATGCCTTATAAACATAATAAATACTACATTTAGTGTAACTAATAATGCATGAAGGCGAGTTATAGTGTTTTGCTTCTCATGAAAAATTTTAAAAAATGGAGATGACTCCTTTTCAAAATGACCGATTCAATTGTTATATTGTTTGGCTTAGCTCTTACATTTTTAAGGGAACATAAAATGATTCAGTCCAATTTTCCCAAAATAAGGGTAAACTGAGTGGTGTCAACTGCCTAAAGCCGACTCTGGGGGACCACAAACCTCCATTTCTGTGGGGTTCGGTCATTGCCCGGCTCAACAAAACGTAATAAAAATAAATAAATTTTTAAAATTCTTTTTTTAAAATATAAGATGTGTGTGTGTGGAGAAAGATGGAATCTAGTGTGGGCGTGTTCACGTGTACCATAAATACCTCAATGGACTTCAAAGGAAGTAGCACTTCTCCTAATCTTGTAGTGTAAGCTTACTGAATAACATCATAAGACGATGTTGCCAACAGTTGATGCAGTGGCGTAGCTAGAACTTTTGCCGCCCGGGGAGGTCTCCAATTTGCCGCCCTTTCTAAGTCAATCAATTGGTGGTTTTTATAAATTAATAAACATAAATAAATAATTGTAATTGAGACAAACCATAGGTGGGGAACTTTTTTACCATTGGATGCCATATTTAAATTAGGCAGTAATAAAGGAGGCCGCTTAAGTTGATATACCTATAAATGCAACTTTTATAAAGACCACAAGAAAGCGGCGTCATCTCCATGGTAACGGTGGTAGGGGGGCATTCAATAAACATCGAGCACGGAGTAGTACATAGAACTTCTACTCGACGTCGGCACCATTGATGTCTGTATCCGAGCAAATTTTTTAGAGATATTTTCAACCCTACATTGACTTGACGATGAGGAAAAATATTCGAAATCATATAGTAATTCATAATTCGTAGAAATCGAATAGTAAACTTATGAATTGAACAAGGGGTTTTTTGCAACTAATACTAAATAAAAATATGCCGCCCCAAAATATGTGCCGCCCGGTGCGGGCCGCACCCACCGCACCCCCCCTAGCTAAGCCACTGAGTTGATGCTGCTGAAGTTTATGATTTCAATATGTATTACCTAGTGTTCTTGTCGCCACTTTAAATTGTTACCATTAACAAATCATTCGGACATTCTTATGTCACCTGCGCGAATGGAACCAGAGTTATTTCAGACACAACTATTGTTTCTCCATGCAAAAATCTAAAACTACAATTGCTTTTCTTGTTATTCCGTTTTGTAATTTTTAAGTGTACTTTTTTACAATTTGTACCATTTTTTTTTCATTTTGAAACTGTTGTTTACCCAATTTTTAACTCCCCTATCCCTTGCGAGTGGTAAAAAATGGATACAGCAAACTTGATAGCAGAAAATTATGTCTTTGTATTCAGGTATTCTAAAGTGTAAATACAAAAAAAAAGTTGAATTATTAAATATTTCACAAGAAAATTTTACTTGACCACAAAAACGATGAATTTTATACCCTTTTTACATTGCCTGCCTCTATTTTAATACAACTATTTTACCTTCAATTTCTTTTACTTTGGTATTTATTTAATTTGTTTTGGCTAAATTCTGTTCTGTATTACCCCTCATAGACGCTGTAATAGCTTGTAATATGGAATGGCGTCTGAAATAAAGAATTATGCAATCTCACCTTAAAAGTCATTAGAAAAAGTCAATATCATCTGATATCCACTACACTACAATCCTATGATTTCTGTCATAGGATGTTCTATGTGTGCAGATTTTATTATCGATATTAAGAAGAGCGAGAGAGGGGACTAAAATGTATTCCAATGCAAAAATTACAAAAGTATTATTTCGCAGTAACTGTTGAACATGGAATGTACGTTTTACGGTATATCTCAGTTCAGTTGTTTCCAAGCTGTAAGCAACAAAATGTCGCTTATATTACTTACAGTGTCAGAAACGTAATATTCGAAAGGGAACTCCATGAGAGGAGAAAAAAAATGCCCCCCCCCCAATCGATCCCTAATGCTACAGGAAAATCTGTTCCATTTCAACTAAGCGAACTGAAAGTACATTCCATGTTGAAATGTCTATTCATGGGGGTTTACCATGTCAAACGACACGCTCCCGACCGACGGTCCCCTAATTCGTGGAGGTGGGGGGACGCTTCCCCTCGAAGCAGGTGGGACCCCTCAACAAAACGCGCGCCCCACACGTGACATGTGTTACAGTGCACGCGCACTGTGTTAGAAACACCGCTTTATGGTGCCGCTAAACCCAAATACGGGGGCGTTACAAGCCGGACCCCCGTTAAAAAGGGGGGGACTCGACTCCCTGCAGAGTTTTCTTTTGGAACAGTGGAGAGTTAGTGTAAATGGAGTAGAGTGGAGGAGTGTGCACAATAGGATATACAGATTGCCGCTGAAAGCTTACGTCAAATTACTACTGGAGGTTTTGAAGAGGCTTGGTTAGCGTAACTGTACCCGTACTCGAAAGGGGCTTTGGGCCCGGGTAAATTGAATGCATAATAAAGTACCGCGTGGAGAGAGAGTTATTAACATGCTATGAATTACAAATAGTGCAGGTGCATGATTTTAAGCAAATAAAAGCCTTTTTTTATCGTCGATTTTTTTTTCTTCTATGTCTTTCGATTTTACCCTCAAAGCGACAATCTATATGTCGGATTTTATGAACAATAAAGGCCTTATTTCATGTTTCAGTTAAAATATAGGCGAACAAATTGATGTATGTCTGAGATATAATGTTATTTTTACTATCCAGATCTAATTGCTTTTTCTTTTGAACCTTTATCTACCGAAAAGACAAATTGTAATAGCCACCCAATCATTAAAGTAATGTACGCAAAGTACGGTAAATATCAATGTGAAAGATCAGAACAAACTTGCTACTAAGCTCTGTAGACCATTTCAGTTTAAGATTTGAAGCATATTTTTAGGTTTTGATGTTTAAAATAATACGGCTGTAGCCAAACAAATAGCGCCCTTTACACGTACGCTCTTTCCCTCGTGAAACCACGATCCCGCGCAATTGAGTGCACGTGTGAAGGTGTCGGAGAGGAAGGGAAAGCTGCTTTTGAGCGTACTGCAAGTTTTCCCGCGCGCAATACCGTACGCTCGAAGCACTCCAAGAGCGTACGTGTAAAAGGCGCTATTAGCACGCTTTACACGTACGCTCTTTTGCGAATGCTTGGAGCGTGCGCGTAGTCCCGTACGCTCGAAGCACTCGTGAAAGAACGTACGTGTAAAGGGCGCTAATAGCACTATTTGTTCATTTTTTCCCCCTTCTACGCAAAGAAGAGTTTCAAAGAAAGGTTTCTTCGGGATGTATAGAGATTTCATTCATAAATTAATTGAAAGTTTTATTCATAAAATTTTTAATCAATTTAAAAGGCAAAAATTTTTTTGCAGAGTAATTTTTTTGCAGTATGCATTACGGGTTGGAGCAGGTTCGAACCCCTTGCGAGTAGTTTTTTTAAGACTGTAAAAAAAGTTGCAACAACATTTACCAGAGTCTGCCTGAAGCCCAATACAGTAAAGTAACCCATTAGGGATAGACTGTATGCGAAGATTATTAGATTTACTGACGCATCTTTGTAAGTAGCCATGACAAACCAAAATGACTCCAAAAGTTTCTCGACTTACTATTACGCGTAATAATAATGTCATATCATATCAGAAGCGTTTGAGATTAATCAAAAAGTTGTCAAATCCTCAATTATTGATTTGTAAAAAAAACTTTCGATAAGTCTGTTGCTTCTGATACTTTTAAGAAGCAGTGCAACGTTTTATTCCTTTAGCCGTGCAGAGCAGGACGATGGCTGAATGGCTAGAGCGCTGGCATTCGGTACCAAAGGCTGTGGGTTCGAACCCCATTCTTGGCTTGGACGTTTGTAGCCGTTTGGAATCGGCTTTAAGCCGTAGGTCCTGATCTAATTACCCCTCGTGTAGCAAAAATTGACCGTAGCACCCCAAACCCTTTACTCCTGCAGAGGCTATTGATGACAATACAAGGGAAAGTGAGATTTTTATAGATTCAAGCTACTCATGTCAAATGTTAGTCTCTCTCATTACAATTCATTCTTAGCGTGATCAGCTGAAAAGATTATTGAAGCGGGAGTATGATCAATAAATACTTTAGTTGTATGTAAAACAGATTTTCTCTATTTTCTCCTTCAAAATAAGACTTCAGTTCTTAGGTTCCTAAATCATTGTATTTTATTTCAAATATATGTATTAAATTACCGTTTAGCATTCGTCTTTTGTACAGCTTTTCCTCTTCCAACTGGATAATTATGATATTAATTTTTAGAACGAAAGCTGATTTGCATATTCTCTATTACTCAAATTTCGTGTAAGCTGAAATGGAAAACTAACACATAAAGAAACACAAAATTATAATTATAAATGAAAATAAGTTTAATGATAACATATTTGTCAAGAGAGGTAATATTACTATTAAACGAAGGATTAATAGATTGTATACTTGCATGTACATATAATTATGTATATATTCAAATAATTTACATATACTTACATATACATACTCATACGCATACAAACAAACAAACAAACAAACACACACACACACACACACACACACATATATATATATATATACATACATACATACATACATACATAACATACACACACACAGGTGACCATTAAAATTGCAACACCCTGAAGGAAGGATGGTACAAACGTCAAATTCGCATGAGAGGAAGAAGATGCTGGAATATGCAAATGATTCGCATTTAAGCGCAATCAAACGACGCAGGAAGGAGAAACGGCATCTCAAACTCTATATAAAAGGAAAGTTGCGCAGCGGGTTTCTCATTCAGAAATTGCATTTGAATGATGGTTGTTTGTGAGAAGATCGTGTTATGCCTCGTATAAGAAGGATAAACAGCTACGAGCACGTGTCGGAATTCGATAGCGGCAGGATCGTGGCTTATCAAGAGTGCGGTTTATCGTTCCGCGATATTACTACTCGCATTGGTCGGAATCCAAAGCTTGTCATGCGAATATGGAATCGATGGGTTCAGGAGGGTCATACTGAAGCCATGCAGGATCTCAACAGCCTCCCGCCACTAACGCCCGACAGGACAGACATGTTGTCAGGTCGTCCTTGCAGGATCGTACAGCCACATCACGGACCTTGAGTCAGAAAATGGGCTTGTTTGCAGCACGACAAGTATCCACACGGACAGTGCGGCGACGTCTGGAACAGCATGGACTGTCTGCACAGTGACCATTATTGCGGCTTCTCTTGACACTGCAGCATAGAAATGCGCGGCGACAGTGGTGCAACCAACGACAAAACTGGATACGGGAGTGGCACCACGTCGTCTTTACAGACGAGTGCCGATTCTGCGTGCAGAATCATGGACGTATCCGTGTCTGGAGGCACCAAGGAGAACGCACGTGGCCTGTTAGCATTCGATATCGTCATTCGGGCCCTGCACCTGGTGTGATGATATGGGCAGCTATTGGGTACACGACACGAACACCTCTTGTTCGAGTCGTCGGAAATCTGAACAGCCAGAGTTACATTTCTCAGATTTTAAGGTCAGTGGCTGTGCCCTATCTTCGAGGCCTCGGAGACATCATCTTTCAACAAGATAACGCAAGATCGCATGTTGTCCATCGTGTCCCGTTCTACCTCGACACAGAGGGTATTCGACTGTTACCCTGGCCAGCACGTTCTCCAGATTCTCTTACCCGTTGAAAACATCTGGTCATGGGTTATTGAGAGACTGGGCTGTCACCTCTCCCCAGCATCTACGGTTGATGAAGTGTGGCATAAACTTGAAGCACCATGGAATGACTTGCCCATGACTGTCATCCAAGCCCAGTTCGACTCGATGCCTAACCGTGTTAGAGTCGTTTTAGCTGCCAGAGCCGACAGCTGTGTGTACTAATTTCGGACCCAGTATACCCCAAATTGCCTACAATTTTAATCATGTTTTCTTCTTACCATGCCATGTACGTACAATAAGTAAAGTTTTATTCGTATTGTGATGTATGTACATATATACATATGTATACATATGTACAGATGTACACATATCTATACAAATAAATACATAAACCCACGTACATGTATATAAATACACCCATCATCCATATTTATGCACACACACACACACATACATATATATATATATATATAGCTTATTTATGTATTTATTTAAAGCATTTTTGGCATCACAATAGTCGTGTCATTAACAATGACCGATAGAGGATATACGGTCTGAGCCTAAGCTCTTACATTTTGATTAGACTTCGTAGCCGAGTGGTCTCGCCGCTCAATCTCAAAATCATACTGCGTCGTAGGCAATGCCAGATTAAGGACTACAGCCCAGGAGCCTCGAGAAGATAGAGGAAAAGCCGAAACTGAATTCAGACAAAAACATGAATCTCTATAGGCTTCTGATATCTAGACCCTTGTAGCAAACAATAGATTCACTTCTTCCTTCCCTAGTGTTGAAATAGTTCTGCGGATTTACATGTTCTTGATGGTAACAAATGCGACGGGAGAAAGGAGTTTCGCTTAGATGAAACATTTGAAGAATGCATACAGATCGTCAATGGCACAAGAGAGACTCAACGGACTTGCTTTTAGGGCAATTGAAAGCGATATTCTAAAAAACATTTGTCAAGAGACTTATGGTGACTGCCTACGTTGAAAATTTCATTTTTTTTTACTATTTTGGTCAATGTTATTTTTTACAAGAGTCTTGTAATTCAATATTTTCTCTTTTAAAAACCGTTTTCATTTTCATTCTACATCAATTAGAACCAGAGTAATAGCTATTTTAAAAAACATCGTCTGCTACAAAATTGAAGTGACAAACAACTTTAAACGCGTTTTTCTCAGAATTATGTTTTATAGCACAAATCTCTACCGTTATCATGATATTTCCCATAATAATGCATATAATTTGATAAAAAAAATTCAGGAAATGTTTTAAATGCTATTGTTAATAAAATGACGCACAATAATTATTGATGTATAATAAATAGTTTTTGTTTGGGGCTGTTTTTATAAGGAAAGGAATGACGAATCGGGGAAAATTTTCCTATTGGAACATAAAATTGTCTGTATTATTTTTGCATTTTAAAATTTCTCTTAGATTGTGGGTCATTTTGAAGACTGTCATACGTATCATGTGTGAGAAATCATGTGTGAAAATCATCGTATCATGTGTGAAAATTAAAATATTAGCATTAGAATTTTGTACAGAGTGATAGGTGTTTTAGCTAAATTTCACTAAAAATTACTTCAAATTGACCAATTTATGAAAAAGTATGATATTTACAGACAAGTTTTTGTTTATTTTTTAATTTTTAAATGCTATTTTACCACAAAATACCAAAAAATCCTTAAAAAAACGGTTAAAAAAATTGGCTCCGAACGTAGGCAGTCACCTTATGTCTAGTCTGATATTACTTGGGGCCTCACAGTACCCTATCGAGGGCCTATAATGTCTTAATCCGGCCCTGCTCGAAGGGGGGTGACAGACCTGGAAACCGAGAATTGCCATCCGCTCTAACCCTGATTGAGACAAATAAAAGAACTGAGAGGGCCAAGAAAAGCAATGTTACATCCTATGATTCTACGATTTTCTTTTGATTTATGTCAACATAGTCTAATTCAAAAGAAGACTTATTTCGAATCAGATTTCTTTAAAATTCAAAATTAAAATAAATCAGTGAAAAAAAATTAATAAGCTGGTCTTTCCACATTCAGAATAATTCCTGGGTTTTTTTTGTTTTTTGTTTTTTAATACTACTACTTGAGGTTGAAAAACGGTGCAAAAAGTTACACCCACTCTGATTCCGTAATACATTACGAAGTTATTTAAGTTGTTTTTCTTTCATTCCATTTCTCTCTCGGACTTTATTTCCACTCTTCCTTAATATTAATCAACCCAGTTATTCGGCAACACATCCGTTTCTCGAGGTAGATTTTTTAAAAGCGACCTTCGCAGTGGATTTATGAAAATGCTCTTTCCGAGTCGATTTCCGTTGCATAATTTATGATTTACGCACTTGCTGTATGTTATTATTGCAAAAAAAAGGGAGGGGGAAGACAACAGAATCTCGTGATTGGGAATGAATAAATTTAGAATCTAACGAAGTTTTTTTTTAAGTACTGAATGTTCTAAAAAAAAGAGAAATATGTAAAAGTTTCAGAAGCATGTTTGAGAATTGTCAGATATTGCTGAAAAAATCCATCTTTCCAATTGTTTCTCAAATGCAGATGTATCCTTGTATTACACACGCACACTCTTACATATATATAGTTGGATAGATAGATGTGTATATATACATACATACACCACATATATATACGCATGAATACACAAATGCACACATGTATACATGCACACACACACTAATATATATATATATATATATATATATATATATATATATATATATATATATATATGGAATCTCGATCTATCGTTTTTCAAGGAACTGACTGAACTGAATGATCAATGCGGGAAAACGATTGATGTGAGAACATAACAAAGCAATATGTTCGTCGGGATTGGGTGAAATAAACGACACATACGGGAAAACGATGATTCGGAGTAAGATCGATCGAGATTCCACTGTATATATATATATATATATATATATATATATATATATATATATATATATATATATATATATATATATATATATATATATATATACATATATATATATATATATAACCCACATGCAATTGCATGTGGGTTATATATATATATATATATGTGTATATATATATATGTGTATATATATACTGCAAGAGAAATTCAAAGAAATGCCTTTGTAAATTTTGAAACATCCTTAGATCAGAATAATCTCCCTTCATTCTACCTCGTAAAACAACATCAGTCGCCTAAGGAGATGCAATACTTCTCTGCACGCGCCACCCTTTTCTCCCCCCTTAAGGACTCTATAATTTCTTTTATCCACCAATCGCAAGGATCCCCTCTCGGCCTAATCTTATTTGGGACATGATTCACGGATTCCGTTCCCGCATTTGCTCCTCAACTGGTGGATATTCAGTGCTGACAGGACTGCTTTTGCATGGAAACGTAGGCAGGGGATGTTCAAAATCGATGGTTATTTGTTTTAATCGAGAATTTTCATTTTGTCATAGAATATTAAACGGAAATTCGTTCTTTTCAAAGAAAAGAGAACAGCCACCTTAAAAAAGTCCCCAAAACTATAAGAGTTACAAGTAAATGTCTATTAAACTCATAGAATAAAATTCTTTTAACGTAGGTTTACGTTCCCCCATAACTGTCCTCCGGAAAGAAAAATTTCAGACGCTAAAACCGTCTGTTCGTACCTCGTTTGTTATAATTTTAGCAACCCAGTCTGTATCGCTTGGACAAGCAGAAAGTAGTTAAACATAAAAGTACCAAAATGCGTCAAAATCTTGACACACACACACACACACACACATATATATATATATATATATATATATATATACATGCATAGTACATATATACATACAAAAGAGGTACGATAAGTAATCCTGCGTTAATAACCCGCGGCAGTTTCATGAGAAGAGACTATCTGAAATGTTTTGCATTCAAACAGATAAATATGTTATTATACAGATCAGTACAAAAACAAAAGCGAAAAAAAACCTACTTTTTTATAAATTAAATTTTCAAAATGATCACCTGATCCCTTTTCATCTGATTTTTTTAAAATACCATATTAATTGATTCCCAGACCACCTTTTCCAGGAATTTTTTTTTTAAGTTAAATTTTCATATTGATCCCCTTTTAACTGAAATTCACTTTTTAATTAATTGCATTTTTTTCGCCCTATTCGCCTTTCATCTTAAATTTGTTTTTAGTTAATTTAATTTTATTTTATTTTATTTTATTTTTTATGGCCGCTGACGGCATATTGTGGTTAGCGTCTCGGGCATCCCCGGTGGGGGCTCGGATTCGAATCCCGGATAAGGAAAGGACTTTCCGTGCTGACCCCCACACAGAGTATTGGCTTATCCATACGGTACTAACATAATAAAGTAGCCAACGAATTCGCGATAAGGATTGGTCGATGACCTCAGTACACAGTACCAACCGCAGTGGAAAAACAATTATCCAGATTAACTTTCACCTGATAACTTACTTTTTAATTCATAAAATTTTCCACCTTATCACGTTTAAACTGAAATTTCAATACTAATTAGTTAAATTTTCCCCCTCACTATTTTTTCACGCTTGAAATATACTTTTCGATTAAATTTTCACATTGATCCTTAAATTGGATCTTTAAATTAAAATGTTTTACCGTTATGAATGCACTTTTGATTCGCCACACATACAAATTTTAAATTCCTCTGCCAATTGGTTTTTCGGGTAAAAATTTATTGAAACTATTACACGTGTACTCCTGTTAGTTTCTGGAGTAATATTACCTTCTTAAACACAACATGCTCTATCTTTGGAACTGTGCAACTACATAATAATTGTTACGATGTTAAAAATTCAGTCTCTAAAAATCTAGTTACAATATTGCTTGCGTGAAACTTGCGGAGTACGCAAAACATGAACGCACAGTTCCTTAGAATGCACAATAAAAGTAAGAATGGCAACTAGTTTCGAAGTTATTAATATCGTTCTTCATCAGGCCTGGGAGCACTGTACGGATTTTTAATTCAACATTTGTGAATTGTCCATTCAGACAGTCATCACGGCTCCGTACACGATTTTGAAATTCGCTGTCCGAGGGTTGTTTTTTTTTTTTCTTCTTCTTCTAGTACCAAGTTGTGTCTATCCAGGGCCGGCTATCTAGAGGGTGCGGCGGATGCTATGCACCGGGGCCCCGCGATTGAGGGGGCCCAACATGATCAAGAACTAAAATGATGTACTCTTGCACATGAATTGATTTTCAATGAAAGGGGTGTAAATAACGCACAAGACATATTGCAATACATACTAAAGAATAATTATAATGAGTTATTTCTAAATCAATTAACTGTGTTAAAACTTTTCTTCACGTTGTCAGTTACTATAGCAAGTGCTGAGCGCTCTTTCAGCAAATTAAAATTAATAAAGAATTATCTTCGGTCAAGCATGTGTGCTGAACGCTTAAATGCACTTCCTATATTAAGCATCGAAAAAGTAATTGCAAAAAATTTGTAATTTTTCTGAAGTAATTAATGTATTAGCAAAAACGAAATCACGCAATAAATAAAACATGCATTAGTAATATATGTTCGTGTTTGTAATTTTTTTTAGTTTACAAAAAATTTAGGGCAAATGGTTTCTTGCACCCAGGCCCCTTTATAGAGAAGGCCGGTACTGTTGCTGGGTGGAAATGATGGTTTTTGTGCCGTTTATAGTTTTATAAGATTAAAGTTATAATATTAGCAGGGTTTGATTACTGATTACCCAGGTTCGTTTTTAACCCCAGCATGTAAATAATTATTACTTGGTAGGAAAGAGGCACAACTAAAATGTTTTATATAAATGATGAGGACCAATATTTACAAATTAACAACGAATATTTATTACACAATTAAACAATTAAATTACAGTATTAAAATGATTATTCAAATAACTACATGAATAATAAATAATGTGCTAAAATGATTAATATTCTTTCAAATAACAAATTGGGTCCTCACCTGATTAACATGTAAAGGTATGTATTATTTAAGGGATATTTAATTAGAATTTAAATCTTAAAATAGTACTGCCAAAAAAAACAGAAATGCAAAGACTGACTTACCCCAAAATCGGCTCGCTAAGCATCGCTCATGGTTGTAGGTAAAGGGGCAGGGTGGACTCGAGAGTCCACCACAGGGCAAGCCCGTAGGCTATTCGCCCTCTGCACACCTCTGCTCCCCAATCTCGCTCCGCACTTCTATATCTCTCAAAAACCTTTTTCTCTATCTCTGTATCATTTCTACCCCTTAATATTCATCTCAACTTTTTTGCATATATCTTTCCACCTTCCAATCACAATATTTTCTTCTCCATATAAACTCCACCTACGTCTTAAAACCTTTTTCTAGTGGCTATAATATTTTCTTTATTAAATTTCACAAACCTCATTGGGTCTACTTTCCTCACGTTTTCCCCTTTTCCTTCCTACATTTTTCTTATATTTTATTTTCTAACACCTGGTCAGTTTTATAACATTTTTTCCTTATCATGGTCCGACAATACTGCTACTGTTGCGTAAATTTCACTACAATCCTTTCAATTCCTATTCCTTATTCTAAAGGGGCTTTTTAAGATAACAGTTTTTTTGGGTGGAAAAATCCAATTTGTTTAGTTATTTCAACTCCCTTTACAAAGAGATGTTGTCATTAAAGTTAACCTTAATTCCCTTATAGGCCAGACAACATAGGGTTTGTAGGCTAATTAATTCTCCGAAAGCTGAAAAAGGTTTTAATCTCTTCATTTGCATGTAAAAAGAGTTTTATTGAAGTTTGCATCAATTTTCTGTTTGTGCTCTATGAGGGGTGTCCCAAAAACATCTATATTTTCGGACTTTTTTCAGTTTTTCTCTAATAACTCCTGAACGTTTCACTTCTAGGAGAACGTTACAATTTTATAAATTAAAGTACAAAAAAAATTTTATAAATTAAAGTTCTGCGTCGAATCAGCACCATCTATTTCAAAATTACGTGAATTTATTACGAAGGTATGCGAGTTCAAAGAACGACAATATTTTTCTCATTTTTCAAAAAAATCGTGTTTTGGATTTTTAAACCTTATTTTCGCAATGTAAAATGTAATATATGAAATAAATAATACATTTGGATATCATATAGCATGAAATCTTCTGCCCGACCGTATATGAGAACGCCGGTACAACAATTTTTCAACAAAACATCGTATACTTTTTCATTCCTGCTGGCGTACCAAGAACCAGTTTTGGTGAATTAAGGGATTTGAAATTAAAAACGCACATTGTTATGCAAATATTTATAAAATTAAAAAGTAAAAAATTGACTTAAAGTACAAAAAACTTTGATGTAAGGTTTGATGGGTACGTGATTGACAAAATAAAAATTTAAAATAATAAAAATACAAGATTAATTGAATTTGTTGCGTTTGGAAATAGATGGTCCCTAGATGGGACCAATACATTCCACGCAATGGGAGTTTATTATGATACAAGAGGGGGGGGAAGCTGAAATTCCCCGATACAATAAAATCGAATGAGCTCATATCGACTCATAAAGAGGGATTATTCAGATATCAGAAAAAACGGTTTAGATTAGTTGAGTAGTATAACCACATGAGCGCTCTATCAATCGTGAGATGTTGATAACGAGATGGTCGCGATCAATGACCACGTTTTAATATTAAAAGAGTGTCTCCAATAATGTCAACTGTTGCGACCAAGGTCGTGACTCCTCTTGACATGAAATGTGAAACTGCTTCGATGTCTAAAAGGATGATCGATTTCTCGAAAGTATGAGTTCAGTTAAACTAGTGGAGGATCTTCTTATCTGCGAATGATGATGCCGCCAAATGTCGCCAAAATGAAGTCGCCAAATGATGACGAGCTTTTTTCCTCCATCAGGGAAAGTGAAGGTGAAAACGATGACTTATCTTTACTTCAGGTGCTATGTACTAACTCTACTGGATTTGCTCACCTCAATGTTAACCTATGGAGAAAATGTGTATACTATTTACAGCTACATAAATGCTGATAAAATCCAATAAAAATGGCATTTTCATACAGCCTGAACTTTTCTGCACCTTACAACAGGATTCATTTTATAAATTTCGTCCACCAAAGGAATTTAAGAGCATTTAAAATACACTACACCAGATTTGTGCCGGGAATAATTTAAATTTTTAAATATTATTTGCATTTTTTTAAAATGATAAATGCCCGAAGAGGTAAAAATTCTTTCTCTATTACGGAGTACAATTCTTTTTAAAAAATCTTTTAATCCAAGTCGCCAATCCTTGAACAAATTTCCTCCATAGGTTACCATTGGAGGGAGCGAAACCAATAGCATAAGTACACAGTAGCCTTAAATTTCAAGAGAAATCATCTCTGTTTTTTTTTCAAAATACGTGTAGCTATTGGGCACTTGAAGAGGGCTTTATAGAGGGTCAGAAGCATTTAATTTAACATGTAAGGAATGAACCAAATGCGGTAACATGAGGTTGGGTATTTTAAGGCTGGATGGACTGCGTGCTAAAGTCATTTTGCAACACGAGTCCTAAACAGACCGTGACCTTAGAACTTAAAGTCAATTCCGAACAATAACAAACAGCCATACTTACCATATGCGAACCCACAGACTTTGTAAAATTTTAGGAGGTTGTAAGAAATTTAAGAGACGCGAGCAACGTGCTAATTACACTAAAAATTTCCCACAAGCTGAGACCAAAATGTCATATCTAACATCACGCCCAGAAATAAAAACGCAATGGGTCCGACGGAAGCAGCTTTTTATATGTAATAAGTTATAACTTTACATCTGTTACGGATATGAACTTTATACAAGCCTTATATGCATTTGAAGTCTTATCGAATTTTCAGAGTATATCTGCTTTTCAACAATGAAAACAAGATTTTATTATTTGAATGTAATTAATTCCTTTGTCATGTGTCTGAATTATACGGCAATAGTGGCTTCTTTATGGCCTATACTGTAAATATCTAAGTACAAAAATCTGTCCCAAAAAATTACTGGGGTTTTGAGAGCTTTTATAGCTAGTTAGTCTTGGTAACCAATAAAATATTGTAATTTTTTTAATCTAGTGATTGAATCAACAACTTTTAATCATCAAAATGGATGGTCAATATTTTTTTTTAAATACGAGATGATTAGGAAACATGTCGACATTTATTTCATTAACCTAACAAACTCAAACTTATTTTGAATAAGTGGAAAACAGGCCTAAGATATGTTTACAGTGGGAAGGAAGGAACGCTAGTAGTCTAAATCTGATTTTAAAAATTAGCTAGCGCAATATAAGCTATTATTTAATCATAAGGCAGGGAATAAATATGTTCCAGTTATTAAAGTATATTCAAAAAGGGAAAGTGCGTCGACTGTTAGACATCAGGTTAAAAATTAACATTTGATTGATGATTTTTTTTCCAAGCAGACTGTTCGGCGTAAAAGCTCGATGTAAATGAAATATGTAAAATATCTCAAAAGCAATTTAAATTTAAAAACACTATTTCAGTTGACTTAGTAAATCTTTAAATTCCGTGTTAGGCTATGATTTTTTCTAAAGCTTTTCTTCTAAAGATACATTAAAAAATACACAATATGGAAATCTGTTTTCTGTTCTGCATCAGGGGACACTGAAAAAAATTAATATAACTTTAAAATCAATTTTTGTTGCGAGAAATATCATTCGCTTAGATACCTGCCAAAAATGAATTTCAATTTCAAAATCCGGCCATCTATATTTACAAATCTACAAATCATCTGTTTTACTAAAATATAAAAATTTCAAAAATATGCATTTGTTATTAAATAAAAAGTAAAGATAACAATCAATACTGTAAGGTACGTTTACGTCATAAAGACAAAATTCTAAATTTTCAAAGACGAATATATTAGTTACGTTACATGCACCATATATTAGGTTTACATATTAGGTTTACCTGCACCAAGGCCCGACTCCTAATAAATTCGGGCACCGCTTTGCTACGAAACAGACGTTCGAAGATTCTGCGAGTATTCACTCAAAGTTGATATTAACCCATTGATAACGGAAGATTTTATGAAAGAAAAATAGCACGAGTCAAGGGCTGTGTCTGTAATTTTGGAAGAGAGAAATGTAGAATAGGTTTTTAACTTTCTGAAGTCTGTGTTCATTACGTTGAATTTTGAGTTTTGTAGTTGTTTTAAGTAATGGGTCACTTGACCAATAACCTCTATAATGCGACTTTTTCTTTTACTGCAACAATATTATTAAACCAAGAATATTTTCCTACTTTTATAGGTCCGTAGATAATCTTAAAATTTCAATAGAGCTTTATTAATTTCGTTGGAAAGTGGAATTAATCTGATTGAAAAGCAATCAGACAGAAGAAATCATTAGTAAAGAATAATCCTTCATTTCAGAAATACACTTTAAAAAGATTAAAACTGAACCCAATAAAAAGAAATAGGGTTACTCAACAGCGCCAAATAAACAGTTTCCATTCAAACATAATTAAAAATAAAAATCGCAAAGAGAGAGCTAGAGAGATTAAACAAATTAACGTGTTTATGCGGCCTCGTGCTGAGTATCTAAAGCCAGATTTCAACCCGTAACAGAGCATGCGCACAAAGCACTTTTTAATTGTACTCATCGCCAATTAATAGAAATTGGTGTTACAAAAACCAAATTTGGCACATCTCTAGATTACAATCTTCCGTTTAAGTCCAAAATGAAGTAAATTGATGCAGTAGTTTTCTCTCACGGACAGCCGAAATAATTCGCTTAACAGCTTAAATATATAGATTAACATGTTCTAAAATGAGTAAATTCAGTAAAATATTAAATATACCCTAGCCAATAGAGCAATAATGTAAATAAACCTACAATTTTTTGGGCTTTAAAAATTGCATTAGTTGATATATGTACAAACCTAGGTTGAATCATGACCAGTCAACAGTGTGAAAATCGATCTCTCTTTTCATTCTTTTTTGAATTTTTTGCTCTTTTTTTCTCATCTTTTAATTTTCTTCAAACGAAGCAAAAAAAATGCAGCACAATGATCTGGACAGATTCGTAGAAATGTGTGGTCTTATATTTACGATTGTTTGTATTTTTGTGGTTAATTTTATATTCTACAAGCTAAATACCCGTGCTTCACTACGGAGTACATTAATACCCTCAATTATGTAATTTGGTTAATTTAATTAAAATTTACGGTAGCAGTATAGTGTTATCATGCATCAGAACAGTTCCCACTGTAATTTGTTGTTGTTATTGTTGTGGCTTATGCTTCTTGACAGTATATCAGATTAAGTCCATAAAGGCTATTAGTCAGAGTGTTGTGGCTCAGGTTTTAAACAGCATTGCAAGGGTCGGAGTCCGACTTGGCTAAAGGACCGGTCCCGTAATTTTGATCAGAGTCAAGAGACGAGACCGGAACACTTGACCCTGCACCTCCAGAGGTAAATTTTGAGAACTTGGAGGACATTGCAGCCACGACAGATTTTTGTGCCCCAGCCACCATTAGTGTACCCCGCGGTGGATTTGTCGACCGGCATTAAACCAACCCTGTAATTTAATGACCTTGATTCGACATTAAATATGGGTTTTAATTTTTTTTTGGGGGGGGAGCTTAAGTCCCTTCTAACCCCCTTAAAGGATGAATTTTTTTTAAGCTTTGTTGGTGAGCACCTAGGGCCTTAGAGGAGCATCCTTGCAAATTTTTTGCTTCCTAGGCCTTCTAATTTCAATAATACAAAGTGATCAGTCACTCAGTGTTTTATTTTCGGGTTTAAGTCCCCTTTAAACCTAAAAATTTGAAGTCGGGTCTAAAAATTTGATTTTTTTTATAATTTCTTACTGAGCACCAGGATTCTAAGAGGAATCATCATACAAAATTTCAAATTCTTAGGAGTTGTTATTCGAGAGATACAGTGATCAGTCAGTGAGTGGAATTTGACTTATATATATATAGATTTAGATAGTTAGTTTTTAGTTGCAGGAATTTTCTTTTGAAAAAGGGCACAAATTCAGAGGGTAAATAACCTGCAGTTTAATTTAATAAAAAAAGCCATTAATTTACACTTTAAACAACATATAATATTACTTAACTGCTATTAAAGCCGTTAAAGATGCTTTTGGATAAAACGACTATATGTCGATTCAAGAGTTGCATACAAAGGCTATCTAATCCTTTCTTGCATAAATCCACCAACCTCTAATTCTTGCATAAATCCAACCTCTCATTCTTGCATTAAATAAAAGATAATCAAAGGAAGCAAATAAAAAAAGAGAAAATGTGTTCTGAAGAAAGTTGCTTTTTTGCCTGAGGCATTCATTTTTTTTTCATACAACAGCGAATTTTTAAAGCTATTCTTCTCGTAAAAAAGTTATTTTTTTATTTAATATTAAATAACATTAGCCTCCCATTATTCCACTAGTGTCATTTATAAAACTCTCCTTAGAGAAATAACTGCCGTAAACTTTATTTTAAAATTTAGTAGTTGGGAAATTCTGAATAAATTAGTTATACGTATTCTTATGCAATATTCATAGCCTCTAAAATTTGCTACATAAAGTTAAAAAGAAGAAAAACAAATGGTGTGAGTTACAAGCCGATTTTCGACTCAAGAAAAATCTTTAATAAACCTTACAGAATAATCCAAAAACAGCGAATGTAAAGCATTTGTAGCTTTCATCTCAAGTATATTTTAAAGCTGAACATTTTTACACATTTTGTTACAAATGTAGTTCATGTATTATTTTGGATGAAATTATGATGTATACTTCTTATATAGTATAATACTGAACATATTTTTCGTTTATAAAACATTATATAAAGTAATATCGAAATCCCAATAACAAGACATTAAATATTTTAACTGTAACTTTAAACTCTAGACAGTATCCCGTGTGCATCATTAATTTTTTTTTCAAAAATTTAAAATTTAAATTAAAAAGTCAAGCTCAAGATTAGCAAAATTTTCTCGCAATAAACGTACATGAATTAAGCAAAACTTTATAATATATGCTCTTAAAACTCTTTTCAAGCTATTATCATTAAAATATGCATTAAAATTTATTTAAAAAATTTTTATCTGTTGGCACTCTACTGACACATTCAATATGCATGCTTAAAAAAAAGATCAGAGAATATTTTAAAAGACGGTTTCTTTATTCTAGCTTTTAATTTTTATAATATTTATGGAAGTTAATGTTTTTGTTCGTGAATTTTCAAACTTTATATAGTTAAAATAGTAGAACGCTCTTTATTAAGATTAATAAAATAAATTATTAATTTCAAAAAATGTATCAATATTCATCGAAGGGATAATTTAAAGAATTATTATTCATATTATGTAAATTTCTATGCGCAAGCATATTTTAACTTCAATGTTATATGATGTTAAGGCAGAAAAAAAAGAAGAAACTGCTTAATAACAACGTAAAAATGTTACGATGTTTCTAACAGTACATTGAAGCACAAATTATATATATATATATATATAAATATATATATATATATATATATATATATATATACCATAAAGTAACCGGACAATTTTTCATAAATAAGAAAAATATTACTCTCCTTCAAAATAATCGCCAAAGGAGTCCATACAATTTTTCCAACGTTTCTTCAAGTCATCGGAACACTGTTTATAGGCGTTGGAACTAACCGCTCGCAAAATACGCGTAATATTTGATTTATTATCCGAGACGCTTTCAAATCCCTGTCCTTTCATGGCCATCTTAAGCTTCGGAAAAAGGAAAAAATCTTCACCGGCCTACCCACGGGACACACCCGTTAACGAAGCTAACAGATTAAGTGAGAAATTTTGGGAGAAAGGTAGGGAAATAGAACTGAGAACACCTAATAATGAAAAGGATTAAACATTAAATACAAACATTTTTTTTAAAAGTTATTGTAGAACAGACAATTACATGCAAATATTTGCATTTAATTGATTTATTCGATTCTTATATGCTTTTCACCAGATGTACGTGCACAAGTAAAAACAAAACAGAATCTTACATTAGTGCGTACTCGACAGGTCTCTTTTTACGGCACTCCATGCACCTTCAATTGAAATAGTGTGTGCAACTATCTTGGGATTTTTTAATTGAATTCTGTTTTTTACCCCGAAATGTACAAATCCTTCATAAGAAAAGCAGGCCTACAAAACAACATGAATATATCCGACGGGAGAGTAGACAGTAATGCTGGCAGTATACTCCCGACTACATAGTTCCCTTCATCTAACTCCTTTACAAGGATTTTGTTTGATACTCAGCTTCACTAAAAGGAGAAAAAAAACAGACGTATAGGAACTCCTCTTCAAGCCACCAAATTCCCATTTACTTTCTCTTTTACCGCGAAGAAACTTCTTTTCCGAAACTCACTCTCGTTAATTTCTACTGTCACACCAGGAGCTCCTTATTTCACATTTTCTTTTCCACAAACACCTCCCGACAAAAACTCATCCAATCTACTACCGTATGTTCACTCGCATTCCATTCACGAAATATCAGCCAGATCTTATACTCTCTAATCCTCATGTACGTAATCTGCAATACAGTAGGCGTACTTAATCTGCTCACTTTTCCAGATTGGTCTAGCTGATTTGCCCAACTGCGTGTTGTGCCGTTCAAGCCAATCTATAACCGCTTTAACCCTTGTCTTGAAGTATTGAAGAGCCCGTGGTCTAATGGCCTCGTGGAAAATGACCGGCATTTGTAAAATAAAATAACTTAATCTGCTCAAACAAACAAAAAAAAAACCTTCCTTTCTGCGGGCATTTCCACGACATTTTGCTAATACAGCATCGCATTTCATACCCACCAGATACGTCGATTCTTTCAACCAGTTTTATGACGGACTGAAGGCCTGTTCGCATTGCATTCGGAGCGTAGCGTAGCATTGCGTTGCGTTACTACTTTGGCTCCGAGATTATTGACATAACCTGTGATTGGTTTTGACGTGTCACGTGGTCAAGGAATTGAGCTCTGTGATTGGTTAAAATTTTTAACTCTGACGCTACGTGACACTCCAGATAGAATGTGAAAAGGATTATATTTATAACTAAGCATTCTACTTCGGTACCGTAACATTTTTTATGCACTAATCCAAGGGTCGTCAACCTTTTACCGCCCACTTTTGTATCTTTGTTGATGGTAAAATTTCCTTACAACCCACCAGTGCAGCATTAACTCAGTTTAGCGCACGTGCTAGGTAACTTTTTGAGGGGAATGTTTGTAAAAAAAATGTGTATTTAAATGTATCCTTTTATTCATACTTTATGTATGTTTATACTTAGATAGCTTCTGATGGCCACGATGCTCTTGTGTTGCTCCACGAGTATACTTCGAGAAGTGCCCGGTGAATTATTATCTGTATTCAAAGTTTAGAGATGTAATTCAAAGGTTAATTGCAAAAGCGTGTTTTAAAATGTCAAACTCGCGAAGTTGTCGTCAATATATGGAGAAAGAACAAAATTTATAACAATGGACAAAAACCCCTACCGCCCGCCATGAAAGCTTGAATCGCCCACTAGTGGGCGGTAAGGACCAGGATGGCTACCACTGCACTAATCAATCACATATTTTTCCTCCATTAATTCAGTTTTCACCCAATTCCTTTAAATTCACTCTTGCTAGACTTATTTTGCACACAAAAATTCAATGAGAGAAATTTTAAAAAAGCTCAAAATGATTTATTTTACTTTAAACACAAAATCCAGCTGAAAAGCTAGTTTTGAAATGAGGTAAAACCAAAATGAGTTTGAATTTTGAAACAACTCCCTATGGCAATAAATTTTAACAAATACGTTACTAATAGCCATAAATGTTAAAGAAACCGTCATGTTAACAACATTATAAATAAATAGTAAATATTTATTTAATTTAACATTCTTTTTATTTTGAATTGTAATTATTTACTTATTACTTTAATAAAGGTATTTGTTGTAATAATAATGTGTGCAATAATGGTAAAAGTGTGGCAAATAATGTTCTTTCATCTTCACGTTGATAACTAGTAAATTAATTATGGATATTTTTAACAAAGTACCAGATTTGATTACTTATCACTATATTTGATGTCTTTGGTGTAACCTTAAAAATTGAGTATCGTGGTTGCCATATTTGGCGATAAATCGCGTGGGACTAGATTATGCAATCAAACATTATGTAAATCTAATTTTCAATGATTATCAGAAAGATATAATGGCTACTTATCGATAATAAAACAGAATAAATCTGGTCAAGGTAAATAACAACCACTAAAACTAAATAATACCTATTTAAAAAGAAATAACAGGATCTGATTTCAAACGACGAAATCTTATTGATAAAATGAATAGAATTTTCAGTTTTCTTTAAACATGCAAAAAGATGTAAATAAATAAATAAAAAATCTCTACATAAACAAAAATAAAAATTGCTTCATATCTAAATTCGGTGATTCCTTGTAATTTTCTAATTTTTTTTTTAAATATACTTTAAAAAATATCATCTTCATATCCTAGTTCGGGCCATTCTGTTAATACCTACAGTAGTTCTCAATTAGATTAGAACGAGCTATCGATGATGCCATTCCCCCAAAACCTAATATTGAAATGTGAGGCTGAAAACACGTGATGAAGGCATGCGGTATTTTCTGTGACACTGTTTAATGGCAATTAAATTATCCGTTCCTCATCTCGTTTCTTCCTTCTTCATCTCGAATCCTCACGTAACCATGGTGACAGAGGGTAAAGCGGCATTCCTGTATCGCAGCCCGTGTTTACAAGCACCTCCACGGAAGTTTTTATTTTCCTCGGCAGGAGCGCGTCGCCACTGCATTCTGCGGGGTGGAAATGCATTTTAAAAAAGAATTTCTTTAACATTTACATTATGTTTTGATCATATTTTTTAAACTATTTATATGGGGGATTTTTTTAATGTTCATTTAAAAATGTGTTGGCATATTTTCATCTAGAAGTACGTATATTATATCATCACCTTAGTGCAAGTACTAGGTAACTTTATTCTTCAAGTTCTTGAGTGAAAAATGGACGAAAAACGCTTTACCTATTCCCTACCAGACATTTTTAAAGTGCTTATCTGAATAAAATGCTTAATATTACTACTCATTATTACTGTTACAGTTAATAATAGCAAGAAGTCACCAATTAAACCTTCACTCAGTTCACTTATTTAACAAAATAAAAACAATTAATAATTGTTGTTGTTGCTGATGCCCTCTGGTTGGAGGTTCCAAACCAGGTCCATATAGGCTATTGGGCGGAAGGGGGCGGTTTATTAATTAGCACCACAAGGGTCGGAGTACGACTTGGATACGAACCAGTACCGAAATTTTTAACCGAGTCAAGTGACGAGACTGGAGCACTTGACCAGAAGTATTTTGGGAATTTGGAGGGCATTGCAGCTACGACGGATTTTTCCCGTGCACCGGCCGCCATTATTGTACACATCAAGGGTTTTGTCAGCGACGGGCATCGAACCAGCTACTTGCAGATCACTGGCTCGCTGCCTTTGCCAACTGGGCCACCACGTCTACACAATTAATAATTAAATAGTAGTTATCCAGTGCTTCCACTGGCAATTTCCCACTAAACGAAAATTGTGTAGTACTGCACCTACTTCGTGTCTTCCATGTTGTATTCTGGTAACATAACAACAATACTATTAACGGAAAACAAGAGTGATCTAGGAACTTTTACTACACCTCGATGGTGCAACAAACGGCTCTATCAAGATGTCTACTTCTTGCAGTGAGAAAATACTCCTCGTTCTGTTTGTCTAATATTTCACTAGCCAACAGATGGCATTAGGTTAGCAAAGAGAGAGTTGTCTAGTTATTGCATTCAATTCTCATGTAATTTAGCCATAAATAGCCAGGTATCTCAACAATGAATTTTTTTTGGAGTTACCTAGTTCTTGCACTCAGGTGACGATATACGTATTATCTAAATACACACGAATATCCAGGTAGGTAACGTTACGGATTTTGTTAACACATTATCGACCGACGATGCTTTTGCAAGAACTTACGCGAGTAAAGAGCTATGACTGAAATTTTGAAATAAATTAATCACAAAGAGGTCATTGTGTACTAACTAACCCTATAGGATTCTCTCACCTGAATATTAACTTGTGGAGAAAATTTGTCCAAAGTTTGCAGACTTGAATTTAAAGATTTTTTTTTCTAATTGTACTCCGTAATAGAGATAGAAATTTTATATCTTAGAGCATTTTTCGTTTTAAAAAAAATTCAAACAATATTTAATAATTTTAATTATTCGGGTAAAAAATCTGGTATAGTGTGTTGTAAACGCTCCTAAATTCATTTAGTGGACGAAATTTATAAAAAGGAATCCTGTCTCAAGGTGCGTAAAAGTTAAGGCTATCTGAAAATACGATTTTTACATGTTTTTATTTACTCGATTTCTTGTTTGTGTGTTTGTGTGTTTGTCCAGTCCAAATCTTGCAATCTATTTTTAAATAACTTCCCTTACTAGCTAGACATTTGAAACCTTTAGAATAGCTCAGAACACGATGACAAAGCATTATTTTAATACTTTTAGCTATATTTAAGCAGAATTAAATTAATTTTCAATTATTTTCAGTTAATTTTGTTTTGTAGACTGGTGCAGCCCTCTATCGGCCGGGACGGGAACGAAAAGTTAAGCGCAAGTTAACTTCCAGTTAACTTCATTTTCTTTCAACTTGATGGGATAATTCATTAAAAAAATTTTGAAAAAGTATTTATTAATACATAGAATTGTCAAGTTTATATGATTCAACAGAAAATTTAAAAATATGGTATATAAAAAGTTTTTTTTATCTTGTAATTATTATTGGATTATCAGGATTTATGTGGCTGTAAAGAGTAGACAAAATTTCTCCGTATGTTAACATTGAAGGGAGCGAATCCAATGGGTTAGTACACAGTAGCCTTAAGTTTGCGAGGTCTATTTTCATTATACGACGAGAGAATTTTTGTTTAGATGATGAAAATTGAATATTTGCTCGAACCTCCTCCAGATCACCGAAAGTGTAGTTTTCAAGTAAAGGATCCGTTGAGCAAAAATCTTTCCGGCAAAAATCACGGGAATTTTTCGTTTATTGAATCAAAATTATCGAAGCATTTTTTTTTATATAACACTCTTGGTAACTTCTTACCGTTGTAAAGTTTCGAAAAAGGTTTTGTGTCATATTTCCGCTGAGTAACGGAACGAACTTGTTTCCCCACTGTAAGAACATTCGAGCCGAACATTCGGACTTATTAAAACGAACTGCAGCGGGACACTGGGAGATTCGGAAGAAGCGGATGTGGATTGAATAGAGAGCGTTTACGGGGCGTGCTCGCGACTCCCGCTTCGGTGCCTTCGATGCGATTATTTTCTTAACCAAGAAAGGCTTTTTGTGTCATTTGTCCGTGTTGATGCTGTGTAATTCCTCGTCCAGTGGATGGGAAATAAAGTCTATGTCTATAGAGTTGTGTTGTTTCGTCACATGACGTTCCGCAGATTGTATTTACGTAATCAAAAATCCCACAAGTTTAAGGGGACATGGGACCTTCAAGCTCGAATTTTTTAATTTTCCATTTTTAACTCTATATACAAAACTAGCTGAAAACCCGCGCTTCGCTACGGAGTACATTCAAATTAAATACAACGGTCAACGTATGCAATTTATGCCAAAAAATAAATATATATATTTATAAAAAAATAAATATATATATTTATAATACATGCGATGATCAATGTATACAATTGATGCAAAATATATATCTATCTATATATATATATATTTATAAAAAAATCGTAATGGATATGCATTTTTTTTGGATAATATCCAATCGTCTGCTGCATTAGAAAGAGAAAAAAATATCTTTTTTGTCTATTTAGTTGTTACGCACGTGACGATAAATTTATTGAAAGTACCAGAAAAAGAAATCACGTGATCAGCATTTAATAAATTAAATTCTAAAAATTAATCTTTAAAAATTCATCAAAAATCAGGAAATGAAAGTAAAAATTCGAAAAAAATTTCATTTTGAAGGAATTTTTATGATCTTTCTCGTGATATAAATTTTATAACCCTCAATGTATTATTTTAAATGCAAACGTAAAAAAAGTTTAAAAAACAGCTTAAAAATTTAATTTTAAAAAATCTAAGAAGAATTTTTGAAAAATCTTTCTTAGTGCACCCCTACACTATTAGAAGAATCGCCATGCAAAATTTCAGCCCTTTAGGTCCAGCGGTTTGGTCTGTGCGTTGTACGTCAGTCAGTCAGTCAGTCAGTGAATGAATGAGTCAGTTACGGAACTGTTTTATATATATAGATGAGAATAATTTTTATTCTTTTTAACTACACTGAAGATCCTTAGAATTCAAAACGAGGATTTTTAGGCAGAAAAAGTCTGTTTTTTCAAAATAGTTTTCAAAATGCTTCATGAGCAATCCAAGCCATTTAAAAATCTTAATTTTTTAAACATAAGTTAACCGTATATATATAGAAACATAATTGTGTATTCATTATATTTTGTATGAATCTAAAGTCATACATAATTATTTTTTTTATCTGTCTATTATTATTTTTTTATATTTTTGTATGATTTTGCTTTTATTTCATTATCTATAAATTTCAAAAACATGTGTGGTTTCAAAAAATGATGCACTGTTTTGTGGCAAATACTTCAGCAATACTGAGAAATTTGACAGAAATCGGAAGACAATGAATGCGCATGGGGCATTTTGAAAAATTCTAGAATTTTTGAAGAATTTTTTGAAAAACAGGTCTTATTCTTCCCCAAAATACCTATTCGGGACTTCTAAGTGTCTTAAATGAAGTAAAATAAAATATTAATCATTCTCATATTGTGTATAGAGTACATTATTGAAAGTTTTAAAAAACTAGGTTGAAGGTTCATTGTCCCCTTAAAGTCTCTTAATTCAAAGAAACGTCGGAATCATGAATCGCTAACGTTTCTGTCGTATCACATAAAACTATTCCTGTTGTTGTTGTTGTTGTTGTTGTTGTTGTTGTTGTTGTTGGAAAAAAAATTATTAATCATTCCGTCTTTTCTTTCCTCCCCCCTCCCGTCCTTTATGAATGGACACGGTTGTTCTTGGCATTTTTTCGTAATTATTCTCCTTTTTGTGGAAGGACTATAATACGATGCCACCTTATGATTAATGCTAAGAGGAATTAGATCTAATACATTATATTTCATCGTGCAGTTCATTTTTGTTTGACGCGTTCGCAATGCGCAAAATTATTTGAATCAAATAACTAGGAGGCACCTCCCTGGTCCCCTACCACTGCTCCCCACCTTTGGTACGGGATCACTCCCCTATCTATCTATTTATCTTTTGTGCATATGAATGAAAAAAAATTGAAGATAAGTAACAAAATTTAACTCATATAAAAATTGAGAATAAAGCGTTTCACATTTGAGCTAATTATTTGATGTATATACGGTAAATTTAACATCTAAGTCGAAAAAATATATTGTATCGGTCTTTTGCTGGGGTCAGAGTAATATGAATATTTAATTGTTCTTTTGGGACTCATCGTTTAATGCATGAGAATTGAATGCGTACCATTTCGTATAAGTTTTACTGCATATCACTCAAATGCACTCGAGAATTATGAACTCGATAATTGTTCAGAATAATTGTTCATAAGCCGCACACATCACATAGTTGTTAGCGTCGCGAGCTTCCGAAAAGGGGTCTTTGGTTCTAATCTCGACTAAAGCAGGGTCGTTACCGTGTTGTTCCCACATGGAGAGCAATGTTGGTTCACCTATATGGGGCTCTTATAATAAAGTAGGTAGGAATTATGACCATGAGGATAGGCGGATATCGTCAAAACAAGTGCCTGCCACGTTGAACAAAAAAGCCAATAGATCATAATCTATATATATATAAAAAAGTTCCGTGACTGACTGGCAACCCACTGGACCTAAAGGGCTGAAATTTTGCATGACGATTCGTCTTATAGTGTAGGGGTACACTAAGAAAGATTTTTGTAAAATTCTTAGATTTTTTAAATTAAATTTTTAAGCTGTTTTGTACTTTTTTTCAAGTTTGCATTTAAAATAATAGTTTTAGAGTTATAAAATTTATATTACGAGAAAGATCAGGAAAATTCCTATAAAATAAAATCTTTTTCGAATCTTTACCTTCATTTTCTGATTTTTGGGGAATTTTTGAAGATTAATTTTAGAATTTAATTTATTAAATGCTGATCACGTGGTTTCTTTTCTTTTTGTGATACTTTAAATTAACTTTGCGTCACGTGCATAACAACGAAATAAATTGACAAAAAAATATTAAAATACGGTAAAAGATAAAATTTAACCACTAGACTAATTGAGATGGAAATTTTTTACGAATTTAATTCAAATCAGTATGTTTTATAGATATAAAACATACAAATTAATTGCAATTGAAAAATTTGAAAATTCGTTTTTAAAATTTTTAATACAAAATTTAAACCAAAAATTCTTTCAACAGGATTTTTTCATCTTGGTTCACAGTAAGATTTTTAAAAATAATTTGTCCTTCGAATTTATAGAAGTTTTATTTATAAAACTTTTAGTAACTTTGAAGGCAAAAAAGAAAATTACATGATAAATTTGGATTTAAAGAAAATAGTTTTTTTTTAATTTTTACTCCAAATCAATATTGCCGCAGACAGTTAAATGAAAATAGAACAAAAGAACGCTGTACAAAATTTTATAAAAATAACTTGCGAATAATTCAAGATGAAACCTTTGACAGAGGGGAAATCATAGCTGCTTATTTAAATCGGAAGGGAATTTAAGTACATATATATAGCATGGTATATATACATACACAGAACTGCATAAAAGATATTGTATATTGCCTAGAAAAAGGTGATTTATGCATTTTTATTCTAAAAACACTATTATAAGCTTTAAACCAGGAAAATAAAGAAAAAATTATTTTTTTAAAAAAACATTTGTATCTCGAGCCTCCTTAAAATGTTATTTTGCTTACACAAAATCGGCAATGTTTATTTCTTTTTTCCTGAACGGCAAAATAATACTAATAATACATCACAATATTCACACTGAATCTGGAGAGTTACGTAGTGTCAGCGTTAAAAATTTCAACCAATCACATAGCTCAATTTATTGACGATACGTCAATAAATTGAGCTATGATACTATTTTATTGAGTGATACGTCAAACCAATCACAGGCCTTTTGAAGAATCTCGGAGCCAACGTAGTAACGTAACGAAGCGTTCAGGATGCAATGTGAACAGACCTTTACAGTGGCGGCTGCAGTCCAGAAATTTGGGGGGGGGGGGGCAACGTCGGCTCTTAGCGTTATATATGTAATATATATATATATATATATATATATATATATATATATATATATATATATATATATATATATATATATATATAAGAAATAAACACCCTCTCGTTTTAAATTTAAACGCATTTAGTATTAGGTCCACGATTATATAATTTTAGGCTATGAAAAATAAATACTCCGGGCTTCTGTTGGGGGGGGGGGGGCAATTGTCCCTACGGCCCCCCTTCTTGGAGCCGCCGTTGTACAGTATGAAATCATACTTTAAAGTCGTGCAATTATTTTGTAGTAAAATTGTAATATTATCTTTAAGGCCACTTTACAGTCTTTATTTTTCTTTAACATTTTCAACGCTCAATTCAAATGAAAGGGTGTATGCATCAATTCCTGTATTGCTTTCTTTAATTTTCTTTTTTCATTTCATCACAGACATTTCTATCTATTTACAATATAATAATAAAGTATCTGACCCAGCGGGCATCTAATATCTCGCTTGGCACTCTCACTCTCACATTCTCTCTATACATCCGACTCTCTAAAAATCATTAAATCGAACGACCTGAAATGTCGGGACAAATTGCTATCCATTGCTGAAACACTATCGACTTGTCATTTATATTCGTGCTACCAACTGATATTAAAAGTAATTAACTGATAACTTAAATAAAACTGATATGAAATTTATGTTGAGAATCGGAAAAATGGTGGACAGATCAGTTTATCTCTCAATCAAATTCTGTTACCCAAAGCAATTTGTTTGATTAGAGTCGAGTGTAGGAATTGTAAGCACGTCTAGACTGTCCCATTGTTATTAGAATTCTGATATGGGAAAAATGCGCTTTGGGAGAATATTATATTGATGCTGAAGAGCTGTGTATTCTGTCACTTTTCATATCAGGTTGATATCAAAATGGAATCCCTAATGTTTGGTTTATCTATACAAGGAATGATCTACTTACATTATTCTGCTTTGAGAGAGTCCCAAAAATTCCACTTCTTTAACCTTTTCCTTAGGGGGAGGGGGAGGGGGTATATCATGTATCCCAAGAATACGGGGCCAAGAATGAATATATATATATATATATATATATATATATATATATATATATAATAGGCCAAGCCCACTCACTAACAACAGATTAATATGTGATTAAATAAATATTTTTAACTATCACATTTTTTTTTACTAAAGAGAGGTTCCAGAACGCCGTTCCCTCGCGTTCCGCCTCAAATCGAGTCCTGTATATATATATATATATGTGTGTGTGTGTGTGTGTGTATTTATATTTATATAACCCCCTTAATGGTCGTTCTTACAAAGGGGGGGGGGGGGGGGAGGAAACTTCCCGTTCTAAAGAGGGAATCTGAAAAATGGGCCCCGTAAGCTAAAGGTAAAATCAACTAGAGGAAGGTGTATATTAATCTTGGAATCATCAGAATTTTAAGAATTTTTTAAGCTTGTTATCCAGGTTCCCTCTTTATCATGTCAGTAGACTCTACTTTAAAAAAAATGCATTTCAGAAGGAAATTAATATTGACACGTTACTACCAAAATGGGATGTCGGCTCTTAGCGTTATATATGTAATATATATATATATATATATAAGAAATAAACACCCTCTCGTTTTAAATTTAAACGCATTTAGTATTAGGTCCACGATTATATAATTTTAGGCTATGAAAAATAAATACTCCGGGCTTCTGTTGGGGGGGGGGCAATTGTCCCTACGGCCCCCCTTCTTGGAGCCGCCGTTGTACAGTATGAAATCATACTTTAAAGTCGTGCAATTATTTTGTAGTAAAATTGTAATATTATCTTTAAGGCCACTTTACAGTCTTTATTTTTCTTTAACATTTTCAACACTCAATTCAAATGAAAGGGTGTATGCATCAATTCCTGTATTGCTTTCTTTAATTTTCTTTTTTCATTTCATCACAGACATTTCTATCTATTTACAATATAATAATAAAGTATCTGACCCAGCGGGCATCTAATATCTCGCTTGGCACTCTCACTCTCACATTCTCTCTATACACCCGACTCTCTAAAAATCATTAAATCGAACGACCTGAAATGTCGGGACAAATTGCTATCCATTGCTGAAACACTATCGACTTGTCATTTATATTCGTGCTACCAACTGATATTAAAAGTAATTAACTGATAACTTAAATAAAACTGATATGAAATTTATGTTGAGAATCGGAAAAATGGTGGACAGATCAGTTTATCTCTCAATCAAATTCTGTTACCCAAAGCAATTTGTTTGATTAGAGTCGAGTGTAGGAATTGTAAGCACGTCTAGACTGTCCCATTGTTATTAGAATTCTGATATGGGAAAAATGCGCTTTGGGAGAATATTATATTGATGCTGAAGAGCTGTGTATTCTGTCACTTTTCATATCAGGTTGATATCAAAATGGAATCCCTAATGTTTGGTTTATCTATACAAGGAATGATCTACTTACATTATTCTGCTTTGAGAGAGTCCCAAAAATTCCACTTCTTTAACCTTTTCCTTAGGGGGAGGGGGAGGGGGTATATCATGTATCCCAAGAATACGGGGCCAAGAATGAATATATATATATATATATATATATATATATATATATATATAATAGGCCAAGCCCACTCACTAACAACAGATTAATATGTGATTAAATAAATATTTTTAACTATCACATTTTTTTTTACTAAAGAGAGGTTCCAGAACGCCGTTCCCTCGCGTTCCGCCTCAAATCGAGTCCTGTATATATATATATATATATATGTGTGTGTGTGTGTGTGTATTTATATTTATATAACCCCCTTAATGGTCGTTCTTACAAAGGGGGGGGGGGGGTAGGAAACTTCCCGTTCTAAAGAGGGAATCTGAAAAATGGGCCCCGTAAGCTAAAGGTAAAATCAACTAGAGGAAGGTGTATATTAATCTTGGAATCATCAGAATTTTAAGAATTTTTTAAGCTTGTTATCCAGGTTCCCTCTTTATCATGTCAGTAGACTCTACTTTAAAAAAAATGCATTTCAGAAGGAAATTAATATTGACACGTTACTACCAAAATGGGATGAATATTAGTGTTACTATCAAAATGGGGTGAATATTAACACGTTGCTATCAAAATGGGAGGAATATAAATACGTTAATTTCAAAACGGCATGATATCATAGGTAATTGTGTTTTGACTCTTGAGGCAAGAAGTGATCTTGATAAATAACATTGAATACTTATGATATTTTTGTACATAGATAGTACTAGCCGAATACCCGTGCTTCGCTACGGAGTACATTCAGATTAAATACAACGGTCAATGTATGCAATTAATGCCAAATAAATATACATATATTTATATGAAAATTGTAATGTATATTTTTATAGATAAATAATGTAGAAGAAAATATTCAAATTAAAGACAACGGTCAATGTATGCCATTAATTTGTATGTTTAATATCCATAAAACATACCAATTCGAAATAAATTCTTAAAAATCTTCCATCTTAATTAGTCTAGTGGTTAAATTTTATCTTTTACCGCATTTTAATATTTCTTTTGTCAATTTATCTAGTTGTTAAGCACGTGACGCAAAATTAAAGTATCACAAAAGAAAAGAAATCAGTGATCAGCATTTAATAAATTAAATTTTAAAAATTAATCTTTAAAAGTTCACCAAAAATCAGAAAGTGGAGATAAAGATTCGAAAAAGATTTCATTTTAAAGGAAATTTTATAATCTTTCTCTTGATATAATTTTTTTAACTCTCAAATTATTTTAAATGCAAACTTTAAAAAATGTTACAAAAATAGCTTAAAAATTTAATTTAAAAAATCTAAGATGAATTTTTCAAAAATCTTTCTTACCCTACACTACAAGAAGAATCGCCATGCAAAATTTCAGCCTTTTAGGTCCAGCGGTTTGGTCTGTGCGTTACCTGTCAGTCAGTCAATTATGGTACTGTTTTATATATAGAGATCATAAAGTTTTCAATTCTCTAAATCCACTGGAGGAATGTTTCTATTAGGCTTAGAATCATTACTGCCATAAACTTTTTGATGTTATATTCTATTTCCTCCCTTTTCCGTTCGGCATATTAATCTGTCAAAATATACGGTGAATATCCTAGGAAAACGATGCTCGTCTCCCTAAATCCGGCTGGAAAGTCGAATAACATAGACCTTGGAGAAAAATTGTGAAATGTATTTAGTTTTAAAAAAAATTACTTGATGTATCATTACTAATATATTTTTATGTAAAAATTCAAATAGTTGTTTGTTTAGTTGGTTGATTACTATTTCCAAACAAAAACAAATACATGTATGATTTGCTCCTTTAATTCAGCTTTTCGTGACTTTAAATTATGGTATGTTGGCTCGCTGTGAACGTCCAATTTCTGACATGATATAAAATTTTATTCTCTCAGATGCTGTAAAAAGCTTTTAGACTAAACTTGGCTACTAATTTTCCTAGCGTGGTTTTGGTTGGTCATTTGTGTAGATTAGTAACATATAATCTCTCTTAGTTAAGTTATGGTTTCGAAAATTTACAAAAAAGATGACTTTCATGATGAAGCGGAAAGAAAACAAGCTAAGAGCTATCAACCCAGAGTGATTAAAGTTAAGCAACTTTAAAAATACGATAACGAAATTTGAATGCGCAAATTCCGGTGCTACACAAAAAACAAAAATAAATAAAAAGCATGAAGTATAATTAAAAATATATTAACGCTGTTTAGGCACATGGTGAATATTTCTTTCAAAAAAACCCTGGAACTTTTTTGACGTTTGCCAATGCGGGGCTCTTGTAAATGAAGACATACGTTGATTGATTTCAATTAGGGCACAGTATAGGTGAACCAAAACCACCCCTTGCTGAGACCTCAATTTTGACCGAGCACCCCCAGGGGCGACCTTCCTCCCACCCTCTGACCTCATAGGAGCAATTTCCGGTCCACAGATTTAACGTGCCCGTATACGCCTAGACACAAAGGTATTGAATGGCGTTCATCGGGATTCAAAATGAGCAACCCCCCCCCCCCATTCCAAGCCTGAAGCACTACCACTAGGCTACCTCGGGCCCACCCTGAAATATGGAAGTATATCAAAAATAAATCAATGAAAAAGGATAAATGGATGAAATATTAAGAAGCATTTATCACGAACAATAGCATCAGATATCAGAATCTGAGCCTCAGATTGGACAACGAATCAACACAATATTTCCAAGGGTTTTTGTTGTTAGTAAACAACTTAACTATGTGCAGTTAAACCATGAATTATAACTAAAAAATATGAATACTGTTAGGAACGCAGCGAATGCATCAGCTAAAAATTTTGAACAGGAAGGAAATCGGATATGGAATAATGCAAAGGGTAAATTGACCAAATGATCAGAAATAGAGCATAGGGCAATTATTTCATAATAAAGCATCTGCCTTATCTTCACATAGGCCGGCGAATTAACAGATTGTCTGTTAATTCGTCGATAGTAAAATAATTCGTTGATTCGTTGATATTAATAAAAACACATTTGTTAGTAACAGATGCATGAAATTCGTTTTCGACGAGGAGAATCTTGAGTTCTTTCCACAAAACCACGTGATCACGCCGAAATATTATATCACGCTGGTGACCTACTGCTTGATATGCGTTGAATATTACCTTTGGTGGCGCCGTACGTTCACCTTCCTTTCCCCTCCACCACGAGAAGTGAGGCAGATGCAACTTGAACTTCATTCAATATGGATGCAGAGTTACAATAAAACGAATATTTCAGTTCCTCAGCTTTTGAAAGGGCGTAGTACTTTACGTAGATGGTCTAGCGACCTAATGATTTGAAAACGATATTTATATGGTTATGTCAAATCGATTTAAATGATGTATATTGTTTTGTTTTTTAAAAGTGGGACGGTGTCGTTATTTTGTTTGGATAAATTTCGACTCAGACCCAATTGGATTATTGATATGAAGCTGCTGTTTATTCCAGTATAGGAATCCCGAAACTAATGAATGTTTCGGGATCAAACACATGAAGCCTTGTGAATATGAGATTATTATGCATGATTGTCATTAGTCCTCGGTGATTTTACTCACGCTAGGAGGCGAATTGCTAATACCGTTTATTACAAGCACCAGATACCTGCTGGACTGCATCAGGAGATAACTAATAAAATGTCGCAAACAACGACAAAAAATTATATGTGCGATATCTTGTAAGTAATCTCAACAACCAGTGGATCATGTAAGGCCGTTACGGTTGGTAATCAATTAGATGATAGTGTAGTTAACCAGCTTAACCCCATGCAAGTTCTAGGAGAATGGGTCAGCCCTCCTCTAATCAAAAGAATAAATAAATAAATTCATATGGACTATTGAGACGTAAATGATTTTTACGGGTATTTTTAAGTCTCTATCGAGATTTAAGCTAGACCACACTTCTGGTGTCTCTTTAAAAAATGCTATGATTGTATATTGGAAAACCTTGAAAAATCGGCAGCAAATTAGGATATGCTCCTAGCTAATCTGTTACGCTTTCTTAAAAATTTATAAAATGCAGTAAACTTTAAGCAAAGTACGTGCTATGAACTTAACTCACAAATAGGTTCGGATTTCAGTTAATATTATTTTCGACAACACGAGAGCCCTCTATTCGAAAAGTGGAAATTTGACCCTTTTCAGATCACCACCAGATGGTGATAAGGGTAAGGGAGTCTGTACTCCCTTACCCTAATCACTATCAACAGGATTTTTTTTCTGGGCATAGCGGAATCACATACATTGGTGTACTAAGTCATCACTGGTTCCATAGGCTCAGATTTTTAAAAAAAAAATTGTTAAAATCTGTTGGATATAAAGTTTATTTTGTAAGCCCATATTTAATAGTTATGGGTCACACTTTTGTCAAAGCAGTTATAAAGGCAATAAATAAGAGAAGACAAATACTGAGATGAAAGTATCTATGATAGATACGGTTTCTCATAGACATTTGGAATAGCGTGTGGTCATCATGAAATGAAAAAATAATATATTGTAACTACAATCAGCCAATAACGCTTGAACTACGATGATTTCACCGTCAAAATTGTGCGAAGAGGAGAAGTTGATTTGAAAACGTTAGCTGAACAATAATTTTGCAAGAGCCTGTTTTTGCAATCCAATTGACAAGAGCAGCGGGCCAGTGATATGAACGTCCCTCGTTCGATGCTCGTCGCTGCAAATCTACCGCCGTGTTCTCTAATGGTGGCTGGCCGGGGCACGGAAAATTGGTCGTGGCTGTAATGTCCTCCAAGTTCTCAAATTTACCTCTGGAGGTGCGGGGTCAAGTGTTCCGGTCTCGTCCCTTGACTCGGTTCAAAATCACGGGACCGGTCATTTAGCCAAATTGGACTCCGACCCTTGTGGTACTAATTCAAAACAGGAGCTGCCCCTTTCAGCCCAATAGCCTATTAGGACCTGGTGAATGGAACCTCCAACCAGGGGACATTAGCAACATAATTTTGCTAAAATTCATCAGCACACAGAACAGTAGTCTTTTTTTCGTTAAGATCTTGCTATAAACATTCTAGACCCAAATGAGTATGACCACTTTAAAAATCTTAAAATTTTAATTTTCAAAATTCTAATAAAAATTTCTATCTATTTGAAGTGATTTGCGTAATTAATACAATTTTCCGCTATCTTAACTATGATAGGCTGGGATTGAAAAAGAAACATTAAAATATTCATATAAATTATAATAGACTGCACCTTAGTTATCGACAAATTTAATTAGGATTTAATTTGTCCCCAAAATATAAATTATTTATTTAGGGGGAAAATATTAAAATGTTTCGATGAAAAGTAACTCAAGCATGATATTTCTGCATCGATTGCGGCAACGACAGTCAGATGTAACGTTTTCTAATATGCTATACGGCTTTAATTATATCTTCACTACGAAAATAGATTCTGTACAGGAACAACATTCTGCTATGTAGTCTCATATGCTGTATGCAACATCCGAACTAATGTTAGCTGGCAAGATATTTTCAAGGTTTATATACACTCTTTTGCTTAATTAAGATTTAAGATTGGGGATTGTTTTTATCCAATCCTCTTCATATTTATTACAAGCTGAACACCCATGCTTCGCTACGGAGTAAATTCAAATTAAATACAACGGTCAATGTATGCTATTAATTTGTATGTTTAATATCCGTAAAAGATACTATTTTGAATTAAATTCTTAAAAAATTTCCATCTCAATTAGATATCCATCTTTATATGTTATTACAAGCTGAATACCCATGCTTCGCTACGGAGTCCATTCAAATTAAATAATACAACGGTCAATGTATGCTATTAATTTGTATGTTTAATATCCGTAAAAGATACTATTTTGAATTAAATTCTTAAAAAATTTCCATCTTAATTAGATATCCATCTTCATATGTTATTACAAACTGAATACCCATGCTTCGCTACGGAGTCCATTCAAATTAAATACAACGGTCACTGTATGCAATTAATTTGTATGTTTAATATCCGTAAAAGATGCTATTTTGAATTAAATTCTTAAAAAATTTCCATCTCAATTAGTCTAGTTAAATTTTATCTTTTACCGTATTTCAATATTTTTTGTCAATTTATTTCATTGTTATGTAAAATTAATTTAAAGTGACGCAAAATTTATTTAAATTATCACAAAAAGAAAAGAAACCATGTGATCAGCATTTAATAAATTAAATTCTAAAAATTAATCTTTAAAAATTCACCAAAAATCAGAATATGTAGGTAAAGATTTGAAAACGATTTCATTTTAAAGGAATTTTTATGATCTTTCTTATGATATAAATTTTATAACCCTCAAATTATTATTTTAAATGCAAACTTAAAAAATGTTACAAAAACAGCTTAAAAATTTAATTTTAAGAAATCTAAGAACAATTTTTCAAAAATCTTTCTTAGTGGACCCCTACACTATAAGGAAAATCGCCATGCAAAATTTCAGCCCTTTAGGTCCAGCGGTTTGGTATTTGCGTTATCTGTCAGTCAGTCAGTCACTGAACAATTATATATATATAGATTTTCTCGGATACGAAACGAAAATTTAAAACAATAAATGAGATATCATGGAAATTTAGATCAATTATGCTTCATTTAATTTTGAATTTTGGTATTTCGAATCAAAAGAGAAATTAAAATTAAAAGAAAAGAGATTTTGAAAATATTGGGGAAGGCATATGAATGGTATAATCTAAAATGAACTTAGAGACGGTATATTATACCATGTCATATTTACGTACCTTTTACAAGGAACAAAAAGAGTCCATAAGAACTTTCTTAAGGAAAGGTAGAAAAAAACCGAAATTTTCTTCAAATGTTTCTTTTACATAGCTATACTTTTTAACAGTACAATTTTGTGTGGAATAATGGCAATTTGAAATTAGAATAAAATTTCAAAGATCTTTTAGGAAAATATTTAATAGAAAATAAATTTAATAACAGATTTACACGAAAGTCTTTAAATTCCAATGAGATATATTAAACGTTGCATATAAAAAGCTGATGTAATACAAAGATTATAGAAAAGGTTTGTAAAGTTTATTTCGAATTTAGATACCAGGCATATTAGATAAGTTATTGTGCGATTGTATAATTCCTGAAAAACATGAATAAATGATAGACCCCTAACGGGTTTAAATTTTCTGCAAAAAATTAAAAATCATTCCGACTAAAAAGAGTTTGTTTTAGAGGTCGAAAAAAATTATTGTCATTTTAGTCCTCAGAAAATTAATTTTTTTCCTCTCTTAATTTTAAATAGAGCATCTCAAAATTCTGAGATATTCAATTTCGTGATTATAGATTTTAGGGGGGAAAAGTCAATTTTCGCAGAAATCAAATGAACATAAACTATCTCCTACTTTCTCTTTTGAGAAACCGTAAGCTCAAATATCAAGTCTTAACAAGGACTAGTTGATAACCGTCAAAATATGACAGCTGGATAGTAGATAAATGTACTCTGTCTTCTGTATTATAAATACAGTGTGAAACACCGCGAAATAAACAATTTCCGCCAGGTTTAATTCTATATCTCACAAACATAACTAGAAATAAAAGTGGCAGAGAGACAGCTAGAGAGATTCCTCGGAATAAACATATTAACGTGTTTATGCGGCCTCGTGCTTAGTAAATATCTAAAGCCAGATTAAAACATGTCACTGAGCGTGCGCAGAATGCAATTTTTTTAATTGTAAATTATCGCTAATTAATAGAAATTGTGGTTACAAAAATCAAATTTGACAAATCTACAAATTAAATCTTTCGTTTAAGACCAAAATGAAGTAAATTGATGCAGTAGTTTTCTCTCACGGACTGCCCAAAAAAATCGGCTTTGCAACTTAAATATACAGATATTAAATATTTCACCACGTGTTTAATAAATAAAATTTATGAGACATCAAACTGAATTTTTATCATCGCCCCCCCCCCTCAGCAAAGCTCAGAAATTCATCTTACAAGCCAACTTATTGAACCTGCTTCCATTTTGAACCTTTGAAATCTTCAGATGCAGTCAGATTATAATTAAAGAACTAACACATCGAGAGGTGAAAAAAAACTAATTTCTATTTACATTCGGCCCGAATTATCCATCCTTTTTTAATCAAACAAATCTCCGAAGAGAAATTATTTTCTAAAAGTTGAGGCGAAGACAGTAAAGTTTACATCAAAAGACTATTTTGCGGAAATGATCATTCACAACTCTCTATGGGCTTGAGGTAACCTAGTGTTAGCGCATCGGCTCTCGGTGCTGAGGGTTTTCGGATCGAATCCCGAAAACGCTATTAAATACCTCCATGTCTAGGCCAGATATGGGCACGTTAAATCCATAAACCGGAAAGTCTCCCTATGAGGTCAGAGAGGGTGGGAGAGGGTACGATCCCCTCAGATGTCCCCCCCCCGGGGGTTGCTCGGTCGAAGTTGACTTGGCACCTGGATAAATCGGACTCCTTTTATAAGGTGCGTTTATAAATATAGCTCAGCCCGCTAGCCTATATGGACCTGGTCCGGATATACTTTCGGCCAAGGGGCATTAGAAACAACAACACAACTCTCTGTGTCAAATTGCTTGTAGAGAAAGACTAAAATTTGCTTTTTGTGTTTACGAAGTAAGTTACTCTGAGACTTAAATCCTCTTTTTCTTTATTGTGCAGCTGTTCAGGGTCGTCGAATGGTTTTCTACACAATGCCGACCTCCGTAACATCCTCCACGCTTAGGCACGTCCAAAATGGAGGTAAGGCGATTTTTTTTTCAACTCTTATCATAAGTAGAAAAAAAATTTATGAGACTTAACTTATAATAGCGTTTGAACAGTCATTTGTGTTTAACCTTTCAAAGACAGCAACTCAGACTAAATATCAGTCTCTTAAATTTCAGTACTGTCGTTAAATAGTATCTTTAAAAAATATAAAATCTGATCAATGAAAGATCTTTCAATTCGTATAAGGAAATTGTTGCAATGCTTTTGGGATTCAGTAATGAAGCATATTTATCAGCTCGAAAATTTTCATCTTATGGTTAAATCATTTGCTGTTGAGAGAATTTTTTTCTTTCTATATTGGATAGATATTTCATCTGTAGAGATCAAGTATCTACCTGTAGTCATAAACTAAAATAGTATAAGCTTGTAATCATAAGCCAAACCAAAATGATTATAAAAAGAATCTCAAATTGTAATCACAAACCAAATCTAAAACAATAATTACTAATACAGCGGAAAGTTTGGGATTTACTGGTCAGGATGTTTTGAATCATACTATAAAAAGAACATTCTGAAGAGGCATCTAAACACTTTACAGAAATGCTTCGTATTTCTTCATAATTTTATGAATTTTAATTATATTGAAAGGAAGAAATTTCCGGTCTAAAAATATAAAATGTGTTTCTTTTCTATTAAGACGATATTTTACAACAGTACGGATATAAACACTTTTTCACAGACAGCAGATTACCATTTTAATACTAATTAAACTATTCTTTTATTTCTAAAACATATCCAGGGAAATATAATTTGCAATACAGCTTTTATATTTGAAAATTTCATTAGAGAGAGTATTACATTGATAGTATACATTCGTCTTCAAATTTGTGTGATAAACGTGGACACAATAAATGTATGTTAAACAAATAACTTCCACCGTCCCTTAAATTTTTTGTTAATTCTCCATGTTAGCTGGCTTTTTCGAAGTGCTAAGGTCATTTTTTGTTCAAGGACAAAACAATAACTTTCTAGAATTTCCAGTTAAAACAACGAATCCATGACAGTGCTTTAAGGCATATTATTTTTCCCAGAAGACCCTTAAAAAAATACATTTACAATGACAAACCTAAACCCATACAAAACAAAATGTTTCCTTGTGCAATAATTGTGCACATAACTAATCGTTCTCTGATTCACTAACTACATACAAAGACCATACGAAAAAAATTTCGCTCAAAACTAGTCTGTTTCTCAGTCCTGGAATAAAAAGGAACAATAACCTTTGGTTGATCCTGGGTACTTATGTTTCTCACATCTGGACAACATGAGATTATTAGTTGAGGAAATAACCCCTCAGCATTTTCAGGTACCGTCTAGAAAAGGAAATGATGTAATACAAGAATGGCATTGCAAGCGTAGAGGAATCTAGGTGATATAATCTCCACCCCAAACACACACACACACACCACCCCCTATCTTTCTCTCTCACTTTGTCTGTGTGTGGTTTACATTTAAAACCTGTACTTATTTCTTGCACTTCAAAAAGTCTGGACGTGAAAATTTGAGATTAATATAGTGCACACACCAATAAAGCAAATTAGTTTCTGTCACGGAGAGGGAATTTTCCCCTCAATTGCGCTTAGAGGAATTCGTCTTGATGTGATATTTAGTAGGTATGACCTACTATCTCTGGAATGGTTACGTAGATTGATACTACATAAGTGACAATTGTGTAGGTTGGTAAATCAGTAAATAACAAATACCCTGGGTGCTTGCGCAGGTGTTTGTGCGTGGGAGGGGGTCGCCTTCTGCGGTCTGCTTCCACCGGTGGGGGCGAAAACCTGTAGGGCCCTGGCAGCCATGATGGGCCCCACCTGGTGCAGCGAATTCAGTAAATGGATATGCAATCAGAATTTAAAATGGCAATTAGTTCTGGAGTAATTGGGAGAGCCTTAGAGCATTAAGTCCAATTATCCTCAACATTAGCAAATGTGGGAACAAGTTGTAACCAATAGCAACAGCAATGAGTTGTCCATAAACACATACTGCTCATTACTTTTAATCTAAAAATAGTGGTCATATTTGATTTCTATTGAGGATAGTAAGCGGCCGTCATTTACTGTTTTACCTGCATCGGTTTCTAAAACAGCCCTAAAAAAACTCCAATCAGTCAAATTAATATAAAATCTGTCAGAAATTACTACAAAAAATGGCATATATAGCTCTAATAACTATATGGCTGTAAAACATTTTGTTACAGATGTATGCCCACTTTTCTGAGAACATAAAGAGGCCATATTTCAAGTTTTCTTGTTACAGGAAGCATAACGTTTACGTTTTCTTGTAGTCACAAAAGAACGACAGAAAATTTCAAGACTTCATGCAGCGGCTAAAATCATGCTTTCTTGACATTATTGTTATAAAGTTATTATATTGATGAAGGGCAGGAAAGTTCACGACTGCGTTACAGATTGGGGTAGTTATTACGGAAGGCAGAAATTTATTCTGTGCCCCACGTATGTTCGGAGTATTTGCTTTCGGAAATCTTAGAAAAGGCCATTTATCAACTACGGCTGTCCGATGAATATCAGAAAAAAAACAATAATTCTAGACTTGTCTTGTAATTTGGTTACGTAGAGAGTAATTCCTAATTTTCATGGGAACTTTACCCCCTTTGATCAGGACTTATAATCCAGACCATTTGATATTCCCTTTTCCTTTATAGAAAGCTGGAGTAGACAAAAGCCTCTTCAGTCCTACACATGTATGAGAAGCTATTGAGTATTGAAGAAAAATATTTGTATTGAAAACCAGTTTCCATTTAGGTATCGTTAGTAGCTGTACATAATTTTAAGAAAATTTCATTCAGAGGCTACTGTAACGATGTTTTAATGAATGAAACGTATTGATCTAATTACAAATCGACAGAGTTAAGTCAAAGGGATAATAATTCATTTTTGTATGGAACTTTAAGATGATGAAACTGGAAAAAAAAGTAGCAATGAATGAGTCTCACGACATTTACGCCTCTTCATTAGCACCAATAATACTTATGGACAAAGAATTGTGTTTCTGACAATTCCGATCAAAAATGGGTAGAGACAAAAGCGCTTTGTAGAAAGGCAGTAAACTCAAAAAACAAGATAATGCGAATAAAGAAACCAGGAAGACTAAATACATTCTGACAGCACACGATCAGCTGTGGAAACTGACACAGTTATTAAAACAGTTTAAGGGGTAAAAAACAGAGTTACTCTCCCTAGATATCGATTTCTCGAGCTTTAATAAACGTGGGGACAAATTTTGGTGTAAAGCAATTTACGAATACAAAAACAGCATGAATATCCTAAAGTAA
>OU015496.1:159867191-159869691 GCA_907164885.2 Dolomedes plantarius | reverse complement strand
GTTCTTATGTATCTATCTGTAGAACCATTAATTTTGTCACCATTTTTTATAAAGAATAGATCAACCTTTACACTACTTTAAATCAACTAAATCTGCTTTCGTCAAAACTTTACAATTATCTTAAAATTATTGCACATCCTAATTTCTAAATTTGCATATGATGATCTACGGACTGTCTGCGTAAGCCAGGCATCTACCAGAAGGTAGATTTGACAACCACAGTCTGAACTGACGTTTATATAAAAGTTTAAGAAGTTATTGAAGCTTATAATACAAAAAATACTGCCCCAAAAATCTAAACTAACCCTTCCTTATAAACTATACCACTTATTTGTTTTAAAGTATCCGACAACGTTTAATTTCCGCTTTCGTCTAAATTTAATTTCGAATTCCTATTTCTTAAAGAATGCGAAATTTCATCCTTTTTTTTCTGTGCGATCGTTAGAAGTGAAATGAGAGTGGTTTATAGAGAAGAAGCAGCTATCAATAGCTATACAAGTGAAAACTTTGTGATTTCTGAAGAACTGCATTGTCATCATATTTGGCTTGACAGCCCAGGGTGGACCAGGGCCTTCTGTTGAAGATTCCTCCAGGACAGCCTATTCTAGATCTGGTCTGCCAGTTCCTCTCTCAATCACTCTAAAATCTGATTCAACAGAATCGAGTTATCTTAGTTTTGGCCTCCCTCTCTTCTGACTAGCAAAGGGCCTTGAAACAAAAGTATTCTTTACTGTATTTTCTCATCCATTCTAGCAATATGAACAGGCCCTGATTTTCCATTAGGCCCAATAGGCCCGGGCCTAGGGGCCCCCCAAAATTTTTATTTAAAAAAAATTCCCAATTCAAATTTTTTAAATTTTACCATTTTTGAATAGCAATTTTTTTTATTTATCCTTTCAAATTTGATTGTTAGGTTCATCATATGTATGTTGTAGTGTATATAAAGGATTATTAAGTTTTTCTGGTTGCATTGTATTGGTGTTTTAAGGATGAAATTAATATGTTGTATTGCTTTTTGTTATTTGATAATGTTCTAGGCTTCTACACTTCAAATAGCCAATTCTTGGCAAAATGGTACTTTCACAATGATTCATAATTATTTTTTGTGTGTGTATGTGTCAATTTTGGAAATTTTACGGCCACATCAGTATTAGGGGGCCCCCCAAGTTGTGCCTATAGTCAAGAATTTTCTAAATCGGGCCCTGAATATGAAAGGGCTCAGTTCATTCTTTTGATTTTAAAACTTTTGATACTATCAGGCTCTTTAAAAAATCTATAGATTTCTGAATAAAAAAGGCCTCCGTCATAGGCCATTTTCTTTGACACCACCCAGGATGCTTCTGAGAACCTTTCTCTCGAAGACTGCAATTCTGTTTCTCCATTTTTTGTTAAAGACCAAGTTTCCGAACCATACATTAGGACCGACCTAATGATAGTTTTACAGTTAAGAAGCTTTGTTTTTCAATAAAGAGCATTGTCTTCAATAAGGAGCGAAGTCCAAAATAGGTTTTGTTGACCAGTGAAATGCGATTTTAGTCTTAAGAAATAATATCGCACATGATATTATTATCGTTTTTTGCATTAACAAATTACGGAAGAACTGATTTTTCATCAAAAATGCATACGAATTTTCTTATAAGTCAAAATATAATCAGGATATGTGTATGAAATTTTTCAGGTATGTTTCTCATAATACTAAAAATGTACTGAAATACAGAACAGGTGTATTATTTGTTGATTTACAGCTGTATAAAAAATCTCATGAGAATTTGCTGAAATTTTACATGTAATTGTGAATAATTACCTGTGTTTATTTTTTAGAATTAAAGATATTGATTAGTTCATTACACTTATGAGGACCTCACGTACATACAATAAATAGAAATTACCGTTATGCGTAATTTTTTTTCTCTTTAGAGCTAGAGCCGTTAAAGTAAAAACTAGCTGAATACCCGTGCTTCGCTACGGAGTACATTCAAATTAAATACAGCGGTCAATGTATGCAATTAATGCCTATATATATATATATATATATATATATATATATATATATATATAAAATCGTAACGGATATTTTTATAGACAAAATAAAGTAGAAGAAAATATTCAAATTAAATCTAATAGAATATACTAAAAAATATAGTGCAGTTAATAATTTTTTGGATAATGTCCGATCATCTGCCGCATTAGCAAGGAAAAATATATATATATTTTTTTGCCTATTTCGTTGTTAACTATGTGAGGCAAAATTAGTTTAAAGTATCACAAAAAGAAAAGAAACCACGTGATCATCATTTAATATATTAAATTTTAAAAATTGATCTTTAAAAATTCATCAAAAATCAAAAAATGGAGGTAAAGATTCGAAAAAAATTTCATTTTCAAGGAATTTTTATGATCTCTCTCGTGATATAAATTTTATAACCCTCAGATTATTATTTTAAATGCAAACTTTAAAGAATGTTACAAAAACAGCTTAAAAATTTAATTTAAAAAGTGA
>OU015496.1:159637191-159864691 GCA_907164885.2 Dolomedes plantarius | reverse complement strand
TGAAGAATCAGACAATAATATTGAAATTCAAACCTATTGATGATTGATTATACAGGAAAATTTTTTACATTTCAGCTCAAATGCAAGAAGAAAATCAGTTATTTTAAAATTCAGAAATTAAATAACTAAATTTGAGATTGTTAATACATTGTTTATCTGCACTACTCCAGACTTTAAAACTGTTACTAAGTGCCCATATTTCTTTTTTACTCAGAAGAGATTTACGTTATCAGTTGGAAAATCAAGTATTTTAATGTGAACACGGAAAGGGAGATGAATGCTGGGGAACACGACTCATTCTTCCCTTTTTTTAAAGTGGTCCTTAAATGGATTTCGGGGTCATCAGATAAATCTCCTTTCTTGATTATCCTGTACCTCTAGGTTCGTGAACACTAAAACTGAACAATTTTTTTTTTTATATATCTAATACATTTCCTTTGAATGTCCCCCCGTCGAATCATATCCGCCGACATGCAGAAATCGTCGTTCTTCCTGGCGAAACTTCTGTTGCTCGTTAAAACTCTAATTCAAATTTCTGAAGTGTTTTTTTTTTCCACGTGATTCCTCACATATCAGCTCTTGCACTTAACGCAAATCCTCGAACGTTGTTTTCCTCCAGAATAAAGGATCTGCGTGATCAAACCTCAAGACCTGCAGCAGGCTCTTGATTCTCGCAAAATTACATTACTCATTATATTCTGCTCACGTAGTTGCTGGTTTTCGCTTCCAAAAGCCCGTACACTGATGTTGCGTTCGGGTATAAATTGAGAATCTATAGAGGAAGGGAGAAGGGAAAAAAATGATCTTTTAGCTCCCTTAAAATACCGTTTTCGGAGAACTATATTACTATGTCATCTGATTTACAAAACACACCTTTTAACGCAGGAATTTCCGAATTCAACAGAGAGTGGAAGGAGAGGAAGAAGATGAAGAAAGAAAAAAAAAACATTGTGGGGCATGCGGGATTTCATAACTGGAGATCAACCCATTTTCGAAATCAATTTAGCGCATAAAAGCACCCGAGTTTCAGAAGTTGTAACGAAATTCTTGGGCGTCATTTGGGGGATGGCGTTACAGGAAAAGTACAATCTTTTAGAGTTTTTCCTGGGGCATTAAAAGCCATTTACAGGCAAGGCGGAGGCCCCGGCACACACACACACAGCGAGAGACAACGGAACACCGGCACAGAAACTGCAAACACGTTTCCGCCTCGCGCAATCCCCTTTTCGCGAGAAAAGAACTGTTTTACATCGCCCGACTTATGCATAATTGATAAAGACTCCCATCTTTTTGGGGCTGCAAATTTGCATCTGCCGGTCTCCTGTTTACAGCTCGCCCGTATGCAAAAGGGCTCTTGTTTACTCGGAAAACAAATTCTTCTCGGCGAAAGGTTTTTGTTGCGAACGCAATCCCATTGTTGATGGGGCAACTTTTTTTTTTCTTTCTTTTTGCCCCTTCCTTGGGAGGAAAAGGGTAAAAAACGAGGGGGCCCCCGTGAATCCTTTTGTAGGCGCGCGAGCCGCAGCTGCGAGCTTGGCTTCGGTTGATCCGAAGCTCACTTACATAATTCGAGGCGCTTACTTCGAAACTTTCTGCACACTTTTTCTTCTCCGAACCTACAGCACCTCCCCGTCTGCCCCCCTCCCCCCGTGTTCTTCCGCTCTTCGCATTCGTATAACATGATTTAGCTCGGGGGTGGGCGGGGAGGTAACGGTGGAGAGGGGTGTGGGGGGGCCAGGGAGGGAATGCCCGTTTCATATGCAGAATCCATTACCGCCAAAGCTCCCTGCGTACGCGCTTGTCATACCAAATGAAGGCTGCTTGTTGTTTTGCTTCTTTTTGCCGAGAGAAGGCAAGCCTTCCCCCCCCCCCCCCGCCATCAGCTACTTACGGCCTGAAAGGAAAGGAGCCACATTAGGGAGAACTCAGCAGCGGAGGCGGTGGCTCCACCTTTAATGAAGATTGGCAGCCCCCTTGCGCCCGGGCGCCGCGACAACTCAGGGGCGCCTGCAAATTCGATTTGCAACTTGGGCACCGGCGGCGTAATGGACTTGAAGACGTTTCATCGCACGCACGAAAAAGCCGGGGCTCGCTGCTCCCGAGTCACTCTCTCCCCACTCACCCCGCCTCGCCCGTCAGCGCAACCCCGCCCTACAACTCCCGCAATCAGTGTAGGGACCTGGTAATGGAGGAAGGTACCGGTATTACTACTGAGAAACTTAACGGATTTGATTTGGGGGGGAGGGGGCCGGGAGGAAAAGAGAGTGGGGCCTTCCTCCAGCGTCCGCCCCCTAAAAATTACTTTAGTTTCATTGTCGGTCTGCAGCGATGGCGAGAAATCGGATTAAGGAAGGTGGATGTGTAAGAGGGGGGCGGGGGGCTGACACGATCTCTTCCAATGCAATAAGTGGCCAAGCGTGTCAACGTACACGCGAGCCAACAAACCGCATTAGAGAAGTGACCCGGTCTCAATTATTTGCCTACACACTCACACAGTTCGAACCCGGGTTTTAAAGGAAGTGACGCGCTGCTAATCAGCTTAGCTTCCAAAAGCAATCCGCGGATCGCGAGGAAAGCCATTACGCTGATATTAGCAGACGACAATTGGGGTGATATTGATCTTCCAGCCCTAATCACGTTGGCGGGCCACCAGCTGACGAGGTCGCCTGCTTCAATAAACATTTTTCGGGAGTTCAATGGGTTTGTGCAGCGATTTCCTCGCCTAGGACGGGCTAAGTGAGAGGGCGCCAGTGTTCCTCCTTCCAACCCGGCGACATCCCTTAATTGCAATAACATCTGCCACGTCAAGCAGCGGGGTTCAAACAGAGATTACCCATGACCGAAGTCATATTATAAATGAATCCCACAATATAAAATTCCGGTAAAGTGATTTCACAGGTCACCCTACCGGAATATTGTGGATGAAGCTATAGATATGTCTTACCGCCGAAACGAAAGAGGGGGGGGACAACTACAGACAAATTTTCAAAGCTTTCTACTCTCAGACATGGGATTCAAAAATGTTCGAAGAATCCGAGTCCATAATCATAAGTTTCAAACTTTTGCATAAGCTCATTCGAAAGATCAGCCCATCTTGTTGATGAAATTTCCGTATATAAACATCACAAAGGAAAGTCTGTTCGTGCCAAGGAGTTTTTTTATTCATAAAAGACACATCTGTTCGCGAAATTCTGAAAATAACGTAGCTTCAAATTTCAAAGCATTTTAATGGAAGTAAGTAAACTATTGCGTACTCTCCCATTCTCCCATATTATTTTCATTATAGCAACATTTCTCCAGAGTTTCGTAACCAAAATAGCCCATGAGTGACTGGTTTAGAGCGCTTCGGTAATCTTTTGACACACGAGGGTTAGGGCCTGTTCACATAGGAGTCCGTGCGTTGCGTTAAGGAAATGATGACGTTGAGACGAAAATAAACCAATCATAGGCGATAAAAATTTCATTGCTAATCGTTTGGAGTCCAATGATTGGTTTATTTTCGTCTCAACGTCATCTTTTCCTTAACGCAACGCAACGGACTCCTATGTGAACAGGCCCTTAAAGTCATCAAAATCAGCACATGACCGAAGGTATACATGAATGAATCCTTAATCGCAAGCAGTTAAAAATTCGGTTTGGTGATTTCATCCGTTACACCCACCATAAACAAGATGGATGAGACTTTGAATATTTTTCTACTGTAGTGAAAAATGAGGAATGGATACAAAGAAGTTTGCAAAAGTTAACTGCTTTAAGATTATGATTTGAAAAACTAATCAGGAGTCTGAGTTCCAATACTTCACTGAAAATATTTTTACACTCGACGGTTCAGACCTGCTTATTAATCTAATTACCGTATACTATTACCACAATCTTTCGGTCTTGGGAGTTTGTAGTATTCAAACAGAGAACGAAATTTAAAAATAATTAAGTCCTTCAGAAGTTAAATGCATCATACCTGTAGGTAAGTAAGTTATCATTCACTGTTCATTCTACCCCCCTGAGGTCACTTAAATATAGCAACATCCACCACCTACGGAAATAAGGTTCGAGATTGATACAATCCATGACCTAAGACGCGTGGATCCCTAAACGCAGACAATTAAAATTAGGGTATAGAGACTTTTCACATCCCTAGCCAGCCAAGTAAAGCTTTCGATTTGTTTTTCCATCAAAACGAAAGATAAGAGATGAATACATCTAACTTTTCAAAGCTAATTACAATCAAACCGTAGTTTTAAAAACGTATCCGGAGTTCAAGTCTATAAGCTTCAGTTAATCGATTTTGTAAACTCTCAATCGAATGTTCAGCCTTGCATATCAACGCAATTACTTTCTATTAATACCACAACAAAGAGACTGTTTGTTCTTTGAAGTTTGTTGTATTAACCCTTCAGCGGGCGCGCCAATTTTTGGAACACCAGCAAGAACGCGTGGCACAAAGTGCAACATCTTTTTCAACCTTGATTATTCCTTTTGTAATAAACTCTCTTTTTTCGAATTGAAAATAATAATTCCGCGTTTTATGACAAGATACAAAATGTTGATAATATTGAGATATATTTATAATTAAAGGCCAAAGAATGCAGATACAATCGCCTTATTTCAAAACTGTCTGGTTTAATGCATCTAAGAACAACTTGCAAATGGATTCCTATTATGTCCAAAAACATAAAAAACAATGATCTTTTCCATCTTCGTGATATGCAGTATGCATTGTAATAGCTGCACGTTTGATCGACTACATAAACTCCTGCTTTTGCCATAATGTAATTCGGTATAATCGCTGGTTTACCACGGTTAAATCACGACTAACAATGAATGGAAAGGAATGCAAGGGTCAGAAAATCCGACCTGCATTAGAAAGGGTGTAGCTATAAATAGAAACTGCATAGAACATTCAAACCTTACATGTAAAAACAAATCATTCAAAATTACGAAAATGTTGCACTTTGTACACAGGTACACCCGCTGAAGGGTTAAGAAGCATACACTTATTCTACCTCGAAATTGCAAAAAAATTATAGTCACTCAAAAAAATAATTCACTCCGATGGAAAAATGTGGGTGAATAATAATTTTCTTTATTTTATTCCGTAAGATTTAAACATCTGGTTTTTTATTATGGAGCAAGAAATTCAGACAGACAGTCCTAAAAATGTAGTTAACCTGTACGCTACATCTCTTCAAATTTGTGATTTTCCTTTAGCTGTTCCTGTTTAAAATTACAATGCTGAGTGATAGAAATTATCGTTGACAACCGGAACAGCTGTCTCAAAATTTAGGCATATACATTGTATATATAAAGGAAATTATCAGTTGAAAATAGAAATTACCTAAATGAAACCAAAACTCAATAATTAAAACTAAAATTTCGAGTATATGTTTGAAAGAGCCTGGATGGCGAACTTTTGGCAATTTAATCTTCTGAAATTCCTCTTTTCGGGGAAAAAAGTTCCATGTCAGCATTTAAACTTATTATCAAGTACACAAGAATTTCGCTTCTAAATGCTCAAAGCATCCAGTCATGCAAAATTTTAATGCATCATAGATGTAGAAAAGGGAATTTTTATTTATTACCCGATAATATGGATTTAACGATGTCTCTATAGTTCTTGGGCAAAACGTCCTCCTAAATGCGCAGTTAAGATGTATACTCTATGAAACAGATCGGATTTTAGACGAAGTGTATCGGTGCAAAATTATTAAACAGAGTAATGGAAATTATTTTTAACAATCGGGAAATAAGTCTCAAAATTTTACTACAGGGGTTAGAAAAGTTATCATCAGGGGAAAAAGGAGTACAACTAAACTTAATCAAATTTCATTATTTTTAACTAACATTTGGGGCAGACATTAGAAAATTTCAAACATGATATTTTAGTAATTTAATTGTTCGAGATATTTCTTTTCCAGTGATACTGACGCACGATGCTAACATTTATAACTATTACTACGCACGATGCTAACATTTATAACTATTACTACGCACACCAACATTTCGGGGAGAGAAATGTTGGTGCATTACATTTTTAGGAGAGGGTCTCGTGTTTCTCCCATTTCTTTGTTTCTTATTTTTTTTTTGCCCTAAGTAACTACGGATTTAACATGAAAAAAAAATCACTTAAGGTCATTTATGACCAATTGAGCTTCCACCGCCAGAGCGTGAGTTCGAATACTAACCCTGGCATGGATTTTCCAGTGTCGTCCCTTTAAGGGAAATAATTTTTGGTCACCTATTGGGTGCTCCCATAATAAAGCAACTAGTATTTTTTTTCTTATATATGGCCGAATATCCTTTAGGTAAGGGCCTGCCGCATTGAAAAAAATATATATTTATAGACAATAATGCATTCATGCATTACACATAATTTAATATAATTTCAACGCGGTTTTACGTTTTTTACACAAACTAATCTTCCGTGAACAAATAATAAGACAGTCTTACCCAACAATAGGTATAAAGCTTTATAGGCCCGCGCCATAAAATTTTATCTTTTTATTTAGACGCATTTCTTAGTGGCGTTTCATCTTTAAATGCGTTCTCTATATGAATATCACTATGCATATAAAAATACTCCAACAATTTGAAATATTTTTGTTTTGAAATAATTCAAAATTTAAAGCATGTTTTGTTTTGGGATATATATGCTGAACCAACAGCTCTGCTCGCATGCATTTCTCCCTATTGTTAGTCGGAAAAGTTTCAATTTAATTTGTCCCGTCGGATTTATAAAAATGTCATTTAAAAAATTTTAATCACTTTCAAGCCGAAAAAGTGTTTTTCAAGGTAATTTTCCTATATTGAAAATACATTCAGAAATAGTTCTATAGTGGTCAGCGACCCTGGTGTCTCCGGTGAGGGCTCGGATTCGAATCCCAGAAAAGGCATGGACGTTCCCTTGCTGTCTCCTCGTATGAAGCAGTGTCGGCTCAGTTGTAGGGTACTCCTATAATAAAGAAGCCAAAGAATCCATGGTATAAATGGGTCAATGTCCCTAGAACAATGTACCTCCCGCGTTGGGAGAAAAATTGTTGGACAACAAGAGCTGGCTCATTGTTGGATACTGTTTAAAGTCGGACATCAAGAGCTGGCTCAAATGTGGGACTTCAATGCGTCTCTTAATGTCCAACTTTTCCACTTTCTTCTAATCATTAGATAACATTCCCATATTTGGGGACATTAAGGCTGCTTGGGACATTAAAACTGCTGTGTAGTAACCCTACTGGATTCACTCACCTTAAGGCTGCTATGTACTAAGAAAAAAAATCGTATTTCCCTTTTCCTCTTCTTGCAGACTCTCGTCGTGGGAAGAGTCCAGTTGACAGTTCAAGAATTCCACCCCACCCCCTTAGGATTGACATTTTGAGGGATTTTAATGGTTCTCTCTCTATAGGGGGTTTAAGCGCTGCCCCCCAATTTTTTTATTTTAAATATATTTTTGTCAACTATTTACAGCTACATAAATACTGATAATCAAATAAAATTGGTATTGTCAGATAGCCTGAACTTTTCTGCAAAGCGCTACAGGATTCATTTTATAAATTTCGTCCACCGAAGGAATTTATGAGCGTTTAAAACACACAATACCAGATTTTCCCCCGAATAATTTAAATTTTAAAATATTAATTGCATTTAAAAAAAACGAAAAATGTACACAAATTTAAAATTTCTTTCTCTATGACTGAGTACAATTTTTAAAAAAAAATCTTTGAATCCAAGTCGGCAATCCGTGGACAAATTTTCTCCGTAGGTTAACATTGAGCTGAGCGAATCGAATGGGGTTAGTACATAGCAGCCTTAATGTTAACCTATAGAGAAAATGTGTCCAAGGATTGCAGACTCGGCAAGATTCTTTTTATATACAAAAATTGTACTCTGTAATAGAGAAAGAAATTTTACACCTTGGGGAATTTTTCGTTTTTTCAAATGCAAATAATATTTTAATATTTAAATTATTCGGGGGGGGGGGTCAGTCCTGCGATTCGGTTAACCCCATTGTCACCATACCAATCTATGGTGGACCTCACAACATGACAGCTGGTGTTGTCGTCCTGGAAGTAACATGAGTCTAACCCGTAAAACTGCCACAATGTAGGAAGCACACTGTCATCCAAAACAGTGCAGTAGGCGTAGGCGTTTGTACGTAAGGCGTAGGCGTAGGCGTTGAGCTTGCCATGAATTAGTACTAAGTGTCCTAGTCCATACCAGGAGATACATCCTCAGACCATAATCCCACCTCCGCGAACTTTACTGTGGGCACAATGCATTCTGGCAGGAGGCGTTCTCCAGGCCGACGCCAGACTCAGTACCAAGACCCTGCCATCCGAGCGGTAGAGGGTGAGCTTTTATTCGTCGCTCCAGGGAACCTGTTTCCACGGCTCTACGGTCCACTTTCGACATGCTTTGTACCATATTAACCGAGCAGCGCGGTTGGACATTGGAATCAAAGGCTTATGGGCGGCAGTACGACCATGAAAACCAAGCAGATGTGCTTCCTTACCGTTGGTATCCATCACAACACTCCCGGATGCCTGTTGAATCTCCTGGAGTATGTTGGCCATTGGATGGGTGCGGTTCTTCCGAATTTCTCTCGACAGCACCCGTCGGTCTCTATCTCCCAGTTTCGTGGGTCTGACGACTAGAGGCACATTCCGACAATCACCGCTCACCTTCCACTTCTGAATCGCATAGGCCACTGTCGATTTTGGGTAATTCAGCTCGCTAGATATGTCCGTTAAGCATTTTGTGATACCCGACGATTACACCTTTCTCGAAATCAGATAACTCTACACTTCGTGGCATCTTGCATACTACTAATGCCAATGTTGTTTCCTACATGATATTTAACGGCGGAGGACGTGACGTATATCAGGACCGTAGATATCGTCATTTGCATGAGTGTCAAAATACTTATTGGTAGATAGTGTATGAAGTTAGAGACAAAATATTTGTATTTATGCCCGTATTCCCCAGGTTTGTTGAGCAGTCATATATTTAGATACTTCATGATTTTTAAAGTACCTTGAATGCTCGTTTTGCGTGTATTAAGCTTTTATGAATCATTCATAGAGGAAATCACTCGCAATGTTCCCCGAACTGATGAAGAACTATATTCATTAATTCGAAACTAGCTGACATTCTTACTTCTTATTGTTTTTATTTCTAAGTACATGAGTGTCTGGTAAAATGATCAGAATACAACAAATAATTTTTAGCTATTTTTTATCTCAACTTCAAAACATGATCGAAATTATCCTTAATGTTATCCCTCCTTCAAATATCCAGTCCACAATAGATAGGTATACGCTCTACTTTTTCAAATTGATTTTTCAAGTACTTTCTTTTTAACCATATTGACATTAGGAAAATATTTCCCTATAAAGTTTATATATTACATAAACTTATTAATTTATGACAGACCTGAACATACACAAAAACAATGAAATCTCTCTATGGCGGCCAGTCATGGTTCCGAAAAAAAGTAGCCGTTTTGAGGGGTGGCCGGATAGAGGTGATTCAATGCATATATACACACACACATCTGTGCGCTGAGGACTTTCACAAACTTGCTTCTGACTCCCATGTTTTCTAATTCTTTTCGTTCCAGGTCTGGTTTCAGAATCGCCGCGCCAAGTACCGCAAGCAGGAGAAGCAACTCCAGAAGGCACTCGCAGCGCCCTCTGTGCTCCCGACCTGCAACGGCGCCATGATGCGGAACATATACCCCACCGCGACCGTCGCCTCCAGGGGCTACCAGTACCCGCCGCCCAACGCCATCAACTCCATGGGCGGCCGCTACCAGCCCATGGCCTCCAGCTACCCGCCCATGGCGGCCCAGCCTTTCTCCATGGGGCACGCCAACCCCAACATGGCCGCAGCCATGAGGCAAGACGCAGACGAGGACTGGTACAACAAGAGCTTCCCCGCCCTCCGTATGAACACGACGCCCCACCCGAACCTCTCCGCCGCCCCCATGCTCCAGTACCAGACATAATGAACACCCGGAGGACCTCGAAAGCGCTCGTTCTCGATGGACACCTGATGCACGCACCCCGCCGGACGACGGTCTCGTGCGTGTGTGCGGATATTTCTCGGTTTCTTTTTCTCGGAGGAAAGAAGTTGGATTTTAATCAAACGCACTATCTGCTTCTGAAGCGAGCAGCTCGCGAACGCCACCAACTCGAGTTGGTAACTAGTCTGAACTGATCTGATCGACAAGGATCAAACCAGTATCGCGTCCTGCTGCTGCCACCTGTACAGACTGAAACGCGATGGACGAAGGGATTCTACACTATTTCACGCGACAAGGAATGGTACTTGCTGACATGTTGTTAGATATGTATTTGGACCTCTTTCAAGCAACAAAAATTTTCCTGTCCAGATGGGTCACGCAGATAAAGTACCGCGCTTACGCCGTCACGTCAAGGACTGGTAATACCAAAAAGCGCCAACATCTTAGCCAATGCAAAGAAGGCCACAAAATGTGGTCCTGCTGAAGTCCTTGTAGTTGGTGTTCGGTTGATTAGCTGCAAGTGTTAGTATGATCTGGTTGATGAAAGCTCATCAAGCCGGAGCCTACTGCTAAAAGATGACTATGAACGGTTTAAAACTCCTCCCGTACAGAAGTTCCCCATCACCCCTCACAATAGCTATTAAAAATGAGGATTCGAGTTAATGTAAAAATGCTTGTAAATTCTTTAAAAAGAGATTTGCAGAAGATCGTTTCTAAATTGGAACTTTTGTGCGATTAGAGGAATCTGTAACATATACCTCTACAAACAACGGTTCCTGTTTTCATCAAAATCAAGATATGATCTCAAAATTGAGTTTCTTTTTCTGTGATCTCTGAACCTAAATAAGTATAATGAAAAAAAACAATTGGCATCAATAGTTTTGCTTGAAATTAGTAAGGATTTTGGAAAATCTTGATCTGCGTGAAATCACTGAAGGAGGGCAGAGTTAACCATATATCAAGTTTAATGTATATAAAATAGGTTTGTTCCGAGAGATCGTGTTGAATCCCACGCGAAACTACTAAATGTATAAGTGCAACTGAGCTTAAACTTGTAAAAAGAATACTCAACTTCTCTATGTACTTCACACGTGTAAGAAATAACTCTAGAAGTACTCTCACCTAAAGGCGAGCGCAGAGCTCTGTATAAAGTTATCGTCTACATCCTCAAGTCTGAATTGCAATACTGGCTATTCTTTCAGAATTTTATACTCCTTGAGATTCGTTTACCATTTTCCTATATAGCGGAGAAAACTACCTGAGCCGTGGAATTCATTCTTCGCAAGGCGGGAGTGAAACGCAAACTTCGGCAAATACATAAAGAACCTTTCCCAAGAATTTTTGTACCCTTTGCTATTTCTCTATGGAACATGGAAATGTAAAAAAAAAATTAACAATCATCTGGACTTTCGATGCGTATGGCATACAAAAGTTTCTTAACGCATACTGAAACTGTATTTTGTGTTTTAAGAGTATTGTAATTTAATCGCAAATAGTTTTAAGATCCCTTGCCTCAGAATTTGTGACTTTATATTTAAAAAATAAAGTAAATTGCAAATTATAAAACTGTATAAAAAAAACGCCCTAAGGTGTTATTGATTAAATTCATTAGTTTTTCTTCCACTGTAAAACGTCGCCAACGCATTGATGTATTACTCATTTTTTTTTCTTTCTTTTGTTAAACGTCTCCAAGGCATTGCTGTAACACTTTTAATGATTTTGTTACACTTAAGAAAGGCACACAAATTGCTGTGAAAGTTATAACAACAGTAACTTAGTGCTAATACTATTTTATAGAAAATGAGTTATTGATCAGTTAATAATACCATTTACGTTAAAACAGCATTATTATCTACTTAAGAAATCTCTAAGAAACAAGGGCCTTGGATTAGGTATAGGCGAAAATAACATCATCTTATACTTGAAATATCTACCAATTAAAGCTCTGAAGGATGCAAATACACATAACGATGACGTCATTTTCGCATGCCCCCTAGATTAAGGAATTTATTGTCTAATGTTGTTTTTTCAATGATAATGCTTCAAAAAAGAATTTCATAAAAAGTGTTACCTTTGCGAAAACTTCTTTATTTGTTGTGTATATATATTTTATATATTTATTTATTCATAGTTTGGTAATATTGCAAGAGCTAATCTATCGCACAATATGACACTCCAGTAGCTCAAATTTTAAAATGAATTACTGATTGGTGAAACCTTTTATACAGTCATTATAAATAAACTTTTATCTATTTTTCTCTCTAACTTAAAAACGCATTGCATTAAAACAATTTTAATAATTCACACTCTTAACTAAAGACAGTCAAAGCATACCATTATTTATCTATGAATTTCATTACTAAATGCTTCAACTTATACTTCAACTCTTTATAAACAATAGAGATAACCGAAATTAACAATATATATATAAAATTTTCTTTCCTGGTGTTTCCAAAATTGAATCCGTGACTCCCCCCAAAGAAGAGAAAAAAAATCTGAATCAACAAGTTTTTTTTTTTTATTTTTAAGTTCAACTGAATTTGAAAAAATTTTGGATTAATACAAATGGTACTCCTTAAACCAGTAAAAAAAATATTTCTTTCCTCCATTGTACGAACTAAAAATATCATTTTTAAAGTCCGACTAACTTATCAACTGCTCTGCATGGCTGTTACGCCCTAAAAACCACCGATGAACCCAAAGATTGTTTATCCTAAAATAAGTTTTCAAAACACAAATTTTTAAAAAATTGCATTACCTGATAAATCAGTCAGTAATTACTTATTTTTCCCAACAATTGTTTTTTCCATTCCGAATTTGTCTGTTCTGAAACATGAAATTTGAATGTTATAATTTCAGTTTCCAAGTAGAATGTCGCAATATCCAGAGTAAATCTGGATCGAAATCTGTTTTGGAAAAAAAACTACAGATATTCATAATTTCATCATCGGTTTTAAAAGCTAAATTTAACAACTTCGCATGCATTCTTAAAGCAATTTTTTTTATAGGAACTACATTTCTGAATTCTGTTTATTTTCACTGCTTTCGGGCAATAGAACAATATTAGATCCAAATCCGCGTGCTTAAATCAAAATGATTAACGAAGTGAATTTAGTTTCTAGGATTCAAAACGGAAATAAAAATTCTATTGTTGTTGCGATCGATCTGCGCTCTACAGTATACGGGACTGACTTTATGGCCAACCTTATTTCACATGAATAAAACTGATAATCAATTAATCAATTTATGGGCTACATATACATCAGTTTAGAAACATGTTAAACCCGCTTAAGTATAGAAGCATTATTGTACTGATCTGTTCAAGTAGAACACTTTCCTGATTAATAAGTTATAAATACAAACACAATTTCTCACCTTCGTGAACAAATAGTTGGCATTTTCTTAACCTTTTAACTGTCGTACTCGAGATAGTCTCGACTGTCCACGGCACTCGTGTTCTAAAATGTCGTGCCCGAGACAGTCTCGGGGTAGATTTTTTTCTCGCATCTTATTGTCAAACCCGAATCTATCTCGGGACAAGTTGATTTGGACTTTATTCAATAGATGGCAGCACTAGTATTCTATATCGGAGCTCCGCAACCTTTTATCTTCCACGGCACAACAACGTTTTTTTTCGATAATTCCGCGGCACACCACATAAAAAAGCTTGCAAATATATAAATTACAATTAATACGTATATGTTTTTATTAGATAAAAAAAGCACAACAAAATAGCTCTATGCATCAAGATAATTATAATCATTTAAGTTTTATATAAATCATTTTGAACTGTACACCAACACAAGAACAAAAATATAAAATTATAGTTTACAAGTAAAAAAATTTCCTCTTTAAATTTTTATATTAAAATTTGTTTTTTGGTCTTTACTTAAGCCTAATAAATCAAAGTTAATTTAAACATAACTAATTTATTAATGAGATATTTGAGATTATTTTGATAAATGTGCGTTTTATATTTGCACGTTTTATATTTGGCTCTATAATAGAAAGAGCTACAGTTCATGGTCAAGGCCCTTTAAATATGATCGTTTGTCATTTTCAATTAGAACCAGTCTCGAAAAACTTTGTTCGCATAAGTATGTCGTCAAAAATGGGAGCAAAATTGCAATGGCCTTGTCAGAAATATGTGGGTATTCTTTCTTAACTGAAATCCAGAAATAGGACGCTCGAGCATACATTCAATGTATGGCTAACAACATTTTTTTTGTGTATAATTTCGACCCAGAAAAATTACATATTGACAAAAAGTTAGAGGAATATTTTATTTAGAAAAATTTCTATTTAATTCGGTGGTTAATATTTTTATTATCATAATCGATAAAATCACCGGGCCGCAGTCAAGATCACCTCGCGGCACACTAGTGTGCCACGGCACAGCGGTTGCGGAGCACTGTTCTATATCATATCTTTGGAGGTCAATTTTTGCTTTATTCAGTAAGAGCAGTTTATGTACGTTATTTTGAACTAAACAATTGATTTTTGCAATAAAAAAATTGACATTTTCCGTACCAAAATCATCAAAATACCTTGACAGTTAAAAGGTTAACGTACCAAAAGCTACTTGGAATTATTACGCCATTATGAACACGTTCCTAATGTTATCTATTACTAGGATTCCTTATCAACGAATTTTGGCAAAAAATGTTTGATAATGAATCCTAGTAATATTTGGCGACATATCAACATACTTTATTAGCCACGAATCCTTAAATTCGTTTTTATCAATAACTTTTCCCACCTGATTTGAACTTTCTCTACTAAATCTGTTAACACCTGAAACTAGTTCAATTACTATATCATGATAATGTATATAAAAAGCATAATCCCAAGTCAGTTTAAAAGTAAAATTAGGTTTAGGTATCTTAAAAATCCCCTTTATTAATCTTGAGGATTTTATATCCTTCGATCAGAATACGTGACTCCCCAGGTGAAATATTATGTATTCAACGTTTTATGTCTTAAACAATGAGAAATTCCGTTAATCTTCATAACTCAATGATATTTTCATATGTTTTAGCCTCCACCAATAAAAATTGTCTTTTGCCATTTTAAATTCTTATCAAATTATAACTGACTGAATGCAACCTGTCCGCCATCAAATCTACATCGAATAGGCATAACAAGGGCAAAAGAAGAAAACGTAGTTCGTTAAATTTGACTAAAGTAAAGGAATCTTTGTTGTGCTTCAAAGTAAGGAGTTCAGCTTGTTTGTATTATTTTTTTTTTAATTCTTATTTTACCGAAAAATAAACCAATCACTTTAAGGGTATGAAAATCCACCCTTGACAGCACAAGATCCTTTATCAACTGTAGAAATTGTCCAGATACCCAGCATTCTCCCTATACAGCCCACAGGCGACTGATCTTTTGATTCTATCAAAGACTTTTTCTTCTGCACTATTCGTGGACACGACAACAACCGGAAGATAATTTTAATAACATTACTTAATTTTAACTATTTTATATCTTCATTTTCAAAACTTTTAAGAGCAAATAGAACTCGCCAACAGTAGTTGGTTTCGGTAAAAATAGCCAAAGTCGTGATTCAGATCTCATTAACCTACAAACAACAAAGTCTATGGCGACCAAAGTAATGCATCTTAAAACAGTGTAAAAACAATTATACCAATTTTAACTAATTTTTTACCAACTCCTACTTATTTAATCAGTTGTGACGTAACACAAACAAAAACGCATCATTTAGTTCTTTTTTCAGACTTCAAATGTATTTTTATAAAGTTAAGAAAAAACTTTCGACTAAAACAAAGGACAAAGTATAAAAATTCAAATTTTTCGTCAAAAACAAGTTTCTGAAACAATGCATATATTCTTGTGGAAACATGTAAATTATCATTATATATATATTTATCATTCTATATAGTATTTTCTAAGAGTTATATCATGTTTATCATAATCGTACATTTAATATGATATCACAGTACTCTAACCTTTTTTGGTGTTCATTTCATTTGCATGGTATGCATCATAGATTCCTAACAGGGTCAGCATAATCTCTACGCCATTGGTTAGTAGATATATTGCAAATCTGCACCATTTACCTAAAAATATGTTTCACTATCTAAAAATCTTTATTTTTAAATTCTTTACTTTTACCTTAACTACAATAATGCAGACGAATACTTTGATTTCAAATATGAGTTGTTCATAAAGTTTCTTACGGTTTAAAAAAAATTCCCGAAAGATATATTGCTAGGAAAAAGCATTCTGTTTCCTTTTCAGCGTTAAAAGAATTCGTTGTATCAGGAATACCATTCTTTTGTCCATGGACTTAATGGATTTTTACGAGGAAGTGCTCCTTCCTGTTTAAAATCTTCGCAAATTTGCAAACCCATTGTTAGAAGGGGGAGGGATATTTTCATGTTGTTCGTCATATCATCCTACCATTCCATTATTCAGCGAATTCTCCATCAGGGAATTGAAAGATTCCTACATGGAAGTAGTCAGTCAGGTTAAATATATCCGAGCGTTTGCTAACCAACTGTTATCAAGAGAAGTGGACCCATTCTAGAACCATTCAGAGCTCATTCTAGCAAGGGAAAAGACTATATGATTTATGTTCCAAATTGAAAATATATATATTTTTTTCGGCGTACTGGTAGCGCCACCTGGCTGCTTCGCGATGCAGTGTATTTAGTTAGTACACTTGGACGGATAAAAGCCTGACGCTTGAATTCTTGGTGATAATATATTTCTTGAATTTCTTCAATGTATTTATCATTCGATGCAGCAGACAGAGAGAAAAGGATCTGAAGGCCCTGATTCGCCAAGAACTTGGTGGATTTCTAGGAAGTTATTCCTTTCGAGAAATACTTCTCAGAATTTACTTAGAGCTCCTAAATATCAAGGCAGATTCGCGAGTCTCCATTTTGTTTCCAATCTCGCCAAAACCTCAGCCCGCAATTGCCTTTGTTATTGCTCCTACACCAGTTTGAAAAGCATTGATGTTAAAACTTACCTATTCGGATACTTACAAATTCAATTACCTTTTTGTCTAAATTAATGGGTTGATACATAGATGCCGATGTATAATTATAGAAGGGACAAAGGCCGATTTGGGGAAAAGTTCTGACCATAGGCGTATCGTCAAGGGGGCACGGAGGGCACGTGCCCCCCCCCCCAACTTAATTTGAAATGGATTAAAACGTTAATAGAAGTTCAGTTAAAATCGGAAAATTGTAGAAAACTTTCAAGAAAGTTGGTTTTTTCCCCCTTTTTCCAACTGTGAAATTGAAGATTCCAATTATGTCTTTAACCTTAACATAGTTTTTAGCAATGATGTGATCCATAAGAAAAATTCGATGCTATATATTTTTTCTCATTTTATTTGTATCATATTTATGTTTCTTATTGTATAACTTTTGAATACTACTCAAACATCAATTCTATTGTTATTCAATTGAAAAAAAAATCATATTATTTCATATTTTAACGACCATCCGGCTTTCAATGCGCTGAAGAGGGCCCAACTGAATTCACTTCGTGCCCCCCCCCCCCCCAAAAAAAAAAAAAAAAAAAAAAGTTTGAAGCACGCTAAGCCTATGGTTCTGACTAACAGTTCTTCATCAAGAACCGTATAAATTACTAAGTGGATGAGCTTTACATTTCTGGTAATTGAGTTTTCCTAGCTCATTATTACAAAGAACTAAAGCGTAGGTTATGATATGTACTAGTGAAGATAAGTATTGAAAAATTGAGGGAAAATCTAGGGGTTTTTCATACTTGACTACTGGAGAAAATATTACTATTTTTTACTACCGAATTTTACCCAAAATATTTAAAAAGTATAAAGAAACTTTCTGAACAACCTGTATTCAGATTGAAAACATAAATAATAATAAAAATAAACAGATAGAAATAAGAAAACGAATATTTAAGAATGGAGTTCTGTTGAAAACGAATAACTTTCAGAGTTTGGCTTTCGAAGGCCTGTCGTTTACATTTTTGTGTAGTGCATGTGTACAGTACAAATAAATTATCTGATAAATCAGGTGTAGTAGATTCAATTTTTCAAAATGAATAATGATCATAAAGATCAAAGGAAACTGAAAAAGCCTTTAATTTTCCATATTTAAAAGCAGAATAAAATTATGCTTCTGATGAATATCTAAAACAAGGTTTCAAATGATGCGGTGTCTCATAGTCTTATAATTTACTTGCTTATCATCTTAACACTCAGCAAAAATTAGAAATGCATTTGAAGAGTCAGAAGATATATAAAATATAAAAATATTTGTTGGTTTCTTTCAAGTTATTGTGTTCAAAATGTTACCTCATATTTCGAGAGAATTTTCTGTTAATTATTTTTTTATTAATTTTATTTTTTTAAGCGGAGGCACTTGTCGTTCTGTTAATTATAGAATTATATGTCAAAACAAAAAAAAAGTATCTCTTAACACGTGCAGATTTCAATATTATTTTAACATTATCAAAAAAAATTTTCTTTACTAGAATTAAGTAAGCACATAATACTAGCATTTGGAAATTCAGCTGTCAATATTTTTAATTATGTAACTCAATTATATTTTTTCTTTATCATCTGTCTTAGATTTTTCGAAAATTTTGATTTGACTTATAAACTTTCGTAATAAATGCTGACCCAATTCTTTGATGTATCACGCATAGACTACTAAATCATCCTTTTTTTTTCTACTAAAAATGCCAAAATTTTTTTTAAGAAAACTCTTCAAAAAAGAAATGTTCATGTCATGTATGCAAATCATTTCAAACGCTTTTAGATTAAACATCCAATATTTGCTCTAGGTTTTTCACGATAATTTTTTTATTGCGTGAAAGATATACCTACTTTTTTAAAAAAAAGGATCGATTAATTCACTTCCTTCCTCTTGGAAGGAATGTAAATCCAAATAACTGAAATCATTTTATGCAAAAATAAAGAAGGAAAATATGAGCAAGCCTTCACGACAAAAATAATTTGCGTTCAAGTTTTCATGTAATTTACGGAAACGCCGCTCAAATTTTCCTTCTCAGCTATGCAAAATTATTGTAAATCAATCGCTTCATTTTTTTTAAACCTCCTGTTGTATTTCAAATGTGTCTAGTCAATAAAATATCTGTAATATAACCATTAAAGGATGTGTCGCTTCATTACTTCGATCATATTTATGGACGCTGAACATAACTAGTAGGAGTAAATTCTTGACCGTCGTAACGTGCTGGGTCATACATTATTCAAAAGTTATGCAGAATCAAAGCTAATTTTAGTAATGCACTGATATGATGGCAGATACACGTGTGAATCAACTTGTGTTATTCATTACTGAAGCATCCGAACTAATTATTCCTGATCAATCAAAAGGACAGTCAAATCTAGGATATTTGGGTAGATGGCCTCATGTAGCGTAAGCTTATATTAACCCTTCAGTGGGAGCATCCGCCTCTCTGGCAACTATGTTTTCTTTATTCAATATTGGGCCTCCACCCTTCTACCTTGGGTACTGTGAGTCTACACCTGCTTCAGTCTACATCTTATCTTCAGTGTGGAAGGGTGATTCGTGAAGCCAGCCTTCTGTGATTCAGGCAAAAATTTGATTAATCAGAACAAAAATTTTAAAATCCCAACTCAATCACTCGTTCGACTAATTAAATGCCTCTACACAACGAACCGTAATATAACTTGTGATAATTGGTTCTATTCAATAGAAGCTGGTCAAGAATTAAGGAGAAATGGTTTGACGATTGTGGCTACCATGCTACCATGAAATGTAATAGACCACAAATACACTCTGGATTTCTAGTTAGGAATACCTGGGAAAGAGATATATTCCATCTATATATGCCTTCCAGGCAGATGTTCACACTAAGCTGGAAAAGAATCATGTTCCCAACGAAGGGGTACGATCAGTGGCGTAGCTGCATATTCAGCGCCCTGGAGCAAGTAAAATGGGTGCCCCCACTTGTTTCTTGGAAGAGTTCTGGCGAAATTTATTTTCTATCTACTCTTATTTCGATTTAAAACCTTACTTAATAACAATTTATTTGAAATTCAAGACATTGTAACAATAAGAAATTCAGTTTAATAAATATGAATATAATAATAAAACAAATTATAATTCTTATGCTGTTAAAGTTCTAATATTGCTGTTAAAGTACGGAGTACCCACTAATATTTACTACGTATTTTATAAACTCTGTTGACAAAATTTACTTGAGCATGTTTAGTTTGCACATAAAAAAAACCTTCAAAATTGTTGTTTTCTCACTTTCTCGTTTGCAAGTCGGTCAATCATTTTCTCCAGATCAAGTTGACAAGCTATTGATCTTTCAACTGATATCGCGGCCAAAGAGCTAAGACGGTGTTGTGACATATTGCTTCTTAAATATGCTTTGATTAATTTCAGCTTTGAAAAACTTCGTTCTGATGTCGCTGTCATCACCGGTAAAGTTAAAAAAATCATGCATGCTGTAATAATGTCAGAGAAGCTACTTCAGGCTGCGGTGTGAATTAAAAGTAGTTCAGGAACTTCGAGTTTAGAAGTCATTGATCCGTTCTTAATTTTTCTTACAATTTAAGATGAACTTGAAAGAAAGTTTTAGAAATGATTAGTGATGCTATTTATGTGAGAATTTTTTAAAATATTTATAAACTGATAGACAATATTTCCATTTAGACTTAGTCGGTCATAAAATTTTAACTTCTCTTTAATTTCGAATGTTTTGACTAAACGTAAACCTGTTCTGAGTTTTTACAATTAACTTAATATTGAACCATAATTTTACTACTAATAAAATTATATAATTGCTTCTATTTTTGCCCGAATGCAACTATTTTTTTTCAATCGTTTTCCTAACTAAAACTTATTTTATCGACAAAACTAGAAAAGTTTTAGGTAAAACTGAAAACTGTTACTACAATTTAGTTTAATTTCTATTTATTATGATTACATTTTGGAATTTGGGTGCACGTTGCCCCCGATTAAACACGTAATTGATTTCGGTGGTGTTAACGGGATTCAAATTCAATGAATTATGATAGTTATGCTAATAACAACACAAAAATAATTGCATCTGTTCATTTCTGTTCATTTCTGTTCATTTGCAATGTTATTGCACCGGGCGATGGCGGAATGGCCAGGGCGCTGGCATACGGTACCAAAGTCTGTGGGTTCGAATCCCACTCTTGGCGTGGATGTGTTTGTAGCTGTTCGGAATCGGTTTTAAGCAGTAGTCCCGGTCTAATATGCCCTCTTGTAGCAAAAATTGACCGTAGTTCTCCAAACCAAGCAATATTACTGCATCTGATTTGCACTAATATTGCAAGTGATTGAAAATCAATAACAAATTTTACATTTGCTCATATGTTTTTGTACTTTTCAGTCTTTTTAGGTTAACTTAAGTAAAGTTTAACTAATTATTCATATTACTGAACACTGCTTTGTCTACAAATATTATTTATAACATTACTCTTCCGTTTAAACGCAGAATAGTGAAACTGGAAGTACTTTAATCTGTCATACGCAATACTAGTTTTAATATTAAGTTGATTTCTTTCCTAAATAACGTGTTACATTCTGCTTACATTTATCATTCAATAGATGTAATTGAAAGGATTCAAATGTGCCAACTGTTCCGAAATACGGGGAGTTTTTCCAACAAAAATGTTAAATGCATGTATACTCCAGGTATTTTGACTAATGGAAAAGCAGTGCTGAAATGCGTTTTCAACGAAATATTTCTTCTCTTCCTCACTTCTATTAACGAGAAATTCGTTTTAAAAGAAATAAGCTCAGGAAACCTCAAATCTTCAAGGAATTGCTCAGATGATTGCAGTAAACTTTGGGGCAATATTGCAGATATTTTGAATTCTAATTCCGATTTTAGTCGGATGAGTTATTTACCCAGGCAAACGCAGAATCACCCTAACATAATTCACAGAGTGATCTTATGTTATCCCTCACACTATAGAACCAGATATAAAAAAGTTTATATTTGGCACTCGTGGGAATCACCGGATACATGTAACTTCTTTGCAGTAAAACACAACTTATAATATGTATTGAAAGTGCCTATACTAGTGCTTTTAAGCATTCTTAGCAATCATCATACATTTTTATAGGTTTATTAGAGGTATATAAAGCGTTAAATTTAAAGTGAAAATTTTCTGAAATTAAAAATTATGGTAAATCAAGTACATTCTAATATATTTAGGTACTTACAGTTTTATTTACTTAAAAATATTTCATTTATTTTTTGTATCTTTTATAGAAAATCTGACAAATCGAAATTATTTATACAAAAGTTTTCACAAATTTTTATTTCACTCTTTCAAATTTTGCGCCCCTCATGATTCGTGCGCCTGGAGCACTTCGCTCCAACTGCTCCACGGTAGCTACGCCCCTGGGTACGATAACCCAACCACACCCAAGCAAACCTGTATTCATGATCAAAAGTTTGGTCCGTTTCAGAAAGTATCCAGCATAATGGACTCAGCCTGGTGGTGACTGTTTAAATCTGACCGTTCAAAGGACGGTCGAAATTGCAATCGTTTTGAGATGACCTCGTGTAGCTTATGCTTGTATTAATATAATCTATACTAATATATAAAGAGAGAGAGCGGATTTTGTATGTGGAGGGTAATCTCTGGAATCATTGCACCTATTTGAAAAATTCTTTCACTATTTGTAAGGTACATTATTTCAGATGGACATAGGCTATATATTATGTATATCTGATCAGTAGAATTAAAGTTAGGGGCCTAAATGTTGAGCTCATGCTTCACCTTTACAACTTTTCCTTTGTCAACCATAGTCAAGTAACCATAGCAACACATCAAACTACATTTTCATTTATTATCAGTAAAACATTTAATATTTTGAAGATTCAAGTGGAAGAGGTATTGATAAATACAAAAAGGATTTTTGAAATTGGCAACGTTTAAGGGTTTATTGAAGAAAATTACATTTGGAACTATGCTTTTAATTGGAAATTTAAAGTAAAAAAAGATTTACAATTTATTGGCTATGAACTGTAAATTTATTGGTATAATATTACAGAACTTTATTTAACTTATAAACTTTATGTTTTTTAATTTATGTACAATTTTATGCTCAATTTACGTAAATCGAACTTGAATTATTGAACTTTATTCAAAAATCAGTGTGTTTCATTGAAACTGTGAAATTTATTGATTATTTCAAATAGGCCTATGTTTGTTTCTTTATAAGTGAAAAAGTGTTGCTTCAATTGAGCTGAAATTTTGTTTAGATATAGTTGGTAGTTCAGATTAAAACATAGGCATATTATTTTTTTAAAATCGGGCCCCAGAGTTTTATTAATTAATGTTTTAATGATTTTGCCCCTAAAAGCTGCTTATTTCGACAGCTTCCGCGGCTGTCCTCGCTGACAGCGAGACTACGGAGCCGAATTGTACCAAAATCGGCACGCGGGTGGCCCCGGACACGATTCAGTGCCTGGCGTAGCCAGATTTTTTAATTTTTAACCTTAAAAAAGTTATTAAATTTTTTGTGCTAATTTTGGTGCTTTTTTGTGTTTTTTTTTTTTTTTGTGTGGACTATGTAGCGGATAGGCTATGGGGCCGAATCGTATCAAAATCAGCATGCGGGTGGCTCCCGGCCAAATTCAGTGCCTGACGTTACAGTTTCCTATAAAAATTTCTTTTGCCATCACCATCAACAAATACCAAGGTCAAACATACAAATTTATTGGACTTGACTTACGGGAAGATTGCTTTACTCATGGACAATTATATGTTGGTCTCTGTAGGTCAGGAAATGCGGAGAATCAATTTATTTTAAAACCTCAGAAAAACGAAAAATGTGATATACCATGAAGTTTTAAAATAAATTATACCTACCTAATATCTACTTAAGATAGATAATTGTTCAACCCGGACAAAGTCGGGACGGGCCGCTAGTTATCAATAAATGGAAACGTATAAAGCACAAGTCGTAGAGATCCTGAATATCAAGGCTGATGCGTGAGTCTCCATTTTGTTTCCCAGTCTCACCAAAAACAACACCACGCATTTCCCTTTGTTACTGCTCCGGCGACAGTTTGAATAAACATCGATGTTAAAAATTACTTATTCTGCTACTTGTGAAGTCGATTACCTTTCTGTCTAAATTAATGCCATAATATATACATGACGATGTATAATTCAAAATGAAAAGTCTTTTAATTTATCTATATTAATGCGCAATTATAGAAGACGTAATACGAATCTGAGGATGTGGAGATGCATACAAGCTTAAATTTCATTCTCTTATGATTATTAAAAATTTAATGGAATATATTAATTTTTTCCAAATCAGGTAATTTAAGGAACACTCAGAGAGAAAAGATACGGTTCAATAAGCACTGGATAAAACGGTGACTTCACTTGGCGATAATGGGAAATCTACTTCGATATATAGGATTATGTATCACTCTATTAGGAGGGCACTCTGGTTGTCTTAAAGCGACGATCAGAATAAGCTGTTGCCGAATCGTATTTCTCAGAATTGGCTGAATGTTTATCAAGGTGTCTTATTTCTGAGAACTGCCTGAATTTTAAGGAAAGCATGCAATCATTCCTTTGTCGCCAAACAAGAGATGACATCATGATCGTTTTACCATCGGCTATTGGTTTGGCGCAGAGGGGTCGCCACATCTGGAAATTCATCGTTTAAATGAGGGACCTTCCCAAGTGATTCTAGATTTTCTTGAATTTTCTAAGGCAGGGGTGGGATAATAGCGGCCCGCTACTGATTTTTTTTGTGGCCCGCCAAGACATCCAGAAAAATCCGGACTGCCAGAAAAACTGCCAAAGACAACCCAAAAACTCCAAGACAGCCAGAAAAACAGCCAATATTTTATTTAATTTATATTTATTGGTTTTTATGATACATTTCATACCTTTTCTGAAATGCAAAGTTAACTAATAAATGCAATAATTTTAAAAGGTGCGGCCCTCCGCTAACCTCCGCTTACACAAAGTGGCCCCCGGGCCAAAACAATTGCCTTCCCCTGTTCTAAGTCTTACAATCCAAAACTATCTAAGCCTGTCGGGAATGTCTTACGGTTTTATCGTTAGACTACAGTATTTAGCCAATACGTATGTAATCAGTAAGTATCAAAAAATTAACACATAATTTATTTTTTTCCAGAATTTCCTTGTCATTGATGGCAACTGATTTATATCTTTAGCATTGAACGTAGTATTCAATAGTTTGGAATGTAAGTTCATTCGTCTGTTACACGAAAACAGTTAAGTATTAATGGCATTGCGATGTTATATGTAAAGCTGTTGGGAAAGTGGATCTTCCGTGTAAAAACATAGGGAACCACCAGAGAAACTGTGAACAAGGAAAAACGGACGGTTTAAAGCCTGAAAAAGCCAGCAAAACACTGTTTTTACAGCATATGACAATTTTTAAGGTTAGACATTTGTTAGCCGCTTAAAAATGCACGTTATAATTACCACGGAGGAATATTTTCGACGGTGTCGAGAGTAGCCTTTCTTTGTAAAATCCGTTCACTCAAATTCCTGATTCAAGACGAAATCTTATTTTCAACATTCAGTTCCAGTCGAATCCTAATTTCAAATAAGGAGAAAATAGAACTTCTTTAAAGGCTCTTCCCATTAAATCCGTCAACGTCAGAGTTACTTGAATAGAAAAAAGTTTAAATAATCAGAGAAGTCAGTACTATTAGCCAATCATAGAACTCAATACGATTAGTTGTTAAGTCTGTGATTGGTTAAAAATATTTCGATTCTAATGCTGACGGATGTAGTGTGGACAGCCCGTTAGAGTTTCTGAAACCGAATTTTTGTGAAAACCTTTTAACCACTTTATATGTTAGCACGTTAAACATATAAAGTTAAATATTATCCTGAATAGAAGATACGTTCTATCGTAAATAGGGTACTCCTGATCTACAACATATTTATTGCACGCAGCGTATTTATTATTTATTAGGACTAAACCTTTATTTGGTCACAAAAATGTTTACGAAACTCAGTAGATTCACCAGCAAGAAATTAATTGTTCAAAGAAATACGAGGCAAGTTTGTACAAAAGTTCAATACGACACCAGGATAAAAGTTTTGTTTTCTTATCTTTATGGCAATATAATTAATTATATTGAGACCAATTTTTTCCCATCATTTCTGTGAACCTCTCACTTATCTAATTACGTACTATTCCCCCCTTCAACAGTTCTGAGAGTGCCGCCCTCATGGTATAGTGGCTAGGGCCGTGAGATTCCACTCAGTGGGCTTGGGTTCAAATCCCGAATACGGCTTGATCGTTATCATCTTGTCCCGTCTAAATAGTGCTCCAATAATAAAGTGCCCAGCAAGACTTCGCGGAGATGAAAGTCTCACAACAAATGCCTCCTCATAAGAAAAAAAATTCTGACAGTAACGTTCCCATTGTAACGCTGTCAGTTCACGTACGTTTTCTGCCCGTTCGTCCCAAATTAAAAAAATAGAGGACTCCTGTATATTATTTTATAATTATTGTAGTTTAATTTTTAATTTTCTACTTTTATACTCCTTTTTTTTCTTTCTTGTTCACTTCCCTTTATTCCTTTTTCAAATGCATTTTTTATCTTTAAATTAATTTTTACTGATAAGAGCCTAGTTTAAGACATTTTTTAATTTGCTGAGTATTATTTGATTACAGTTCTCTTAATTACTGGAGATAAAGTCTTTGACCATGGAGCTCCAACAACTTTAAATTCCGTGATCCTTCATCCCAGGGACCTAAATATGCATCCATGATAAAATAACTCAAACTGCTTTTTAATGTTGTTGTTGTTGTTGTTGTTGTTCCCAATGTCCCCTGGCCGGAAGTTCTAGACCAGGTCCAAATAAGGTTCAGGCTGAGTAGAGCGGCTCCGGTTTATAATAGCACCTGAAGGGTCGGAGTTCGACTTAGCTCGGTGCCACCCCAATTTTGACCGAGCACCCTCCAGGGGCGACTTCTGGGGGATCATACCTTCCCCAGCCACTGACCTCATAGATGGACTTTTCGGTCTACAGAATTAACATGCCCATATCCAGCCTAGATACGAAGGTATTTAACGGCGCCTGTCGGGATTCGATCCGAGCACCCTCAGTACCGAAAGCCAAAGCGCTACCGGTAGGCTACCTCGTCCCTGCTTTTTGTTCCTAAAATGACTTGCCAGCCACTCATCCGAAGACATTATCTCTTACGCATCGAAAATTTGTTGGCATCGTCTTTACGGGATCATCATTCAGGTGAGCCAATATAACCAACGAATGCCGCCACTGTTTAGACCAGGTGTACCCAATCATGCGGACAGTGACGTAGCGAGCATAACTGACATTCTCCCCCCTCTCCCTGAAAAACATATATAATATATAGAATTAGTGAAAAGGACCATTTGGCGCCCCTCTGCGAGTGGCGCCCGGGCATGATAGACCCCTTTTGCCCCCCTCCCCTCGCTACGCCACTGCATGCGGACCACCAACCTTTTATGTGCGGCCAGAAGCACTCAAACTGACTATGACGTAGATACTTTTGTAAACAAAATTTTGGAAATGAGTGCCTAAAAAGACAAGACTGTACAAAAATGTGCCCACCTTTGTGAATTCTCCTATTCCAAAACGATAAATGCGAAGAACGTCTATAGAAATTGGCTTACTGATTCTTACCTTGATGGTGTATTGAGAGTAGCTGGTAGCAAGTTTAAACCTGATTTGTCTAAAATTATCAGACGTTTGTCTCAAGATAAAAAATTACAGTACTCACACTACTCGAAACAAACACTTTTAGGTGCTACATTTAGTTACTGAGGGGTTTTTTTTAAAAACATTATTATATTATGAAGTATAGTGTCCTATGTTGAAGCCCGCGTAACATTACAAACATATGTACAAAGGCTGTTCGCACATTTTTTAGACGATTTTGGTAAGCGGGACTATAAAAAATCGTTTGCTGCAAAAGAAATAACTGCAATTGTACTATGTTTTTAAAAGTTAAAATTATCGTCTGCGGCTTGAAAGTTTTATTTTTATTCAAAATGGCGTTTTTAACAAAGCAGTGGTTCGAAGGCTACATTTATGCTCTTTCCGAAGAGTAATATGCATACTCCGTTATCCAAAAACGATGTGAGAGTCATGGTTTTGTGATATCTAAAGCGTCGATAGGTAATATCGTCAACAAGAAATGAAAAAAACGTCAAATTGGAGCCTCAAGTGGGACAAAAATTCCAAACAAGTATCCAAGGAAAAAACGGACATCTTCGACTATTGCAAAGGTACGTTGTTTAATATTAAAAGAAAATCCCCCCTAGTCAAAGGACAATTGCAAAATCACTAAAATGCTCGGTATCCACTGTAAACAAAATGATAAACGTTGATTTAAATCTTAAGAAAGCGAAAAAACGCAATGTGCATCGTCTTCTTCCAAATCATATCGCTGAACGCAGGACACGCTGCAGAATTCTATATGAGAAACACTTATACAAAGAAAAATGGAAGACAATTGTCACAATAGATGAATCATGGGTGTATTTAAATGATTGCAACAAAAAAAGAGTCATTTATTATCATAAAAGGGGGGAAAAAATTTAAGTACATGGTTCAAAGAATCGAAAGAAAGTTTTTCTAAGGGATTCATGATTGTTGCTGGTTTTTCTTATAATGGCAAGTTAAAAATAAAGAGAGTGGAAAAAAAGTCAAGATTAACTCCAAATACTATCCTGAACATATTTTATCGCCAATTTTTCTGAATGAAATACCATCGCTTTACCCACAGTGCCATCAATCTGTGAGACTCCATCAGGACAAAGCTAGCAGTCACACATCAAAATCCACTGTAAATTTCCTAAAAGAAATGGAACAAAAAACTGGTATCAAGGCCATACCCTTCACTGATATCCCTACTAAATCTCCCGATGTATCACCTATGGATTTTTGTGCTTTCGGACTTTTAAAATCTGCATTATCCAAACGTCGTCCCAAAACCCTTAAAGGACTCTGGAAAGCTGTTCAGGAGGAATGGGATAGAATACCTCTTCTGACACTTCAAAAGGCATTATTATCCTGGAAATTGCGGTGTCGAAAGATAGTTCAGAATAAGGGATGTCAAATAGAACATTTAAAACACAAGAATTTTATGTAATTTAGTTTTGTGAATACAATATACATCGTCTAAAAGAAGTGTGAACAGCCTCTGTATGTGGCCCAAGAAAAAAACCCGGTTGAGTATGGCTGGTTTAGAGCGAGCATCCCAAGGGACTACATCTAGATAGCAAACGAAATAAAACTCTGTAAAATTCATGATTGAATTACTCTGAACTGTTTTAATATCCCCCTATTAAATAACTTAAACCTTTCGTCCAACTCACAGGAGAAAAAAGAAAACACTCCGTAAAATTCAATACGCTCGATTAAAAAGCAAAACTCATTTGAAATGCTTAAGCTTCATGACTCGGAAGTAAACATGCTAGAACAATATAAAATAATCAAACAAAATACACTCTTAGACAAAAAAAAAAAAAAAACGACGCACCAACAAGGAGTTATCCGAATGGGACGATGTGATGTACATGTACATAAAAACAAATGATTACAATTTGAGAAAAATTGGATGATTTATCCAAGAGAAAGAGCTTCACAGAGTGAAAAAGTCAATAACGCGTTTGTCCACCTCTGGCCCATATGCAAGCAGTTATTCGGCTTGTCATTGATTGATAGAGGTGACAGATGTCCTCCTGCGGGATATCGTGCCATATTCTGTTCAATTGGCGCGTTAGATCATCAAACTCCCGAGCTGGTTGGAGGGCCCTGCAAATAATGCTCCAAACGTGCTCAATGGGGGAGAGATCCGGCAACCTTCCATGCCAAGGTAGCGTTGGGCAAGCACGAAGACAAGCAGTAGAAACTCTCGCCGTGTGCGAACGGGCATTATCTTGCTGAAATGTAGGCCCAGGATGGCGTGACTTGAAGGGCAACACAACGGGGCGTAGAATATCGTCGACGTACCGCTGTGCTATAGGGGTGCAACGGATAACAACCAAAGGGGTTCTGCTATGAAATGAAATGGCACCTTAGACCATCACTCCTGGTTGTCTGCCATATGGCAGATGACAGGCAGGTTGGTATCCCACCGCTGTCCGGGGCGTCTCCAAGTACGTATCACTGGTCATTGGGGCTCAATTCGAGGCGGGACTCATCAACTCCAGACAATTCAACTCCAGTCAGTGACATTCCAGGTCGAATGTGCTCGACACCACTGCAAACGAGCTTGTCGGTGTACAGAGGTCGATGGAGTCGGCGCAAGGGGCACCGTGAGCTCAGCCCCTTTCTGTGAGCCTCTTATGAATGGTCCTTGCGGTCACTAAAGCCCCAGTTGCACGTACGATCGATGATAATGATGAATCTGGGGCTGTGAGTGCCGCTCCGACGATTGCTCGGTCCTCACGTTCTGTCGTTTCTCTAGAGCGACCGATTCCTTCTTGACGCTGTGTTCGGCCATGGTTCCCTTACTCTTGCCAACATCGTCTACTAGTGGCATTGCTCCCAAATCCAAATGTCGAGCGATTCGCCGATTAGACCAACCGGCTTCTTTGAGCCCAACTACACGTCCTCTCTCAAATGCTGACATCTGCGCATATTATTCGCGCACCTGTATGCGAGGAATAGTAAATGTCTACCTGAGCACAAGGAATGGAATTCGCAAAGAATTTATGATCTGAAATCGAAATTTTTCCCCTTTAATATCCTGCCAGTTGCGCAGTTAAGATGCGCTGCAGCGTCACATGTTCATTTATTGGCCACCAAACTTTAAAATTTTGTACTTTCCGTCGAAATCTGTATGCATATCAATTTGTGTCATTTTGCAGTACCCCTTCTTTTGGTGCGTGGTTTTTTTTTTGGTCTAAGAGTGTATTACATTCAGCTTTGGGAAGTTATCAGATTCTATGAGAAAAACAGGCATTGTTTCAAATCCTAAACCATGGCAGACAATTCGTATGATGTATTAATCGTTATTTAATCCGCAAATTTCCACGGTTTTTTTTCGTTCGCAATAAATGACGCTGACCTCGAGGTCAAGTCACGAGGGTCCCCTTCTCGCTCTCGAACGTTAAAATGATAATATTTTCTCATGATAATGATCAATACAATGTATAATTAACTAAGTATCAAACAGCGTATGAATTGGACATTCCCTCAACTACACTCACTTCCAAAAGTTAAGCACGGAGCGGTAAAATGCGAAAAAAGGGACAAGTACTGCTTTGATTGACATGAAATGCTGCAAGTATGTAGCTCTATGTTTATTCATGAAACAAATCAAATGATTACACACAGAGATAAAAAAAAAATTGAATTTTCATAAATAATGGGATGACGTCATATTTGCGTCATTAACAAAATGATGTTTAAATGCAAAACAAACAACAAAAACCGACATTAATAGGGTATGTGAGCACCCCTCACCTTCATACAAAGTGTACAGAGTGTGATCATGCTTGTTACGAGGTGTTCAACCACCGCAGAGCCCAGTAATCACCATTCCTCCTGTAGGGCAGTTTCTAAATCTCTGAGAGTGGCTGGAGGTGGGAAACGTCTACATACAGCACGGCCGAGGGCATCCCAAAGATTTTTAATTGGATTAAAGTCCGGCGAGTAAGCCGGCCACTCCATACGCGCAATCCCCTAATTCTCCAGTAAGTCGTCAACGATAGCAGCTGTATGGGGACGGGCATTATCGCCCATTAAAACGAAAGAAGGATCAACTGCTGCAGCGTATAGTTTCATAGTAGGGTCTAGGACTTCATCTCGATACCGTACAGCCGTCACAGAACCTCGCCTGTAGATATGCAGGTCGGTGCAATATCCCAATGAAATCCCTGCCCAGACCATGATGTTTCCACCACGGAATGCGTGATGTTCGGTGATGTTCTCGGGCCGATTGCGTGTGCTTTGTTCCCTCCAGACCCTTACACGCTTATCATCGGGTAGTAGGGCAAATCTGGACTCATCTGTGAACATAACGTTGCCCCAATCAGACATAGTCCAATTCACATGCTGGCGGCACCACTTTAATCATGCCGCTCTGGATTGGACGGATAAAGGAACACAAACTCGTGGTACCCGGGCGTACAGACCATTCATGTGTAGCCTTCGACGAACAGTAGTGGCAGATATCGTCTTACCAATGGCCGCTGCAACCATAGATGTCACACGTGGGGAGGTCGATCTTCGATTCTCTTGGCTACAACAGCAATATATCGATCTTCCAGGGGGGTGGTAACCCTTGGACGACCGGCTACAGGTCTTCGGACAACTGTTTGGCGGGTTTGGAATTGTTTCCATAATCGTGAAATGACGGAATGATGAACGCCGAAGAATAGAGCAACACCTGTGATAGACTGTCCTGCTTCAATGCGTCCGACAACCCGACAGCGCTCAGAATTTTCCATTCGTCTTCTGGAAGTCATAGAATCACGTCTAGCTTGAAAACAAATCGTACGAATATTCTAAATACCTTTCATCAGCACTTACATGCAAATTCTGTAACCCTTCACAATGCCGGCTTCTTATACGACTGCCTGTTTTGCATATTTCTCGACGCGAAACCGTGATTGGCTGTTACCTAACATGTATGCATACTTCCTTCTACCTTTCTAGGAAATTTAAGCTTCTTTAATTCAGAATGGCTTACGGAAATTAACATTTTCCTGTCCGGGCTTAACTTTTGGAAGTGAGTATATTTAAAGAAACAACCGACCGAATGTAGATATATTTGCTAACGACCGACCCTTATAGGAATTGTTAATTTTTTTTGGCTCCTTTAAAATATCATTCATATAGAAATTGCTTTATTTAAAGTAAAGGTAGGAAATAATTTACATCGTTACCAATTTTAAAATCGAATACCTCAAAATCTGTTCGTCTGAAATTGCCAAACTTTTTTTTTCCTTCTTGATACGTTTACTTCATGACTGTATTTTTGGGTTTTGTAACATAAATTTTAAAAAAAACCTCTTCATACTAACATCCCAAATCAAACTTCTCATACGTTTACTTCATGACTGTATTTTTTGGTTTTGTAACATAAATGTTTTTCCAAGCTCCTCGTTCCTCGGCAATTCCAAGTTCCTCGGAAACTTCCATCTGATTACGCTCACATTCCAGGCGGTTCATTCACTATTCGGTTATGGCACTGAGCGGCTTACAGAACGCTTGTGAACAATTTTACTTCTTTGCCACCATTCCTTATATACCCCTCTCTTACACTCTCGTCATTGTGGCGTACTATCGGCGTCATCTGGTGGCTTCCTGTAGTTTGCAGATTTTTCTTGAAGATGTATATGATAATTCTACAGGTGAAATTTTTACTTTAAGAGTTCGATTTCCGTATGATTCTGAATTATCTTTAATTTATGGACATGAGTGTATATAAAAACTTTCTACGGTTTGGGACGAACAGATATTCAATCATTCATTTTTTTTTAATCATTTCCGAAAGAAAAAAAAATAAGAATGTAAACTTGTTTTTTTTTATTTTAATGCTTTAGTATTTTCAACCGTAATTATTTTTAATTTTGAGGCAAAAATCTAATTATTCTGATAAGGGTCCGTAGTTCATTTATAATTTTAAGATACTTTATTCACAGATGTATGTATATATATATATATATATATATATATATATATATATATATGCTTAAACTCTAAATTTTTTTTAATTTGTTATTGAATGCAACAGAAATGACAAACAAAGTACGTCTATTTGTAAGAATACGGTGCCCCCAGAAATGAGTGGAGACAAAATAAATCAAGTTTTATTGAAATCGGGTTGTACAGTCGATAAGCTAATATTTCGCATTTTTTTTTCAGGTTAATGCCTGATGAAAAGATGCTATATCTGGGATTATGCATAAACAAAAATACAATTTAGAGGATGTCGTGTTTGGCGAGAAAACGCTTCCCGACCTCCACCCCCTCAGAAAGGGTTGAAAACATAGACGGCTGTAATTGGAACCACAGCCTCTTTAATCAAATTTCAACATCAAGAGGTTAATTTTGTTACTTACAAGTATTTTGTAACATTTTTTGTTTCATCAAATATATATATATATACTAGCTGTAACCCCGCCACGCGTTGCTGTGGCTCAGTCTAGTTAAATTGTAAAGATAGAAAAGAGAAAGCACGTTTCTAATATGTTTAATTTATAAAGGCTGCAAAGCTGTTGCTCATTTAGAACTACCCAGGGGGCACGTGTAGCTTAAAGTATGCTACGGACGCGAGTAACGTTACCCACCGATCCGCGACGGTGTATAAAATATGTTAAAACTGAACTATAAAGTATGTTAACATTACGCGAGTAACTTTAACATATTTTATAGTTCAGTTTTTTAGTATTTGCTTGTTTTATGTAATATCTTGGTGAAAGAATTGTGTTCCCCTTCACCCGCTGCATTAGAAATAAAAAAAATTTTTAAATGTTTAATTTTACAATACTTGTGGCTATACAATATTTTTTTGTTCCATTGTCTGTGCACATATATAGATTGTCTGGTTTTCCGACTCTAGAACACGCAACATATAATTGTCCGTGTGAGAAACAATCCGTATCTAAATCTAACTCGCACAATTGTAAAGATTAGCCCTGAGCTTTATTGATTGTGATTGCAAACGCCAATCGAATTGGGAATTCCAATCTCTTAAATTCAAATGGCATATTCGTTGGAATCATGGGAATGCGAGGAATGAGGACATCTTCACCTTTGAATGGTCCTGTCAAGATCGTTTCTTCTACGACGTTGCTCAGTAATTTTTTTACTGCAAGCCGCGTGTCGTTGCAAAGCTTTGGTTGGTTGATTTGGTTGGTTACTTTTCCCATGCCGGATGCTTTGGAAATATTGCACGTGGGAGTTTCAATGAATTGGATGTTCAATGGCAATTTCAAAGCGGAATGTGCAGTTCTTCCACCTGGTAGCAATGTCGCAGCTATTCCGGGCGACGCAAGAGCTAAGGCTATGTCATTTTGGGATCGAATTGCTGCCAGAATTAATCTAATTAGGAACGTTTTACCAGTTCCTCCTGGCGCATCTAAGAAGAAGATTTCTCCAACTCCATTATTGACAGTTTACATTATTTGATCGTAAATGCCTTTTTGCTCAAGCGTTAGCTTAGGAATATTTGATTGCACATACGTCAAAAGATCACCCGTGTTGTAATTTTGTTCAAGACACAAATCTACGTCGAGCGAAGCATCAACAGATCGATTCGGTGATGGCATTCCCAATTGATTGAGAACTTTGTTCGCGATTTCTAAGCACAAATCTTCAATCATTATCAACGCTTCGTTGTAGATTTCTGTTGTGAAATCCATGTTCATATTTGAATTTTCCTCGCGTATTCGACGGAAAATATCTTTAGCCATGTGCGTTCTCTTATCTCTTCGATAATCTTTTATTGTCTAGAACGATCCCTGCGTAATTTTTGACCTGTGTAGGCTGCTGATAGTGGGGTCGCACCCCACCGTGACAAATTTCTGTTCTTAGGGGGAAGGGAAAGACATTTCTCGTTTGCCGTAAAATATTTAGTATAGCGTGTGTTTAAAAAAAATCATGTGTATACCATTCACAGGTGTGGCATCTATATAATAGGTATCTATAAACACTCACGTATTCGAATGCAACGTTGTGTCAAAATTTCAGAGAAATCGGTGAAGAACTTTCGGAGATTTGAGGTTTTGAACAAACGAACATTTACATTTTTATTTATATAGATATATATATATATATATATATATATATATATATATATATATATATATATATATATATATATATATATATATATATAATATATATATATATATATATATAATATATATATATATATATATCTGCCAAACCAATGCCTCTACTTGCATATATTTTTTTTGAACGTAGAGAAGGTTTTAATAAAATTATTAATTGTTTCAAAGGGGCCAAAGAGTCAGATATTTTTTTGTGGAGAGGGGGGTAAACTTTTCTTTGGGAAAAAAAAGTTTTCAGAATTTTTAGTCTCAATCAAAAATCCTGATTTGAGAAGAATAAAACGGAGGAACGCGGTGTAATATTTTGCTGAGATAGCTTGCGAGGGATTTTAGATATATTCTGTTACAGAAACCGATTACTTCGGCCAGTGTACAGGCCAATCAGTACCTATGTACACAGATGTACTGCACGGTATGCATATACAGTACAGCATAAAACTGTTATTTTATCTGACAGTGTCATCACATAATCGTAGAAACATACATGGTAGGCGATATTTGACTCAAAAAGCTTTGCAGTGTATTTTAAACCAAAAAAATTTCCAAACGTCCTCTTTCTTTTAAAAATTTCGAGTAGTTGGCTAAAAAAAAGTTTATTTATGATAAAACCATTTTATTAATAAAATAGAGTCAAACTAATAATGGGAATATACAAAGGGAAAAAAAGGTTCGTGTAATTTTGAACAACAGCTAATCGACCCAAAATATCATGAAACTCATTAGTAATAAATTATTAGATTGGATTTCTGAATTATGAGTTTGGGGTGGTCCAGTATGTATGAAACTAAAACTGTGTCACTGTTAATACAATAAAATAAAATAAAAAATTATTTAAAGTTACTGGATAAATCAATTTTTTTAAGAATATGCTAACCCAAAATCAATATCCACAGTTCAAATGAAATTTCTATGAAATTAGGACATAGGTTTCCGATTTATAGAAATTCTAGGTTATATTTCACAAAATATTTTCCGCCGCGACAACTAAAACATGCTCATTTCAAATTTCACTGCTGCCATCTGTCAGCTAAAAGACGAACGAATTTCAGGGACTAAATCTAAAAATTATATGAAATTACTATACATTTTTATGAAAGAAACTTACAAGAACTGTAAATAAAAATATATTGATCCTTCTAAATGCATTATTTTTTTTCCGGGGAGCGTGTAAAAGTTTTTAAAACAGTCATCATTAGGGTAATGAACAAGCTGATTTTCTTGCCAAAAAAAAGGTGTGAAATTGCTACAACAACCAATCCAAGAATCTCCTTTCTATCGTTGTTGTTGTGACTTATGCCCCCTGGCCGGAAGCATTCCACACTAGGTCCATATATATAGCTGCGGGTTGAGAGAAGTGGCTTGGTTTTTGAATGGCACTAGAAGGGTTAGGGCCTATTCACGTAGAATCCGTCAGCCTCAGCGTTAAAGATTCAGTCGGCACTGATTGGTTAAATGGGTCAATGATTGGAAAATGATTGGTTAAAAATTTTCACACTTACGCTGACGGATTCTATGTGAACAGACCGTTATAGTCCGATTTAGCCTAGTGCCACCACAATTTTGACAGAGCACCTTCGGTGGTACTTATCAGTTAAACTGTATCTAAAACATTTTACAACCTTAAATTAGAAGCGCAGTCTTCAAAATAAACTTGCTGTTAAAAGGCTGGAAAAGTGAGGGCTACCTGCACATGTCTGAGAGACCACTACGAAGTGCAGTGGTGGCCTTTCGCGTGATAACAGGACATGACTGCCTTGCAGCTCATTTACGTCGCACTGGCATTTTCGCGAAACCTTTTTGCCTTTCTTTGTAGCTCTTAAGCGGTAATGGACAGAGGCGACCTGCTTCTTTGTGGAGCCTTCAGGGGACTGAGGACGCTCGATTTTGGGAAGTGAGAGAATATGTGGGGAGATATACATATAATGACTACGGTCATTACTTCTGTGTCTTGTAATGAGATGTATCTGTGCTAGTATTTCTTTTAATTCTTATGTATTATGTGTATTTTTGTGTGTTTCTGTTATATTTCTGTACCCTGACTGTGGAAACAAAAAATAATTAAATGTCTGTAGGTAAAATATATTGCCACAGTCAGATCAAACCGAAAATCAGTATCGACAACATATGATAGCATATATAATAAAACTTTATATATATATATATATATATATATATATATATATATATATATATATATATATTGATTGTTACGAATTTTACGAGTCTATGGTAATCTTGCCAAATTTGAGAGTTATTGCCAAATTGGCGATGGATTTGAGGACTTATTTTGGTCGCCAAATTTGGCAATATGGTCGCCAACCTTCTGGACCTTTCTGGAATCTTCTAGTGATATCTAGCTGGTTGAACGATAGAGGGCGCTTTAGAATATACCTGACATTGGCATTGGAACTCAAGTGTTCGTTTCTGCTGAGAATTGAATGTATTGAAAGTGCGTTAAGCGTATATTGTATTGGAGACTCTGTTATCCTAACTTGTGTTTTTAGAGTTTTCTGCTGTATAGAAGGCAGTTGTTACGTGTTTTTCTGTTTGAATTCGTGTATGCGCCTGAAGAATTTACAGAATAATAAATTTTATTTTGTGTGCACTTCCTGAAGAGATTTTATTCAATCTTATCGAACCAGAACGGAATATTTTGGTGTCAGGAGTGGGGTAGCATTGAATGCCTATTACAAGATCGATGGCTGATCAGCCTGGTACAGCTCAAGCTTTGGAAGATAAAATCCAACAGATTATTGCTGCGATGACGGCTATGCAAAACAACATTGCGACAGAGATATCTTCAGGTCAAGAAGAGATAAACAAAGAAATATCTGCAGGTCAAGAAGAGATAAAAGCCATTCAAGAAGAGATAAAGGAAATATCGGATGGTCAGGAAGAATTAAAGTGTGGAATTATAACTAACGGGAATGAAAGAGATTTGGCTAAGCATTTGGGGGTCGATCTTCTCTGGACCCCACCATGCGTTACCCTGTAAACTATCACCGGTGACAAAATTCCGATTCACCGAAAGACAAATATTAACATCGCATTCTGGAATGTCGTTTTCAAACATACGGCATATGTGGCAGATATTACGGACGCTTTTATTATAGGCCTGGTCTTTTTAAGAAAACACAACTTTAATTTGGACTTTAATAACAATGAGCTGCGCTCTTCGTCAGAAGACATTGCATTATTTGATGTGAAAAATGAAGGAATTAAATCTGTTCATCAAATATTAGCCAAAGATAACACTACTTTACCTTCAAGAACAGAAATATTATTTCCTGGAACAATAGCTGAAGACAATAGTTTCCAATTTGGCGTCATCGAATACCCCAATGTTGAAAATAACCCGAAAGGAATATTGGTAGCTTCCACACTTGTCGACATTTCGAGAAGCATTGTGCCTGTGAGGATTGTTAATGTTACCGGAAAGGCGAAAATTATTCGGAAAGGTGAAGTGATAGCAACTTGTATTCCAGTTACCTGCATCAACCGGAACCTAAACACAGCTTTGGCCGAGTCTTCTCAAATATTAACAAGGGAATTACTCCAGAGTGCACAGTTAAGGGATGAACAGAAAAGTGCTGCGAAAGAACAAATTGAAGAATTTAAAGATTTATTTTCTCGAACATCTCACGATGTCGGAAGAACTAATTTAACGCAGCACAGGATTGATACAGGGAATCATTCCCCTTTCAAACAGAACCCGAGAAGACTTCCATTTGCTGAGCAGGTATAGGTGGAGAAATTTCTAAAAGAAATGCAACAAAATGACGTCATCGAGCCGTCTTCAAGTCCTTGGGCCTCCTCCATCGTATTGGTCCGAAAGAAGGATGGCTCTACAAGGTTTTGTGTAGACTATCGCCGGTTGAACGACGTCACAAAGAAAAACAGCTACCCTCTTCCTCGAATTGGCGACACACTCGACACCATCTCTGGGCACAAGTGGTTCTCTACATTAGATCTAATGAGTGGTTACTGGCAGGTAGAGATACATCCTGACGACCGAGAAAAGACTGCTTTTACTATACGGGACAAGGTTTTGGGCAGTTTAAGGTCATGCCGTATGGCCTGTGTAACGCACCTGCTACCTTCGCCTCATGGAGACAGTGTTAAGGGGGCTCTCTTATGAATATTGTCTAGTTTACTTGGATGACATCATCATTGTGGGGTGAAGTTTCGAAGAACATCCAAGAAACATCCGAAAGGTGCTGAAGAAACATAGAGACGCTAACTTAAAGTTAAGCCCCTCCAAATGTCACCTGTTTCGTCGTGAAGTTACTTATCTCGGTCATATCATCTCTGCTGAAGGTGTAAGAACCGATCAAGAAAAAGTGTCTGTAGTAAAGAATTGGAGTCGTCCTGAAAATGTCCATCAATTGACAAGTTTTCTGGGGCTGTGCAGGTACTATAGAAGATTCGTGAAGGTATTTTCTAACATCGCTCGACCCCTTCATAGACTCACAGAGAGTAAACAAAAGTTCGTGTGGTCAGAAGAATGTGAGGATGCATTTAAGAAACTAAAGGAGCATTAACAGCTGTGCCTATTCTGTCGTATCCTCAAACAGAGAAACAATTCATCCTGGATACGGATGCGAGCAACGAGAGTGTTGGCGCCGTACTATCCCAAGAAACAGACGGTCATGAACATGTCATCGCATATTGGAGCAAATGCCTTTCGAAAGCGGAACGAAATTATTGCGTCACCAGAAAAGAGTCGCTCGTGATTGTAAAAGCCGTGGAAAACTCCCATCACTATCTGTACGGCCGAAAGTTTCTGCTCCGAACTGAGCATGCGTCTTTGAACTGGCTATTAAATTTTAAGAACCCAGAAAGACAGATAGCCAGATGGATACAAATACTCCAGGAATACGACATTGAGATTCGTCATCGTAAAGGATCTTTGCAAGGGAATGCAGACGTTTTATCACGAAAACCCTGTTCCGGAAGCTGCCATTATTGTTCCAGAGTGGAAAAGAAAATCGATGTTATAAATCCAGTAGCAAGACAAACTACAGCTTCTACGTCATCAGAGCCAGATCCATGGAGGAATGACGAGATTCGAAAAGATCAACTGGAAGATCCTGAACTAAAGTCCATTTTAGAATTTATGAAGTCATCCAGCACAAGACCTACCTGGCAGGATATATCAAACTTGAGTCCAGCAACAAAGCGTTATTGGTCTATGTGGGACTCACTTCACATTCGGAATGTTGTTTTGTACAGAAAATGGGAATCTGATGACGGTAAAACATCTAGGTGGCAGCTTCTACTTCCAACAACAAGGATACCTAACGTTCTTAAAGAACTTCATAGTAGTCCAGCCGGAGGCCATTTCGGAGTGACTAAAATCTTGAAGAAGGTTTGGGAATGCTTTTTCTGGAACAAAGCGAGAAATGACGTCGAGAAGTGTTGTCAATCCTGTGACACCTGTGTGGCCCGAAGACACGCAGACCCGAAGTAAAGGACCGAAGACACGCAGTCAAGGAAAGCTTCATCGTTGTAATATAGGAGGGGGGAACGTCCCGCCCCTCATCTTAACTTGAAATAAATTAAAACGAAATTTTAAAACAAGTAAATGCATATTGAAGTTCAAACTTGGTCTTCCTCTGAAATAATGATTTCCTAAGCTTAAAATTTACAGATTGATTTAGAAAATAAATAAAAATTCATTAAAATAAAGCATAGATGTTCAGTTGAAATTATGAAAATTGTAGAAAACTTTTACGAAAGTTGGTTTTTTCCCTCTTTTTTAAACTGTGCAACTGAAGATTTCAGTTATGTCTTTAGCCTTAACATAGTTTTTAACAATGATATGATCCATAACAAAAATTCGATGCTAAATTTTTTCCCCATTTTATTTATATTATATTTATTTTTCTCATTGTATAACTTTTGAATACTACTCAAACATCAATTATATTGTTAATCAATTTTTAAAAAATCATAATATTTCATATTTTAAGGACCCCGCCAGGCAGTCAATGCGTGGAGGAGGGCCCTAACTGAATTCAATTCGTGCCCTCCCCCCCCCCCTCCAAAAAAAAAAAGTTAGAAGCACGCTACGCCTATGTTTGGCGGAGATTATAAAAGAAGTTTTGCTGCTAAATAAAGGAGTCACATTTTCACAAGTGAAATACGAGAGAATTCGTAACACTGTAAATAAAAACAACTAAAGAGTCTTGAAATGAATTGTTATATCGGAATAGTAACAGGTGTTGAATCGATTACAGAAATAAATAGTTTTTGCATTTCTAAAATAGACGCTAATATTTCTTTCTTATCTGAGAAGATTGTAATTAAGCTTCTATTTCATATAAAGAGACTATCAGAAATTTAGGTAATCTTTATAAGACAATATATTCACAGATTTCAAAATATGAATGAACGATTGTAATTTATCGAATTAACAACGATAGAAAAGGGTTTTTACTAAGAAATTTTAAAACAAGTAAACGCGTGTTGAAGTTTCAAACCTGGTCTTCCTCTGAAATAATGATTTTCTTGGCTTAAAATTTACAGATTGTTTTAGAAAAATAAATAAAAATTCATTGAAAATAACACATAGATGGCGCCACTTCACAGAGCCTTGATATATTACGTATTTTCCAAAAGAACAAAAAAATAAATGTACTATCAATTATAGGGATATCTAATTATAGTCACAAAAAAGTCGTAAAATATGATAGACAGTCTTACAACTAGTTTTACAGTTGGGCTTGAGTGAGGGAATATCATATATTGAGTCAACGAAGCATTAAGATGGTGTGGCTCTTAAATGTGAGAAATCCTCTTAAAAATCAAAAGATTTAAACTAGTGCAACGAAACTCAAAGCGTACGTTATAAACCCAGCATCCAAACCCACACTACAAAGGAAAAATTGTTTAATTCCTACAGGTTTAGTCAAGTTTTCTCCAGCTTTTATATCTGTAAAATAAATAAATGAATGGAAATAAATAAATAAATAGAAATAAAAATAAATAAATAAATAGAAATAAAAATAAATAAATAAAAACACTCAAAAATTAAGTGACGCTCTATGATAACTGAAAACTCGGCTCATATGAAAATGGTTTTGTATAGTCCGCCAACAATAAGAGACAAATAAAAAGGACAAACAATCAAATTTTTATTTTACGCTGTTTCATCCACAAAGGGTTATGAACTCTTTTTGGGGGTTCTCGGTCGAAACTGAGGTGGCACCTGGCTAAAGTCGGACTACAACCCTTGTGGTGACATTGTAAACTAGAGGGCACTCCTCACCCCACAAGCCTGTATGAACCTGGTCTGAATACTCCGGCCATGGGGCATAAGTAACAACACAACAACACACTTAACATCAGATGAAGTTTGATTTCGCCACCAAAATCAAAAACATTTCCCTCGTTAATTACTCTGCTGAGAGAAAAGTCAGTCTCGGCAAACGTCTTTATGCAAGGTAAACCAAAACTGAATAAAACTTGAAGACAGAAATTCCATCAATTCAGGTATTGAAATAAGAGAACGAATTGTTTTGAGAAGAAACAAAAAACTAATTAAAAAAATAATCTATTAACAAACGAATAGAACCATCCTCTTCGTACAGTGGTTCGAGTCTCGACCTTCCATAAAGTGGGCTCGGATTCGTCACCCAGATAAGTTTATAGCCTCATAAGGAGAAGTAATGATTCACCTGTATAGCTCCCATCAGATGAAATTTGATTTCGCCACCAAAATCAAAAACATTTCCCTCGTTAATTATTCTTCTGAGAGGAAAGTCAGTCTCGGCAAACGTCTTTATGCAAGGTAAACCAAAACTGAATAAAACTTGAAGACAGAAATTCCATCAATTCAGGTATTGAAATAAGAGAACGAATTGTTTTGAGAAGAAAAAAAAAACCTATATGCCGAAAAAAAAAACTAATTTAAAAAATAATCTATTAACAAACGAATAGAACCATCCTCTTCGTACAGTGGTTCGAGTCTCGACCTTCCACAAAGTGGGCTCGGGTTCGTCACCCAGATAAGGCTATAGCCTGACCTTCGAAATCACGGCTATAGCCTCATAAGGAGAAGTAACGATTCACCTATATAGCTCCCATATTGAAGTAGCCAACAAATTCCCGGTATGAATGAGCCAATGTCCTCAGAACTAAAGTATGTGCAACGTTGGGGAATAAAGGGGGGAAAAAGTCAAACCTGAATACGATGTTTGAAATAAAATACAATATTTTTTCCGCAGTTGGTTTAAAAGCGAACAAAAGGAGTTGTTCGTTTTTTTATTTTTGCGAACTCTCTTTCACAGTTATGCGTACACATACGCACCTGCGCACATATATATGAAGGTCGTATGATGAATCTGTGCAAAAATAATGAAAATGGAGTTTCCATTTATTTTTCTATACAATTTTCCTTAAGGTCGATACATTTGATCCAACGATTTTCAAGTTTTTTTTTTTTCATTCCCTCCTTCACCGCATTTCACAGTCGAATCGTAGGGGGCGAATGTGTAAACGGTGTTCTCGCCGTTTCTCCTCGCCAATCGTGGCGCTCGCTTCGGGAGCGGTTTTCTGGCACGTGTCAAAGAGGCGAATGGCGCCGGGGGGTTCAAAGGGGAGAATGGCGATTGGGAACTTGCGAGGGGAAGTCTTGTTCACATCAAGAGGCGGGAATGTGAGAACGGTCATTCACGTCGATGCAGGAGCGTGACTAGTGTCTTGTGGGTGGCGCGATCGCGAATGTCTAAATGGGGCGCATAAAGTAAGACTTGACCAACTCTGCAAAACAAGCGTCCGTTTCACTGATCACTCCGGAGTTTGAAGCAAGTGTCTGACCTGCAAGACAGTTTTTTTTCTTTTTTTACATATTTAGGAACAAGTAGTAAACAGCCCGAGGAGGCCAAGTCGAGAGATTACGGAGGGCAGGGAACAATTTCGTAGCATAATCCTTGAGAAACACACACACAAACAAACAAGAAAGCGAGTTAATAAAAACATGGAAAAAATGTAATATACTCTGATGGCATCTCAAAAAAAACCCAAATTGTATTTTAAAAAACCGAACTTTTTTTATATATATTTTTGGAACGAAGTTCATTTACGCGGCTTACAGTAGAGTGAACTCGCAGGAATCGTCACGCAACGAAAAAGCGTTATGCCCCCTTCATAAGAGCTTTCTCTCAAGGACTCTGTGGCTGAATGGTTATCGCATAATCTGCACTCCTGCGGAGCATCGGACTGCAGAGGTCCCCGGTTCAAATCCCCGCACAAGCGCTACCGGCAATTTTAAAACCTTTCAATGCTCACTGTATCAAATTTGATACATAAGTTATGTTTCCCCTTTATATTCAAAAGCAATATTTTTTATCCACTTGTGCATCTTGCATTAATTTTGAAACATCATAGCAAAGCTTTTAATCACTGTTAGTTACATTTTCGTAAGATAGATGGCAGCAGAAATACAACTGCGATCTCAGTAAAAGATAGCCGTTCAATTCATACCAGACCTAACTTAGTATTTGTTATATTTTCAGTATTTTAAAATCAGTTTACATCTTTGAAAGTTTTATAAATATATTTTAGAGGTACGTAGCTTTTATAACAATTATTAATAAAATACTTCTTTAAGCTTTTATAAAAAATTCAAGTGTGATTTCAATTTTATGTATCAAAAATGATACATGGTGTATTTACGACGTTTTTTTAGGAAATGGCAGAAAGAAAGTGTTTAACACAGAAAGAAATTGAGGAACTTATGAACAGATCGTGAAGTGATCATAGTGAAGATAGATCTGATTCAGAAGGCGATGGCAGCACAGGTGATCCTAATTATAAACCAAACAAAGTTTGTGATGAAATTTTTTATGGTAGTAATGATTCGGAAGATAAGGTATCATTATTTGATAACAGCGATGTTCTTGATCTGCCTAATGGTAGGAACATGCCAAAAAGTAATAGAAATAATACAGAGAGAACAAAACCTGCAATCAACTGGAAGAAAATTAATTTACTTCTAAATGATGATCAAATTTTATTCCGAGGTGACGAGAATCTCGCTCCTGAAATTATGAATTTAAACACACATCTAAATTTTTTTAGTTTACAGAAGATTTGATTGAGCATATAGTTCAAGAAACAAATTTATTCAGTGTGCAAAAAAACCCAGAAAAGTGTGACATTGTAACGAATTTAGAAATTAAACAATACATTGGTATTTGTATAATGATGTCTATTGTACATGTACCAAACACTAGGGCATATTGGTCACCTGCCATAGGCAATGATGTAATAAAAGAATGTATGTCATTAAAACGCTTTGAAAAGATAAGAGAATTTCTACATTTTAATGACAACAGTAAACAACCACCACATGATGACCCTCAGCATGATCGTTTATATAAACTTCAACCAGTTGTAAATGCTTTACTTGAAGGATTTTATACCGTCCCTATGGAATCGCATCTTTCTGTTTAAACTTATTTATTGTTTGTTATTGTTTTAATTCACACGGGATTTATATTGTGTCATTAATTTATTTTTGTTGGTGATTAAATAATAAAATTAATCCGATTAAAAATTATGCTAGGTAACATCTAAATAAAAATAATTAATTTATATATTAAAATTTTTAATTTTAATAAAAATAATTAATTTATATATTAAAATTTTTAATTTTAATAAAATAGAGAGAGAGGGTGAGTTGGTTGAATAAAAGGGTGCTGCGCTTTTTGGCGTGACAAAAATATACTAATATAATCAATAGAAATCTACATATTAAATCACGTTTAGAGTTGAAAATATAACGTAAGGAACTTCGTTCCTGACGGGGTCCCCCGACCGCACAATTTTTTAATTATTATTAAAAATGATAAAAAAATACAAATAAGATAATACACTACACACTCCATTTTCTAAGGTTACTTGAAGTTAAATTAATTTTATTTAATTGTCGTCAGATTGAATCCATTTCATCATTCACCTCCATATTAATTTGCTGAATATCTTTCTGGTTTGTTTGTTTTTCTTAACGTAAGATTACGTTCCTCAATAACGGTTCTCCGGAAAGAAAAATTTCAGAGTCCGTCGCGAGTTATAATTTTGGCAGCACGCTAAACTCAGTAACAGTAAATAGTTAAACAGAAACATACCAAAATGCGGCAAAAGAAAAAAGAGGTGAGCAACGATAACTCCAATTAACTTCATTTTCTTTCAAGTTGATGGATAATTCATCAAAAAAATTTTTCAAAAGTATTTATTAATACATAGAATTGTCAAGTTTATATGATTCAACAGAAAATTTAAAAACATGGTATGTAGAAAGTTCTTTTTATCTTATAAATATTAATTATATGTACAGGGATTTCAAAATAGTGCGTTTCAAAGCTGCTTCTTCGAGTTGCAAAAATCTTTGCGTTACAAGTTGCGTTTTGAAATTTTTGCATTTTTCGCAAAACATATATACATTATATTGATATCGCCCAAAATTTTTAATTTTCGCTAAACAAACGCTTTTTATCAAGAATGCAATTTTCTGAGAAATCTGCAATGCATTTTTTGCAATATTTATAATGCGGTCTTTTAGGAGGACCCTGTATTGAAATATATGTATTTAAAATAATTTAAATTTTAATATTTAAAATTGCCTTAAAAAGTTAAAATCTGATATTTGATGAAGGCAATTTCGCCTTCGGAATAGCAGACATCAAAAATTCGCGGACCAGACAAGCTTTTGACAGCGGCAGCGGGAGTTACTTTTTTTTAGAATAGAGAGATTTAAATTTTCTCGGTAACATTTTCAGCAGAATTAATAACAACAGAATCACTATGAGCCGAATTAAAAATAGTACTCATAGTTTGTTGATTATCAATAATTCTTCTTGCTTTCGTTTCAATCCGTATTGCTTTATCACGAAAATTTTCAATAATTTCAAACTCTGCTTCAAATTCTTTTTCATCCAAAACTTCAAGAATCCCTGCATGAATTACTTTCAAGGTCAAGGTCAAGTTTGTTTTCGTAGAGACCTAGCGAAGCTGTCAAAGGAGCACTAGGTGATTGTCTCAGCAATTCATAAATACCCTCATTTTTTATTGTGGATATCAAGAAGCTGTGTGTTTACTATTGATATCTCATTATCACAATAAAATGATAATATAATGCTTATTAAGTTTGTAAGTGAATAATTAAAGAATTGTAGCGATGCATCTCTTGCAGTATCTATCTTATCTATCGTATTGTAGTCTCTACCTTCTGCAGTGTCGAACAACCAGTGTTCTATTTTCTTTGATTCTTGTCATAATTTCATCAATTCGAAGATACTAATTGCTTTGATTAAAGGAAAATTTTTAAAGAATTAAAAATTCTAAACAAAGTACAGAAATGCCTCGGTACTCGTCACATTTCGACGCGAAAAAAATGCTTCCATACTCGACATTCGCTCGGTACTCGTCAGACACGCTAAAACATGCATGAGACAAGACAGCTCCCTCGATTCATGTCTCTCTGAATGAAAAGAAACGACGAAATAGGCTGAATTTCGAAATTCTGTTAAAAAGTATCACTCTGACAAAGCTCTAGCAAGCCGAAATGTTGGCTTATTTAATGATCAAGCAATGTCTCACTTCAGAAACTTTTCAAAACGTAGACAGAAGCAAGTTTCAATTGATAGGTTTGTAGTGAAAATCCTTTAGTATGAGTCTACAACAGGGATCGGGAGAGGGGGAGTTAAGAGACAGAATCCCTGTGCAAACACCTGATAAATTATTGGAAGGAGACTCCTCTTCCAAGCAATAACTCCTCTCCTCCTCTACTTTGCCTCTATCTCATGAGGCCACTATTCCTTTCAGTACAGGTTCAGTGAAAATAAATTTTATCTAATTATTGTTTTAATTTTTGTCTGTCTAGTTTAAAGATTTTGAATATAAAAACAACCCCATCCATTTAAAAATTGCCCGGTAAAAAGCAAAATTTCTGGTTTTCAGGAACAAATTAATTCAATTTATAATAATTCTTATGGAAAAAATTTGTTTAGTACTTGTTGTGCTTCTGGAACCAATTAACGATGAGTACCCAGGTATCACTGTACTAAAATATTTTTTCTCTTAAAAAAAGAAAAAAAAAACTTTTATTATAGACAAGTGTTTAATGCCCTAAAGCAGCACAAAGGCCAAGTTATCTAAGTGACATGACGTAAACAAAAAAATTTCTTAAGAATCAAATTACGATTATAATACACTGCTGGCCACCCAAATTGCAACACCAAGAAAGACAAGAGATATCACAACAAAATTTATTTTGTAGATAACATGTTGACCAAGTATCAAATGATTAAATTTATAGACTTCTGTGAAGTGTGGTTCCTGCCAAAATCAGTAGCCAGAGTAATCGCCATTGTTGGAGATCACCGCTGCCACACGCCTCGGCATTGATTCAGAGACTTTGGATAAGTTCTTGGGGTACAGCAGACCAAGCAGCTTCCACACGTTGCCAAAGTTGATCTGCTGTGACAGCTGGGGATGGAATCTGGGTCAATCGTAGAGCAACCATGGACCACATGTTTTCTATCGGCGAAAGATCCGGAGAGCGAGGCGGCCAGGGAAGCAATTCAATCTGGCGATTGACGAAGAACCGTTGGACAATGCGTGCCACGTGTGGTCGCGCTTTATCCTGTTGAAATATGGCTGTGGGCAAGCCCTGAAGGTAAGGAAGGATAACTGGCTCCAATACCTCGGAGATGTGGCTGTTTAAAGTACCGGCAATGCGTACTAGAGGTGTGCGAGAGTGATATCCAATATCGCCCCATACCATAATACCCGGTGCAGGACCAGTGTGGCGGTGCATAACGCAGCTGTTCAGCATCCTCTCTTCACGGTGTCTCCAGACTCGAATGCGACCATCGTGGTGTTGCAGACAGAAGCGTGACTTGTCAGTAAAGACAATTTCATTCCATTCTGCCGTCCACATCCTTCTGTCATCGCACCATTGGCGGCGGAGACGTCTGTGGTTCTGCGTCAAGGGTAGACAAAGCAATGGACGTCTTGCGGACAGATCACTCTGCTGTAAACGGCGTCGAATGGTACGCGCAGACACTGGATGATGCGTTACAGACTGCATGTGCTGTGCTATGGTTCGTGATGTGACTGAGCGATCCGTCACTGCCATGCGCACAATTTGCCTGTCATCACGTGAAGTGGTGCGCTGAGGTGGATGCGATCGAACACGCCGGTCCGTCGTACCCTCCTGCATCCAACGATCACATATCCGCATTACAGTTGTTTGGTTTCGTCCAACACGACTACCGATTTCGCTGAAAGATAATCCACAGTCTCGGTAGGCCACTATCCTTCCTCTGTCGAACTCGGATACTTGATCAAAAGATGATCGCTGTTTTCGACGAGGTATAATTGATCGTGTTTTTGAAAAAACCACAAGAAAAACACAACTGCCGAACTTGAAATCGTCGAAATCTCCAAGCCTTAAATAGCGCTTTGAAGTGGCGCCACAGGCGCGCGTGATGTGCGTCTGCGCTGAAATTCTAATCATTTGCATATCTCACCTCCGCTAATGCATGTTGTAAATTTCATGTTATTTGCATGTTTCCTTCAGGGTGTTTCATTTACAGTGGCCAGCAGTGTATATGATGAAATGTAAGGTAATGAATCATCCTTGATCTCCGAACCTTAAATGCATATGTCATGCCTTTTGCTGACTACATGAAAACTTCCACACCTGTGCTTAAGGCAAGTGCACTAGCCGACCTCACAGATCTTCATGTTGAGCAATAGGAAATTCTTCTAATCATAGATCAGCCAATGCATTTCAACTTTTGATTTCTTCAAATAAAATATTTAAATGAGATGTGATTTTGAAAAATTATTATTCAAGTCAGTTTCTTCAAAACCTAATTTAGCAATAACTTATCGCCTTGTTAAAAACTACATAAAAATTCTTTAATATTAAAAAACCGCAGGTTACATAAAAAGCACCTATATTTTAGCAATTCATGATTATTCAACCATTATTTTTACAAAGCATCATATTATTGATGACAAACTAAAAAATATTAAAGCAAAAAACCACTGTGTAGAAATAATGTAATTGCCAACAGTACAGCAGAATAAAAGAAGCATACCATTCGCATGTAGCATTACTGACCTTCCCATCATGTACAAGTTACCGTTGTCTGTTTCAATTTTTTTTGCTTTGAAACTTGGAAAAAAAAGTCTAAGAGTGAAATATTTAACGAGAATTCAGAGATATCGAACTTTTTTCCCCCATAATCTTTTTGATTTCATATTCTTAGAAGTAGATTCTCTCTCCTATGGGTACTTCTTGAGACATCTGCAACTCTTTATTTCAGTATTGTAGCTTTTATATTTATAGCTGTCATAATTTCACACAGTTATTTTAATCTTTCATATAAATGCTGATGTAATTATTAAACAGATTACCGATAATTTTTTGACAATATTTATTTTAAATAGACAGCATCTAACAGCAGCATTCTCTCAACATATCAGTTTATCGAGAAAGGTTGAATATAAAAATTTCAGTTATTCCAAATAGTAAAGGATTTCATAATTCTCAATGCTTTTATTTCTGAAAAAAAAAAATGAAAATATAAAATAAAAATTTACTCTCAATTTCTCTTGAAAGAATGCTTACGGGAGAAATTAGCTCAATTATGCAAAGTCTGTAGTACTTTACAGATCTGAATGTTTTTCAGCAAAATTTTTAAACATAGTTTATATTTTTTATGGAATAGAAAACAAAAGTTTCATTAAAACTAGCAAAATATATAAAAAAAAAAATTAAAATTAGGTTATTTGTGACTCATGTTGATTATTGCACATAATATCACCTTGCAGAATTGGTCACTAAGCAATTCTTTAAAAGGTCTAAATCTCACAGTTAATATATTTGTTTTTGTAATTATTGTTGTTAAACGTGACATTAAAAATAATAGTATTTCAGTTAGCAAAAATGAGAACTAAACCTATTATTCTGAAAGCCAATAAATCCCAAAGATATTCAAATTTGGGAAAATTATTCTAAAGGGTCGAACAAAATTTGAATCCAATTGCTAAAAAAAAGAAATTGACAGAGTTTTGAATTCAACACATGATAAACAAGACTACAATTAGAGAAATATATTCTTTAATGTTGGAATTGAATACATTTCGGATTGATTGGACATTGCATTTTGAATGTTTTATTCATAACTTAGTCTTCATAAACCCATGAATCCAGAGCAAGCTTGTAATTACATAACTCCTCCTCCTTAAACCATAAGGCTATTTCTTTTTCAGCACTGGGACAAGAATCACTGCCATGAATGATGTTCCTAAAACAATATAATTCAATCAGTATACAGGTAACACTATTTTAACCAATAACTGGTTAAATGTAGTTTTACTAATTTGGAAAAAAAAAGGGAGAAGTTCATTAAAATGAAGCTAATATAAAATCTTTAAGGGAAAATTAAGGGTTTTTTTTCTTTTTCAAAAACTTGTAAGGATACTTGTACTTGATCAATATCAGACATCAAGTAAAGAAAAAATTTAACAGACATAGATTGCAATGATACACATTACTAATATTACCTAATAAAACCCTCTTTTTAAGAATCACCAGGACCTTGAGGGCCATAATTGCCCATCATTTCACACCTTAAGAGTACTGGCAATTACTAAGGCATAATGAAATAAATTCCTTTACCACAACTCTTATGACCAACATTTCAGAAATGACAAGGGGAGGGGGGGGGGAGAATTTCGGAAGGAGAGCTAGGGTGCAGCTGATGTTACATACAAGGCCTTTTTATTGCATGGGCAAATCGGGACTTTGCCCAGAGCCCCCTGATGCTAGGAGGCCCCAAAACCCCCTTGGTGTATACACCTAGTACTTCTAATAGTATGTATAGCCCATGAATAGTTCTTATTTTTATAAATGTTCATAAGGGGCCCCCTACGTTCATAATCGGGCCCTAGTTGCATACAAGTTAGAAAAGGTGAAATTTTTGCTAAGGAGTTTCAGATATAAACTGTACTTTCCACTGAATAAAAAAAATATTGGATAAGTCAAATCAATCTATGACCTCCAACTGTTAAAAAAGAGACTCCGAAATTAAAGCACAGAACCTCAAATATTTTATAAAAGAAGTCCCATGGGACCAATATATTCACTAAGTCAGAGCAATCTCTCTGCAGTTTTAATACAAGGATATCAACAATAAATTATTTTATATAAATATGTAAACATGCTTATATGATGTAACAGGATATGAATACACTGTTATGCATACATGAATGTTCAGATAAATGTTTTTGCATGTAAATATGCATAATGCAAAATCTTTCTCCATGAGTTAACATATACATTATGAGTCATACATAAAATCATAATACAATGTTTCACTAAACCAAAAACATTTAGATTTTTCCAAAATTTCAAAATTTAGCATAAGGAGAAAACAAGATTAAATAAACGTAGTTAAGATAACAACACCAACAGATGCACAACAGCTCACAGATTCTTAAACTCTTTCTCATGAAGATTCTTCAGCTATTATATATGTATATATCTATATTTTATATAAATAACATTATAGCCAGAACCTTAACATTCTTAATCAGCAATCCCTTAAAAAAGCTCTTTTTCCCTCTCAAACATCTTTAATGGAAGCTACTAACAAGAGAAAAAAGAAAATCTGAAATAGCATGGAAATTATATCATGGAGGATACACATTTTGCAAAGTAAAGCCCAACAGGAAATTAATATGAACGCATGTGCATTATAGCATCAGAAACAAACAAGAATATTAAGTTAAATAAGGCTCAATCCAAAGTTAAATTGTAGACTCTGTAGGAAGCATAATTTTTTGACAGGCGATAAGCTCATAACTGTCTAATGAATTCACAATCCACAGCTACAACAAGCACAATGTTAAGAAAACTTTCCAAAAATTAATAACTACAAGAATCAAGACTTAACAGAAAATAAATATGCTGGATACATGCAAATGACAAACAGCTGTATGAAAGAGGTTGTAAAGATAACAGTTATGAAAATAAGTTAATTATGTCATGAATAACACATTTTAGGACATTAATAACTGCAGGCTGAATAAGCAATTTGAGAAAGCTTCTTGTTTTTAACCTTACCAAGTTTCAAACTTAAAAATGTTTATCATCATGAATGAATAATGATATTCTTAAACATAAACTTGAAATTTTTAAAAATCAAATTACCTGCCAACTTGAATACAGAGATCTCCCCTCAGTGTACCTGGTTGAGAATCCATTGGATTTGTAGCTCCAATAATATCTCTACCAGTCTTTACAGCATTTAATCCTTCCCATACCTGCAAGAGTCAAGTTTTCCATTGGATATTATGTGGAATAATTATGAAACATAATTCTGTATACATAATAAAATTTAAAAAATCAGAAATAATTATTCCTTTATACAATAGCCTGATTCCCACAAAATTTTAAAATACTAAACACTAAGTATCTTACCATTTGATCCGAAAGACAGATTCCCCTGTAGGGGATACTCTAGATTTGAGTGCACGGCTGCCATCTTGGATTTTTCTGCCAAGGTTTGGCGCATTTCGCATGGCGATAATTATTGTGTTCTGGTAAAAATAACCCAATGTCAAATTCTCTAATTTTAAGATCAAACAGTTATTTCTGATGTGATCTTTTAATTACACTATAATAATTTTAGGTCAGATCTCGGCCTTGACCTGGAAATCTGAGTCAAATTGACTATACTCAAAAGAGTAAATTATTTTTTAAACTAAGAGTCTTTTTGTTGAAAATTTTTGAATCCATTATCAGTTTTTCGTTAACTTATTAAACTAAAGTTGCTTTTAATTTTGTTTATCGATTGTCAATTAGTATACTACAATGATACACCATTTCATTTATTTGAAGTAAAAATTATCTGCCATCATTTTTCGTAAAATGTATTTAAAATGTATACTGTATTTTACAATATATTTTAAATATTTTATAATTCCAAGTTGTAGTGGATTACAAATAAATTTAAATAACTGAAGTTCAACTTCTCTCTCCCCAGGAACCTAAGTTAAGAAGTTAAGTTATTGGTTTAGGAAAAGGTTTTTTTTTCTTATTTCCAACACAGCAGGATAAGTCATTTAGGTGGTATGAAAATGCTGTATTTTTTTTCTAATCAACATTATATTGGCATAATATTTTGGTGATTCATTGCTATTAGTCAAAGAGTTAGGGCAAACTGAATACATGGCATTGAAATTTTATCTGTAAGTAAAATTCATTTGACCAAATTTTTCATATGGATCATAATTTGAAAAGGTAGTTTTTAATTAAAAATGCCAAAAAAAAAATCTCAGTCCAACGATTAAATGATTTTTCAAATATATTTCTAAGTTTCATAATTTAAAAAGGTGGTTTTTAATAAAAAAGCTAAAAGAAAAACCCAAAGTTTCCAATATTTGAGAATTATTTTTTCAAAAAAATTTCCAAGTTTCATAATTTAAAAAAGTGGTTTTTATTAAAAACCCAAAAATAAATCTAAGTCCAACGTTTAAATGATTTTTCAAAATTTTTTCTAAGTTTCATAATTTAAACAGGTGGATTTTATTAAAAAGGCTAAAAAAAAATCTAAGTCCAGCGTTTTGAAAACACCGCTTAAAACACATTGGCGAGAATTTTTTCACGCCTAAAAACACGGTAAAATCGCCAAGTTGGCGCAAAAAAAATCCAAGATGGCGGCCGTGCACACAAATCTAGAGTAGTCCCCGTCTGTATCCTATCCCTTTGTTAACTATGCTAAAAATTAAACAAAATTATACAGACTAAAATACAAAAGCTATTTATGCCTTTTTTAAATTTTATATCTATACAAATATATATATGCCAAGTAAAGCTCATCTTGATACATAACTAAGTACTAGACAAAAAAAATTTAATTGCACAATAAGAATATTTCTAAAACTTTATTGCAGTAGAATTTCATATGAATCCATTATTTTATTCTTAAGATTTCTTGAGATAACTTTAAAATTCAATCTACAAGTTACAATTAAAAATATATATTTAAACCAGCAATACTGTATATATATATAACTACTAGGACTACTAGGCAGGAACTACTAGGTAGGCAAATGTTGTGAACTAATGATATAAACTTAACTGCGCACATACAGAATACCTTCTAATAATTTTGCAGATTTAAACTTCTTTCCTTCTAATATGTTCTGATCAAACTATAACAGCTTATTTAAAATTGTTACACCAGCAATACTGTAAAATGTTGGGAAAAATAGTATTTTTTTAAAGAATTACCATACAAAAAATAAGAACTTTTAAGATGGGTAAAGAAATTTCAAATTAATAGTTTTTTCAATAAAAAATTGTACTCACACAAAAGTAACATTTGAGCACATGGAATCTTATTTAAATATGCATCTGAACAGTAAAATGCAGGTAAGCCAACTTATTTCTAAGTAATAATAATTTTATCACTTAATGATCTTTGGACAAAAGGCTCATGAGTAGATGCTTCCAGTAAATCTATCTCTTATGATCACATTATCAAAGAGGTAATATATTAAAAGGATCAAATGTGTAGAGAGAATGTGATTTTACATCTGTCCAAAAACGCAATGGATAAATGCTTTGCTATAATTTTAGCCACTCTCTAAAGAGGGATTTCTTTAAAATCTTATTTACACCCCAGAATTTTAAAGGAAGATGAACTGAAACATTTTACATTCCTGTTATCCACATAATGAAGAATTAACTCTTCCAATTAACCCAACTTAATTATAATCTCAGTAAAATAAAATGTCTCACATCCTAAGTTAGCTTTTTCCAACAATGAGATTTCCACACTTTTAATCAAACACAATTTTTTCCCAATTTTTAGATACTGTAAAAACATAAGAAAATACTGAAGACAAAATATTTACCATAGGTACCACAGGTCCAAGTTGCATGTAACTAACTAAACCAGGGAAAAATGGACGTCCAGCTAAGTCAGCATAGTGCTTTTCTAAAAGTTCTTGGGAAGCCTAACAAAAGGAAAAGACTTGTATTATACATAAATTATAATGAAGTATCTATTCGATATTTTTAAATTATAAGAAATCTCAAATCAACAAAGCAGAAAATATCAATATTAAATATCAAGGCCATTTAATCCTTAATGCAAATCATTACATATTTGCCTTCCAAATTTCGCACATGAAAAGAGGAATTAGCAATGAAAAATCGAGAATATCACTGACTACACGATAAACTAATACACGAAATGGTAAAAACAGGGAATACAGCTGCACATATAGCAGTTTATAAAGCTATAAGACGGAACATTCCACACATATGAGTGAATGCATGCTAACTCTACGGATACAAATAACGAAAACCCGGAATTAAGGCTATTTTGCGTAGAATATTCAGGGAAATTTAAGGTATTCAAGGATTAATCGAATTTCTTAAATTATAACATGCAGATACTGGCGTTGATTTCAAATGGTGGTTATAATTTTTGAGCACTTATGGGGATACAGATTTCATATGATTTAATCGATGCTTAACAAAATCGCACTTAAAAAGGGTGTATGAGACCAAATAAGAAAACATATTTATACGCAAGAATAAGAAATTTAATAGTTAACGCTTAGTGGTGCAGCAATACTGTTAATCTAGTCTTTCACAATTGCTCTTAATCGCAATCAATTACAGCTTGGGCTGGATCTATATCACCCCACCGCTAAAAATTAAATAAATCCCTTCGTCTCTTAAACTATTCGAAATGCTTGCAGATTTTTAAAAATTAACCCAGAAAACGTGATAAAAGGGCATTTTTAAAGGATTTACCTGCATGAACTTCATTGCTACCAATTTGAAACCTTTTTTCTCAAATCGGGAAATAATTTTTCCTACAAGGCCTCTTTGAACGCCATCAGGCTTAATCATAATAAATGTTCTTTCACGATGATCAGCCATTGCTTAAAATTTTGTATAATTTGGTAATAAAATATTTTAGTTTAACTGAACAATCACGCCTATGGACCACGCGTTACCAGCTCAAAAGAGAAAGGATTGAAGCCGTTGCCATCACGTTTGTCATAGTTTCCAGAGTTTTAGTTTTGTTGTTTTTTTTTCCCCAGGGAGAGGGTGAATTTTGACCTACACACCATCGGAGTGTGACGCATTTTCAGTTTTGGAGACCAAAACTAAATGTTCCCATGTTAAAGTGCACCGAGGAAATTTTCTTACTTCAAAGCCAATATTTTTTTAACTCGTGAAACCTGTTGAAATGTATACCAAAGAACGGATGTAGACGAAACTTAATTTTAAAAATATCATTAACCTTGACCTTGTTCCAAACGTTATATTTAAAGAAAATTGAAAGGTTTCTTTGGAAATCAGCTGTTTTGTACTTTGTGCACAAACATTTGGCATAGAGTTGGCTGATTGTCACCAAGTGCGAATGCTTTCATACATCTCAAATTTTTCTCTGTTTTGACAATCAATATCTCAATAAGGCAATGTAACGGGTGGAAGCCATAGTTTTCATGGGCGATTTATGTTTCTGGCTTAAAATTCTCCCGTCGCGATTATCAAAAGCATTTCGTTTCAATAATGAACTTATCTTTTTTTTATGCAACGTATATCTAGAAGTATAAGGGTGTAGTGGTCCAGTTAGCAAAGGCAGCGGGCCAGGGATCTAAATGTCACTGGTTTGATGCCGGTCACTGACAAATCCACCGCCGTGTTCACTAATGGTAGCCGGGCCACGTCAAATATGTCGTGGCTGCAATGTCCTCCAAGTTCTCAAATTTACCTCTGGAGGTGTGGGGTCTAGTGTTCTGGTCTCGTCACTTGACTCGGTTCAAAATTACGAGACTGGCCCATAGGGGGTAATGTTGGTCCTCCTGTATGGTGCTCCCAGAAAAGTGGCCAGCAAAACCGCGTTGTTATATGGCGGTAAGGATAAGGTCCAAGAAACCCTCTGTCGCATTTGAAAAAAAATATAGAGGCATTATCTGACAACCAACGGCCTATAAGAGCTCGAAAATTTATCTAAGAGGTTTACGCCCCCATGTTTCAATCGTATGAGTCAATTATGGCAGGCTGTGGAAGATCAATTTTCTTTTTTCTCCTAAAGACCAGTGCTGTGCTTGTCCCATGGGCTCCATTCCTTTAAAATTGCTCCCTAAGCACACAACTTTATTATCCTTCCACTTCACTATAGTAAAATTCTATGTTGTAATAAATTCCGAGAACCCTCTTTCTTTTTTTCTCAAATCCTTGCTATCAGTCAGGGGACAATTTTGTTCCTGTTATCCGAAACTCTCTGCATCGCATTTCTTATAATAATTCAAGCGAGTTAAAAAAAGTTATTGTAAGAAATTCAAGAACGACATGAGAGGCACAAAATAACGTGGGTTTAATTGACAACACAAGGACAAGACTTACATAGACACAAAAACAGCGGTATATATACATACATAGGCAAGGATTAAAGCACTGACCAATCAGGAATGCGATAGGGTTAAACATTAATCAATAAGAGAAGCGATTATATCTGACACTTCCCCTTAATCGCTTCGCATAGAACACAAAAATAATAATTTTTCTAATTTACATTTTGGTAAACATTTAGTAAAAAGATCAGCAATTTGGGATACAGTACAAATATATTTCACACATATATCATTTTGTCTTAAAGCTTCCCTTATGTACTTTAATTTTACATATAAGTGCTTTAACCTGGCACAAATATTTTCATTCAATACACTTTTGATAGCTGACTGATTGTCTTCAAAAACTAAAACATTATTTACATGAGTAATTTCATTTATAACATTTTTATAGAATGAAAGATCTTGGAAAGATTTACACATAGCAATAATTTCTGCTTCTGTTCATGAAAGAGAAATACAATTTTACTTTTTTACAACACCAAAGAATGGGGCAATTATTAAGCATTAAAACATACCCAGTCATTGACTTTCTGTCAACTGAATTAGAAGACCAATCCGCATCAACATACAAATCAAGATTAAAATCATCACCCTTTTTAAAAACAAGTTTAAGAGATAAGGAACCTATCAGATATCTTAAAATTCGTTTTAATCCAGTCCAGGCAGCAACGGTTGGTTTTTCCTGATGTTGGCTGTAGCAGTTAACCGAAAAAAGAACATCTGGTCTCGAAGTTACGGCCAAATAAAACAGGGAGCCAACAAGTTCACGATAAGGCCTTTCAAATACGGGACCTTTAGAGAAATTAGCTGGGGTAGATTTTGGCTCTAAAGGAGTAGAACATGACTTGCAGTCACTCATATTGAAGAATTTCAAAATTTTCAATATGCAATCCTCCTGATCAAGATACAGTGTTTTGTCTGTAAAATACATTCGTATTCCTAGATAATCAGTCAGTGGCTCAGATTTTGACATCTGAAACCGGTCCTGCAAAAGTTTAATGACGGTTTCCATCTCACTAATATCTGATCCGGCTAGGAGCAGGTCATCCACATAAAGACAAACAATCATCTTCTTTCCATTAACAACTCGAATGAAGATACACGGATCAAAATTCGATTGCTTGAAATTGATTTGGCTCATGAACTGTAGAAATTTATGATACCATTGCCTTGGAGCCTGTTTCAACCCATACAGACTCTTGAGAAGTTTACAAAATCTGCCTGATTTGTCGTCATATCCTTCTGGCTGACACATGTACACAGTCTCATCTAAATCACCGTTTAGAATTGCAGTTTTTACATCCATTGTATAAGCATGTAGATTTTCTTTTAATATTATGGCCAAAACTTGTCTAAGAGATGAGATATTGATTACCGGAGAGAAGGTTTCACTATAATCAATTCCTTCCTTCTCTTGAAATCCTCTGGCAACGAGACGAGCTTTATATGCACCATCTCTTTTTCTTTTGAATACCCACTTGCAAGTTATTGGTTTCTTCTCATCTGCTGGTTGGTCAACTAATTCCCAGACTTTGTTTACTTCCATGGAGAGCATTTCTTCGTTCATAGCAGCTTTCCATTGGACTTGCTCTTTTTCGGGTAAAGATTTTATATCCTCAAAGCTTAATACTTCATGTGTTGCGAGTATTACTTCATATGGTTCATATTTAGATGGAAATTTTCTCTGAGACTTTCTAACATATTCTTCATTTACATCTGTGGCCTCAGGTTCTTCTTTAAAATTTGTCTCCCTTTCAACTTCTTCCTTTAAGTCTATCTCTTTTTCAGCTTCTTCCTTAAAATCCATATCTCTTTCTTTGTCTTCTTCCCCTGAATCTCTAGAATTTAAAGTGTTAGTTGAATAATTTATTACTACTTTCTTTTCATTAAATCGGACGTTTCTTGAAACGAATACTCTTCTTGTAAGGGGATCCATGACTTTGCATCCCATGTTAGTGTATCCAACAAAGATCATCCTTTTCGATTTTGGATCAAGCTTTCTTCTGTGAGCATCTGGAATTTTAACATAGACATCGCATCCAAACACTTTAATTTGACTCATATCAGGTTTACTGGAATACTTCAATTCATATGGAATATTATTATCTATGCTGGAACTGGGAATTCTGTTATGAAGAAAAGCAGCAACTTGAATAGCATATCCCCAACAATTCTTAAGAAAATTTGAATTATATAGTAAAGCACGACCCTTTTCAAAAAGTGTCCTATTCATTCTTTCTGCAACTCCCTTTAATTGAGGGGTATAAGGGGGACAAGGATCAATAGTCACACCAGCTTTGTTTACAATTTGTTTGAGTTCACCAGATAAATATTCTTGAGCATTATCACAACGAATTCCTCTGACACTGTCATTCAACTTAAGAAACTTCTTTATCTTTGAAGTAACATCACCTTTTTCTCTTAATCAGACGCACTTCACAAAAATGAGAATAGTCATCAACTAAAGTCAAGACGTACCTTTCTCCTGACGGAGTCTGTTTTTCAAACAAATCAGAATGAATCATTTTCATAGGATTTTTTTCTCTGCTTCGGTTTCCTTTTCTGATGGGATTCGCGGGCTGCTTTGCTAGTACACGGTTTTCACAAAAAGAAACACTCGTAGGTAGCCCAAGCCTCTTCATAACATGATTTTCTGAATGACCTAGTCTGCGATGCCGAAGTTCAGCTTCTAATTTTTCTTTCATGTAATAACCCAACTGGGGTTATTAGACTGTGATCGTATACGTACAATTAACGTTGCGTTGCGACCAAATCTGTTCAACACACAACTAAGAAAAATGGGTACAACTCTCAAAGAATACTCGCTAGTTATACATATATACAGTTTATTTACATATATAAATATTTACACGTACATAAATTAGCATCTGGCTAAATTCATAGTCTTATTCAAACACAGTATTAATCTCTCTCTCTCTCTCTCTATATATATATATATATATTCAAGTACGATTATAATGCATATTATTCGTATACAGTAAGCAATGCCGACCCTTGTGGGGCAAGTGGCGAGTATGTAATAAGCTAGGGATGTGAAATAGATATAGTTAACATAAATGCTCACCCATGGGTTGCCGGCACTGTCGCTTAATCTCGTTTCACCACTGGTACTCACAAAGTTCGTATAATGTTTGATAGTCCCTCTGCATTAAGTTCGTCAAAAGAGTTCTATATTGGCACTAAAAGTTCATGGCTCGATGACAACTCAGGGTTGATCTTGTACATAGGGTTACGATGTTTCTCTTAGGTTGTTCCGCGGATCAGTCAACACTGGATGTCGGTCATCGACGCTTTCATCATCTCACCGTCGTTACAGCATTGGAGTTATTATTCTTTACGCTTATTCGTTGATTCATCAATTGGCGTTGCATCGGGATGCTCCTCGTTCTCGCAGCAGCTTAATTCGTTTTTTATTTCTTTCGTATGGAGCTCACTCTAACATTCAATATTATATTATTGGTAATTTTATCAGCCCCGTAGCAGCTTAGTTATTTATCTTTTTTTTATATACAGGACTCCTTGTAAAAAGCTTCCTACTCGTATATATATTCCTTTTCTTGTTTTACCATTGGTTGTTGCCTTCTTGGCTTCTCATTCGCTCGCCCCACCCCCTTATTGGGATGAGGGACGAGTCACCTTGTCCATAGGTTCGTTCATGGCTTATTTTTATCGCATTGGCTACCTCTGAAATATATCTGTGCGTACTAATTAATCCTGACGCCTGATCGTGTCTGGGATCTTGTCAACCCCAATGCACCTCCTTCTTAATCTTTGACCTCTGATTTACTGCTGCTGTCTTCTTAATTTTGACGTTTTATGGCCCGTGTTGTTCAACGTGGGGCCAAGCCTCATTCATTGACGCCGTAAAGCGTCGAAGCCATAAATAGGCTGTCACATTCGGCTGGGTGGTCTCCTACCAATTTAGATTGCCGCATATTCACATCCCGCTTATTAAATTCCAACAGTGAATTTGACACGGTGGGAGATCACAAACATATTGACCTTTGGAATTTAGCTTGCACAAATAAAACTTCTAGTTAATTTTTCGACAACAGCTCCTTCGTTTTTGAAAGTAAGGGAATATCCAGCCTTTTGAATTTTTTCACAGAAATAAGTTTTCCATTCAATTGAGGAATGTACAGTACATCTGTAAGGAGTATTTCTTGTTTGTTTTCCAACGTGCCACGAATAGTTTCAATTCCTTTAACTTCTAGCTGACTTAATTTTGATGCACAAGGCACAGTTCCGGTTGAGGGATTCAATTCTTCAAACCATTCTTTATGTGAACACATATGAGCCGTCGCACTGCTATCAACGATAAAAGTTTGGATTTCCGTTTTTCCTACCACGAGCATTACAAGGTTTTAGCTGTACAATTATTGAACAATTTATTCTAAGCTGCAAAGAGTTTAAAATTACTCCAATGAACCGTATACTCAAGGAACTATTAATATTATTTATCATCCGGCTGTGAAGATGTGTTTGGTAGCTTTTGTCCAACTGGTGACTCTCTGTCTGGATCATAAATGAGTTTGAGATTTTTACTCACAATGAGGTGCGACATTCTTATCGTTAATGCGGCCCTAGAAAATGTCTGATGGACGTTCTCCCTCTCACAAGTGCAGACTGAAATCTACACTGGAATTAGAAAGAATACGTTTAATCGGCCATAAACGTTTGGACCTCGCTAATTATTCAATCAAAGCTGGTAAGTGGGCATACAGTGAGTAACCAATTTATTATGACCACCTACCCTGTGCATCATTCCGTCAGCTTTTGCTCTCAATACTGTTGTGATTCTCTACATGTATTCTAAGATGTTCGACGATGGCTTGAGGAATCTGAGACCCTACTCGATGAACTGCACTTTTCAGTTCTCTAAGATTGAATAAATCAAGCTGCTTCATTTCCCTTCCAACCTCGTCCCACAAGTGCTCCACAGGACTAAGGACTGGTAATTGTGGAGGCCCGGTAATGAAAGGAAAGACTCCGTCAAACTCTTTAAAAATATTTGTGGACGATAGATTCATTAAGGTATCCATTTCCAGAGGGGTGAACCTTTAATATAACTGGATGCACTTGGTCAGCTTTAAATCCTTTCGGCATTCAGATGTTCTTCTACATGAATTAAAACAAAGGGAGCCGGAACAATGACAGGAAATATTCCCAAAACCCTAACATTGCATCTGCCAACTTGAAGTACCGTGGCAATGCATTTAGAGTAAACAATTTTGTGCTGCGCTCGAAGTCCGTTAAATTGCGTTTTCTACTCATTCCTTCCCAGGTGACTTCAACTGTCTTTACAACCACCTAGCAATCATTTTTAATACCAGTTGCAACCACAAGCGGAAATAGCGGACGTCATAGCTGATGTGCATAAAACATTCAGTTGGCCATAAATATTGGCCACTCAGTGTAAACTGTCTTTATTCTAAAGGGAAACCTATGATATGGTTTTACCTCGCTGTAATGTTGCTGAATGCAAGAAAATACAAATTTTAAATTTTGTTAAGTGTTTGCAGTCAAATGCAAACACATTTATAAGAGTGTTTCATAAAATACTCATGTTAGCGAAAGAAGCCCGATGTGTTCAAGAAGAAATTGTAATTATTTCGGTCTTTTAGGAATCTGAAGGACACTTCCATGCTGTTCGCATACGCTATTCCAGCAGATAATATTCAGCCGATACTTCCAGCCGTTAATATTCAGCAGATTTATAATTCTATAAAATATATCCGTTAAGCAATATATTTTACAGCATATCCACTTATGAAATCCACAATTAAGTAACTATCAACAAAACTTATGTGATCAAAAACCAACTCAAAAGCACTCTGAATAAATAATATTAAATTACTGATTCGACAACGAATTGAGAGCATTTATATTTTAAACTGTTATCAATGGGTAATAAATTTTTAAATTAATCTTTTTTGAATTTATATAAATTCTCTATCGATGAAATTATTTAGTTTTCGCATGTTTGGTCCATATAACGAAATTTCATTGTCATTTGCTCGTAATTTTGAGAGTTCGGAACATTTCTTCTATTTTCTAAAATCACACATTTCTCATTGCTAATAGCAAAGTATATTTTCTGTGCTGCCATAAAATAAATTTCTTGACGTACTTATTGGAGGGACAGAATGAAAACGACGGAATTTGGTATCGAACTAAATTCCGTCGGCCATGCCATGAGAGTGTGGTTATCAGTTATTCCCATGGAAGCAAACGAAATGACAATGACCACGTTTACGTCCGGAATTACCTACTAATTCATTATGAATATGCACACCAGAACAACAGCAAACGTTCTTCACGATCTGCACACCGTACCTAGGATCTCTTCAACGTACAGCTCGTCGCCTTATTATTGTCGCATCGTTTCGTCAATTTATTTTTTTATACCGAATACCCACCTCTTATCCACATTTTGTTTGTATGGGTTGATTCAAAAACATTCCCTTAAATATTTTACAAGCACACAAGTTTTATCCTCAAACGTGTCTAACTATAAGTTCGAAATGATATTCTTACAGTTTAGAAATTTCTCAAAACGAGATAGTAATTTTCCATTAGACCACGCCATTTCTGCAAAATAAATTTTCTTACTGAAGCTTCCACATTCTTATGAATTTTAGATACACTCGTATTTTCGCGTACGGGATTAAATTTGATTTGATTAAGACACAAAATTTATCGCATATGTTTGCTGCCCAGAAAATTACTAAACACATTCATAAAAACTTGCATTAAATACCAATAAGACTTTGTCTTATAATGTGAAACGTTACTTCCTAAGATTTCCTCTTTGATTGCAAGTGGCACTCTCAGAGTAAAAGAAGATGATCACATTATTACCTATCTAAAATACCTTGCAAGACTCCGTACAGTCCATTATTCAACACACAAGACGGTATAATTTATAAACTTTAAACATTTTTCAAGAGTTGAGTTCAAACTTAAAATTATATATTTCATAAATAAAAATTTCAGACGATATCTAATATAAAAGTATAATTAGATGCTCCATGCGTTAAATGTTACTTTGGCTGCAAATTACAAAAAAAAACTTCTAATAGCATAATAAACGCTAAATGAATTTAACCCTTAACTGGTAACACATACATATATTGTTCGTTGCAAGTAACATGCGTCTGTGAGACGTGTACATAACAAAAATTTATTTTAGAGGTGCAAATTTAATAAAACTACATATAAATTACCTAAATATGTTTTATTTGATTGTTCACAATGGAATTAAAATTAAATAATACATACAGTTAAAATAATACAATTAAAATACATTTAAAATCGGCATCACAGTAAACAAAAATTACCTTTTTACTCCAGGAGCACAAGAATTGCACACTTTTTTCGAGCACTCTGGGTAACACAGATTTTCACATTTTATACATTTGTATGCAGTTTGCATCCTTTCTTGATAAGAATAATATCGGCACGTTTTTCTCTTGGGAGCTTATCAGATATTTATTGAGAGGCGCTATGCGTTTCTTCAGGTTTTCCAAGAATGTCTCGTGCTATTTTTTTTAGGTCATCCGGAAGATTTGGGATGGAAAACGGACATTGCACTTCTAATTCTAACAAACTGTTTGCTAATGAATTTATAAAGTCAAAAAGTGTCATTATAGGCGTCTCATCATAGCCTACATAGATAATGCCAGAATTTACAAGACTAACCGCTATCATATTGTAAAATATTGTCAGGGGCCACCGTCTCGACCTTCTATTCGGTGAATAGTTCGGGATAATTTTGTCTAAATTATCCGCTCCTGATTTTGTTGAATTGTAAAAACTTATTATTTCTGGTTTAGTACTGGATTGGTCGGTAAATTTTGAGTTATGCATGGAGGATATCAAATTGACGGCTTTATTTCGTTTTGTCATGGAAGACCCATCACCAGAGGGGCCAGGAACAACCTCTTCCAATGAATTTCCACCGACCCTTTCATTTGCCTCATCCTCAATGTCTTGCTCATCTAATTCAGACTCAGTGTCATGTTCAGAATGTTCTATTTCATCCTCGGCATTGTAGGAATCATCAGAATCAAATTCTTCACCACTCGGCTCAACCTCTTCTTCAAGAAGAGCATCCATTGATATTATTTTTTTCTCTTAGCAAAAAATATACCTGCCATGCTGGAAAAAACTTAACGTATACCAAATTAAATAAATAAATGAATATTGGCGCAAAATTATGTCAAGAATCTGTTAGTAAATATTTTTTCTGCAAACATTTCTCGGAGATGGAGAGAAAAGAGAAAGGAAAAAATGCATGTAATCAATGAAATATCATTTGAAAAAATTTTGAACATAATTACATTGATCTTGAATGTAATCTATCAAGAACATAAATCAATAAATTAGTTGAAAGTTTAATTGACAGGAGGAAACATTTAGTAATCAATATTTTTTTTGAGAACATGAAGGATTTAGATATCTCCAAGGTATTTAGGAGAGTAAATAAAAATATGTATAAAAATAAATTGAGAAGAACAACATGCTAAGCAGACACATTCAAACATAAAACTTGTCATTATTTGTTAGGTACGTACCTCACACGTAGTAGAAAAGAACGTTACATGTAATACACGTCTGAAAGATGAGCCCAAATGGTAACACTTCAAGTAATAGGCGTCTCTTAGACATCGTACTTTTTAGTTATGACCTTACTGAAACCACAAAACACAACTCATTGACTTGAAATTTCACAAGCGTTGTTTAGACTACCTACCAAAAGCATACACTGAAGGTTTCATTCGACAAGTAGCGCTAAAGTATGAAATAGGGGAAATTAGCAAACCTAAGCATCTCTGCGACGTGTGTTACCAGTTAAGGGTTAAAATAATTAAAAGAGACAGAGGCGAAAATTAATTCAATCTTGATATGAAGCCATAAAATATTTATTTATATATATCATTATACAAAATTATTTCCAAATTAACAGAACAAAGCAAATGTAGAAAAAAGCAGTTAAATCTTAAAAATTATAATTAAATATAAGGCAAACCAAAAACCAGTATTGTAAAAGTGACATTTCATGACACGCTTTCCTGCAGTGTAAACAAGTATAATGACATGTTTTTTTTTATTATTTCAATCACTTTCGTAGGTCAAGAGGATTGTAGGCCATTACCGCTATCGCATTGATATATTTGAAAACAAAATCAAAAGAAAAATGTCATTAAACACAAAATTCCAATTCCAAAACACAATTACGGACGATAGCTCCTTTACATAAACATAGTCAAACCTAAGTTTGAATTCCATTTTCAAGGACATTTTCCCCACGATAGGACAAAAATATTACTTTACGCCAAAAGATATCGTTTCATACGATAGTAGAATTGGTTACGTCCCTGAATGGGTAGGGAGATGCGTTTTTCATCTGTTTTAAGTCATAAACCTATCTCTCATACCTCGAAGATGAAAAGGTTTATTCTCTTTAAATTACAGAACCACTGCAGAAAATCATTTCTCATAAGGTAGCGCAATCGAAAGGTTTTTCTTCGTTTTGGGTACGGATGTTTTTAAAGCACACTGGAAAGAAAATATTTTCTCTCACACAGTGAGGACGAAAGATTTCTCTTCTGTGTGGGTACGACCATATTTTTTAAGTGATTGAATTCAGAAAACCTTTACTCACATATAGTGCATTAGACAGGTTTCTCTCTCCTGTGGATACGAAGATGTGCTTTTAAATTACTCTGCACAGAAAATCTTTTTTTACACACAGAGCATGAGAAAGGTTTCTCTCCCGTGTGGGTGCGGAGATGTGTTTTTAGATTAGACTGTGTAGAAAATCTTTTTTCACACACACTGCATGCGAAAGGTTTCTCTCCCGTGTGGGTGCGGAGATGTGCTTTTAAATTATACTGTTCAGAAAATCTCTTTTCACATTCAGTGCAGGCGAAAGGTTTCTTACCCGTGTGGGTGCGGAGGTGTGTTTTTAAAACATCCTCTCCAGAAAATCTTTCCTCACATACAGTGCAGGCGAAAAGTTTAACTCTCGTGTGAGTGCGATGATGTGCTTTTAAACTACTTTGTCCAGAAAATCGTTTCTCACATACGGTGCATGCGAAAGGTTTTTCTCCCGCGTGGGTGATGAGATGTGCTTTTAAATTACACTCTAAAGAAAATCTTTTCCTACATACAGTGCAGGCGAAAGGTTTTTCTCCCGTGTGCGTGCGGAAATGTGTTAACAAAACATCCTGTCGAGAAAATCTTTCCTCACATACAGTGCAGGCGAAACGTTTCTCTCCTGTGTGGGTGCGGAAATGTGTTATTAAATTACTCTGTACAGAAAATCTTTTATTACATACAGTGCATGCGAAAGGTTTCTCTCCTGTGTGGGTGCGGAGATGTGTTTTTAAATTAGACTGTGTAGAAAATCTTTTCTCACATACATCGCATGCAAAAGGTTTCTCTCCCGTGTGAGTGCGGAGATGTACTTTTAAATTACATTGTTCAGAAAATCTTTTTTCACATACCATGCACGCGAAAGGTTTTTCTCCTGTGTGGGTGCGGAGGTGTATTTTTAAATTAGACAATGTAGAATATCTTTTTTCACATACAGTGCAGGCGAAAGGTTTCTCTCCCGTGTGGGAGAGGAGGTGTGTTTTTAAAACATCCTGTCGAGAAAATCTTTCCTCGCATACAGTGCAGGCAAACAATTTTACTCCCGTGTGGGTACGGTGATGTGCTTTTAAACTACTTCGTCCAGAAAATCTTTTTTCACATATAGTGCACGCGAAAGGCTTCTCTCCCGCGTGGGCGCGGAGATGTGCTTTTAAATTACCCTGTAGAGAAAATCTTTTCCAACATACAGTACAGGCGAAATGTTTCTCTTCTGTGTGGGTGCTGAGATGTGTATTTAAAGCACTCTGTACAGAAAATCTTTTTTCACATACAGTGCATGCGAAAGGTTTCTCTCCTGTATGGGTGCGGAGATGTATTTTTAAATTAGACAGTGTAGAATACCTTTTTTCACATACATTGCAGGCGAAAGGCTTCTCTCCCGTGTGGGTGCGGAGGTGCGTTTTTAAAATATCCTGTCGAGAAAATCTTTCCTCACATACAGTGCAGGCGAACAGTTTCACTCCCGTGTGGGTGCAGTGATGTGCTTTTAAACTACTTTGTGCAGAAAATCTTTTCTCACATATAGTGCACGCGAAAGGTTTCTCTCCTGCGTGGGCGCGGAGATGTGCTTTTAAATTCCCCTGCAGAGAAAATCTTTTCCAACATACAGCGCAAGCGAAAGGTTTCTCTTCTGTGTGGGTGCGGAGATGTCTTTTTAAACTACCTTGTTCAGAAAATATTTCCTTACACACAGTGCATGCGAAAGGTTTCTCTCCTGTGTGGGTGCTGAGATGTGTATTCAAAGCACCCTGTACAGGAAATCTTTTCTCACATACAGTGCAGGTGAAAGGTTTTTCTGTGTGGGTACAAAGATGATCAATAATGTGGTACGAATGATGCATATTTAAGGCGGACAAGTGTGAAAATGTTCCTTCAAATAAATAACATTTGTAAACTTCTTCGGTGGGAGAGGGAATCTGCGCACTGGAACTTTGTGTACATTTAGGCTCGTTCTAAACGACTCACATGGAATGCGTTCGACTTCGGCTTCAGTAGGGTTCTACTCGCAGGAATGGCATTCATTGGGAAGTCTATTTACACCGGAAATGCATTTGCTCTTCTGGCATGCCGGTTTCTTTACACGATAAGTTGAAAACTGCAACTGCCAGCATTACGTTCAACTTTTTAATCTCTAGACATTTTAGTTTCACATCTAACAAGCTGTACCGAGCACCTGCAAAGAAAGGAATTTAAATGAGATATATTAACATTGTATCATCATGATTTTTTCACGGAAAATCAATCTCTCTATTCTAAAAAATGTAACTCCAGCTGTCGCTATCAAAAGCTTGTCACGCTATCTCCTAGGAAACCGCTGGGGGTATGGGGTCGAGAGCGATACCAATGGATGCAGAAAAATGGGGGGAACAAAGTAAGACTGTCTCATCTTCGTCGGACTTTAAGTTTTTTATTTTATTTTTTGTGAGAAAATATTGACTTTTTTATTTTCAGATTACGATAACTCGCCAAAAAAATGATCGTAGAATTTTGATCGTTTTACAATCTAAGACTACAGACATTTTTCTTTCAAACTAGACCTCATTTGTTTAAAAATATTTTAAGACAGACTAATATGTTCATAAAAAAATTAAACAGTTTTTCAAGAAATATCGTCCCCATTGTAAATGTAATATCGATGCTCTCGAGTTTTTATCTTACAAAGAAAATATTTACATCATCTGGAAGCTGAAAGCTTTCTTATTCATATGAAACTCATTTCAAGTCTATATCTTAAATTTTCGATTTTTAATTGAATTTTAAAGCTGAAAATTTAAAGCTAAGTGTCCACTTGAGAGAAAATCTCGAGATTAATCTCAGGGTGTTGTCCATTTGAGATCACTTACGCTCTCGAGACAGGTCCGTGAGACTCGAAGGTCACTGCAGTCTCGTGACCAGGAACATTTCGTGTCGACTTGAGAGTGAACTCGCTGTCAGTTGTGTGATTTGATCGCAGTTTGCTTTTCGTTTCTTTCCAAGTGGATTCGCGTCAGGCCCTAGCTTTTATAATTGCATATAAAATTCTGAAAAAGCAGAAAGTGAAAAAAAGGCGTGTTGGGTAAGAAAATGGGTGGATCATCGAAATGAATTCGGAGCTTGTTCAACACTCGTAAATGAGTTGCGGTTGGAAGATGCACATCAATTTAGAATAGGGCCGCACAGAGACTTTACAGGGCCTGGGGCAAACTTCTGTTGGGGGCCCCAAAAAATCTGATTAATCGAATAATTTTGTTTATTTTTTTTTGGGGGGGGGGCCCTTTTTTCAGGAGATTATTTTGAATTTTGAAATACGGTACAAGTTTCAGAATTTTCTTTCGGAGGAAATCTAATAAATAATTTTTTTAAATTTTTTGGGGCCCCTCCGGCAGTTGGGGGCCTCGGGCAGAGTGCCCCAGTTGCCCCCCCCCCCCTGGGCGGCCCTGTCTCGTCGGCGGGGGCAATTATTTTTTTTAGATTGACTTCTTTAATAGAAGATTAAATAGTATAATAGAAACTCTCATAAATTCACGATTATATTTTTTGAAAAGGAAAAACTCATATCAAGTAACAAAGGTAAACTTCAGATGATTGATAAAAATTTACAAATATATTCAAAAAATAATAAAATTTTTTTAAATGGTATTTATAGATATTTCTATATTTAAAAAATGGTATATTCTAATTTTCTCATATTTTGAATTTTTTATTATCAACTTTTTTCCGGAGGGGGGGGGGGTTAATTCATGTAAGGTTTTTCATTAGAGTTCAATTTTTGTAAAAAAATATGTTTTTGCATTTCGACAAAACTTTGCAAACAATTTTATATATCCTGATTTCGGCACGTCTTTTTCATTTGTCATTTTTTTCTCTATTTTGCGGGATGTTACGTAAGCTTCAAAATTGCTCCTTTATGCATTTCTATAGATAAAATGTCTTTATCTATTGCATTTCCAGTGGATGTTGGGCCGAAGAACCCTTAACAAAGTCTATAACTAAAGAGAAATGCTAACGATTTATGACATTGTTTAAGATTGAGTGATTATAACTGTAAACATTTTTCCAATTCTGATTTGCTTACATCCAGTAAGCCAGCTATGTAAGCACAAAGGGGACTACTACATAATAAATGTACTAGAAATAAATGATTTATTTCTAGATACTGCCTAACAAACGAATTATTTTCACTTTCAAAATAAATTGTAAGGCAAAATTATTTTATATAAACATGCATTCTTATAAAAATGTACACTGGACCAAAAATAAGAATTGACTTATGTAATATCTCTAATAACTGTAACTAGCTACCGAATATATAACTGGCAATAAGCCATGCGGTATCGTCAAGCAAGTTAAGCTTGCTACTATAATTAATAAAGTATCTTAGTATTTTAAGAGTATTTGTTTAATACATTACAATGGCGACGAGGTGGATTATTTTTTAACCCACATTAAAGTAGTATATAAGTAATAACTGTATTTTCAACAATACGAAACAGTATTTGTTTTCTTTGAGTGAATTTGCGCCATGGCAGATCGGCAAATGCTAGGCCTAATCGGAACTTTGAATTCTTTCGACGAGGACTCCCATGAATTTTCTCTATACGTCGAACGGCTTGAACAGTACTTTGCAGCGAACGACATCGACGAGAAAAAGAAAGTTGCAGTTTTTATTTCGGTGCTTGGTGCGAAAACTTATAAGTTGTTGCGTAATCTGCTCCAACTAAAATTGCCGAAAGACTGTAAAGATGATGAGCTAGTGAATACGCTCAGTAACCACTTCAAGCCTACACCGATTATCATAGCAGAACGTTTTCGTTTCCACAGACGACATCAAGAACCAGGAGAAACGGTGTCAACATTTTTAGTGGAGTTACGACGTTTAGCGTCCACGTGTGAATTCGGTACGTTCCTGGAAGAAGCAGTTCGCGACCGTTTTGTTTGTGGTTTGCGGTGTGAAGCTACTCCGAAGAGATTGCTGGCTTAAAAAAGACCTCAAACTCTCAGAGGCTACGGAAATTGCATTAGCAATGGAGTTAGCCGAAAAAGATGCTTCCAACATTAATGTTCCAGACCAAGCCACAGTACATAAAGTTAAAAACTCTCACTCGCTCTAAACATCAGTATAAAAAATGTTATAGATGTGGAGCCGCCCATAGTTCTGATAAGTGCAAATATAAAAGTGCAAAATGTCATAGTTGTGGCAAAATTGGCCATATCCTTCCTGTTTGCGAGAAGAAAAAAGAGAAATCAGCCAAAATGATATCAGCAGAGGATATACCTGAAGTAAGTGATTTAAATTTGTTTCGCATCAAATCAGTGAATAAAATTATTGAAAAATCCTTCACAGTTCCTATTAAAATTAGCAATAAATCTATTACCATGGAACTGGACACTGCTGCTGATGTATCACCAATTTCTGAATCTTGGTACTCAAGTATGATTCCTGATGTTGCATTGAAACCAACATCAACTGTTTTGAGAGATTTTAATGGAAGGGAAATAGAAATTGTAGGTCAAGCTATGGTCTCAGTGTCATATGAAAATCAAACTAAGACACTTTCCTTAATCATTGTCAAAGGTGATGGACCAGCATTGTTTGGAAAAGACTGGATAACTCAGTTCAAGTTGAATTGGAAATATATTTTTTCTGTTAAAGGTGAACCATGTATAAAGGTAGAAGAAACTATTAATGACTTTAAAAAGTCCTATGTTGACCTTTTCAAAGAATCTGATTCACCAATTAGCCATTTCAAAGCTAAGTTGAAAGTAAAGGTAAATTGTGAACCTGTATTTTGCAAAGCTCGACCAGTACCCTACTCAATCAAACAGAAGGTATCTGAAGAGATCTACAAAACTAAGGAAAGAGGTGTATGGGATTTCGTAGAACACTCCAGTTGGGCTACACCACTTGTAATTGTACCTAAGAAGAATGGAACAGTAAGGCTTTGTGGTGATTTCAGGGAAACCATAAACAGGTTTTTAGACCCAAGTCAATATCCCCTGCCCACACAGCAAGATTTGTTTTCTACGTTAAATGGTGGAAAGTATTTCACAAAGTTGGACTTGTCACATGCTTACCAACAAGTGGAACTAGACAAAGAATCCCGAGAGTTCTTGACTCTGAACACTCATTTAGGGCTTGTGCGTCCTGGTAGGCTTTTATATGGCATAACCTGTGCAGCATCTGTTTTTCAGTCCATAATTGAACAAATTGTTCAAGGACTGCAGTCAGTAATATGTTTCCAAGATAACATCCTGATCACTGGATCTACTTTCAAAGAATATCTTGAAAATGTGAAAAGAGTTTTTGACTGTCTGCGTAAATGCAATGTTAAATTAAATCTAAATAAGTGTGAATTTGCTAAAAGCTCAGTTGAACTTTTGGGCCACAGAATTGATTCTGAGGGCATTCATCCCACTGATGAGAAGATCAAAGCAATTGTTAGCATCAATTCTCCAACTAGTGTGACTGAATTGAAATCATTCCTAGGTTTATTGAACTATTATGCTAAATTCATTAAAAATGCTTCCATGATTTTAGCACCTTTGTATGAACTGTTGCATGCAGATAATCCCTGGCAATGGACAGAACGACACGAAGAAACATTCCAGAAGTGTAAGAGTTTGCTTACATCTAGTGCAGTACTTGTACATTATGATGAAACACTTCCTATCAAACTGTCGTGTGATGCTTCACCTTTGGGTTTAAGTGTGGTTCTGTCACTTTATAAATAATGAAGAACGACCAATTGCATATGCCTCGAGAACTCTAACCAAGGCAGAAAAAATTATTCGCAACTAGAAAAGGAAGCTTCTGCCATCATCTTTGGTATAAAAAAATTTCACCAGTATATTTATGGACGACAATTTACTATTGTAACGGATCATCAACCGTTAATTACAATCTTTGGTGCCAACAAATCAATCCCGGCTATGGCAGCTGCAAGATTGCAAAGATGGGCAATTCTGTTGTCATCTTTTCAGTATTCCATACAATATAAGAAAGGAATTGAACATACAAATGCAGATGCATTATCAAGAGTACCTATTGTATATAATGATTTAGAAGAACCTGAAATTTTCAAAATTTCGTATTCTGAGGATCTCCCACTTAGCAGTGAGGAAATTGCCAAAGCTACTTGCAATGATGCCTTGCTTGGAACTGTTCTGAAATATGTACAATATGGTTGGTCAAAACAAGTCAGTGATGACAAGGTAAAACCTTTTTTCACTAGACAAAATGAACTTTCAGTTGACTGTAATTGCCTGTTATGGGGAATGAGAGTGATTATCCCTGACAAGTATAGAAGCAGATTGTTAAATTTATTACATGATGCACATCCTGGTATTGCAAGGATGAAAGCCTAGGCACGCAGTCATTTTTGGTGGCCTCTTTTGGATCGTGACATTGAAAATATGGCAAAACAGTGTTCTTCATGACAAGAAAATGCACGATTACCACCTATAGCTCCCCTACAGTCATGGGTTTGGTCAAAATCCCCATGGGAGCGAATCCATGTTGATTTTGCTCAAAAAGATAACAGAAATTACTTTGTTAATGATGAGTTTGCCATCATTACTTCTAACCATTTAGAGTCATTCTAAATGGTTAGAAGAAATTGAAATGAGATCAACAGCAGCAAAACCAACCATTGAAGTATTGCAATGTCTTTTTGCTAGGTATGGTCTTCCTGTAGAACTTGTTTCTGACAATGGACCCCCATTTACATCTCATGAATTTCAGAGTTTCTTAAAAATGAATGGAGTTAAACATACCCTCATACCTCCTTACAGACCGAGATCCAATGGCTTGGCAGAAAGAGCTGTGCAAACATTTAAACAAGCACTGAAGAAAATGAATAGTGATAGAAAGGATCAAAGTAGCTTGAATAAAAAAATTTTCAGATTTCTTATAACGTATCGTTCTACTCCTCACTCTACGACCCAAGTCTCCCCAGCTGAACTTTTTCTCTCTAGACCAATTCGCATACTCTTGTCGTTAGTTCATCCGGTTCTAAAAGAGCAAAGCAACTGATCCAGAAGAAATATCAAGATCGCAGCCATAATCAAAACAGAAATTTTCAGTGGAACCAAGATGTGTGGATTTATTCCTACAGACAACATAAGTGGTTCCCTGGCCGTCAAACCAAACAGTGTGGACTCAAAACATGGACTGCCAGTCTTCATAACTCAAGTGTTTTGGTCCATGAAGACCAAATACATTCTAAAGTTCCCAACACAGAATCTGACAGGTGTCAATCTTCAGAGTACTACTGGTATGATGATGATGAAACAGCGCAAGAAGTTCCTGAAACTAATAACAATCCGATAATCTCCAGGCGCAACCCAATACGAAACCGCAGAAAACCCAATAGACTGGACTTGTAATTGCTTAGGTTTAATATATTTTTATATAGGGAAGGTAATGTAATATCTCTAATAACTGTAACCGGCTACCGAATATATAACTGGCAATAAGCCATGCGGTATCGTCAAGCAGGTTAAGCTTGCTACTATAATTAATAAAGTATCTTAGTATTTTAAGAGTATTTGATTAAAACACTACAACTTTCTCGTATATTTTAAACTCTTCAAACTCATTGTCGATAATAATGAAATAGTTTTACTATAAATGTAGAAGAGTTAAAACTACAAAAATGAAATTTGATAAATTAGGAATAATTCCAGTTACATTGATAACCTGAGTTACCTTTATACTAGACTAGCTGAAAACCCGCGCTTCGCTACGGAGTAAATTCAAATTAAATACAACGGTCAATGTATGCAATTAATGCCAAAGAAAATAAATTCCCCTAATAGTTGCCGTGTTCTGTGTATGTCTCTGTCAAGTAACGCTTCCGGAGCGACCGCTACACAAATATATCAGCTTATATTAATCTCAAGTGCAAAACTACAATAATAAACAGAAATTAAAAACACCAAAATCGTTTGTTTAACAAATTTGTAGGTTAAGTTAATTGTTATTCAATGCACGTGTATACAGCTTTAAAATTCATGAAAAAAAATTCTGAAACGCGATTGCAGCGCTGCCTACCGGATCCAATTATTGAATGTACGTGTATACATCGGTAAAATTCATGAAAATAAAAAAAATTCTGAAACGCGATTGCAGCGCTGCCTAATAGACTGCAAACATTTTTTGCACATGAGTAATTTGTATGATTTTTTAATCTGATTTTCTTTAGTTTATATATTTTATTTTTGCTTAATATATTTATACATAGTATATTTATAGCATATTAGTTAGATTGTGCAAGTCGGATTGAAAAATCAGCGGTAAGCATGCTTTTTTTTACCCAAAAAGACGTTTTTTAAAATTATAAACTTGGATTTTTACAACATTTTTAATTATAACATCGGATAGAAAAACAGCTAATATTCTGTAAAAATGTCTAATATTTTAACAAGGTTATGAACCTTTTTTTTATTGGAACTGTTCAATTATTTACCGTCAAGTTTTGACGGGTACTATCTAGTATATATATATATATATATATATATATATGTAATAAATGCGACGATCAATGTATACAACTGATGTAAAAAAAATATATATATATATTTATAAAAAAATCGTAAGGGAAATTATTTTAGATAATATCCAATCGTCTGCTGCATTAGAAAGAAATAAAAAATTTTTTTTGTCTATTTAGTTGTTATGCACGAGACGATAAATTTATTTAAAGTACCAGAAAAAGAAATCTCGTGATCAGCATTTAATAAATTAAATTCTAAAAATTAATCTTTAAAAATTCACCAAAAATCAGAAAATAGAGGTAAAGATTCGAAAAAGATTTCATTTTAAAGGAATTTTAAAGATATTTTTCGTGATATAAATTTTATAATCCTCAAATTATCATTTTAAATGCAAACTTAAAAAAAGTTACTAAAACAGCTTAAAAATTTAATTTAAAAAACTCTAAGAAGAATTTTTCAAAAATCTCTTAGTGCACCCCTACACTATAAGAAGAATCGCCATGCAAAATTTCAGCCCTTTAGGTCCAGCGATTTGGTCTGTGCATTGTATGTCAGTCAGTCAGCCAGTGAGTCAGTTACGGAACTGTTTTATATATATAGATAATAAAATAAATAAAACGATTGTGTGATTCACAAAATACTGGAAATCCATTTTGTTCTTACAGGCTAAGGTAATCTCATTACATATTTCATTTTGTGTGTCAAGTCAATTGATTTCAAGATATCCACAAATACTGTTTTTTTTTTTTTTTTTTTTTTTTTTTTTTTTTTTTTTTTTTTGGGGGGGGGGGGGGGGTTAGAACTCTACACAAAACAGTTCAATGCTACAGGAAATCAGATGAAGATTAGGCTATACCTATTATAACACTTTTTGGTTAGAGAAAATCTCCCCTTTATCTTCATAAACAATGGGATAGAAAAGAACAAGTCAATTTAAATAATTTTTCATAACAGAGTATGAAATATTTAATTCTTGAGTCATAAATGTATGCACTGAAAGAAACTGCAAAAGTTGAGTACCATATTTAACAAAACAGTGTTTAATGAAACATATACACATAGTAGACAAAGTAGTAATACTCGCACATAAATTAAAATTTTTAAAGGATAACTAAGTCAAAAACAAAATCTACAGTCACATAAAATTCCCTACATAAAATTTAAATTGATTAGTTCATGTACAAACATGTTACGGTCTTTTATAAATTACTTCCATAAACTAGATTTCTTTTCACTCCTGCTTCCAAATTAAGGAAATTTCACACATATTATATATAATAAATCAAATCCTTAGAAGTAATACACTTGACAAGAATAAGAAAAAGTAATTTTTCTCTATTTTGTATACATAAGCTCAGGTGAAGATACTGGCAAAACATTTATTGTCTTTATTTCGAGGAAATGTAACAAAAAGAAAAACAATGTTGCCTAACACATGAGTTATTGATACTTTCAAAATAAATTACATTAAAAAATTCTTTTATATAAATCTCATTGGAGTATAAAATATTTACAGGTTGATAGAAGGCAGTTAACAATAATGGATTTTTGACCTTATACCAGAATGCAAAAAAAAGTCATACAACTGAAGGTATCTGAGGTGTAGGGTTTGATTAGGAGCATTTGGAAGTTTAAAACATAACTACCCATTTCTTGAAGTAGAGAGTCACAATCAATAACATTTGTGATTGGATTGTACAAGAGGCTGATTATTATATGCCTTCACTGGAAAATAATTAATTAGAAGTTAAGCACTGGCCAGATCAATAATAGGTGCTAGAGGAGGAGGTGGCTCTTTGTCATCTATAACTTTCCCAACACAAATATTGATACACTCGTTCATGCATTTCATCAGAGAATTCAAAGCAATTTTATTCAAATTTCATTAAATTCATCTACAAACTTCATATTTTATTTAAAAGATTTTGATCAAATTCAAATAGAAATCTGATAAAAACTTAAAATAACTGGGTACTTTCCTGCCCCCACATTTTCACTGCTATGTATATAAAGCACAACTTGTACATCTGTAGTGTATAGCTTCTTTACAGAACAAACTGAAGAATCGAAGAGAGAAAGATGATAAAATTGTCATTTTGGAGTGAAATCTCCCTATAGGAATACAAATATTGTACTTCAGACATTTTTTAACAAAAGACTTGATGAATCAGAAATCATTGTATTCAGAGTAGAAAGAAATTTGGAGGGTAGGTCGTAAATATTTTTATGCTAAAAAGTTGTTGCTTATTTATGTAGCAAGTCAAGAGCAATTAAAACCAGAAGCTGAATTAGATCTACTACAGAGATTCTCTTGTGAAAAGAGGCCTGCAAAGTTTGAAAGTTTAAGATAAACTCCTATAAGTAGTTGAAGGATTTAATAGAGCTACATACCTATTGAAACTTAACTTTACTTAATGATGATTCAACGAGATAACATGCAATGTGAAAGATACAAAATATCCACAAATTTTCTGCCCTGAGTAGATTTACAAATCTACATCAAGACAATAAATTTTGGCTACAATCATTGTTCACTTTATAAATTTTCAAAAGTCTGTGAAACCAAACTCACTACAGTTCACCACGGAATTAAAATATGATTAATCATAAGACAGACTAAGGAACACTATGCATAAAAGGATAGAAAATATGAAAAGAATAAATTATGAAACGTAGGGCTGGCTTTAATCCACTTGGATGCATTGGATGCAGTTAGGCCCTGTGCTAGCACAAAGCCCCACATGAAAAAATAAAATAAAATATGTCTCAAAGGAAATACTGTGATTATTCAGAAACATTCTAGAATGCCTGACTAAATATAGCCACCCGGGTTTTGAACAAGTTCTAGTCGGAGCCCCTGAGCCTTCGACTTATTTGGAAGTCACTCCAGAACTTTTGGAAACATTTTTACGAAAATGAAAAAGGATATTTAATTACAAGTATGCACATGATCCTGATCCAGCATTGCAGTAAGTTTTAAAACCCAGTGTTCTAGTGTTTTAACTTTCTCCCATCTAGACATATATTTCACTAGCATTATTGCCCGGGTAGATATATAGATATAAAATATTTCATGCATTCCATCAAAAAAATACTGGGCTGCACTCCCGCTCTTCATGTTCATCTGGCCAGACAGAATGCGCTTAGCATGTTTCTACTGAAATGATATACAAACCATAAAAAAGAAAGAAAGAAACTTTGAGCCTGCAGACCTTCGTCTGATTTTAAGGTCATTCCAAACTCTCTTTCCCCCCGCGCATTGGAATTTGAGCCCCCCCCCCTCCATCATCCTCAAACCACCCCTCTTAACACAGCTGGTCGAGGGGAATCCACAGGGGGTAGACGCAGCTCTATCGGGCACAAAAAACATTAAAAAATTAATTTTTTAAAAACTAATTGAGCCCCAAATTTCGTTTTTCCTGATTTAAGTTTCTCGGGTCCAAAACATTAACTGTGCCGAATTTGGTCCTGGTGGGTGAAACAGTCTATGATTCTATAGCGGATCAACAAACAGACAAGCTCTTTTATATATATAGATTACATGTATATGCCATCACAGCATAATTATACAACACATTTCTGGAGCAACCAGAAAAATAAAGAGCATGAGAATTTTTAGAACTATATTTTTGTCACTTTTACTGCAGTTGTTACTTTCTATTCATTAAATATTTTTTAGGCAGAGGGGGTAGGATACATAAATTATAAAACTACAAACATCAATTCGATTAACACAGAACTTGGGTCAGAGACTATACATATAAAAAAATTACCCAAGATATGAACAGCAAGAAAGTAGTTATAAATTTTGCCAGTACAAAATAATCTATTTGGTGTAAAGAATATGCAGGTAAGAGAGCAGAGACAATCTAGTTATAAACCGACCCAAGAACAATTTTTAAAAATTATATCAAGGCTGTCATAATATCAGTTAATACAGATTTTGTAAATCTTGAAATGTTTCTAATGAAGAAATCTCTAGAATGCATGGTGCAGAGAAAATTAAACATTTTTATACATAATGTATTAATAACTGTGTACAATTTTGAAGTGTTAAATAATTTTTTTTCCAGTAATAAGAATTTCAGTTTTAATTATCAAGTATTACTTTTTAAATTATCGTCTTGGAAATACATTGATTTACAACTTTAAACAACAATATTATAATGAATGATTTACATAAAACAATGAATATTTAGGAGTATTATATTCTATGCTGTTGCTGTTATCTTTGATGCAATGAAATATGAGCATGATTGTTATTTATTAAATTTTGTCATCAAAAATTTTAACACTGAATGAATATAGAAATGAATATTATATAGAAAAAAATAAAATTAAATAAAAAATTTTAAAAAAAGATTTCAAATGCAGTCATAAATAAAAATTCTCTGATAGAAGAATGATACAAGAAAGCAATGCTTAAACTGCAGATTACTTCTCATGGTGCCAAGCAGTAAGAACTCACTATTGGCACCACTTCATCATTTTTATGGAAAGTTTATTTATTTAATTAGTTCTATCTAAAGTTTGGCATGAAATTAACAGTTTTCATTGATTACATTGTAATCTTTTTTTAATTTAGAGCACATCTGGTGGTTTGTTAACTTCAATAAACTTTACATGTTTTAACAATCCTAATATATTTTAAGCATGGAAATAAATTAAAAAAAACACTAAACACGTGAAGTTTGAGAAAAGTGCTATTTTTTTATGGCCAAAAAATTTAGTGATTATATAAGTGGTTCCTTCATTTAGGTTCTGCTACAATTAGGTTGCAATCTTTATAATAAATGTTTTTATTATTAATTTTAATGGTTTAATATACTGCAAACCTGATCCAGCTAATTCTAATTTTTTTTCAAGTAAAGATTCCCAATTTTTGTTTTTAGTCAATTTTGTATCCTTTCCTAAAATATTTTAATTTTGTTCTTAATTTTATAAATAGATTTTTATACTTTGGATGTATCTTAAATTTTAATTTTTTTAATAAAAATTCACCTGTAATACTATTGTCATAACTTTTTTTCATTCTTCTATACACATTGAAATTATCTTGCTACAAGCTTTTAAATTTTATGTACTTTATTTATTTTTTTACAATTTTAGTATTTTCAAATACCTATCTTGATGCATTTACATGTTTATTTTATAGTTTTTAAGATTTTATTGTAAAAATAAAAATCTTGTAATTTTAATATGTTTCCCTGTAATATTTTCTAGATGCCATTCTATGGTGTATTTTTTAAAAAATTAAATTTTGACCTACTTTTTGAAACCAATTGATACATTTTTGGCACTTTGTAAATAATTAGGCTGTTTTAATTATTTACTCCTGATAAATGCTGTATTAATTTTTTTTAAAATTACAATATTTTAATGTTGTTTATCAGCTACTTATTTCATACGGTGTTGTCTGTCAAGCTAAAAGTTTTACTATAGTAAGAAATAGCATTTTCCTGAATTTCTCATCAGGAGAACAACACACTTTGTGAAGTTTGACGACTTTCTGCCGAGTAGCATAAGAAATGGAACTGTTCCCCATATATTTTATATTTTGCCACAATTATTAAAAGATCAAAAACATTTGTGTAATCAGCAAAGTTGCTAAACATGTTATATCTGACTTCTATTATGATATATAAATATATATAAATTATGCATAAAAATTGTAAATAAAATTACCAGGGAAATCATAATGGCACTTTTAGCATTCTCTTGAAATCGTGGAGAATATATATTTTAATAACACGTTAACATCAACCAGAAAGTAATTATCTACTAATTTACTGAAAACATACTATAGCTGAAGATGCAGTTTTTAACAGTTAATAGTTATATATAACATATTGTATTAGGGTCATTCTCTGAAAAGTGAAAATTTTTTATCCTAGTGGTCTTGAGGATGTATTTTTAAAATTATAAAAAGAAAAAGGCGATTTAATATAACTGTATTAATCAGGGACACATATAAACTGTGATTATTTGCTTACTGAAATTGAAATATAGTTTCTATTTTTATTTTTTAAATGTAAATATCATTCCCTCACTATGTCCCCAGTCAGACTTGTAAGGAAAGAAAATGGTTTCACTGCCATTACAGCATGAATATTTATAATGTATTTTTATAAAATCAATTAATGATACTTAAATAAATATTTATCCACTTAATTATATTTATATTTTATGTAATGAAAGAAATTAGGGAACCTTTTTATTGTTGACCCTAGAATCTCACATCATTTTCTCACATAACTATAAATCTGCCCCTATTTATTCAGTAGATGGCAAAATATGCATTATATAGATCTGGGATAGTTTGAATAGCAGTAAAGTAAAGCAGATATCAAATTTTTTGCCCAACAAGATTCTTCAATAGCTACCACATGACTTTCAAGTATTAGATCAAAGTAAATATTTTTATTGCCTATCATTCCCTCATCTATTATAAATTTAATAAAAGAAAATAAAATTTCTTTTTTCTGTTATTATATTATTGGAAATGTGTTTCCAAAGATGTGTTATAACTGAAAATATACCTAAGCCTAATAATTTTCGTACGAAGTGGTTTTCATAAGTATTTCATCACTCCCTCATAATTTTCATATGAGGGAATGATCTGAAACCATTTATACAACAATAAAAAGAATAATCTAATGCAATAAAATACATATTAAGAACTCATAAGATTTTTAATTTGAGTAGGTAAGGTAAATCAATTTTAATTTTCATTATTTTACTGGGAGAAGTTAAAAATAAACTTGAAATAGTTATTGTACTAATTTAAATAAACATCAAATATGCTAGCTTTTAATACTTTATCTTAAATATCGATTATTTTTTCAATTAAAATACTGTAAAAAAATTATTTACTGAAAGTATGACAGTGCTAATTGTTGTTTCTTGGTTTTTTTAAGAATAATACAACTACTATGGGGAAACTATATAAGGAAGAATTAAGACTGAAAAAACTATTCTTAATACTTGCTTATTTTTTAAAACTAACCAAGAAAACTTGATAAAAGAGCATTTATAAAGGATTTACCTGCATGAACTTCATTGCTACCACTTTGAAACCTTTTTTCTCAAATCGGGAGTTAATTTTTCCTACCAGGCCTCTTTGAATGCCATCAGGCTTAACCATACTAAATGATATTTCACGATGATCAGCCATTACTTAAAATCTATACTAATAAAGAGAGAGAGTGGATTTTGTATGTGGAGGGTAATCTCTGGAACCACAGCACCTATTTGAAAAATTCTTTCACTATTTGAAAGGTACATTATTCCAGATGGACATAGGCTATATATTATGTATATCTGATCAGTAGTAAGAAAGTTAGGGGCCTAAATGTTGAGCTGATGCTTCACCTTTCTCAACCATAGTCAAGTAACCATAGCAACACATCAACCAATATTTTATTTATTATCAGTAAAACATTTAACATTTGAATTTTCTTTGTCAACCATAATCAAGTAACCATAGCAACACATCAAACTACATTTTCATTTATTATCAGTAAAACATTTAATATTTTAAAGATTCAAGTGGAGGAGGTATTGATAAATACAAGAAAGATTTTTGAGCTATTTATTGGACATTTAAGGTAAAAAAGATTTACAATTTATTGGTTTAATATTACAGAACTTTATTTAACTTATAAACATTGTTTTTGAATTTATGAACAATTTTATGCACAATTTGCGTAAATCGAACTTGAATTATTGAACTTTATTCAAAAATCAGTGTATTTTGTTGAAACTGTGACATTTATCGATTATTTGGAATAGGCCTATGTTTGTTCCTTTATAAGTGAAAAAGTATTGCATCAATCGAGCTGAAATTTTGTATAGATATAGTTGATAGTTCAGATTAAAACATAGGCATATATTTTTTTGAAAATAGGGCCCGCGAAGTTTTTTTAATCAATGTTTTAATAATTTTGCCCCCCTAAGTTGCTTATTTCGACAGTTTCCGCAGCTGTCCTCGCTGACAGCGAGACTATGGGGCCTAATCGTATCAAAATCGGCACGTGGGTGGCACTGGACACGATTCAGTGCCTGATGTAGCTGGATTTTTTAATTTTAAAAAAAGTTATTAAATTTTGTGTGCCATTTTTGGTGTTTTTTTGTGTGTGGACTCTGTAGCGGATAGGCTATGGGGGCGAATCGTATCAAAATCGGCATGGGCCCCGGACACAATTCCGTACCTGACGTTAGTTTCCAATAAAAATTTCTTTAGCCATCACCATCAAAAAATCCCAAGGTCAAACATACAAATATATTGGACTTGACTTACAGGAAGCTTGTTTTACTCATGGTCAATTACATGTTGGTCTCTCTGGGCCAGGAAATGCGGAGAATCAATTTATTTTAAAACCTCAGAAAACGAAAAATGTGGTATACCATGAAGTTTTATAATACCTACCTAATATCTACTTAAGATAGATAATTGTTCAACCCGGACAAAGACGGGACGGGCCGCCAGTTTTATATAATTTGGTAATAAAATAGTTTAACTGAACAATCACGCCTATGCACCACGCGAGGAGTGGATCGGGAAGAAACGTTTGCTCATCTGAACTGTTTTGGCGCCATCTATCGGGAAATATGATAAACATTTTATAATTATATTTTAATGCACATTTTTAAAATAATAAAAATTCTGCATTGATGAATAATGAATTTTGAAAGCTTAATTTACCTGAATTAAACTCATGAAAATTATTATTATTATTTCTTAGATAAATATTATATATATAAATATACCTTGATAGTAGAAAATGAGATAAAATTATTTGGTACTTATGTATTAACGCCACCGCAGCTGAAGTGGCGCTAATGCGCCAATATATATATATATATATATATATATATATATAGTGTTTTATTGTATGATTTGTAGCAAAAATTTTAGGTGTAGATTGGCGGCACTTAAAAACCGCCAAATCTGTAGCCGCGGTGGCGTAAGTACCAATTATTTTCAATCATACTAGTACATTTAAAAAAATTAACGAATTAGGTGATTATTAATGATGAAAAGTGTATGTGGTAAGAAGAATAATTAAATAAATCAGAAGGTTTAAAAACTCATTTATTGAAAAAAAAAAACATTTGCTTTAAATTTATTTACATTTGAAAAATTACTATTGAGATAAAATTATTTTCAATCATACTTGTACACAGTAGCGTACGCAGAAATTTTCAAAGGAGGGGGTTATAGTCCAGTCAAATTAGGTTTTCATTTACGCATTAAATGAAGGGGTTGAGATTTTTTTCAGGAATGTGTAGGTGTAAGGGGTGGTCCCCTGAACAACGCCTAATAAAGTCCCCAGGATTTCAGGCGCCGCGGGGGTCCAAAGGTCACTTTTTTCAGTTTTCGGCGTTTATCTCGAAAACAGGCACAGAAAATTGTCAAACCCAAAAATTAAAGCTTATAAAATTCCCTTCCAAATGGTATATCCATGTTTGTACCCAAGTGTTACCGTAGACATAAGCTGCGTTTACATGGACAACAATAATACCCGGGATTTACCCGCTAATAGGGAAAACCTTCGAAGCCCGTTTACATGGGACCACATTTTCACCCTGCTTTTACCCGTCTTACCGGAAGTAAAGGCCGTCACATGATTCGGCGGAAGTGATCCTCATACACCATCATTCCTTGCAAATCACGTTATGGGTTCGATCCCAGCCGGTGTCATACTTTTCCAAATTCACTGTATTGCTATTTTTAGCTTTCCATCTTCGAACTCCGCATTTATCTCGTTACGAAGTGTATGGTCCTGGGGAAGGCCTTTTTTTTCCCCAATTGCTGTTCTTTTGACCTCGTATTCTTAAATTTTAAAAATAACAACAACAAAAAAATCATAAAACTTTAAAAATCCAAAAAGATTGAAAAACTTACAAAAATATTTTTTGTATTCTTATGATATCTGCTTTTCTGGGCCTCTTAATATTATTACTTTTTTGTTTTCCGTGGATTATTAGTCTTATCTAATTTTTCTTCTAAATTTTCTTAACTTGTAAGTCTATATTTTTTCTGTTAAAATTAACTTTTTTGTTTTAATTTAACTTTACTATTAATTTTTTTTCTTTTACCCGCGTTATTCTTACCTTAATATTTTAATTCATTACTTAAAATTTTAACTACTGAGCACTCCCACCTTGATTACATATATCTTGCTTACAGGAGATAAAGTCGACACGACCAATGCACTCCTCTTCTAAAACACAATTACGTCTGCGTCTATTTGTTATTTAAATGCAGCATATGTCAGTCGCTGTTGATAATTATAGAACGTTTACGATTGTTTACTGTTGTTTTTAAAAATAAATTTAGAAAATAGATAGGAAAAAAGGAATATAAGAACTAGAAGATTGATGCGGATATTAGATATAATCGTACGATCTATGGCTTCATCGCTAAATTTAGTTTTTCCACAACAAAGAATGTGGGCAAAATTACGAAGCTCTGTTTGGTGGGAAGAAATTATTTTAAATTCCTGAAGTAATAAAGACTGGAAAGAAAATTTTCCAATCGATAGGTGCATTTTTTTTAAATTATAAGATTAATTGTAAGATACTTATTGTTTTAATAAATCCTTTTATAAAATCAAAATGTAATTTTGATTTCAATTTTGTTTCAGTAATTTTTAGTCATGTATAAATAAAAAAATCATAAATTGATATAAATAAATTTTTATCTGTGAGTTCTAAAATAATTAATTTATAAATAAATTTTAATGTTACGTTTAATTATTGATTATACTTATTAAATTTATTAATTTTACCATAACACTTTAAATGAAAATGTTACTGAAATTTTATTGAAATGAAATTTTATTTCTTATTTTACATACCAGATGGCAGTACCATTCTATTTATAATGTAATTGGGGATGGTTCAGATCAAGAAATAAATGAAATCCTTCGGAAAAAAATAGGCACTTTTCTACTGTTTTCTTGAAAATTATGCGATCGTTAAGGGGTTCCAGATCCTTCCATCGATCATTTAGCTGCATTTTCATGGATTCACACAAGTTCAAATCCGCCATGTTATTTACTCCCAGCTTCGAAATGCATCATGGGTAATTAGCGGGTTTTATCCTGGGTCGAAGCAGGGTCGAAAATCCACCCTGCATTTTTCCCTATCGCAGGGAAAAAGTAAGAACGACCCTGCTTTTACCCGGGTTTTTGGCACATGTAAACGGCACTATAGTGGCAGGTTTTATTTTAAAAAAAATTACGGTAGCAGACGATTAAGCAAAAATTAGTAAGGACAGTCTTGAGGTCGATCCATCAAAAAAACGCAGGTCAGAACCAGAAGCAACGGCAAATATAAATTAAAATTTAGAAGAGGTTCGAGGGAGAGTTAAGAAAGGGGAAGGAGACCAGGGTGAATAATCAAAGTGACCTTAGGACGCCTATAGCATTTCCTTGGGTCGTAGTCGGGGAGGTTAGCTATTTCTTCGTTGTCTATTGAATATAATCTTTTGTAGAAGTTAGATGCGAGATCTTTAATGTGTTGCCAAATGGGTTCGATTTTCAGATCCCTGTGAATAAGTACGTTTTTAAGGTACCAGGGCGCCTTCCTAATACCGCGGAGTGTTTTATTTTGAATTGTCTGCAATCGCTGGATATGGGTGTCAGCCGCTGAGCCCCAAACAGGAACGGCGTACAACAGGATGGGACGCAGTACGGTTTTATACAAGAGTAGTTTCTTATCTAAACCCTTTTGATTCTGGTACAGGAGGTGGGCGATATACTTACGGGCTTAAAAAAATTTCTAATGTTATGTTCAATATTTTTCCTCCACGTCAGTCGACTATCGAGGTAAATTCCTAGGTATTTGCCCTCTCTCTCAAAGTGAACCAGTTGATTGCATACTGTGACCGGAGGAGATGGAATTCTATTGTAACTGAGAAAAATAGCTTTAGATTTTGAAGGACTTAACTTGAGCCTCCACCGTTCGAACCATCGTTCAAGAATTCCAATATGTCTCTGTAGGAACTTGTGCATATATTTAACATTTTGATGCTTAGGTAGTATTGCCGTGTCATCCGCAAACATGGCTAGAGTAGTGAATGGAGAGTTAGGAATGTAATTCATAAAAATATTAAAAAGGATAGGTGCTAACTTAGAGCCCAAGTGTTACCGTTTTCGAGATATGAGCCGTTGAATATGAAATTTTTTCAAAAAAAGTGGTAGCGGTTCAGGTATCTCGTCAAACTTCCTCTTCTAACTCTTTCCACTTCCATTTCTCAGAAAACTCGTGATAGAAAAAGTTGTAGAGCGAAAGATTTCCTTCAAAAATGTAGAAAGTTATGCTAATTTATCTTCACCAGGTAAATAGTTAGAGCGTTTTGAAGTTTAGGGGTACTTTTCAACATTTTGCTAGTAAAATGCTCGTCACTCAAGTTTTGTTTCCAAGGTAAGTAACTATCTTAATCACTTTGTGTGCTGTTTAATTATATACGTATAGTATTCATAACCCATATAAATAATAAATTATGTATACCTGTACGTATAATGTATATCTCATAATATACAGAAGAACACTTGTAGAACAAAGGAGGAAGTAAGAAAACAAACCAAAATGTATAAAAGTGTCACTAACTCAGATCATTTTGGAAAATTTAGATACCACACCATATGAAAAAGAAGTAGTTCAGTTTCTTTTGACCTCAGTAGAAATTACTCGACATCACATTTCCACAAATACCTCCCTTGCCAGCATTCAGTGGAAATTGAGCAACGAATTGTCATGTCTCAAAGGTAATGGGCCAACAGCAGCTTTGTGGGTCCAGTACTTTGAAATGGTGGTGTTGATGAAAAAATTCATTGCAGCACAGCGCAACTGGGAAGATCATATGACAAGCGCCCAAATGATGATACCTTACTTCCATGCCAGCGGGCATTTTCATTATGCAAAGTGTACTCACCTATATGTACAACACATGCTGGAACTAACAACTTGCCACCTTCAACTTAAACAGGATTTTATTGATCCTGGATACTTCACTGTCAGCAGAACTGGAACACCAATGGCTGGTGTGTGGTCTGACATGGCAATTGAGGTGACACTCATGTGTGACATGAAGAGAGAAGGAGAATTAACACGTGGAGGAGGCTTTAGTGATTCGTTGTTGGCAAAATGGGTTGGGGGAGCACGCACAGCTACAGCAATATGTAATTCACTTGAGATGTTTTGTGGTGTCCATACTGCAAGAGGAGAACAACATGTTGAGTTTCGAGCATCACGCATAACCACAGATGATCTAGACAGAAGGAAGCTTGCTCAATGGTTGGCTGATCACCCGCCTTTTGCTGAACGTAATTAATTGATGTCACTTTCAACGGGAGTAATTGGAACAAGTAACGTCAACTGCTACCAGGCCTTGAAAATTGGAACCCGCACAATGAGCACTTTTGTTGGAATGAATTTCTCAGAAGTGAAACAATCCAAGAAGGACTCAGTCGTTCCTTTAGCTGCGATGAGCAATATGATCAAAGTTAATAATGAGGTAGTGGTGGTAGAGCCTCTGATGAAATTTCAAAGAACTCTGATCACCAAGAAAAAAGAAGGGGATGTAGAGGAGTTGCTAACGCACGAGTTAGCCCCATACCCTATGTCTCTATTCGCCGAGGGGATAATGAGAAAAATCAAAAGGTCAGCACTGTCTGATACTTTCCCAAAATGCAATTAACTGATCAATGTGAAGAACAGTTTCACGGTAATCCATGGCGGCTTCCTGCTTCATAGAGTAAAGTGGAACACCAACACCACCTTCGCCTCCATATGCAATCAATATGTATCGTACATAATCAATCATTACGGCAGCAGTTCAGCTGTGGTTTTTGATGGTTATGAAGACACGAACTCCACGGAAAGAGACGAACAACATCGGAGAGCATCAAGTAAAACATCAGTAGATATTGACTTCAATAAGAACACGGTGGCTACTGTTCATCAGGAAAACTTCCTTTCCAATGAAAGGAACAAAACCAAGCTCATTACTATGTTAGTTCAGGCCGTGGGTGCAAGAGGTATACAGTCTACTACAGAAAAAGGAGATACTGACTGCAGTATTGTCAGAGGTGAGTGACAAAACACCTCTCATTCAACTGTGGTGATAGTAGATAGGTAAGACCTGCTCATCTTACTTGTGGCACTCACCCCACGAGACACGAATGTGTGTTTCATGAAGGCCAGACGGGGCAACACAGAAGACAGGCTCTACTCTCCCCAACATCTTCAGGTCTTATAATTCAGCCAGTACATTCTCTGCATCCATAGTTTCTCAGGATGTGACACTACGTCAACGATTTATGGTAAAAGCAAAGCAGCAATAGTACAATGTTTCCAGCGGTATGCCAATGAAACAACAAACATCGCCAAAGTGTTTTATGACTCCAAATCTTCACCAGGAGACATTACTGGAGCTGAGGAACGAATGTTCCTACTCATGTTCCAGGCCCCGCCAAATGAGCATGATCTCAATCACCACAGGTACCTTTCATTTTTCTTTGCTCGTACTGACCACATTAAGTAAATTTAATAATTCATATAATTCATTAATATTCAATAATACATTATACACTATCCGGCCAAAAGTATCCGGACACCCCCCCCCCTAAAGAAGTGGATCTAGCAGGTGACGTAATTTGATGCGTAACCGAAAGCTATAAAAGTATTGGTAGTGGTTTGTCAGGTCATATTTATGCGTTTGTGAGACGATGAGTAAGTAAAAGGAGCTTAGTGACTTTGATCGTGGCATTATAGTGGGATGCCACCTTTGTGGGAAATCAGTTCATGAAAATTCGGACATTCTACAGAAGCTAAAATGATAGTGAAGACTTTGACTTGTTTGAAACTTTTTCCGGAGTATCAGATTGACGGCTTTTAATATACAGGAAAGCAGTTGATGAAATAAATTGTATATAATACATTTAATGTAACTGTTGTTTGAACTTACTTCTGATAACAATTTTTGGATTATATGAACAACTTTTATACATTTTGGTTTGTTTTCTTACTTCCTCCTTTGTTCTACAAGTGTTCTTCTGTATATTATGAGATATACATTATACGTACAGGTATACATAATTTATTATTTATATGGGTTATGAATACTATACGTATCTAATTAAACAGCATACAAAGTGATTAAGAGAGTTACGGACCATGGAAACGAAACTTGAGTGACGAGCATTTTACAAGCAAAATGTTGAAAAGAACCCCTAAACTTCAAAACGCTCTAACTATTTACTTGGTGAAGATAAATTAGCATAACACTATACATTTTTGAATGAAATTTTTCGCTCTACAACTTTCTCTATCACGAGTTTTCTGAGAAATAGAAGGGGAAAGAGTTAGAAGAGGAAGTTTGACGAGATACCTGAACCGCTACCACTTTTTTTGAAAAATTTTCATATTCAACCGCTCATATCTCGAAAACGGTAAACTTCGGTACAAACAAGGATATACCATTTAGAAGGGAATTTTATAAGCTTTAATTTTTGGGAATGACATTTTTCTTTGCGACGCACCGTTTTCGAGATAAACGCCAAGAATTGAAAAAAGTGACCTCATAACCCCCCCCCCCGCGGCGCCTGAAATCGAGGGGGCTTTATTATGCGTTGTCCAGGGGACCATCCCCTACACATTCCTGATAAAATCTCAACCCCTTCATTTAATGCATGAATCGCCGCCATTTTGAGCTAATTTGACTGGACTATTACTATGAAAGAGTAGTTTTGAGCAATCAGTGCAAAGCGTAAACCTAATTAAATATATATAATCAGAACCAATGGGGGGGGGGGGTTATAACCCCCAATCAACCCCCCCCCCTTGCGTACGCCACTGTTTGCACATTTAAAAAAATTGTAACGAATTTGGTGATTATTAATGATGAAAAGTGTATGTGGTAAGAAGAAAAGTTAAATAAATCAGAAGGTTTAAAAACTCATTTATTGAAAAAAAAAAATTTGCTTTAAATTTATTTACATTTGAAAATTACATTTATTTACATTTGAATTTTTATGAATGTTATCATTTTCTTCGGGTGAAAATTTGCGAGTTTAATTCAGGTAAATTAAGCTTTCAAAATTTATCATTCATCAATGCTGAATTTTCATTAGAGTGGGTGATCGGTTTATGAACATAATCCGTTCCAAGACTATGTTCGTAAACCGAAATGTTCGTTAACCGATCATCGATTTACCATAGATTTTTATGGCACTTCGATTAATTTGTCCTGGAGGCCCTAAAAATTAAATTAAAAGATATATATATTTAAAATTTCTTAGTAAGTTTATTTTTTACCAAATTAATACAGTCTTGCACATTAATCAATCATTTTTTTTTGTTAATGAGTCGTTAAAGAACCTGTCCAATGTCGATTGCTTTTCTCTCTTCTTCAGAATTTTCCGGAAGTTATTAATAGCATTGTCGTTGTAGAGATCCCGAACCCTACGGACATCGGCTTGGTTTGGGTGTCATTCTAAGACCGTTGCTCTGACATCCTCCCACTTCTTTAAAAGATCTTTAATAGCAAATTGGTCCTCTTTCGTCTTCCTCTTTTTCTGAAGGAGATACATTTCGCTGGTGTTCTTCATTCAAGATTTCTTGGAGTTCTTCTGTCGTTAGCTCATCTTCGTGTTCCATTATGACCTCTTCAAAGCCATCCTCGTTCACCTCTAATTCCAGATCTTTCGCAATTGTCACAATTTCATTCATAATTTCAGGGGCATTATCTTCGTCTCCCTGAATACAAGATGGACACAGTTTTCGCCAAGTAGAAATCAACTGTCGTTGAGCGAGTTCTGACCACGCCTTTTGAATGAGTCGGATAGCTTCAAGAATGTCTGATTTGATCTCCACATCACTGGCAGTCGTTTCTTGATTTTGAAATTTTTTTTAATGCTCTAGGATTCTCAGAGTGATAAACGAGAAGTGGTTTAAGCTTCATATCACCACTAGCGTTAGCTCCCAAAAGTAACGTCAATCGGTCTTTCATGGGTTTATGCGCAGGAAAACTTTTCTCATCATTTGTGATGTAGGTAAGGTTCGGCATGCGCTTCCAAAACAAACCTGTTTTATCACAATTGAAAATTTGTTGTGGACAATACCCTTCATTTTCAACGAATTCTTCAAATTTGAGACAGAACTTCTCAGCTTCTTCTTTATCTGCACAAACAGACTCACCAGGCATTACCACATGTTTAATGCCAGATCTCCTTTTAAACTTTGCAAACCATCCAGTGGTAGCCTTCAATTCTAACTTCTCGGATGACGAACCTGGAGTTTATTCCTTCAACTTCTCAAAAATTTCTCTAGCCTTCTCATGAAGGATGGCCATAGTAGTTACATCTCTTTTCATTTCCCTTTCGTTTATCCAAACTAAAAGCAACCTCTCCATTTTTTCATGGATCGCACTTCTTTGCTTCTCAGATGTGATTTTCGTTACTCCTTTAGCTGCTTGAGTCCTCTTGATGATATCTTTCTTAGCTAAGATTGTGCCTACTGTAGACCTGTTCAAGCCATATTGCCTAGCAACATCAGATATCTTCTGCCCACTCTCTACGTTGGCTATAATCTCTTGCTTGGTTTTTATGGCGAGCTCAGTTCTTGACACTCCACATTTTTTAGGCCTCATAATATTGCCAGATTTTCTAATATTTTTATTTTAATTTTAATTAATTTTTTATAAGGGGTTCAAAAAAGCACATATACAAAAATTCAGAAGGGCAGAAACCAACTAGCGTGCATAAAGGTTAAGTGTACAATTCACAAAGTCTCGGCGCAAACTAAGCAGTATGCGACCGTGGCGTGTGCTCCGAGCTCCGACGAAAGGTTGTGACGAAATGTATGACGTAGCGAGCAGCGCCCCCACCGTTTTTAGAATTCGACTAGATGGAACTTATCCATGTAAGCATGGCTCTTAGATTAGTGGCAATTTGTAGACCCCCTTTAAGGGTTGTACATACATGTAAAATAAATGTTTATAACTAAAATTGTATCGTTTGTAGATCTCTTGATTAGAATTATTAGATAAACTCACTGAACCAACCCTTGGTTGATCTTGTACTACTAGAAACTTTTTTCAACCTTTTGTCATAGAGGTGTACGGTAGAATTCGTTTTAGTTCGTTATCCAAACATATGTTCGCTGTCCGAACACAAAAATCTTTTGTGAAAGTGTTCGTTATCCGAATTGTTCGCAGTCCGAACTGTTCGTTAACCGATCATCCACTGTATTGTTTGTTTGGAATTAAAAATTTAATTTTTTTCCCTACCGAATTTGACGTTCTCGTTTCTTTATATTACAAATTTTATTTCTGCTAATACATATCTGCGCAATTTTTAAATAAAATATGGAAAATTTATGGGTGCGTATTAATAGCCGAATTCTATTTTTGTTTTGAAAATTTCGCGCAAAATTAGGCATGCGTATTATACACGTGTGCGAATTATAGTGAAGATTTTACGGTAGTTCGAATAGAAATGATGCTGTAGATCCCCTTTTCTCCTCGTCGAAGTAGTCATTAAGATAGTTGAGGATTTAAGGGTGTTTTGCTTTGCGTAAGATTAATTAACTGCTTTCACCTCATGCACGGATATTGTAAATGGTATTTTTATAAGAGATGGATGCATTTTTTCTTAGTTTTGGTCAGCTGAATTTGCCTTTAAGCAAACTAATCAGACCGTATTCATATGCTCAGACTAGCCAGTGAGATGAGTGGTCAGTATGAGCCTTTGGCAGACACATCTGACTGCTTCATTGGCTTTTCAAAGTAACGCCAAAGCAGACAAGCCAAATCGTTATTTTCTTTCGATCGTGTTTTAGTTCAAATCATCGAACTGAATGCGATGAAATATTTGTCAAATTAAGGACAAATTGGAATGCATCTCGCTGATAAAATTTCAGCTATCCGAAAATGAAGAAAAAGGCACGAATATCATCTTAAAGGTAAAAAGTAAGCCCCTATTAGCTAATAAGTGCATCGAAGAATTTGAATCTTCAAAAAAACATTCTGCAATGGCAGAATATTGAGGGATGACGATTAATGCATCAAACAGAAAACACTTTGGGCTCAACCGATCGAACAAGCAGATAGAATTTCCCTCACACTATTGATGAAGTATCAAGTGAAGTTCCCTCACACTATGGATGAAGTATCATTTTAAATGTGAATCGATTATTTTGATTTCTTGGAAAACAACGAAAGGATGAAAAAGACACCAGAAAATTGATTTGGCGGCGTAGCTAAATTGTGAAAACAGATAAATCGCTCAAAGAAGGCGAGGAGCTACACGCTTTTAACTAATGAAAGTCACGAGACTTATTGATTTATAGGTCACTTATTCACAGGCCATTGAAGATTGCTATGTAAAACGCAGTCAATCAAGAAAGGCCTGTGTTGTGACGGTTGTCGTGACGGCTAGGGTTTTGTCGTTGGCGGACAGCAGAGGATGCTTTGCACTTCTTTTCATCTCTTACATTTGTCTGTGGAGAGGAGAAGAGTGAATTACATAAATTTCTCCGGCCTTTAATTCATACCTAACGCAAAGGCAAGCAATTTTAGAGTTGAATTGAATCGTGTTAAAAGATAAATGGTATATTACTATTTTTGGTCTATTAAGTGCTTTCAATGACATTTGTCTTAGAATGTCTTAATCCGTTTCTCTGTTTAGAAGAGATGAGTGAATTATATAAATTACTCCAGCGTTTAATTCATAACTCATGCAAAGGTAAACAATTTTAGAGTGGAATTGAATCGTGTTAAAAGATAAATGGTATATTACAGTTTTTGGTCTATTGTGTGTTTTCAATGACATTTGTCTTGGAATGTCTTATTCGTTTCTCTGTGGTGAGGAGAAAAGATAATTACATAAATTACTCCAGCCTTTAATTCATAGCTAACGCAAAGGCAAACAATTTTAGAGTGGAACTGAATCGCCTTAAAAGATAAAGGTCGATTACTGCTGTTGTTTTCTTCTGTGCTTTCAATGACATTTGTCTTAGAATGTCTTGATCCGTTTCTCTGTGGAGAGGAGAAAAGTTAATTACATAAATTACTCCATCCTTTAATTCATAGCTAACGCAAAGGCAAACAATTTTAGAGTGGAACCGAATCACCCTAAAAGATAAATGGTAGATTACTCCTGTTGTTCTTTTATATGCTTTGAATAACATTTGTCTTAGAATGTCAAAATCTGTTTCTCTGTGGAGAAGAGAAGAGTGAATTACATAAATTACTCCAGCTTTTAATTCATATCTAACTCAAAGACAAACAATTTTAGAGTGGAACTGAATCGCCTTAAAAGATAAATGGTAGATTACTGCTAGTGTTCTTTTTTGTGTTTTCAATGACATTTGTCTTAGAATTGTTTTAATCTGTTTCTCTGTGGAGAAAAGAAGAGCGAATTACATAAATTACTCCAGCCTTTAATTGATAACTTATTCAAAGACAAGTAATTTTAGAGTGGAGTTTAATCCCGTTTGAAGAGAATTGCTAGAACACTGATATCGCTCATGATTCGCACTGACGAACGCTGATGATTTAAAATACGGGGGAAAACGTGCTGTTGAAAATCAATTTATTCTTGTCTTAAATACTTCTAAGGAATATTGCACGATGGCTCGTAATATTTGTTAATGATGGCTGGGACCATTATGACCTGTGACCCTCTTCTAACTGTTAATGTGTATTAAAATCTCTGATATTAATAAACCTCTTATCTTCATATACTTTACATTTCATTCAGTAACGGTTCCGAAGTCGTACGCTAGCCGACTTTTACTACAGCTATTTCAGTTTTATCGAACTTTGGGCATATTCTGGATGTTTGTCGGTCACCTAAATCAGGGTATTTCCATAATTATAATCAAGACTAACAATATAAAGTTTTAATCCTGGTGTTTTAAAGTGGCTAAAATGGAGATATAAAACATTCTTTACAAGTACAATATTAAGAGAAATGACGATCGAACTACTATAAAGGAAAAAAACTTCGGGGTGAACCAATGTACCTTACCGACAGATGTGATTTTACTTACATGGATGAAAAGGCTTTCCTCATGTACTAAGTTTTGGAGTACATATCATGGAGTACACTCGAAAAGAAAGGCTGTTGTCGAACGAGAAAACCGCTTGCTGAATGAGAACGTATTTTATGGGAAACCAACATACCTTTAAGGGCAGATTCTCCTAAATTAATGGTACAGCCTCAACTTCATTATAAAGTATATCTTTCTTTATTTAGACTTTGTAACCGTTACCATTTTAATTTTAGAAACGCAATCTACAATCATCTAAAAAATATACATTTCGGGATCCATCTGAGAGGTTTTAGCGATTTTTAGGTACTATTTTTAGAGGGGGGGGGCAATGTTCGCTTACAGGAGGAAACTTATGTTCTGCAGCCGCCAAAACAATGAACAACAGTCTAACCCTTTTGGATCCATTTCAAAAGTGTTCATATTATTCGGAATAAATTTTGTCCACTCCAAATCCTCAACTGCCACGTGGGGGAAAATCCTTTGGTTGAAGCGCAAATTCATAATCCTGTGTTGGATCCTGACGTCTCTCACTCTAGTCTCATATTTTCACTACAGCCTGAAATACGTGAGTGACAAAAATTTTGCAAAGCTCCGACTGTCGAAGGTACTTCATGTACTGTACGAGCTCCTTCTCTGGTGCGTCCTTCAACGATCAAGCGAGAGCATCTCGTCGGTGATACGAGAGGTGGCAAAGATGAGAAGGTGATTCCGGGTGGAAGCACCGTCGAATTACATTCGCTGTTTTTTTGTCTCGATCCCTCTCTTTCATGTCTTGTTTTGTTTCTGCATGTTGTATCCCTTCGACGAAAGGAGGTTTACTTACATGCTGAAGCAGTTCTCGTTCGAGTTACTGGTATTCGAAGACAGGTGGCAGTTTTACTTGCTCTCCATCTCCGTTTTTGTCCACTACTTATTGGTCTACATCCTCCCATTGTGTTTCGTGGCGCTGTACAGCATCCTCTGCAGATACTTGAAGGAGATACTTTCAGTTTACGTGCAGTCCCTGGAACATCCGTCCAACCCGGTGGTCACGACCGAGTACATACGGGAAATCTTTCTTCGCTACAACGCCGTACTTTCCGTCCTGAACAGCTTCGAAAACGCCATGAACCTCCCCAACTTCCTGGTGTCATCGACCTACTTCGCGGGTATTTTCTTGGGCATCCTCGCGTTGGACAAAGGATACGAGATCTCATACTTGCCCGTGGCAAGCATCGTCCTCATATCGGGGCTTTGTTTTGTTGTCTTTGTGATGACGTCCCTCATGGCGTCGGGAGTGAACGAGGTAGACAAGCGTGCTAGGTTTCTCCACCAACAGCTGCTGGCGCAAATGATGCCGACGGCTAACAACTTGAGTCTGGACATGAAGGTTTCGTTCTTAGCCGTCAACAGTGGACCAGCCTTCGTCCTCACTGGTTGGGGATTTTACCAGAACACGAAAGGCTTTATTCTGGGAGCTGTCGGATGCCTCTTGACGTATACTCTTCTTTTAACTAATTTATAAAGGATACGAGGTCCGTCGCAGTAGTCTTGGAAGAGTATTTCTAAACTGAAATTATAGTCAATTAATGCTGAACTAATATATCTTGCTTTTTCTTCGGGAAGGATATGCTTATTGGTAACCTAGTGGCATCGATATAATCTATTAAATGTTTTTTTAAAAATGCTAATTTCCCTGTACAACATGAAAAATGTCCTTCAGATGAAAATGTGTGTTTCTTGTATACAGTGGGTGATCGGTTTACGAACATAATCCGTTCCAAGACTATGTTCGTAAACCGAAATGTTCGTTAACCGATCATCGATTTACCATAGATTTTTATGGAACTTCGATTAATTCGTCCTGGAGACCCTAAAAATTAAATTAAAAGATATATATATATTTATATTTTCTTAGTAAGTTTATTTTTTACCAAATTAATCTTCTTCAGAATTTTCCGGAAGTTATTAATAGCATTGTCGTTGTAGAGATCCCGAACCCTACGGACATCGGCTTGGTTTGGGTGTCATTCTAAGACCGTTGCTCTGACATCCTCCCACTTCTTTAAAAGATCGTTAATAGGAAATTGGTCCTCTTTCGTCTTCCTCTTTTCTGAAGGAGATACATTTCGCTGGTGTTCTTCATTCAAGATTTCTTGGAGTTCTTCTGTCGTTAGCTCATCTTCGTGTTCCATTATGACCTCTTCAAAGCCATCCTCGTTCACCTCTAATTCCAGATCTTTCGCAATTGTCACAATTTCATTCATAATTTCAGGGGCATTATCTTCGTCTCCCTGAATACAAGATGGACCCACTTTTCACCAAGCAGAAATCAACTGTCGTTGAGCGAGTTCTGACCACGCCTTTTTAATGAGTCGGATAGCTTCAAGAATGTCAAATTTTTCTTTCCAAAACGTTTTTAATGTCATTGTTGAGGATAAGGGCCTGTTCACATAGGAGTCCGTTGCGTTGCGTTAAGGAAAAGATGACGTTGAGACGAAAATAAACCAATCATATGCCTCCAAATGATTAGCAATGAAATTTTTGGCGCCTATGATTGGTTTATTTTCGTCTCAACGTCATCTTTTCCTTAACGCAACGCAACGGACTCCTATGTGAACAGGCCCTAATTGTCATACTTCGAAACACCGACGAAACAGCGCACGAGTGTACGATTTCTTGAAACCCGCAATAACCTCCTGATCCATTGGCTGAATCAACGAAGTCGTATTCGGGGGTAGAAACTGAACTGTCAGCCAGGGAAGGTCTATCAGCAAATTATCTCCAAGGTTATTTGGGTGTCCTGGTACATTTTCCAATAGCAGCAGTGCTTTCAATGGCAAGTCATTGGTCTCAAGATAGTCCTTGATGCTGGGAGCACAAACTTCAAACAGCCATTCTTTCAAAAGAATCTGCGTGACCCATGCCCTCTGATTTGATCTGCACATCACTGGCAGTCGTTTCTTGATTTTGAAATTTTTTTTAATGCTCTAGGATTCTCAGAGTGATAAACGAGAAGTGGTTTAAGCTTCATATCACCACTAGCGTTAGCTCCCAAAAGTAACGTCAATCGGTCTTTCATGGGTTTATGCCCAGGAAAACTTTTCTCATCTTTTGTGATGTAGGTAAGGTTCGGCATGCGCTTCCAAAACAAACCTGTTTTATCACAATTGAAAATTTGTTGTGGACAATACCCTTCCTTTTCAACGAATTCTTCAAATTTGAGACAGAACTTCTCAGCTTCTTCTTTATCTGCACAAACAGACTCACCAGGCATTACCACATGTTTAATGCCAGATCTCCTTTTAAACTTTGCAAACCATCCAGTGGTAGCCTTCAATTCTAACTTCTCGGATGACGAACCTGGAGTTTATTCCTTCAACTTCTCAAAAATTTCTCTAGCCTTCTCATGAAGGATGGCCATAGTAGTTACATCTCTTTTCATTTCCCTTTCGTTTATCCAAACTAAAAGCAACCTCTCCATTTTTTCACGGATCGCACTTCTTTGCTTCTCAGATGTGATTTTCGTTACTCCTTTAGCTGCTTGAGTCCTCTTGATGATATCTTTCTTAGCTATGATTGTGCCTACTGTAGACCTGTTCAAGCCATATTGCCTAGCAACATCAGATATCTTCTGCCCACTCTCTACGTTGGCTATAATCTCTTGCTTGGTTTTTATGGCGAGCTCAGTTCTTGACACTCCACTTTTTTTAGGCCTCATAATATTGCCAGATTTTCTAATATTTTTATTTTAATTTTAATTAATTTTTTATAAGGGGTTCAAAAAAGCACATATACAAAAATTCAGAAGGGCAGAAACCAACTAGCGTGCATAAAGGTTACGGCGCAAACTAAGTTTATCAAAGTCTCGGCGCAAACTAAGCAGTATGTGACCGTGGCCTGTGCTCCGAGCTCCGACGAGAGGTTGTGACGAAATGTATGATGTAGCGAGCAGCGCCCCCACCGTTTTTAGAATTCGACTAGATGGAACTTCTCCATGTAAGCATAGCTCTTAGATTAGTGGCAATTTGTAGACCCCCTTTAAGGGTTGTACATACATGTAAAATAAATGTTTATAACTAAAATTGTATCGTTTGTAGACCTCTTGATTAGAATAATTAGATAAACTCACTGAACTAACCCTTGGTTGATCTTGGACTACTAGAAACTTTTTTCAACCATTTGTCATAGAGGTGTTCGGTAGAATTCGTTTTAGTTCGTTATCCGAACATATGTTCGCTGTCCGAACACAAAAAACTTTTGTGAAAGTGTTCGTTATCCGAATTGTTCGCAGTCCGAACTGTTCGTTAACCGATCACCCACTGTATTTTAAAAATGTGCATAACAATATAAACATAAAATGTTTATCATATTTCCCGATAGATGGGGCCAAAAAAGTTCAGATGAGCAAGCGTTTGCTCCCGATCATGAAGCTACAGAAGGAGGGGAAGCTCAGTGTTAAAAATGTGTCTCCAATCTGGTCGCCACCACTAGATGGCGCGCGCCCCTGTACTGTTGCCGCTATAACACGGAAACCATACGCTTTAATATGGATTTTTCGTATTTATCAAAAGAAATAAGTTTTTTTAAAAGTGCATTTTTAATATGAATTTATTTATTCAACTTAACAATTGTTTATCTTCATTCAAAATGTTTATTTGAACTGCCTTTTTTGCTAAACTTCATTAAAATTCTTAAGGGGGAGATCACCTTTGCATGCACAAAAATACACTGATTTTACTACCAAACTTAATGTGTTGTTAAACAGTTAATTTGTAATTGATTTAAACCAATTTTTAAAAGTGAATTGTACAAAGTTTTATCTATTAGAAAAAAACAGAATTGTTGGGAGATTATTAGAAATTATTTTAAGAAAAAAATGTTTTATGAATAGTAAATCTTAGATCAATGCAATGTGCAGATTTTTTAAAAAACTATAAGAGATATATATTAAATTATTTGTATATATATTATCCATAGGTTATAATTTAATCTACACCTAAAATAGTTACCATATTTCACATAAAAATATTTTTTCAGTCAAATGTATTGTAATGTACAAAAAAATATAAATTTTTCAAAAAACATTTCTGCGAAAAAATATATAAATTTAGGTAGAAATTGTAGAAACATGCAAGATATACATGTATACAAAAATTTTTAGCAATTTGTGATGATTTGAAGAAATAGTGCGCATAACTTTCAAAATAACAGTTTTTAGAAAAAACAATTAAAAATTTAAATTTTCTATAAATTACTTTACTATTAGCTTTAAACATTTGACCATAAAATCGGTTCTAATTGTCGTATGGACTTAAATTTTTTTCATAAGATTCCTTATATTCCATTCTTCAAAATTAAATCATAATAAAAAATTGAGTTTTTTGAAGTGTTTAAGGTGATCTCCCTCTTTAAAAGGGGAGTGGTCACTTTTACGTACCTTTAAAAGTATCATTTTTAGACCTATGCTGGATTGTATGTACTACTCATGATTTTTGCTTGATTTACATGAATTTTTTTGAGTAACTGCCTATAATACTGTTTATTATATATGCAATATTTCAAGGTAATTAATAAAAAAAATAAAATGATTTTTTTATGCAGAAAAAGTGAATATTTTTTTAAAATCGAGCATTTTGCAGTCAACTACTGTGCGCATTCTATCAAAACAAATTATTAAGGTACATTAATAATTGCTTACTATATGTGATTACAACACTTTAGACAATAAAATCCACCAAAATTTTTGAACCTTAATATATTTTAATTTTTTTAAAGAATTTTTTTATAAGCTTTTACTCAGTCATTTTGAAATTTCTAATTAAAAATAGCACGTACTAAAATGTTTTAATATATTTTAGAATAATGTTGCTGGATATTGTTGCCTGAAGTATTGTAATCACATATAGTAAAAAATTATTAATGTACCTTAATAATTTATTTTGACAGAATGCGCACAGTAGTTGACAGCAAAATGCTCGATTTAAAAACAAATTATTCACTTTTTATGCATAAAAAGTCATTTTTATTAATTACCTTGAAAAATTGCATCTATAATAAACAGTATTATAGGCAGTTACTCACAAAATTTCATGTAAATCAAGCAAAAATCATGAGTAGTACATACAATCGAACATAGGTCTAAAAATGATACTTTTAAAGGTACGTAAAAGTGACCACTCCCCTCAAGGGAAATGAGTAAATGATGATCCATTATTTTCTAGAGCGAGCTAGTTACACAAAATATGGGTTTTATTGTACTCATAGTAAAAAGATCGGAAAATATTCATTTTTTTTTAATTATACACAACAGATTTTGCATAAGCATTTATAGTGACAACATTTTTTATCATACAATGAAAGCTTATTTACTTATCAAAACTAACTTAACAGTAATTAAATTCTATATTAAGGTTTCAGCATATTCACCAGTTTTACGAAGTTTTCATAGTGGAAATATTTTATTTCTACCAATTTAAAACAATTTCTAACAATTTAAAAAACAATGATGGCTTTAGCTCAGACGTGTATCTTAATTTGCCATAACCACAAAATATGTTGAATATAAGAAAAGTATTTCATAATTATAAAGAATTGAAAGTAACAACATACATTATTAATACATTATTATAAAATAAAAAATTAATGCTTGATATACAATTTACTATAGATAAATTTGAACAAAAAATTATACATGACAGGTTTTACAGATATTTATAACATTATTTATTGATATTCAATTCAAAAGTAATATAAAATAAAAGCTTAAATTTAATAATAAATGTTATTTATAATTTTGACTGTTTTCTTAATTTTTTAACTTTAGCACAGAGTTGAGAATTTTTATTTTCTTGTTTGCATATAAAATGCATGCGCGGTGTGGCAACGAAGAAAGTGTTATATGGTTTTATTTAAAAACTTAATAATATTATATTTAATTACTGAATTAAAGGTAGGAATAAATCCTACTAATTAAAGTGGGGTTTCAGTTAAATTTAAATACAACAATAATTGCCATTTGGCCGTTAGTGGTTAGACATTTTAAGATGGATGGTAAAGTTGCGTTGTGTTTAGCAATAACCCATAAACATATAATAATTATAAATTACCCTAGGTTCATTACTGTCTGCATCACTGTGGTGATTAATGAGCCAAAAGAAAAATGAAATTAAATCTAATAAATTTACTTAACCTTGGAGAACACCTAGAAATAAAATTATCTCACCTAAAGGAAAAAGCTTCATATCTGCTGAAATAAAAATAAAACCTAAAGCTGAAAATCAGAAAATTTACTAAAAAGGCAAGGACCGACATGACACCACTTTACAAACTAACATAACAATTTATTTAAGAATTTCCCTGACATTATAACAAACAAACTCATTAACTCCAGATCTTCTTAACATTATTCTGACAACCAAATTCAATTGAATAAATACAATTTCGTTTAAATGAGTTCTACTCTTCATAATACAAATAATTATCAATAAAAACAATACAAATAAGTGAAGTGGCTGGCGAATCAAAAAAAAAAAAACTTCTAAATGAAAAAGTGATGAGAAAAAAAAACAAAAGTAAAACTATAGAAAAATTCAGTAAACCAAAAAAAAAAAAAGGAAATTAAAACTATATTACCCAATTAAAATGCTGCAGCACAAAAAAAAACTATTATTTTAAAAAATCATGAGGGGCACCCCAGGCCAGCGCCATTTCTATAGCGTGCCGGCCGCCAAAAAAAATCAAGACCTCTCTCTCCATCGTGGGTTGCGGGTCCGCTCCCAGCCTCTTGGCCGGCCTCCCCCTCTCTGTCTCCAAATCTCCATTGGACGACCTTCTCACCCCTTTGTATGGCTACTCGTGGGTGAAAATGAGTGCGTCTTCGCTCCTTGATTTTAACAGGGAAATTCGGACCAACAGAATTTGAGGGGCTTGAATTATAATTTGATAGGTAGTATAGTATTTTATTTTCAAACTTTGATCTTGCATCAATTCAGGATTTATTTTCTTTTATTTTAAACTCTGGAACTAACGCGGCGTTTGGCGATCTCAGGCGTATCCATGCGCCTACCCCTCATCAAAACGGTGGTTTCGCTTATCTCTTGGCCAGCTGCAAAAAAGGGGTTGTTTCTTGAAATGGATACTTCTGTTAATCCCTTTATCCGGTGTAGTCCTGGGTATGTGCTGTGAAAATACTGTGAAAATGGAGGAGATCTCGTTACATTGCCTACCAGCCCAGCTTACACAAGGGTTTGGGTTCATAATACAAAATTTACCATCAATTGAAAAAACAAAAACAAAACACTCTAAAATTAACAATTAACCATGTTGAATACATACCAGCCACCGAAAAAAAACAATAAAAAAAAACAATATACCAGCGTACCAGACACCTCACAATTATTTCAAAATAAGGCTTATTAATTTATCAAAAATAACAATAAGGTATAACCTGTGATGATCTATTTCAAACTTAATTCTTCTCAATGTCAAAACATTTAGAGAAACTTGCGCACCTTCTCCAAATGCGATGACATTAATCAAATCAATTAATATCTGATCACCACAAGTATAACCCTTACATATATTTAGCAGAGGCTTAATAAATTGATTAAAACAAAGCACAATCGTTACTAAAAATTTACTTACTTTACTAATTTATTTATCTGAATACCCGATATTAATAATAACTTTAATCACTTCCAAAACTATTAATTATCATCACAACAGCGGAATTAGAGAAAAGTTGACAACATTTTGAATTAAATTAATGTTATGTTGCTCATTGCAACCTATTTCTGGCATAAGAGGACCAGTATAAATTTCTTTTATTACTTAAAAAATTAATTTATTATTTAGTTTATTAAAATTTAGAGTTTTGATTATTGCAATTTTTAGAATATTAATTACTTTTAAAAACAATTCTGAAGGGTATAATAAAGAACGTTTACTTTAAAAAAAAATTAATTTATTTTGATCAGTATTGCTGTTTATAATGGTAAGTTTTGAATGCATTGGTCACATTTAGAAAATCTACTGATCCGTCTAACAACATAACCAGCAACATAATTTATAATGAAATCTGGCCACTGGAACAACCAGGTAGAAAAACATGTTGGCATATCTGTGCACAGAATAAATTTAAAAATTTGTAAAACAATTTTTTAAAACACGTGTCCATATAACTCAATGAAAAATGCGAACCAGTAGAACATGTCGCGCCATCTGCCGGTGAGCGACCATAATCGGCCCATTTTTCGAGGAATTCCCCATTGAAGCTTACTCTCCTTCTGTAGCTTCATGCTCCCGATCCACTCCTACCACGCGTTCATGAAGCTACAGCAGGAGGAGCAGCTCAGTGTTAAAAATGTGTCTCCCTTTTTGTCGCCGCCACTAGAGGGCGCTCGCGTGCACTAGCGGGCGGCTTAGACACGGACAACCATACGCTTTAATATAGATTTTTCGTATTTTTCCTAGCGAAAACAAGTTGTTTTATTTTAGTGCGTATTTAATATGAATTTATTTATTCAATTTAACAATTTTTTATTTTCATTCAAAATCTTTATTTCAAGTGTTTTTTTTGCTACAATTCAATAAAATTCTTAAAGGAAATGAGTAAATAAACTTTTTCAAAATAATTGTGTATTGGTTTCAGAATAAATTAGTTCAGAATTTTGTAATAATTTAATAATTAAGGAAATGAAATTACAGAAAAGAATTGTGAAGAAAGTTTTTTATCATTGTTCATAATCTCTTATGGAAAAAAAATGTGAGAAATAATACTGATTAACCAAAACACACACACACACATAGTAGAAAAGCAATATTTTCTATCAATCACAAATAAATTCTTATCAGGACTAATAAAATAGGAAGTCAATTCAGTATTTAATCAGACAATACTTTAAAATATCTTCCTTTGGAAAAAGAATTACTCAAAGCATCTCAGATTCCACTTTTTTAAAACCGGAGGTATAATCGTCAAGTTGGTAAATTACTGAATTCAAATTTTTTCAGCGAATTAAAAAGAAAAAAACAAATAACTTTGACAAGGACAAATCAGCTATATTTTTGAATTTTCCAAAAGTACGCATTTTATTGCATAAGCAGATTTTGTACGCAGATTTTGCATAAGCATTTATAGTAACAACATTGCTTATCATACAATGAAAACTTATTTACTTAAGGGGTGTGGTCACTTTTACGTACCTTTAAAAGTATCATTTTTAGACCTATGTTCGATTGTATGTACTACTCATGATTTAAGCTTGATTTATATAAAATTTTTTGAGTAACTGCCTATAATATTGTTTATTATAGATGCAATTTTTCAAGTTAATTATTAAAAATGACTTTTTATGCATAAAAAGTTAATTTTTTTTTTTAAATCGAGCCTTTTGCAGTCAACTACTGTGCGCATTCTGTCAAAATAAATTATTAAGGTACATTAATAATTTTTTACTATATGTGATTACAATACTTCAGGCAACAATATCCAGCAACATTATTCTAAAATATATTAAAACCTTTTAGTACGTGCTATTTTTAATTAGAAATTTCAAAAATGACTGAGTAAAAGCTTATAAAAAATTCTTTAAAAATTAAAATATATTAAGGTTCAAAAATTTTGGTAGATTTTGTTGTCTAAAGTGTTGTAATCACATATAGTAAGCAATTATTAATGTAACTTAATAATTTATTTTGATAGAATGCGCACAGTAGTTGACTGCAAAATGCTCGATTTTAAAAAAATATTCACTTTTTATGCATAAAAAATCATTTTATTTTTTTATTAATTACCTTGAAATATTGCATATATAATAAACAGTATTATAGGCAGTTACTCAAAAAATTTCTTGTAAATCAAGCAAAAATCATGAGTAGTACATACAATCCAGCATAGGTCCAAAAATGATACTTTTAAAGGTACCTAAAAGTAACCACTCCCCTTAAGGGGAGTGGTCACTTTAACGTACTTTAACTAACTTACGTATTTTAACTAACTTAATAGTGATTAAATTCAATATTATGGTTCCAGCATTGTCAGGAATTACCTTCAAGTTGGTAAATTATCGATTACAAATATTTTCAGCAAATTAAAAAGAAAAAAACCCCAAATATCATTGATATGGACAAATCAGCTATATTTTCGCATTTTCACAAAGTATGGGTTTCATTGTAATCACAGTAAAAAGATAGGAAAATATTAATTTTTTTTAAAATTATACTCAACAGATTTTGCATAAGCATTTATAGTAGCAACATTCTTTATCATACAATGAAAACTTATTTACTTATCAACTGATTTAATAGTGATAAAATTCAATATTAAGAAAAGTTAACTGGAAATATTTTATTTCTGTGCACAATTTAAAAAAAAATGATGGCTTTAGTTAAGACGTGTGGCTCAATTTGCCATAACCACAAAATATATTGAATGGAAGAAAAGTATTTCATAATTATAAAGAACTGAAATTAACAACATACACTATTAATACATTATTATAAAATAAAAATTAAATGTGTGATATACAATTTACTATAGATAAATTTATATACGTAAGTATCGTACATCTTTTATTGATGAGCGATTTCCTTTTGAGCAATAGTATGAGAAATTATTTACATTTTTTTACATACAATTGAGCTTTGTGAACACGTGATGATTATTTTTGATGGGATATAGGGATGATTGAAAAATAAAACACGCTTATTTCCAGCAGAACTTAAGATGTCTTAACTTTGCGTTCACTTAAAACACAGCAGCTGTACTTTTCTCTCATTATTATACATCTTATATTAACACAAAACAATAATAATGTTCTTACCTTAGGAGCAGCAAATATACTAGGATTTCTCTGTCCAGTTTCTTTATTTCTTTTTAAGGCTGATCTATAGCAAGTAGAACAACCCGGAGCAAAACACGTGTTTGGCATATTTCTGCACACAGAATAAATTTTAAAATTTATAAAACAACTTTCACCACCACGCCGTATAACTCAATGTAAAATAGTCACTTCGCTTGCATATCGCGCCCTCTACCGGTGAGCGACAACAATCGGTTCATTTTTCGAAAAATTCCCCATTCAAGCTTACGCTCCTTCTGTAGCTTCATGCACGCGTTACTAGCTCGCTCAAAAGATAAAGTATTGAAGCCGTTGCCATCACGTTTGTCATAGTTTCAGTTTTTTCTTTTCCCCCAGGGAGAGGGTGAATTTTGACCTACACACCATCGGAGTGTGACGTCATTATCAGTTTTGGAGACCAAAACTAAATGTTCCCATGTTAAAGTGCACAGAAGAAATTTTCTTACTTCAAAACCAATATTTTTTAACTCGTGAAACCTGTTGAAATGTATACCGAAGAACGGATGTAGACGAAACAATTTAAAAAATATTATTAACCTTGACCTAGTTACAAACGTAATATTTAAAGAAAATTGAAAGATTTCTTTGGAAATCGGCTGTTTCACGCTTTGTGCGCAAACATTTGGTGTAGAGTTGGATGATTGTCGCGAAGTGCGAATGCTTTTGAACATTTAAAATTTATCTCTGTTTTGGCGATCAATATCTCGCTAAGGCAATGTGACGGACGGAAGCCATAATTTTCATGGGCGATTTGTGTTTCTGACTTAAAATTCTCCCGTCGCGATTATCGAAGGCATTTCGTTTAAATAATGAACTTATCTTTTTTTATGCAACGCATATCTAGAAGTATAAGTGCGCTGTTGTCCAGTTAGCAAAGGCAGCGGGCCAGTGATCTAAACGTCTCTGGTGCGATGCCAGTCGCAGACAAATCCACCGCCGTGATCAGTAATGGTGGCCGGGGCACGTAAAGTATGTCATGGCTGCAATGTCCTCCAAGTTCTCAAATTTACCTCTGGAGGTGAGGGGTCAAGTGTTCCGGTCTCGTCACTTGACTCGGTTCAAAATTACGGGCCCAGCCCCTAGGGGGTAATGCTGGTCCACCTATACGGTGCTCCCAGAAAAGTGGCCAACAAAACCGCGGTGTCATATAGCGGTAAGGATAATGTCCAAGGAACCGTCTGTCGCATTAGGAAAAAACGTAGAAGTGTTATCTTACAACCAACGTATTTGCTTCAAAAGTATTTTACATTGCCACAAAAGCAAAATATAATTTATCTTAAAACTAGTTTACGTTCAGTAAAAAACGGAATTTGTTATCTCACACTTTATTTAACCCATGAAGTGTTGTTATATGAACCGCATTATCTAAGTAGAATGTAACGTATTTTTTTAGTTTATTACTTGTCTCAATTGGTGTGCAGTAGGGTGGAACGAAAAAAATTTTTTTTTGAATTTCAATATGCTCTAGTTTTTAAAAGTTGCCTTTTAACAAAATAAAGACGCAAATTAAATATTAGCGTAATTGGTGCATGTTTTCAGTTGGCGCAAGAAGGGCAAACTTTTGATTTTTATTAAATTTTTGGCAAATTTCGCAATTATTTTGAAATTGAATACACTTGTAGTACAAAAAAGTAGCAAAATATGTAATTTAAATATTCCATTTAGTCAGGAGACCTGCTAAACTGATTTTATAATACGTTTTACTTCATAAAAATAGTACACATAAAGGCACTTAAGGACGAGGCACTTAAAAGACACTCGAACATCACGGTGGAACGAAATTTTTTTTTCTCCCGGAATTTCAATATGCTCTAGTTTTCAAAAGTTGTCTTTTAAAATTAAAATGAAGAATACAAAATCTTTTTGCTCTAGTAAAATATTCTCAAGTGCCGCAAAGGGCTTCAAAATGGATATTTTTGTGAAAAAGTGATTATATTTGTATTTTTTGTTAATTTCTTTTATAGTATATTAAAATAATGTATATTTTCTGTAAATAAAATATTCAAAATATGATATTTTGACAGAAAACTTGCATATTCTAAGGATTTTTAATTTTTAGATGCCATAACAGAACAACTGATTTTGTGGAATTTCGCGATTTTCATCATATTAATTTTACAGTAGCATATTCTTATAATACACATTGGAATGAAAGAAAAACAATTTTTAATTGACGAACCTTAGTTAAAATAAACAAATCACACTTATTTAGAAAAATATTAATGCAATGTCTATAAAGGCAAAACGTTATTTTGAAAAAAATATAGATGCTTTTCAAAAGTCCATAGTAATCACACATGGTTTCAATTACTTATTTCACTGACACATTGAATTGTTTTATTGTTTCAAACTTTGGTATAAAAACAAAAATACGTTCTCAAAAGATAATGCCAAAGTTTGAAACAATAAAACAAGAGTAACTGGTTCATCTAAATTAACATTTGAGGAACTACTAACAGTCGTTACACAAATCGAAGGGATTTTAAATAGCCGACCAATCAGTCCAATGTCAACAGACCCCAGTGATTTAACTGCGCTAACCCCAGGTCATTTTTTAATTGGTCGTCCATTAAATTCTGTTGCAGAACAAACAATGATTGATAAACCAGACAATTATCTTACAAGGTGGCAAAGAACCACAAAATTCGTCCAATATATTTGGAAGCGATGGTCAATTGATTACCTCAATCATTTAAACTTGCGAAACAAATGGATGTTTCTAAAAGACAATGTTAAACCCAATGCCATGGTTATACTTAAGGACAAAGATTTGCCTCCTTACAAATGGAAACTTGGCCACATCGAAAAGATAGTTAAAGGTGCGGATAACGCTGTTAGAGTTGTGTACATCAAAACAGCTAATGGAGTGGTAAAACGAGGCATCACTCAAATTTGTTTATTACCTGTAAATGATGATCAGTCTTTTTATGATTATTGTAAATAAGTTATATGTTTAATGTGTTTTTCAATACTGCATAATATTTCTTAATTTTTTATTATTGTAATGTGCTTTGTGCTAACTTTTTATTCGCGTACTTTTCAATATTTTTATGTATCACTGTATGTATTTTGAAATTTTCACAATTTCAACGCGGGAGTATGTTACGTAATAATGTGTGACGTAACGCCTCCACTCACTTCGCCCTCTTGCGGCATGAATAACGCAGAACGAACTCTGTATCCGTCCTAGAAGGAGCTCCGGCAACAAGCGGAGTTTCCTTTGGCAAACAATGCCACGCTATTAAACTTTTATTTTATTTACAGTCCAGCTGCTTTTTTGCTCAACATAGTACACCTCCGTAGAGGATGTTTTAAAAACATTCCCTTAAATATTTTACAAGCACACAAGTTTTATCCTCAAACGAGTCTAACTATAAGTTCGAAATGATATTCTCAGAGTTTAGAAATTTCTCAAAACGAGATAGCAATTTTCCATTAGACCACGCCATTTCTGCAAAATAAATTTTCTTACTGAAGCTTGCACATTCTTATGAATTTTAGATACACTCGTATTTTCGCGTACGAGATTCAATTTGATTTGATTAAGACTCAAAATTTATCGCATATGTTTGCTGCCCAGAAAATTACTAAACACATTAATAAAAACTTTCTTTAAATACCAATAATACTTTGTCTTATAATGTGAAACGTTACTTCCTAAGGTTTCCTCTTTGATTGCAAGTGACACTCTCAGGGTAAAAGCAGATGATCACATTATTCCCTATCTAAAATACCTAGCAAGACTCAGTACAGTCCATTATTCAACACACAAGACGGTATAATTTATAAACTTTAAACATTTTTCAAGAGTGGAGTTAAAACTTAAAATTATATATTTCATAAATAAAAATTTCAGACGATATCTAATATAAAAGTATAATTAGATGCGCCATGCGCATCTAATTATAATGCGTTAAATGTTACGTTGCCTGCAAATTACAAAAAAAACCTAATAACATAATAAACGTTAAATGAATTTAAAATAATTAAAAGAGACAGAAGCGAAAATGAATTCAATCTTGATATAAAGCCAAAAAATATTTATTTATATACCATTATATAAATTTATTTCTAAATTAACAGAACAAAGCAGATGTAGAAAAAAGCAGTCAAATCTTAAAAATTATAATTAAATTTAAGGCAAACCAAAAACCAGAAATATTGTAAAAGTGACATTTCATGATACGCTTTCCTGCAACGTAAACAGGTATAATAACAGGTTTTTTTTATTATTTCAATCACTTTCGTAGGTCAAGAGGATTCTGGTCCATGACCGCTATCGCATTGAAATATTTTTAAAAAATCAAAAGAAAAATGTCATTAAACACAAAATTCCAATTCCAAAACATAATTACAGACGATAGCTCCTTTACATAAAAATAGTCAAACCTAAGTTTGAATTCCACTTTCAGGGACATTTTCCCCACGGTGGGACAAAAAGATTACTTTTCACCAAAAAACATAGTTTCATACGATAGTAGAGTTGGTTACATCCCTGAATGGATAGGAAGATGCGTTTTCCTCTGTTTTCAAGTCATAAACCTATCTCTCATACATCGCAGATGAAAAGGTCTTTTCTCTTTAAATTACCCTCTACAGAAAATCTTTTCCCAAAAGGTAGCGCAATCGAAAGGTTTTTCTTCTATTGGGGGTAGGGATGTTTTTAATGCACACTGGGAACAAAATATATTCTTTCACACAGTGAGGACGAAAGATTTCTCTTCTGTGTGGTTACGAACATGTTTTTTTAAATGATTGAGTTCAGAAAACCTTTTCTCACATTACTGCATTAGACAGGTTTCTCTCTCATGTGAGTAAGAAGATGTGGCTTTAAATTACTCCGTGCAGAAAATCTTTTTTCACATACAGTGCATGCGAAAGGCTTCTCTCCTGTGTGGGTGCGGAGATGTGTTTTTAAACTGGACTGTGTGGAATATCTTATTTCACATAAAGTACATGCGAAAGGTTTCTCTCCCGTGTGGGTGCGGAGATGTGCTTTTAAATTGCACTGCTCAGAAAACCTTTTATCACATACAGTGCACATGAAAGGTTTCTCTCCTGTGTGGGTGCGGAGATGTGTATTTAAAGCACTCTGTACAGAAAATCTTTTTTCACATTCAGTGCATGCGAAAGGTTTTTCTCCAGTATGGGTGCGGAGATGTGTTTTGAAATTAGACAGTGTAGAATATCTTTTTTCACATACAGTGCAGGCGAAAGGTTTCTCTCCCGTGTGGGTGCGGAGGTGTTTTTTGAAAATATCCTGTCGAGAAAATCTTACCTCACATACAGTGCAGGCGAACAATTTCACTCCCGTGTGGGTGCTGTGATGTGCTTTTAAACTACTATGTGCAGTAAATCTTTTCTCACATATAGTGCACGCGAAAGGTTTCTCTCCCGTGTGGGAGCGGAGATGTGCTTTTAAATTGCACTGTTCAGAAAACCTTTTATCACATACAGTGCATGCGAAAGGTTTCTCTCCTGTGTGGGTGCGGAGATGTGCATTTAAAGCACACTGTACAGAAAATCTTTTTTCACATTCAGTGCATGCGAAAGGTTTCTCACCTGTATGGGTGCGGAGATGTATTTTTAAATTAGACAGTGTAGAATATCTTTTTTCACATACATTGCAGGCGAAAGGTTTCTCTCCCGTATGGGTGCGGAGGTGTGTTTTTAAAATATCCTTCCGAGAAAATCTTTCCTCACATACAGTGCAGGCGAACAGTTTCACTCCCGTGTGGGTGCGGTGATGTACTTTTAAACTACTATGTGCAGAAAATCTTTTCTCACATACAGTGCACGCAAAAGGTTTCTCTCCCGCGTGGGCGCGGAGATGTGCTTTTAAGTTCCCCTGCAAATAAAATCTTTTCCAACATACAGTGCAGGCGAAAGGTTTCTCTTCTGTGTGGGTGCAGAGATGTGTATTTAAAGCACTTTGTACAGAAAATCTTTTCTCACATAGAGTGCAGGTGAAAGGTTTTTCTGTGTGAGTACAAAGATGATCAATAATGTGCGACGAATGATACATATTTAAGGCGGACAAGTGTGAAAATGTTCCTTCAAATAAATATTTGAAAATTTCTTCGGTTGGAGGGGGAATCTGCGCATTGAAATTTTTTTCACTTAGGCTCATTCTAAACGTCTCACATGATTCGACTTTGGCTTCAGTAGAGTTCTACTCGCACGAATGGCATTCATTGGGAAGTCTATTTACAGTGGAAATACATTTGCTCTTCTGGCATGCCGATGTTTCTTTACACGATAATTAGAGAACTGCAACTGCCAGCAATACGTTGAACTTTTTAATTTCTAGACGCCACAACCATTTTAGTCTCGCATCTAACAAGTTGTACCGAGCAACTGCAAAGAAAGGAGAAAGGAATTTGAATGAGATATATTAACATTGTGCCGTCACGATTTTTCCACGTGAAATCAATAGCAATATAAAAAAGTTTGTTTTGTGCTAGGAAATAAGATATCTATAAACTAAGATGCTATAAATTATGTTCTGGGTTAGTTAACCCGCGAGAACTCGCACCGGGTATGACATACCCAATCCATTTTCATTCAATGTTTTTGTTATCTTCTTATCAGATTAGGCCGAAATTTCGTGTAGCTGTATTCAAGGTCACATTCTTTCAGCGGGGTAAAAACTAAGTCTGCTCAATAAATAGATTTTGAGAAAAATATTTCGACGGGTATGTCATACCCGTGCGAGTCCTCGCGTCAGTCAGATCTTTCCTTTTTTTCTGTCAGTTTAGTGGATAACGGCGCGATTTTTGAAATACGACGAGGAAATAAAACAATTGCGACACCTTTTAGAGACTGTTTCTAGTGATAATGAAGTTTTATCCCAAGATAAGGATGCCTCTGAGGATGGAGAATACTGTAGCAATCACGATTCTTCTACTGAAATTGAGACAGAAACCGAAGATAAAGGTTTACTGTCAACAGCCGATTTTTATATTGGTAAAGATAAAATTACAAAATGGCTGAAGAAAAAATACCGGAAAAATGTAAGAACGCCTTCAAGGAACGTAATTATCAAGCTTCCAGGTAATACGAATTATTCAAGAAATGTCGCTTCTCCCGTAGATGCATGGAATGTCTCTTCAATAGCAAAATGCTAAATATGATGGTGCCTCAAACAAAAACAACTTATTCAAGCCCTTCAATGGAACTGGAAATCACTAATAATGAACCGCCTGCAAAAAAACTCAAGACAAAATATAAACGATGTTAAATTTGCCCAAGTAATAAGGACTGAAAAACAAAGTTTATGTGCCAAAAATGGGAAAAATGGTCTGTGTTGAACAGTATGTAGTTTGTAAAAATTGTCTATAAGAATGTAAGTATTATTAAAATTCACTAAAAATCTTTAATTTATTATCTTATGTTCTTTAGTTACGTAAGGTTTGAATATAAACAATATTAATTGATATTTAAATAGCAGAAATGAACTAAGGTATGAGATACCCGGCGCGAGTTCTTGTGTTCGAAATTGGGCGCGAGTGCTCTCGGGTTAAACAACTGAGCATTTTAAATTTATTGCAACTGGGGCACGATGTTTAGCCAACCTAATTTATTTGTCCTGGTAGATCTTAAGGACGTGCAGAGATATGTTTCAGTTTATACGGATCTCTACGAACTACTGCTATCGGTCCGATCAATAACGGATTAGCAATTTTTTTTCTCTTTATACTCCATTTATTTGTCCGTAATTCAAATTAACTAGTTGCAGCCGTTGCTCGAAATCGAGCAAATTTCATTTTCGAAATAACAAATGTTTTAACTTACGCAGCTCAATGCTTATTGAACTTTAGCATTTCAGTCTTTGCATCTAATTTAACAACTTTAGTTGGTTGTCATGGGCGTTCAAACTGAACAGCCTAGCGGTTTCTTAGTAATAAGAAATTTTTCAACTTCTATCATAGACTCCTCTTTATCCATTGGTGCAGTTTCTTCTGGTTGCTGAAGATCGGGAAACAGATTTTGTTTAGTTTCAATGAAGGAACTTCACAGCAAATCGTGTTGTTGGCAAAACTGTTATTGCACCTTGTTAGACATCTCGTCGGCGGGAGCAATTTTTTTTTTCAGTTTGACTTCTGTAATAGAAGATTAAATAGTATAGTAGAAACTCGCGGTTATATTTTTTGAAAAGGAAAAACTCATATCAAGTAACAAAGGTAAACTTCAGATGATTGAAAAAAAATTTACAAATATATTCAAAGAATAATTAAAGAAATTTTTAAAAAAAATGGTATTTGTAGATATTTTTATATTAAAAAATTGGTATATTCTAATTTTCTCCTATTTTTCATTTTTTATTATCAACCTTTTTTTTGGAGGAGGGGGGGGGGGGTATTAATTCATGTAAGGTTTTTCATTAAAGTTCAATTTTTCTAAAAAGAAAGTTTTGCATTTTTGTATTTCTACAAAACTTTGCAAACAAGTTTATATATCCTGATTTCGGTACGTCTTTTTCATTTGAAATTTTCTCTATTTTGTGGGATGTTACGTAAGCTTCAAATTGCTCCTTTTACCCATTTAAGACTGGCGTTGCGAAAACGCAACATTATTTTCTGTATTTTTTAAAGGCATGTTCAAAATTTTGTACGTCTGAAGTAACATTTTTATTTTATTCTCTATACTTCAATTGATCATAATAATTTTTTTGTTTCCTCATTTCCCCACTTTTAGCACTTGCAAAAAAATTGCTTTTTTCTGGTGTTTTGAAAGGAAAAAAAATGACTATTTTCAAATAATAACCTTAGATAGCAGCACATGATAAATTTCCAATTTGATGCTTATTCCGAGTTTACTAGAGACTAAAGAACAAAATGGCTTCAACAGATAAATCATAATTTTTGTTTTTATGTTTCTCAATTCATATTTTTTAAAATGTTGCGAAAACGCAACATCAGTCCAAAGTGTATTACTTATTTCCAATGTGTTTTATTAGTGGTGCCTAGTTTTTCATGCAGTGAATTGGTATTGTTTGCATTTCAGATAAGTTTGTCTCTAGAAAAAAAGCGATTTTTGACATTGGAAGAGACATTGGAGTATTTTCATGGGCTAGATGATATTTCAGAATCGTCCTCAACAGAAGCTAATGAGGGACCATAATTCGTCATTATCCCTCCAGATCCGGATGATTTGACGGATGAAAAAGATATTGATGATAATATTTTATGTGAAAATGTCGAATCACCTAAAGACATTGCAGGTGAAATCGACATTTTTGTTTCTAATAAATGTAAAAGTAAGCAATATAGTAAGAAAAAGGAGCATATTGCATGGGGAAAAGGGAGACTTTACATGGATGTAATGAATTCTAAAATAAGTTTATTAGAGTTTAAGAGATCTATATCTTTGAAAGAGCCATACCTTTGATAAAAAGGCTTGAAGAAATGCCAATGAATTATGTTTTACCAGAAACTTCACATATTGGAAGACCATCTTCAATTCAAAATCTAATTCTCAACGAAACTCGGAAAAACCGTATGGGCCATATTATTACTAAAAATAGTAAAAATAAACAAAAAAAAGTAAACACTGCAAAAGTCAAACAATTTCTGTATGTAATAAGTGTAATGTACCTCTTCATGCTAAATGTTTCAAAGATTTTAAAATTTTTTAAAATTTTTTTATAATTTTAAATTTTTATACATTTTTAAAATTTTTATATCGCTTTGGACTGATGTTGCGAAAACGCAACATTTTGTAACTCTCGTAAAAATAAATTTAATTTTATGGAAACAACTTATTTGTGTAATTAATGTTCTAAGAAGTGTTAAAACACTGTTTGGTACATTTCCAATGAAGGAAACATGGAGCGGTCCTAAATGGGTTAATGCATTTCCGTGGATAAAATGTCTTTATCTATTGCATTCCCGGTGGATGTTGGGTCGAAGAACCCTTAACAAAGTCTATGACTAAAGAGAAATGCTGACAACTTATGAGTGTTTAAGATTGAGTGATTATAACCGTAAACATCTGTCCAATTCTGATTTGCATACATCCAGTCAGCGAGCTATATAAGCACAAAGGAGACGACTAAATAATAACTATACTAGAAATAAATGATTTATTTCTAGACACTGCCTAAAAACCGAATTATTTTCACTTTCAAAATAAATTGTTGGGCAAAATTCTTTTATATAAATATGCATTCCTATAAAAAATGTACACTGGACAAAAAATAAGAATTGACTTTCTCGTATATTTTAAACTTATCGTCGATCTCTTCAAACTTATCGTCGATAATAATAAAATAGTTTTACTATAAACGTTTAAAAGTTAAAATTATAAAAATTATAAAAATAAAATTTGATAAATTAGGATTAATTCCAGTTACATTGCTAACCTTAGTTACCTTTATGCTGGATAATAAAAAAATAAAACGATTGTGTGATTTACAGAATATTGGAAAACCATTTTGTTCTTACGGGCTAAGGAAATATCATTACATTTTTCATTTAGTGTATGAGTCAAATGATTTCAAGATATCCACAGATATTGGGACTTTTTTTTTTTTTTTTTTTTTTTTTGGGGGGGGGGGGGTTAGAACTCTATTGCTGTAGCATTGAACTACAGTTCAATGCTACAGGAAATCAGATGAAGATTAGGCTATACCTATTATAACATTTCTTGGTTAGAGAAAACCTCACCTTTATCTTCATAAACAATGGAATAGAAAAGAACGTCAATTTAAGTAATTTTTCATGATAGAGTATGGAATATTTAATTCTTCAGTCAAAAATGTATGCACTGATAGAAACTGCAAAAGTTGAATACCATATTTAACAAAACAGTGTATAATGAAACATATACACATAGTATACATAGCAGTAATACTCACACAAATTAAAATTTTTAAAGGATAAGTAAGTCAAAAACAAAATCTACAGTCATAAAATTCCCTACATGATGAAATTTAAACTGTTTAGTTCATGTACAAACATTTTATGGTCTTTTTATATATTACTTCCCATAAATTAGATTTTCTTTCACTCCTTCCAAATTAAGGAAATTTCACACATTATATACAATAATAAATCAAATCCTTAGAGGTAATACATTTGACATGAATAAGGAAAAGTAATTTTTCTCTCTTTTGTATACATAATCTCAGGTGAGGATACTGGCAAAACATTTATTGTCTTTATTTCGAGGAAATGTAACAAAAAGAAAAACAATATTGCCTAACAAACGAGTAATTGTTTCTTTCAAAATAAATTACATTGAAAAATTCTTTTATATAAATCTCATTGAAGTATAAAATATTTACAGATTGGTACAAGGCAGTTAACAATAGTGGATTCTTGAGCTTATACCAGGATGCAAAAAAAAAAAAAGAAAAAAAAAAAAAAGTCATACAACTGAAGGTATCTGAGGTGTAGGGTTTGATTAGGAGCATTTGGAAGTTTAAAACATAACTACCCATTTGTTGAAGTAGAGAGTTACATTCAATAATTTTTGTGATTGGATTAGAGAGTACAAGAGACTGATGATTATATGCCTTCACTGGAAGTGAATTTATGAGAAGTTGAGCACTGGCCAGATCAATGCCTGAGGATCTGTGCCAGAGGAGGAGGTGGCTCTTTGTCATCTATAACTTTCCCAGCACAAATATTGATACACTCGTTCATGCATTTCATCAGAGAATTCAAACCAATTTTATTCAAATTTCATTTAATTCATCTACAAACTTCATATTTTCTTTAAAAGATTTTGATAAAATTCAAATAGAAATCTGCTAAAAACTTAAAATAACTCGGTACTTTCCTGCCCCCACATTTCTACTGCCATGTATATAAAGCACACCTGTAGTGTATAGCTTCTTTACAGAACAAACTGAAGAATCGAAGGGAGAAAGATGGCAAAACGGGCATTTTGGAGTGAAATCTCCATATAGCAATACAAATATTGTACTTCAGACATTTTTTAACATGACTTGATGAATCAGAAATCATTGTATTCAGAGTACAAAGAAATTTGGAGGGTAGGTCATAAAGTTTTTTTTGGCTAAATAGTTGCTGCTTATTTATGTAGCAAGTCAAGAACAATTAAAACCAGAAGCTGAAATAGATGATTTACTACAGATTCTCTTGTGAAAAGAGGTCTGCAAATTTTGAAAGCTTTAGATAAACTATAAATAGATGAAGGATTTAATAGAGCTAAATACCTATTGAAACTTAACTTTACTTAATGATGATTCAATGAGATAACATGCAATGTGAAAGATACAAAATACCGACAATTTTTCTGCCCCAAGTAGATTTACACATCTACATCAAGACAATAACTTTTGGCTACCAGTCATTGTTCTCTTTATAAAATTTTCAAAAGTTAGTGAAACCAAACACATTACAGTGCACCACGGAATTAAAATGACGTGAATAATCATAAGATAGCCTTAGGAACACTATGCATAAAAGGACAGAAAATATGAAAAGAATAAATTATGAAAGGTAGAGCTGGCTTTAATCCACTTGGATATATTGGACGCAGTTACATGAAAAAAAAATTAAATTAAAAATATGTCTCAAAGGAAAAACTGTGATTATTCAGAAACATTTTAGAATGCCTGACTAAATATAGCCACCCTGGTTTCAAATAAGTTTTAGTCGGTGCCACTGAGTTTGTGACTTATTTGGTCTCACTCCAGAACTTTTGGAAACATGTTTACGAAAATGAAAAAGGATATTTAACTACAAGTATGCACATGATTTCGATCCAGCATTGTAGTAAGTTTTAAAATCCAGGCGTTCTAGTGTTTTAAATTTCTCCTATCTAGACATATATTTCATTTCATGTATATTCCATCACAGCATAATTATACAACCCATTTTTGGAGCACTCGATAAAATAAAGAGCATGAGAATTTTAAAACTATATTTTTGACACTTTTACTGCAGTTGTTACTTTCTATTCATTAAATATTTTTTAGGCTGAGGGGGTAGGATACCTAAATTCTAAAACTACAAACATCAATTTGACTAACACAGAACTTGGGTCAGAGACTATATATATATATATATATATATATATATATATATATATATATATAATTACCCAAAACATGAACAGCAAGAAAGTAGTTATAAATTTTGCCAGTACAAAATAATCTATTTGGTGTAAAGAATATGCAGGTAAGAGAGCAGAGATAATCTAGTTCTAAACTCACCGAAGAACAAATTTTACAATAACATTTTTTAAAAATTATATCAAGGCTGTTATAAAAATCAGTTAATACAGACTTTGTAAATCTTGAAATGTTTCTAATGAAGAAATCTCTAGAATGTATGGAGCAGAGAAAATTGAACATTTTTATGCATATACTAGCTGACCCAAGAATGCTTCGCTATTGCTAGATTTGAGTTATATATGTAGAATAAATGAACCTAATTGAAAGTTTGATATCAATTATTATATTTAGTTGTAAGTAGACATATACATACACATTATAATTTTTATGTTTCGGATTATACATAAATTGTAATTACTGTTTTATTCAATTTTAAGTTCATTGCAATGCTTTTGGATATGCAATGTTTTTGGCGATTCCATTTCCATATATACAAATGAATCCCTTGGTTTTCCTACACGGGAGCATGCAACGTTGTCCATCAGGAAAACATGGATTCTCCAAATTCAATCCACATACTTGCAATGCCCACTTTGTGATTTGTTTATCGTTATTTCAAAAGCCAGTTTCATTGGAAATTGCAATCATTTGAATTGGAATTGCATATCTGTTGGTATCCTTGATATACGTAGCATTAGCACATCTCCTCCTTTGAATTTACCACTTAAAATTGTTGCTTTAATTACATTTTTTAATAATCTCTTGACTGCCAATCTGGTACCATTGCAAAGACGGGGTGTGTCAATGTTTCTAAGAAGAATGATAGGAACACAAACCTTCAGATTAATGTTGTGTGGTAGCAATCCAGATAAATCAAGTGAATTTAAGAATTCAGTTGGATAATTTACTGCAGTGGCGCACCCAGGATTTAATCTTTGGGGGGGGCGGGGGGCGAGTTGAACTGATAAAAATATTTATAATGCAAATTCCATATTCATAATGCAATTTCTATTTCTTTGGGGGGGGGGGGGGGGTTTCCCTTGACCCACCCCATGTGTGCACCTCTGATTTACAGCTTCATCTTGATCTATAACAGTATATATTGATTTGTAAGTAGCTCTTTCTACTGGTAACATTCAGAGCTTACAGACAGCATGACTTCTTACGTGGGGTGTCAGAAAACACTCTTCCTCCTTCAAGACTCGGGGGTCATGACTTTACCCATAGCCTCCCTCATAGGAATGTTGAACATCTACATGAGAGGGGTGGCTATCAGGGATTGTTAGGTGCTGCCATCCGTATGTTTTGTTTGAAAGTAGAAGGTTCATAGATTATATCTGAACAGACATCAAACAAAAATTATTTTTAAATTTCTTTCTACTGGTCAGATTAAGGATTCCAATAGCTTTAAACCTTCTCGGGACAACACGGACCATTTTGCAAAAAACTGCATGCAAATTGGTTCAGTAGTTTTTTAGTCTATAGAGGACACACGTACGAACATTGCCTTTTATATATATAGATTAATTATTGTGTACCGTTTTGAAGTATTAAATAATTTATTTTTCCATTAATAAGAATTTCCATTTTAAATATCAAGTATTACTTTTTAAATTATCGTCTTGGAAATACATTGATTTAAAACTTTAAATAACAATATTTTAATGAATTATTTACATAAAAGAATGAATATTTAGGAGTATTATATTCTATGCTGTTGTTGTTATCTTTGATGCAATGAAATATGAGCAGGATTGTTATTTATTAAATCTTGTCATCAAAAATTTTAACACTGAATGAATATAGAAATGGATATTATATAGAAACAAATAACATTAAATAAAAAATTTCAAAAAAAGATTTCAAATGCAATCATAAATAAAAATTCTCTGATAGAAGAATGATACAAGAAAGCAATTTGAATGAATAAAAAAGCAATAATACAATTTTCATCGATTTCATTGAAATTTTTTTTTTAATTTAGAGCCTATAAATGGCAGTTTGTTAACTTGAATAAGCTTTACATGTTTTAACAATTTTAATATATTTTAAACATGGAATTAAATTTAAAAAAATGCTAAACGCCTGAATGTTGAGAAAAGTACTATATTTTTTATGGCCTCAAATTTGGTGATTATATAAGTGATTCCTTTGTTTAGGTTCTGCTACTATTCGATGTAATCTTTACAATAAATGTTTTTATTACTCAGTTTAATGATTTAATACACTGCAAACTTGATCCAGCTAATTCTAATTTTTTTCAAGTAAAGATTCATAATTTTTGTTTTTAGTTAATTTTCTACCCTTTCCTAAAATATTTTAATTTTGTTCGTAATTTTATAAATAGATTTTTATACTTTGGAAATATCTCAAATTTTAATTTTTGATATAAAAATTCACATGTAATACTAATGTGATAACTTTTTTCCATTCTTCTATGCACATTGAAATTATCTTGCTACAAGCTTTTAAATTTTATGTACTTACTTTATTTTTTTACAACTTTAGAATTTTCAAATGCCTATCTTGATGTATTTACATGTTTATTTTATAGTTTTTAAGATTTTACTGTAAAAATAAAATTCATTTATTTTTAATATATTGTTTCCCTGTAAAATTTTCTTGATGCCATTCTACGATGTATTTTAAAAAATTAAATTTTGATCTACTTTTTGAAACCAATTGATACATTTTGGACACTTTATAAAATAATTAGGCTGTTTTAATTATTTACTCCTGATAAATGCTGCATTACATTTTTTTTATTACAATATTCTAATGTTGTTTAACAGCTACTTATTACTGAATTTTCATATAGTGTCGTTTTTTTTTTTAAATGCAAATATCATTCCCTCACTATGTCCCCAGTCAGACTTGTAGGAAAGAAAATGGTTTCACTGCCATTACAGCATGTGTGTTTATAATGTATTTTTATTAAATCAATTAAAGATACTTAAACAAATATTTATCCACTTAATTATATTTATATTTTATGTAATGAAAGAAATTAGGAAACTTTCTATTGTTGTTCCTAGCATCTGACATCATTCCCTCACATAAGTATAAATCTGCCCCTATTTATGCAGTAGATGGCAAGAAATGCATTATATAGGTCTAGGATAGTTTGTATAGGAGTAAAGTAAAGCAGCCATAAATTTTTTTTGCTCAACATTATTCTTTAATAACTAGCACATGACTTTCAAATATTAGATCAAAGTAAATATTTTTATTTCCTATCATTCCCTCATCTATTATAAATTTAATAAAAGAAAATAAAATTTCTTTTTTCTGTTATTATATTATTGGAAATGTGTTTCCAAAGATACTTAATTAACTGAAAATATACCGAAGCCTAATAATTTTAGTACAAAGTGGTTTTCATAAGTATTTCATCATTCCCTCATAATTTTAATATGTGAGGGAATGATCTGAAAACCATTTATATATGTACTAAACAATAAAAAAGAATAATCTAATGCAATAAAATACATATTAAAAACTCATAAGATTTTTAATTTGAATAGGTAAGGTTAATCCATTTTAATTTTTATTATTTTACTGGGAGAAGTTAAAAATAAACTTGAAAAAGTTATTGTACTAATTTAAATAAACATCAAATCTGCAAAATTCTAATGCTTTATCTTTATTTTTTCAATTAAAATAATGTAAAAAAAATTATTTAATGAAAGTATGACAGTGATAATTGTTGTTTCTTGGTTGTTTTAAGAATAATAAAACTACTATGGGAAAACTATATAAGGAAGAATTAAAGCCGAAAAAAAAAGAATAAGAATCAGATGAGAGAAAAATAAATCAGATCCAATGTTGCTTGCAAAATTAAAAGAAAAGGAGAGAATAAAATATTTTTTTTAAACTGAGAAATGGCAAGTCAAACCAGTAAATAATATGATGCCATGTGAATTACATCAAAAAAGAAAACAGGAAATATCAGACACAGATGATGCGCAACAGCCAACATGTAGCAAGAATTCAAATAGCATTCCAATGTTTATTAAGAAAATATATCATTTGTAAAGATAATATAGTAACATTTAACAGTTTTGAAACAGAAAAAGATGTGAAATACAAAAAGTGGATCTTGGCGAAAACTAATTATTCCTGCAAGGTTTTAAAAAAAGTCACAGAAAAACCTGTAACTAAGGAGATACAAACAGCATTAAATTTAGTTACTAAATTAAAAGAGAATATAAACCATTTTTGGGTTCATCTTGGCAACATTAAACATCAATATACAGGCATAGCAGATTTAAAGAAGAATTTATAACCTAATGCAATACTAATACATATAGGCTTCAGTGAAAATTACTGTTGTAAATATACTGAAGAAATTCAGTCAGTACACTTTGATGGAGCTATTAAGACCAGAAACCTCAAGACACGGTTTGGGTTTGTTCAGAAGGTACTGGCTAACAGAGAGGACTTTGAGTTCCATGAAAAGGTACAACATTTGCTGAAACCCAGAAACCCCTTGGAATTGCACAGGGTGGAGGTTATCTTGGAGTTGACCCAATTTGTTTTCAAGGGGGAAACCTCTGCAGCTGTTCTGAAGAGAGTTGCATTGGAAACTATCGAGACTAAGTATCCTGAACAGGATTGGCTGTGGGTCTTCACTGATGGCTCACAATAACAAAAACATATGAACATCGGTGCCGGTGTCTTTTCTGAGTTATTTACTTTCTATGCACCAGTAGGAAAATATGGAACAGCCTTTGACAGCGAGGTGGAGGCAATCCGCATTGCCCTCAGACAATTAAATGGCCTCCTCTATAAATTTAAAACGTCGTCATTCTGTCTGACCCGTGGGCTGCAATCCAGTCTATTAGCTCAATTGACACCCCCCTTTCGAAGGAGATTCTTGAATGCCAGGCCCTAATAAAATCCCTAGAGTCTCATTACAAACGCGTAGTGCTGCAGTGGATCCCTGGCCACTGCGGCGTTTTTGGTAATGAGCGAACTGACTCTCTTGCCAAGAAGGGTGCTGTTCTGCTGAACTGTAGGCTAAATGAAATCTCCTTTATATCCACCAAGCAGTTCATGAGACAATTTCTAAAGTCAACTTACCAACTAGAACTACACAGTAAAATGGTCTCCAAATACAATCTCCTGCCTACTGTTCCAGAGAAACCAAGGGTGGCTGTGGCCACCTTCCGCTTATTGACAGGACATGACTGTCTTGCCGTGCATTTATATCGTATTTGTATATATGCTGAGGATACCTGCCCACTATGTGACTCTGGTGAAGACATGGACAGACACCACCTGCCCCGCTGCAAGGCTCTCCATGGTGATATGGAAGCTTTCCGCTATTGGGAGGCTAGGAACCTTCTGGGGAAATAACCGTTGGTTATCACATGAACTCTTTGATGTTTTGTTCTTTGTTGATGTTTTCTGTAGTTATTGCTTGTTCATGTGCCTCTGCCATTGGAAATAATAAAAATAAAAAACTTTGATGGGGCTCTCAAACAAATTTCATTGCATATAGGTGTTTTTTACCAGAAACAAAAGGATTTGTTAACATTGATTCTTTTTGCCACTGCAAGCAAATCACTCAAGCATGATATGTCAGTCATCTGGGCTCATCTACAGGCCATTTCAAAATAAATTTTCAAGAAGCAGCATTCAATTAATATTGTTCATATGTTGGGTGATGGACCCTGTATACAATACAGAAAAAAAAGTTTCATTTATTACGGTATCACACACAAGAATTGTTTCCTGGCATCCAAAACTTGACTTGGAATTATACAGAGGTAGGCTGTGGGAAAGGGGCACCTGACAGCATAGGAGGAACTTTAAAATGTATAGCAGATAGAATTAATTATAGCTGAAGGTAAAAATGTCAACACATTTGAAACTTTAATCAACATTTTAAGGCAAGAATATACAGAAATCAAGATATTTCCAATTGATGATGACATGGTATGTAAAGCTGATAATATGCTAGCAAAAGATATAGAACCACTTTTGAGTACATGAAAGATTCATCAGATTGTATATACTTCACATACAGTACTTACAGTACTGGACTTTCATTCACTGTTTTGCATTAAGTGCCAGATTGTCAAATACACAAATTTTCAGTTAAATTCTGAAAATAAAGGAAAAAATCTACAACAAATTTAAGATAAAAAAATTAAAAACACTAAATACAAAGTTGGTGCATAGGTGATAGTAAATTATGATAAAACACTGTATCCTGGAGAGATCCTTTTCTATTAGCAGACATTGAAAATTTCACTGTAAATGTCATGGTTTTAACAGAGAACAACAGATATACGTGTCCCTCAACAAAGGACATTTATACTTACAGCTTGATATATATAAAATATAAACTGTCCCAGCCTACACCTTGCAATAGCAGAGAAAGCCAATATAAATTTCTTGATAAATAATTTTACGTGTGCCTATTTATGGATAAAATTTTTACTGTAATTAAATAAACCATTATGATAATACTGCAGTATTCTTGCCTACTAATAATAACATAAAAACTATTTTGTTATATGAAAACAGTCAATTTTAATAGTGATCTGTCATTCCCTTAAACACAGCATCGTTCCCTCATTTATTCAACAACTAAAATAATTAAAATCCCAGAAGATCTAACTGATACAGTTTGGATCATATTATTTTTTGATAAATATAGCACACATGTACTTGTAAGCAAAATTTTGAGATTTTTGAAGCAATTTTATTTCGGCTCAATTTTTTTTATTTAAACAGCCACTTTTCAGAGCAGAGAATGACCCATTAGCATTTAGATTCACTCACCAAAAAAAAAAAAATAAATAAATAAATAAATAAATAAAAAATAGCGTAAAATGTAGAGATCATATATATCATTTTCAACTTCTTTACAAAATAGTTATGTCATACAATGCAGAAAAAATAACCTGCAAGTAAACTTACTTGAATATTTTTATGTTTCTCGCATCTAGAAAAACGCTATTCCGGTCCGCGATCCAATCTATCGGGCCTATTCTCGGACCTTTCGAAAAGCATTTTTGTGAGAAACGTCAGAAATGACGTCACGAAGGGGGCGTTTTCGCAAGCTGGGAGAAAATTTGTATTCTCGGGCAATTTCTCGGGAGCAAAACTCGCTCCGTATACGCGGTCGAAGTGGTGACGTAACGTCCGCCATTAGGGCACCTCCGCAATGGCGGCCTATGTTATTCTCCCATAGGACGGAAAACAAATATTAATATCTCTTAAACTAATGAATATTATCTCCCTGCACGTCCTGAAATCGATGAAGGAGCCAAAAATACCCTACCTCAAAAATTGAGGAATGTGATTTCGTACAGGAATAAGAGCAAATGGTGTTTTAAAATGTCATTTCGGTAAGCCTATCGATGTGAAACATAGGCTTAGATGAAGTGATACTTTTGAACTTTTTTATTTAGTGTTTGTGAATAGTTTTATATGTTGTTTCTGTCTATGTGGATATTCTAACATAATCTAAGATGAATTGGTAAGTAGATTTTATTCCCAGTAACACTGATTTATCCCTAGTGCCATTGTGTTTACAATTTGAATGTGTCGCTGATGGTAACGGTATTAAAATGTCACTTTCGATAAACATTATTACTGTAAAACTACGTATGTACCTTATTGTTCATTCGATTTTCCTCAAATATTTGTATGGTAACATTCTTAAAGCACTATAATCCACTTAGCAGAATGAAAGGGTTCTTGAAGTTGATATATTGGCTAGTAAAGTATACTGTATTGTTGTAGTTTTTTATGTATTAGATGTATGCTTTTATTAATTTCTTTACCTGTGTACTTGATTCCCTTCCCTTAAAACTGAATGGGTGTCTGAGTAGGATAGATTTAAGTCAATCTGTTCTATGTCAGATTTCTTTTCAGTTAAATCCATGAAACTATAAGATTACTAACAGACTTTATGGCTAAGTATTTTTTCAGCCATTGATTTCATGCATCCTTTTTGTTGCTGGCTGGTTTTATGATGGGATTATTTGATTTAGTATTAGTGTGTTATCAACCTTAGTTTAATGCAGTACTCTTAAAGTATGAAGCATGAAATAATTGATTTCTTTTGCATTGATGCAAAAATGATAACCCACATCTCTCCCCACATGATGGTGAAAGTTCATCAGAACTTGTGCAGGTACATTTTGCTGATTGTATGTAGATATGTTTGACACCATTGTCTGCAATATTGTTTGTAACTATTTACATATGTTAATGTAAAATGCTTATTAGGACAGTATTTTACTAATGTATTGTACCATTATTAGGCATTATATGAATAATGGTTTTGTCTTTTTACAATGTTGACACTGTTTGCACTCATTATTTTTAAGTCACTTAAATGAAAGATATTACTGTCTGCTAATCACATTATGAATTTTTACAATATAAAAGTACACAATTTCTTGTGCAAAAAAAAAAAGCAGTGGCCATCCCATCTTCATTCTTTAACTGCTATTGCATGTAAACAATTATAACCCTCATATTTATAGCTACATTAAATTGTTCAGTGTGTTAAAATTGTAATAAATGTTGATTTTATTACTTTTTCTCTTAATGACATTTTTAAGGAGGGTATTATGTACAAAAAATGTTTAACAACAAGTTTTGCAATTTGAAATATGTAATAGCAAATATTTTATGAAAATATAAATCTGTTTATCTCTAAACTACAATAATGTGGTTTATCACTTTTTACCCCCAAGGTCTTCATACATATATATATATATATATATATATATATATATATATATATACATATGTATAAACCGTTGATTCTTTTTCAATCGTTTTTATATCGTTAAAGTCTGTACATCTTTGATGGTTTAAAATGTAGCATTATTTAATAAGTAAAGATTATAAAATTCATTTGTCCATGTTTTGAGGGAATAATGTGTTTATCATTTAGATGTTTAATACAGGTGTTTTTTTTTTAAGTTAAAAAATGGTCATATGCTTTGCTGCAGACTGCAAGTATAAAATGGTTAAAATCATTGTTCCTTCTACCGCTTTCCAAAGGATGTAAAGCACGCTCTTTGGACCTGAATGGCAAAGTAAGTTTGAAAATAGAAGTTTTAATATTCTCATTTTTAATTTATGAGTACATTTTTCCACATATGTTAATTTCACATTTCTTGGTCTCCATCAGGGCCTTTTTATCGCATGGGCAAATCAGGACTTTGCCCAGGGCCCCCTGATGCTAGGAGGCCCCAAAACCACCTTGGTGTACGCACCTAGTACTTCTAATAGTATGTATTTTTATAAATGTCCGTAAGGGGGCCCCCCAAATAGCATCTGCTCAGGGGCCCCCAGTGTTCATAATCGGGCCCTGGTCTCCATGTTATAGTAAATCTATGGTATTCAATAGCTATTTAATTTTTTTAAATGTTTTAGATGATACATACTGAATTTTTGTTGTATTTAAGCTTTAAAAAATTCTTAATTTAGGATGAAATTTTTTTTTATTTAGAAAATTTTTCAGGACTTCTATTATAAACAGAAATCTACAATAGTTTCTTTGTCTTAAATTTTATAGTTATTGTTTGTCAAATTGTCTGCAAACCAAATAATAATAGATTTTTTTGTATGAAAATATATATGGAGCGAACATGTAGGTTAGATTCATAAAATTAGTGAGCTTCAATTCAGTGATACGAGGGAAACCGAATAATTATAATTTTAAATGTATATGTAATAAATAAAACATGCAAATGTTTTAAAGTTTATTGATCTTGGTATTTTTCAGGCATAGTGACAGAAAACCTGGTAGAGATTCCAGATTATATAACTACCATTTTAAAGGAGGGGATAAAAGAAATAATCCAACAATTTTTGACAGTAATAAAGTGCAACAAATTAAACTTCCTGCTCATAAAGGAAAGAAGTAAATGTGTTTTTAATAACAGCTTTTTTAATTTCACATGTTTTCTTTACAATAAGTACTAAATGTACTTGATTCTCAGAACTGAGGACATAGTCATTTTATACATTGAAATTAAACATGAGAGAAGGAGGATAACGCATCTGATCCAAATTACAAGTAATTTTATTGTGTATGTTATGTAGTAGTATTATAGATAATATATTAATCTCATAAATAATTAAAACTTCTATTTGTTGTACTTAGCTTTTCACAAATCAAATGCACGTTTTTAACAATAAATTTATTATGAGTTTTCTTAATGTTCATTTATGCTGTTATTTAATATTCTTAGTATTATTCCTTTAGAAAACAGTGTGCTGTGATGAAGAACATTGAAGGTGTGAAAGATAAAAGTAGAGTGGATGGTAAAAGCAGAGATAGACCAACTAAAGGAAAAAAATAAAGAGCTGCAGTTATTGTTGGCAGCAAAAAATGTGAAATTTCAATTTTCTCAAATCAGTGAGAATGACAGTTTAGTGCTAATGTCAATAATAAAATTCAACATTCAATAAACAACCCTGACTTCCCTAATTGCTACTTTTTAATAAACATGACAGAAATATTTATTGAAAATCTCTGCAAAGGCTCAGAGGTGAACTTTTTCACAGTATAAGAAAAGGCAAACTTTAAAAGGATTGATAGCCTAGTTCCTAATGGTGCAATTTGTTTCATTAGTAAATTGTGGCCAGGATCTACTTCTGATAAAACCATTTTCAAGGAATGTGGTTTAATAAAATTGTGGAATCCTGGAGATCTAATATTAACAGATAAAGGTTTTTTAATACTTGACCTATTGCCTCAAGGTGTATCAGTAAATATTCCCCCATTCTTAACGAATCCACAATTCACAGAAAGTGAGGATAAATTTACCACTAAATTAAAACATATACATGTTCATGTTGAACGAGCTATACAAAGAATAAAAAGTTTTCAAATTCTTGATAACATCCCATATTATTTTAATCAATACGCTTCAGTAAGTTTTCAAGTTTGTGCCACTTTGGTAAATTTGTAAAATCCATTGATGAAAAAATAAAATCTTTTTGTTTATATCTTAACATGTTTTTGTTTAATCCCTTTGGTGAGTTTTTTTAGATAAAAAGTTTACAGTTTCCATTACATGTATTTTAATAATAACTATGCTTTAACCATTTATTTGCATTTGAAGGTTACACATAAATTCTGAGTTATGTTTTAAAATCTCTTCATTTTGGTCACTTTATTTAAAATGTTACTAAAAATACGGAAAGTCAAGTTTTACAGAACTTATATCACATTCCATTCATAGTGTGAAAGAAAGAACACAGAAATCCCATTATAGAATTTTTATTAAAAATACAAAAAAATATAGATATACATTAACAACAGAAATGAAAAAACAATTTAAAAAGAATAACGAGACAAAACAAAATGTACTGGTTATAATCTCTCTCATAGGTCTATATTTGGCAAAAGGTATACATATAAATTAACATCAGAAATTAATATAATTTAATATGAAAAGGAAAAACAATTATCTTAATTACTACCATAAAATATAAATATTAAAGAAACAAAATGTTACTACATGTACAACTTACTGTCACATTATATATCTGTCTCTCATAGAGAATTGAACTTTAGATAAAATCAAGCTGTTTCCAGGATTGTTATCAAACAACTGAATATCACTAGCCAGAGCTTTTTCTCCTCTGTCTATGAAACTTTTTTGATTGTTAAAAAAGGTGAAAATTTCAAACCAGGATATCATGATGAAGTGTCTTGTATAAATTAATGAAATAAAGAAGAAAAACATGACTATGAATTTGAACAAAAAATGTTACAGTTGAAACAAATTATGAAACGTTAAAAATAAACACTCTCATTTATTTTTTTTTAAATGAAGTAATGTTGCAGCAATCAGTTTATTTTTTTTTTTTTGTCTGCTAATGTAAAGTTATTGTTTATGAAGCATAAGTAGTTATAAAGAATACATAGCTGAAACAATGTTACCAAACACTACTTTTCAATATTTATAATGGAAAACAATAACAAAAAAGCTTTAATAGGCATATTATTGGAGAAAACATCTACTTACTGAATGTTACATTATTCACATAAACAGATACAAAATTTAAAAAAAGCTGTTGATAAACATTAAATAAAGAATTTGACGATTATCACTTTCACTAACTGTATAATATAAGAACAATGCAAAACAAATCAATTATTTCATGCTTCATACTTTAAGAGTGCTGCATTAAACTACGGTTGATAACACACTAATATTAAATCAAACAATCCCATCATAAAACCAGCCAGCAACAAAAAGGATGCATGAAATCAATGGCTGAAAAAATACTTAGCCATAAAGTCTGTTAGTAATCTTATAGTTTCATGGATTTAACCGAAAAGAAATCTGACATAGAACAGATTGACTTAAATCTATCCTACTCAGACACCCATTCAGTTTTAAGGGAAGGGAATCAAGTACACAGGTAAAGAAATTAATAAAAGCATACATCTAATACATAAAAAACAACAATACAGTATACTTTACTAGCCAATATATCAACTTCAAGAACCCTTTCATTCTGCAAAGTGGATTATAGTGCTTTAAGAATGTTACCATACAAATATTTGAGGAAAATCGAATGAACAATAAGGTACATACGTAGTTTTACAGTAATAATGTTTATCGAAAGTGACATTTTAATACCGTTACCATCAGCGACACATTCAAATTGTAAACACAATGGCACTAGGGATAAAACAGTGTTACTGGGAATAAAATCTACTTACCAATTCATCTTAGATTATGTTAGAATATCCACATAGACAGAAACAACATATAAAACTATTCACAAACACTAAATAAAAAAGTTCAAAAGTATCACTTCATCTAAGCCTATGTTTCACATCGATAGGCTTACCGAAATGACATTTTAAAACACCATTTGCTCTTATTCCTGTACGAAATCACATTCCTCAATTTTTGAGGTAAGGTATTTTTGGCTCCTTCATCGATTTCAGGACGTGCAGGGAGATAATATTCATTAGTTTAAGAGATATTAATATTTGTTTTCCGTCCTATGGGAGAATAACATAGGCCGCCATTGCGGAGGTGCCCTAATGGCGGACGTGACGTCACACTTCGACCGCGTATTTCTCACTTAGGCCTGGACTCCACTTTACCAGAAAACGCGACAGAAACAGAAGCCCCAACTTCATAAATAAACGCTTCCATGTCAAACCGAGACGCCATTGCTGTTTTGTGTTTCGTGGATCAAAACGCATTCCTATTGGCTGTCATACACGCGGAATCCGCGGACGGAAACAGAAAAGTTCAACATTTTCAACTCTGTTTTCCGCCGTCATTCTGCTGGGCAGAAACGGAAAAAACCGGAAGTGCGTAGATTTTCCGATTCTGTTTTCTGTTTCTGTCGCGTTTTCTGGTAAAGTGGAGTCCAGGCCTTACCCATTTCTACCATCACCTCCATAACTGCAAGCTAAATAAGTCAAACAGTAAATTCTACTAGAATAATTTGTTGGAATAATGATTTTCTATTACCAGATAATGGATTTAGTGCAAACTGATCTGTAATCCTAAGATGTCACTTTGTAAAGGTCTGATATTTTTAACTATCCAAATGTTATAGAGATGATATACACTAAACATGACAACTAAAACCCTCAGTAATATTTTGTCGAAATTTCTATTACATACTATTTGTTATGCACTACTGTTTTTTCAACAAGGCTGTTTTTTTCAGAACTCCTGATCGGTAGTTCGAAGATCTCTAATTAAGGTGTTGTGAATACCATGTTTTTCCCTTTCTTGGATAATCTTTCGAACCCAGAATCGATGTTTTCTTTTTTTTTGCTTCAGACGTTCTAATTAAAGACAGCAGACTTAGGAAGTGCAAACTCGCCATAGCAAAATCTGTGTCGTTTTCCATACTTTCTTGAGCTTAAGTATTTTATGTCCGAATCACAGCCAATGTAAAACATTAAAAAAAAAAAAAAAAAAAAAAAAAAACGACGACAGATGGCGCCAGCTGAGCGGAATCTGGTGAAGTGGAGTACAGAAAGAACGGAATCTCAGCAGAAACGGAAAACAGAAAAAAATTCCGTTTTCTATTCTGTTTTCTGTTTCTGGTGAAGTGGAGTCCTGGCCTTAGCGTGAAAAACTTTCCGCCAAACTTGAATCGGTGAGAATGTACATATCCGTCGAGTTTAAGATCGCCGCCGATTTCGTGTTGATTGTTTTCAAACGAAGTGCTGTTTGAAGTACGGTGTCTGTAGTAATTTAGAGAAATAAAAGGCTCTGGTCACGCATTTTAGTAGTAAGTAAACTTATTTGATTGATGAAATGCCTTTAATATTGTATCAAATGCATGCAAATTTTCTTTAAATGAAACTTTTTGCTTGAAAGTAATGTTTCTGGTCCCTATATAAAACATTTCTTTTTTAATATTACGTGCGTTTTGAAAAATAAATTAATCTATTCTAAAGTAATATTATACTAAGATTGTTACGAATTTAATTTGTAAAGAAATACATGAATTGCTCACTGTTAAGACACTGCATTGAATGTATGTATTGGATATTAAATAAATTTGTTAATTTTTTTGCACTTGTGCTTATGTTTATTTTTGCTAAGTTTTATTATCCTAAATTTTCAGATGTTACTTAATGTATTTCTTGACTTTAAACATTAGGATGATAAACATAATTACACGTAATTTAAATTACGCTGTTATGCATATGAACATAATATATATAAATATCTTGTTTAACTTCATAATTGATAAGAAATGTCTGAAAAAGTTAACATTTGATTGTATAACTGTGCTAATAAATATAAAAATATCAAATGTATAATAAGCTTTTTATGTTGTTGATGTGTATGTTAAAGCTACTTAAAATGTCTAAAACCTTTTTAAATATGATAGAAGTAAAACATGTATGCTGCTTCATTTGCTGTTTTCTTGTACGAAGAGAGTGAGAGGCTACAGGGTATACCCCGAAGGATCTTTCGAGATAGGAAAGATGCGTTTTCTCTCAGTGAGAGAGAATTTATTAAATATTTTAGACTGAATAAACAGTCCACATTACAAGTGACAGAGCGTATAAAAGCCATGTTGCCGACTGAAGGATTGTCACCTCATATAAGGGTAAGTTTCTTCTTTTGTTTGTAGTATAATTCTTAATGCTAATGTCTTTAATTACAAGGAAAACATTTTATTTCATTCTTTGATGTGATGTAATGGTGTTCTTAAGAGCTGTTTAGTCCTTTGCACAGTTAGTAGATTAATTTTAAAAGGAAATATTTTACTGTAAAGATAGTATTTTAATTGATTTGTTCTGTATTTACAATCATCCAAATAATATGAGCAAAATAAAATTAATTGTTAAATTACATGGGAAAAACATTAATGTTAATGATAGATGCCATTATACTGAAATGTGAGATATTGACAAAAATTATTTGTGAATTGAGTGGTGACTGTGACATGATAAATAGATTAGCTCAAATACAAATATTTGCATTTCATTTGGAACAGTGTTACTGAAATAAACTTTTCTGTTTATTTTAAATTATGCACTAAAATTTCAAGCTTTTTTCATTTATTATCTAGTTTTTCCTCTTTATTAATTTTCCTGTAATATTGAGTTCTAATATTATCTTGGTATTGTTTATGTTTTTAATATAGAGATTACTTTATTTTATATTTCTTACTCTTTGTTATTGTGTCATTCTTAAGGTTTTAGCTGCCCTACGATTTTATGCCACTGGCAGCTACCAACAGGCAATTGCAAACGATATGTTTCTTGGACTCAGCCAAGCGACTGTTAGCCGGTGTATTCAATACGTAAGTCATGCAATAATGACTACAATGATGGGAGAATTTGTTCAGTTTCCCGATGCCCAAGAGCAGAATGAAATTAAGAGGAGGTTTTACTCGTCATATGGACTCCCAGGAATTGTAGGGTGCATTGATTGCACCCATGTAGCTATAATACAACCGACTAGCAATTCTGAGCGTACATCCCTATCTTATCTGAACAGAAAAGGTTTTTATTCCATTAATGTTCAGCTGGTAAGTTAAACTTTCAGATACATTTTAGCATAAAAGTATTTATATAATTTTTAATAAAATGATTCTTTCACTAATGAGAAAAAATTTCAACAATTATAAAGCTCTCAATTATGATTTTCAAAAACTAATATGATTTCTTTCAATGTTAATATAATTGGTCCAATGTATTTAATTTTCTACAGATTTCGGATGATACTCTGAAAATAAGGGCTTGTAGTGCCAGATACCCTGGGAGTGTCCACGATGCATTTATATGGCGGCATAGTGCAATAAAATCACATATAAGGAGGCAGCAAGATAATGGAAATAATGCATGGCTATTAGGTATGCATATAGTGAACTTCAGATATTAAAACGTGATCAACATAAGTTATTTTGAAAATGTAATATCTACTAAGGAACAATTATCGTCAGAATTTCTTCTGTGATAATTAGGCTGTTATCCTCAATACAAACAGTAATATCTTCAGCAAAATAACTTTTCTTTTATGTATAACCTTTTGTAATTGTCATGTATCATTTTTGAAGCAAAGCATTTACATTTGAAACATTACTTTCATTTATTAAAAAATTCCCATTATGTAATTCTGCAATGATTCCTCTGTGTTATAAATATACTAATATGTTATGCATCACTTATTTTATGCTATATAAAATGTACATTCAAATAATTTTACTCTTCATAAAAATGTTTTTGATGCTGCTCTTGAATACAATGCTATGTAATTAATTTAACATTTCAGGTGATAGCGGTTATCCTCTGGAGCCATGGTTAATGACACCATTTCTGGACCCTGCTTCGCCAGATGAGGAGACATTTAACCTCAAACATGCCTCTGCCCGTAATGTTATCGAGAGATGTAATGGGGTTCTAAAATCTCGATTTAGGTGTCTGTTAGGGCACCGGGTTTTGAATTATGAACCCACACATGCATCCTATATTATAAATGCATGTATTGTATTGCACAATTTATGTATACAACAGAATTTACTATTGGATGATGAAATCATCAGTGATGGTGGTGATGATCAAGAAGAGGAGGAAGATCAGACAGATTTGGTATATAATATACCAAATTTACAAATTACAGCCCAGCGGCAGAGAAAAAAAATAGCTCTGGCATTATAACTTGTGTATAAAATTTTGTTCAAGGCTCTGTATGTTTTTGTTTGGCAATATTGTCACCTCTTTATGAATCGAATAATTTTTTATTTGTGTACTTCATCCCTATATACTTGAAATGGTATTTACAAATAAATTATTTTTTATTAATGGTTGTTAAACTTTTTTTGAAGTGAAAAAAAATTCATAAGTTGGTTGCAACTTGGCTAGCCAATGAAAAATCTGTTCCTAATCTCAACTGCATTGTAAAATATAATACTAGAGCAGGAGGTGTTGGAATATTTCATAATTCTAATGATGACATCAACATTCTAACTCCATCTGTAGATTTTTCTGTTACTGGCGACTTGTGTAATGGCTCAATGCCAAATGGGCGAAACATTATTATTGTAGCGTTGTATATTTCTCCTAATCAAAAGTAAAATGATATTATTGGTTTTCTTAATCATTCATTATCACCGTACAGGGTGGCTACAAAAATTGAAGTAAAAAGTTCCCTGAGTTTTCCCTGATTTCCAGAGTATTTTTCATGAAATTCCCTGAGTTTCTCCATCCGTTCGCAGAACAATTCCCCAGCCATAATGATAAACTTGACATTTGATGAACTAAAAATCTACAGACTGATAAATAAATAAAAATTTAATAAGTAAAAAATATTTTTATTGTATACCATAATAGATAGATAATATTAAGTTACAGATTGAACATTTAATATACTAGAGTTCTAACCATTTTGATGGGTTCGCAGAGTTGACATCTGCGCCTCTATAATAATGCTTTGTCTAAGAACTGCAAGGAGTGAATCAAGACACAGTGTTGCCAACCTCTACGAAGCGCCTCCCCCTAGCGCCATCTCGAAATCCCCCTGTTTCCCCCTAACACCAACTTGAGATCATCCTAGACCTTCCTAAAAGAAATTCTGTTTCCAAATAGGCATCCTGTTCGATAGCTAACTTGAAATAAATAGAAAATACCCTCTTACATAATGAAATGGAGGTTTATTTACATTTGACATATGTATGGAACTCATAATCTAATAAAAGAAACGAGTCTCGATTGAACATATTAAAACAATGTTCTCCCCCACAAAATGCCCCTAAAGACACCCCTTTTGAAATTTAGGGGGAAAACCCCCACGTTGGCAACACTGTAAAGACAGCACGTTTGCTCTATATTTTACGTGGCGCCATCTCTTGTTCAAACATGCAACTGGTTTTTATTATAAATATAATATAATATTATCATTCTATCTTTATTTGAATATAGGTACTGTAAATATTCCAATAGTATACGTCTCAATTACATTTTTTCTGGGGGGGGGGGGTGAAATGTTATAATTTTTCAAAGGAGGCCTTGATATCTATAAATTTGTTAAACACTGCTTTAGGATAATTCAACAAATTTTTTATTTGGAGTGATAATATGAATACAGTTAGTTGTAATTTTAATTCTAAGCTTTAGTTTTGTGGCAAAGTTTTCACTCGTCATTTCAGTTTGAAAAGGCAATTGAAAGAAAATCGTAACCTGTGTGTAATAAAAGAGATTTTAAGGTATGTGTTATCATAAACTGGGGCAATTCGACTTCACTGCCCAGTCTATTCCGATAGCGTGCCGAACTATGGCTTATTCCCAGCCACTCTGTTCCCTCAGATATCACTGAGAATACGCTGCATTAATGCACATAAAAATGACATTTTTTCAATTCACATATTTACAATCTATTTACAATAAATCCTTGAGTTTGGCACCTCCAGTGCATCATGGCCTCTAGCCAAAACAATTAATGAGGAATTTGCACATGTGGGGAATATGCTCATTTCTATTTTTTATTAACAGATTGGTTATCAAAATGTTCGAAAACATCAATTTAAACGTATATATAGATCTAAATAATTAAAATTTAAATTTAAAATAAGCGAAAAGTGTTGAAAAATCATGTGACCTCAAAACGTTACGTGATTGGTTCTGACGTCACTAAGCATCATTCTTCAATGTTTACATTTTTCTAGCGTGAGATTTTACGATACCTACTCTTAAACTAACATTTTAAAATCATTTAATTTCTCTAATTTGGTGCTGTCAAGTTTGTGGCTATTGTCTATCACTTTATTTTATTATTATATTCTATCGACGTCTGTATTATTATTATTATTTTTTTAATTTTATTTCTCTTTTGTTTAACATGGCTTTATTGCCCGGTTTTGCAAAAGGACAAACTGACAACCCGCCTAAAATGGATTTATTTGTAGTGTTTTCCTTTTTGGGGGCAGTTTTATGGGAGCAGAAATACGAGAATTTAAAGCTCAGAGATATGTATACATTTGTTTGCATTTATTATTCTACTTATGTAATGTAGATTGTAGTACGCTGACGTGCGTTGTTCTTTACACAAACCTTTTGTTAGATATTGTCTACGCATATTATTAAACTAATCTCTTAATCTACAGTTGCAGTGGTTCAGTGAAGACATGTAGGGGGGGGGGGGGTTGTAACCCACCTACCACAAAAGGAATTTCTAAAAATGCTACTGCATACATAAATAAACCAAAATAATACATTCTGAAATGTCAAAGTTTAAATTAAGTTTAATACAGTATTTTAATTCCATAATTTGCATAGCCATAACATGCTTTTATAAACTTTAATTTAACACGGTTATAGTGTTTGTCACTATGGTGAAAACTTTGACATAGACTTTTAAACAATTTCCTGATAAGCTATATCATTGACATAATATTTAATTATTAAAATGCAGCAACAGTATAGCCTTAAAATTTCACTAAAAGTGTCATATAAATTTATTCATAAATTGATAACGATTCTGGCTAATAAAAATATTAGACCAATCTTGTAAAACATTAATTTTATAGTTTGAATCTTTATTGTAAGCAAATTAATATACAGAATGGAACAAAGTTATATAATTATATATTTTTCTTCTATTTTGAAGCAATATTGAATTCTTATAAAAGATACATTTCATATGTTAACAGAATGAAGAAATAACTTGCCGAAAAGTGATCTTCACAACACCATTGAGTTGTCTTAGTGGACAATGCTCGATTTCTTTTTTTCATCGCGTTTCATTGCAACTGTCCATGCTTTCCTTTTCATATTATCTTTTGGAACACACACAAAAAAAACTTTCCAGGTGTATTTACCGTCGTGCTTGTGTACCAAGGTACTAAACAATATTTAAAATTTGCTTTAAGATACTTTGACATCTTAAAAATAAAAAAAGCGCTACATATAAAACTTAAACTACGCAACACAATCCAAACACCGAAGTAAACAAATGCGCTATGGTGCACTGTGACGTCACATGTATCCGCGTAGGAAAAGTAGCGTTTTTGAGACGAAGTAAATAGTGCGCGTTTAAAAACAAATTATGTTAACTTTTAGGGTTCTAAAACTAAAAAGAAAAGATGCTTTCGATCATATTTTTCTATTTTCTATATCATAAATGTAAAATAAAAAAACGTGCAAATTCCTCATTCCCACCTGTAAGGCGCTCCGCCAAACAAATCACAATCACTTCCACGTGGCTTCTCCGCACACGTAAACTGCTCGTCCGAGACAAAGTCGACATCCACGCCGGACCCCTGACTATCTCTGTCTGCCCCAGTCTCGACACTAGCCTGCTCTCCCCTGCACCGACGAACACCAGTACAAACCGGTTCTCCTCCCGCTGCATACCTCCGGAACAACTTGTCCAGAAAACCATTTGCACATCCGGTCCTGGTTGTCATCTGTTTACTAGAGAGCTGGCACGCCTCTTGATTGATTACCTGGAATCGCCTCTGGTAAACATTCAAAACTAAAAAGAAACTTCACCATATTTTATATATAATATACCGGGGGTTAAGCAGAGGGCCCTCCGCCATCACAGCTCCTCCCCCCTTTAAAGGCTTTTTTATATGTAATAAAGTCTAAGGGAAAGTTCGGTAGGTCCCTTTAGGTATGCCCACCCGAAACATTTCCAAAGAGGTCAATACCATTTGGCTTTCTTCAGCCCTAACTTCCTTGAGTCAATTTCCGCCTACTTTAGAAATTTCCCTCGAAAATGCCCTAACTGCACTCAGTCTGAGACACATCATTCCTAAACCTGCACTCCGAATACTTTTCGAGAGTGAAAAACATCAATTCAATTTCCAGTAAGAGATGCAGATAATCATTACACTGATATTACATTAGCTAAACACATAATAAATTCATACATGATTAAGACAAACAAAATACTCATAATGCACTAAAAAACTTACGTTAACAATTTCATACTGAAAACAACAAAAACAGCCTCAAGGCCATTCTATCTGCAGATAATCTTCTCGGTTCAATTATAAACTTAAGGGCGTCTAGCCCCGGTACATTTCAGACAGACATAGCCGACATGGTACCCTACAACTCGTTTAGCTTCTATTCGCCAACACATTAAGCACTTTCATTTAACATATTTTAGCATAGGTACTACAACAATACATTACTCTAATCTTAACTTAATTACAATAACATGAAACAAAATATCACTCAGACACATTAAACAAAGAAACATTACTGAAAGAAACACAGTTAACACAACATACATTGATCACAACGTTAACCAATTAAAAATTTCACAATTGCTCTGTAAACTTCTCTTAAAGCAAAAACACATCATCGTGGATAACGATTACCAAATATAGTGGACAAAATTAAACTTATATTTCTTACTAAATATTAGTTATGTAATTCTTACTATTTCATTAAACATTCGGCATTACAAGATCATTAACTATTCGACATTCAGTTAGTCCTGTAACCCACGGAACATAATTTCTCCTATCCAAACGCGCGACTCAATCGGCCTCTTTCCACTCGATTGGCCAGGAAACCGAAACTCACAGTTGAGCCCACATTTATTTCTACACTAGGATTCCACAATTCCATTAGGTGTTTTTAACGTCATTTCATGACATAGAGTCATAACAAACTAACTCCTTTGGTTCCTTTTCTAACAATAACAAAATTGTATGGCAGTTTGCAGTATATTAATGACAGCCTTTCTGAGGCCTTCCACCGGCTTACACAAAAAGCGTCTTAGGACCTTTCACCAAAACAAAATTATTATACTAATTGATCACAATCGTTATACTAATTGAACATAAGGAAATATACATAATTTGCTTAAATCCATTCTCAAACTATGTAGTCATGTTTTACCAACATATATGCACTTTAAATTTCACAAAAATCATCACATAAAAGATACAATTTACTCAATTCAACTTTCTGGTATAAAATCATACAAAAAAAACAATACACATAATTATTACACATACATTTCTGAGTCACTGTATCACGCAGCATTAAATTCTCACCTGACCCTCAAAATCTCATCTGAGAATTTAAATTTTCCCAAACTTGATTCCTTTAAATTTGGAATTAACCCTCCTCGTAGCATCTCGCTTACGCTGAATTTTCGTGGAAACCCTGTCATACGGCTCCCTTAATTCATCCTGCCTATTAATCTTCGCCCTCGCGAATATTTGCAACTTTCGGTTTTTCATCAGTCTCCCGAAATTGCTAGGCTGCCCTTCCGAGTATTTCGTACCCATTTTCATTTTGAATTTTACAGAATGTCGTCCTCCCCTAAATTTCTTCTTGACAAAACCCTGGCGTCCCGTCTTTTGACTATGCCTTACGCAATTCGGTCTCCCTCTAGCTAACGGACCTTTCCCCCTAGTTTTGCTCAAGCCCCAAAACATTTTAAACTTCGCTTTCTTGCGCTTTATTCCACTCGCCTTTTCGCGGCGCTGTTTAGTCCTTATCACTACTGGATGTAATTTCCCTTTGAACTCGTTACAATGGAGTATCCCAATCTTAGGTAACCTCCCTCTCAAAATGTTCCTACTCGGAATCGCTGTCCTTCTATTTTCTGCAGGGGTTATCTCCCCCGCAGCTGCATTGTTCAGGTTTCCCCTAAATTCCGTCAAAATCTGACCATCCATTTTAGACAAACTTTCGACCCTTTCGCGGTCCGTGTTTTCCCGAATGCCATTGTCTAATCCTTGGGGAGCAATTTCTAAACCGTCTCTCGGCTCAACTTTTTCGACTACAATCATCAAATCCTGACACGCACTTATAGTCCCTTCCACTTGAAAAGAACCTGATGAATGGACTCTCGGACAAAGGTCCATCCCCCTGTGTGTGCAGTCAGTTACACAAAACGTGGGATTCAAGTCCTCTAAAACATCGGCTGACTCAACGAAACTAACTTTTCTCACTTCGAGATCACAAATGTTAGAGTCGCTTTCAGACAATATTTCTCTTTTATCTAGGCTACTTTCTTCACAAAAATCTACATTCATTTTCCCCACTGTCTCTACATTCACGGATTTGCAGAGCGAGTTATCTATTTCACTTCGATTTTCTACACCCGAATTTAAGCCTGCTTGCTCAATTACAAAGGTTTCCTTTTTTCCCCGCACTTCCCTCGAACTGCTCAAAGTATCTCCGGCAACCAACTGGCTACAGAATTCCTTATTTTTAATTTTGCCTCGAGTACTCGCGCTTCCGAAATTCCCAGCTTCCACCTCGCTGAAATTTCGCAACACATTCTCTACATTTTTTCTCTACCCAGAGATTTAACCTTTTGCTCTACGCAAATTTTTCCCTCAATTTGACTTTCGACACTTTTCTCAATTTTAGTGACTCCGGCCTTCCTTATTAAACCTCTACTTTCTCTATAGGAATTTACAGCCTGTAATTTTACCCTCAGGTACTCCAATTCCCTCACTTTTATAATTCTAGTTGATTGAACTAAAACATATTTCGCCTCGCAGTCTAGGTCGTATTCTAGTCTCTCGAAGATTCCTTTATCATGTCTCACAAAGAATTCTTTATTCGACTCGAAAACCTCGAAAATTTTGTCTATTATGGCTTTCTGACTAACGTCTAAACTTTCTCTCTTTCTTATCAAAGCTAATTCATAGGCCCTATCCATCTGCTTATACTTCTCTTCCTTATCTAATTTAATCTGTTCTAGAATTCCTTCTAGACACGCATTGGTCCCTACTTCACTGTAATTTTCCGCTCCCATGATTCGTCGGACAATTACTATTTTTTTATCATTTATCGACGCCTCAACGTCCAAATTAACGGCCAAAGCTACAAGAACAATTTTAGTCTGTCTAATTAGAAGAACTTCCATTTTTCCAAACTAAAAGATTTACCATAGTATTCACAGAAATCACAATATCTTATTTCTAAACCAATGCTGTACACTCAATACACTCACAGAAATACACATGTAATTTCACTTGCCCTACTTAACACAGAAATATAGGACAGGTACTAGATATAACGACACTAAATATTGTCACTTTTGAGCTTTCACTTATGCACATAAACTGGTACAATTAATCACAAGCAATCCTATCAAATTACATACTAATAACTAAAACATATATCACAGTATTATAGCCTACAACAATCAAAACTCAAATTGTTTTCACCATTACAAGTCTGATGCACCTTCACACGTGCTTATACACTTCTAGAATAACACTAATACAAATATACTATTTCAATTCAGCGTTTTGTCCCACACTGAGTACTTTTCTGTGCATCAAGGCACTGTGCGGTTTCCAACAAACACTCGCACAAATTCAATTCATTAAACACTTTCTATTTATTAAACATAAAAGAAAACACTTTTCTTCTTCTTCCGCACAACACGTGCCCGTGAGATTCCCTGTGGATTTACTCACAAAGTTTTGATTAACCAAAATCACTTTTAGAAAAAACTAACTACTAATGTCTACTAAGACTATTACATTTACCCGAACTCTATCAGGATTTCACACCTGTTCTTCTCAAACAAATTTTCACTAAACCTTTACTGGTTTAACTTTCGGACTTCTCAAAGAAGCGTTGAAATTATCTTTCTAAATCCCCTGAATTATTAGACTAAATCCAACCAGTCACTAATTCCAACCCCACAATTTACTGCCCCTCGACAATTATCGCGCGGACCTCTTTGGAAGATTTCAAATGAGCTTACCTTTCCTGCTGTCACATCCAGCTGTACACGCTGATCGAATTTTCTTGCACACGTTCCACTTCTTCTGAGCAACTTCCGTCTGGCTACACGTCTCGACTGCTAGTATTTTCCGCAGGTTCTAGTTGACTGCTTGCATCGGCGGATTCCCTTGGCTATCCTCGCCAGTTCCGCCACTGCTTCACCTCCTCCGTGGATCCTCACGTATTTCTCAAACACATACGTAAGATCCCACCGTGCTGCCACCAGCTATCATAAACTGGGGCAATTCGACTTCACTGCTTCATTCCCACCTGTAAGGCGCTCCGCCAAACAAATCACAATCGCTTCCACGTGGCTTCTCCGCACACGTAAACTGCTCGTCCGAGACAAAGTCGACATCCACGCCGGACCCCTGACTCTCTCTGTCTGCCCCAGTCTCGACACTAGCCTGCTCTCCCCTGCACCGACGAACACCAGTCCAAACCGGTTCTCCTCCCGCTACATACCTCCGGAACAACTTGTCCAGAAAACCATTTGCACATCCGGTCCTGGTTGTCATCTGTTTACTAGAGAGCTGGCACGCCTCTCGATTGATTACCTGGAATCGCCTCTGGTAAACATTCAAAACTGAAAAGAAACTTTACCATATTTTATATATAATATACCGGGGGTTAAGCAGAGGGCCCGCCGCCATCACAGTGCCTATCTTTTGGGCACTTTTTTTGAAAAATGTGAAATTATTATTAAACACTTGTTTTTAGTTAAAACAGGGAACAAAACTCTGGATTAAAATAATACTTATTGGAATTTTTATTAACTTTTTAAATTTAGGCAATATTTAGTCTAATTTTAGTAAAAATTATCGCTTATGCCAAACCTTCTATAGCAAAATCTAACCAATATATTTCCCTTTCTTTCAAAAATATATTAGTAAATCACTTATCTGTGTTATGAAGCAAACGATTACTAATTCCTCTTAAATTTACTAAAATATACCAAATTTTGTATACACAACATGGTTTTCTTTAAAAAAAAATTGATAAATTTTTCAATAAAAATAGCTCTTAAATTAATAAATACATAATCACAACCTATATTTTGCTTAATAACATACCAATAAATAAGCAGAACCTTGTGACATAATTTTATCTCAATATCTTAAAAACCTCTTAAGAAATGAGATTTTTTGTAAACGTAAAAAATGAAAAATGTAGTTTTCCAGAAAACACAAATTAAGATTTTAATGTAGCCCCTCAAATTATCACTCATAATAAACTCATATTATTACTCCAAATAAAAAAAATGTGTTGAATTATCATAAAGCAGTGCTTTACAAATTTATGGATATCAAGGCCTCCTTGGAAAAATTAAAATATTTCGCCCTCTCCCCCACCAGAAAAAAAAATGTAATAGAGACATATACTATTGGAATATTTACAGTACCTATATTCAAATAAAGATCGAATGCTAATATTATATTATATTTATAAGAACTAGTTGCATATTTGAACAAGATTTGAACGCTACGAAAAATATAGAACAAACGTGCTGTCTTGATCCACTCTTGAACTGCGAAACTTCGTGACCAAGGGTACCACTTTTTCCTTTTTATTACTAAGATGACAAAGAATTAAGTGCAAAAAGGAAAATAAACTGGCTGTGGCTAGGCAACCGGCCAGCCGGTTGCTGAGTAATCCTGACCCTGACTAAGCTGCCGGCCGATGCAGTACGTCACTGCACATCATGGTTGAAAATTCGATCAGCCAGCAGCTTAGGATTCGGGATTAATAATTTCAAAAAAGGAACTTGACGGACCTGAGACGGAAATAAACCAATCATAAGCCTTAACAATTTCGTTGCTAATCGTTTGGAGGTTTGTCATTGGTTAAATATATTACAATACTTTTACGCTTACGCTAACTGCTATGTGAACAGGCCCTTAATTGCTAACTTCAAAACAGTAGAAACTAGTCGAATCCTTAATCCAAAACAAAACCGCCACCAGAGAAACCTTTTAGCAAGTGTCAGCTAATCGGCAATTGGCTATTTCGCTCTTTTTGGCCATTTGAATACGAGTTAGCTAAATAGCTAAAACGTTACATCGAATTCCGCCGAATATCAGTGAGCGATCGACTGGTTCAAAATATTCCATGAAGCAGGCGACCTATTCACGCTCGAAAGTTGGCAATGATAATACCATAAACTAAACTGAAATGTTTCTTACATCGGCGTTTTGTTATCGACGTGGGAAATTCAAGTTTGGGTGTTTTTTATGCCTACCTACATGCGATTAATTTTGTATCTTATCTTTTAATCGTTAGACTGGTCAAATTATGAATCTGTTATCACCTGAACGTGGTAACGATCAGCAATATGTGTGTAACATGTGTCATAAAAGATTTTCTTCTAAAGCTAATCTAGATCGTCATCTGCGGTTCCATGCTCGTGAAAAGACTTTCGTCTGTAAAGTATGTCTACGGAGATTCGCTAATCAGGCATATTTGAATCGTCATCTTCGTGTTCATACGGGTTTAAGGCCGTATGTTTGTGAATTCTGTGAAAAATGTTTTGCTTCGAAAGGAACTTTAGATAAGCATCGTCAAATCCATGATAAAAGCAAAGAATGTGAAGTTTGTCATAGAGTTGTATCGCGACAAAAGGATGTTGAGTAAATTTACAAGTTCAAAGCGCGCACATTTTACCTGCTGTGATTTATGAATCAGAGATCAAATACTCTTTCAGTACGGCAAACTGAGTGTCATAAAGATGTTTAACTTCAAACTCTGGATAACTATCCATGTACCCTCCATTTCGCCGACAGTTTATTTATCTATGATTTATGCGACAATATTTAGCTAGAAATTTTAACATTCCGTGTAATACTTCTTTGTATGTTTGTGTATTTACAAAGTGTAAATCTGCTTGTTCATATGTATATATATGATCACGTTATTTCGTATATTTAATATGAAGCTTATATGTTTTGTTAGAAATTAAAATTTTTCAAAATTTTTTTCCACAACACAGTGGTGAGATTTTTATTTCTAGGCTAATCTTATTTTGTTCCTTTCATACATGCATTATTTATTAGAATAAAAATTATAATAAAATATATTAACAGCTTCACCAGAAAACAATATTATTAAGCTGACTACTGAACAATGTGTAGGTATTGATTTTATTGTGTAATATCAATCTTAGAGCTTTACATGTGATAAGAGATTGACAATTTCTATCATTGCAACGGGAAATTCAGTACCTTGTGATCTTTGTTTTAATATTTATAATAAATTTTCTCTTAAATTTGTTATTTCCGGTGCTGAAGGAATTTCTTTGTATCTATTTAAATATATATATAATTTATTTAATATATTTAAAATTACTTGATAGGGATAGTTAGATGAATATTTTGAGTTGAGAATTAATTTCTTGTTGGTAAAAGGCATAGTGTTCATCGCCATATCTTACTCATTTTGGTGCACCAATTAAGGCAAATATTTCTCTCTGGCAATGTCCTATTGTATGATGTAAGCCATTTGATGTTTTAACTGTGAATTTAATGATATATTCACGTTAATTTCTCTAATTTTGAGAAAAAGAAGGTTTTACATGGGTGTTTATTGATAATTATGTAATCTTTATTTTAAATTCAAGTTCAAAATTTTATAAAAATAGCATTTCTTAATACTCTATATTCAAATGATTTAGCAATATTCTTTATTTGTTAAGAATATATTCTTTATTTGCTCTTTTATTTTCTGATTATTTTTTATTTATTTTTTAAAGTCCATATTGAAATGGGTAATTGTTCTCAATTGTGTAATCTCATTAATTATAGTTTGTTCAAAACATTTCATAGACAGTTATTTTTTTTACCATGACCCTCCTTTAAAAAGTTACTAGGTATAATTCAGAATTACCTGTACAGTATTAAGTTTGTTAAAATAACTATAAACGTAATTAAAAGAAATAATCTAATTGTACCAAACTTCTCTGATGGTTCAGAGGTAAGTGGAATTGTGTCACCCGCTGCAAGTTGGATATTTTATTCTACATGAGTCAAATTTTTATCTGGGTGATATCAAAGTCATCAAACTTGGTTTAAGAACAAAATATTGCAGAAAAATCACCAATTGTCATGCGTATGGTATGCTTGCAGAGGATTTACTGTTGTGAGTTTTAAAATATTGAATGTTCTAGAAAGAATTTATAATTTTACTTGCCTTTTTTTTTTGGTATAAGTCTTGTTTTATCCATTGGTTTTCAGTGATAGGTTTAAATGATTAGACAGTAATTTTTAGATATGTTTCTTTCAAATTATTCATATATTAAAATTTAACTGCATTACCAAGATATCTCTTTTTAGCAATTATTTTACTCAGATTAGGCCTTAGTAGATATGTTTAATATTTCTCAATAACCTAAAAGCCTGTATTTATTCCTTCTTGATTAATAATATAAGCAGATAATTTATATCTCTGGTACTGAATTTTGTATGCAAAAATATTTTATGCTTCAGTTATATAAACAGGGATAAATTATGTTTAAGTCTTATGGGTTTGGTTAAAATGATAAAGTACATGAAAATTAACATTAGGACTAAATGTTAATTATGTATAGTATAAGGCCAGGACTCCACTTCACCAGAAACAGAAAACAGAATAGAAAACGGAATTTTTTTCTGTTTTCCGTTTCTGCTGAGATTCCGTTCTTTCTGTACTCCACTTCACCAGATTCCGCTCAGCTGGCGCCATCTGTCGTCGTTTTTTTTTGTTTTTTTTTGTTTAATGTTTTACATTGGCTGTGATTCGGACATAAAATACTTAAGCTCAAGAAAGTATGGAAAACGACACAGATTTTGCTATGGCGAGTTTGCACTTCCTAAGTCTGCTGTCTTTAATTAGAACCTCTGAAGCAAAAAAAAAGAAAACATCGATTCTGGGTTCGAAAGATTATCCAAGAAAGGGAAAAACATGGTATTCACAACACCTTAATTAGAGATCTTCGAACTACCGATCAGGAGTTCTGAAAAAACAGCCTTGTTGAAAAAACAGTAGTGCATAACAAATAGTATGTAATAGAAATTTCGACAAAATATTACTGAGGGTTTTAGTTGTCATGTTTAGTGTATATCATCTCTATAACATTTGGATAGTTAAAAATATCAGACCTTTACAAAGTGACATCTTAGGATTACAGATCAGTTTGCACTAAATCCATTATCTGGTAATAGAAAATCATTATTCCAACAAATTATTCTAGTAGAATTTACTGTTTGACTTATTTAGCTTGCAGTTATGGAGGTGATGGTAGAAATGGGTAAGCCCCAACTTCATAAATAAACGCTTCCATGTCAAACCGAGACGCCATTGCTGTTTTGTGTTTCGTGGATCAAAACGCATTCCTATTGGCTGTCATACACGCGGAATCCGCGGACGGAAACAGAAAAGTTCAACATTTTCAACTCTGTTTTCCGCCGTCATTCTGCTGGGCAGAAACGGAGAAAACCGGAAGTGCGTAGATTTTCCGATTCTGTTTTCTGTTTCTGTCGCGTTTTCTGGTAAAGTGGAGTCCAGGCCTAAGGCATTTATAGGATAATTTTGTTTTACAAGTTTCTATAAAAGAGACATTTGAAACAATCTAAGGTGGAAGAAACTGTAATGTTTTATTAAATTACTTTTTAAAATGTTTTTCTTTCTATTATAATGTATGTAATAGCACAAAAATATATCCTTGGTGTGTAGCTAAATTCCTCTTTCATATTGTACTATGTAAAGCCTCATCAAACATGAATAAAGTTAGTTTATTTCTTGTTAATTAATGGTAGTGCATACATAAACATTTTTAAGTATATAGGTTTCTTCAAATGTTTAGGCTAGGGGTTAAAGGCTGTTTAATAATTCAAAGAGTTTCCTGGCTGTGTCTATCTAGATGATTGGTTTTGGAGTGCTATGGTAACCTTTTGTCACATGTGGGCTATAGGTCCTGGTCTAATGACTTGGACCTAAAGTTTAAAGCCGATTCTAAATGGCTACAAATGCTGTTGCTATCAGTAAGGCCTTAACATATTCGCTGCCACTAAAATTGGCATATCCATCCTCAGATACCGATGTTTCAATGGTGTCCATCGCAACATCACTATCTCCTTCCGATTCGCTCGTAGAATCCCATCTGTAATCTTCATCGTCTGTGCTGTCATAATCAGAAAGATCACTCTTTTCTAATAATTCTAATATTTCGGCTTCAGTCAATTTTTTATTTACTTTCCTTTTCTTTGGCTGTGAAGGTCCTGCCATACTTGTACTGTCCGCCATTTTTAAAAACGCTCATAAAATAATTGAAACACAAAATTTGAATACCACGTACGTAAAGTATAAAAATAATGCTTCACTAACATGCCTCAACAAGATCTTCGTTCAAACTCCAAAGCCGCACTAAATATAGAGCAAATAGCTCATCCTAGTTGACCGACGCACCAGAGCGTCGCCGGCATGGGAGGTAGCACCATGCTGATGCACTAGAGCAGCGGTTCTCAACCTGGGGGGGCGTAGAAGAATTTCAAGGGAGGTGTGATTAAAAAAGTAAAATAAAAAGTAAAACTAACTGTAATTTACTGTATTCAATTTTGCGGTCACAATGTAATCATAACATATATTCGACATACGAACACGAATACGATAATTGTCGTAATTGTAAAAACACTATAATTGTCGCACGTCTGGACGTTGAAAGTGACCTGAGGTGTGCTTTGTAACAGTTACAACCTAATATTCAAAAACTTGTCAAGGACAAATATTGTGAGCCCTCTCATTAATGTTGTGAAAGTGACTTTTATTACATGCCAACCTCATCTAGATCCTTGATTACCTCAAATATATTTGATCTGTATTTAATTCTTTGATTTCATATGTTCTAATAATGATATGGTCCAAATTAAGATATGTGTAGTAATATTAAATTTTTTGTATGAAATTATCTATTCTATATTTTCATTTAATAACCGGCTAAAGTTTCAAATTCTGATTGTACTACATGCATTGACCACATATGGTGGTAGTGGTTGGTGGTGGGGGACGGAGAGGCGTGACCTCACATCACTGTTCAAAGGGGGGCGCAGAGCCTGAAAGGTTGAGAACCGCTGCACTAGAGCGTCAGTGGCAGCGAACGTGTTAAACTGCAGATTCTGTTACCAAATGTTACTTTAGCCATTCAGCCGTTGTCAGCCTCTCTGAAAGCTTACTAAAATGATTGTACTGAAAAATAAGATTTCATTATTATCTGCTCTGTTAAATGAAATGATAGACCTTGCAATGCGGCATATATTTTGAAAAATAATGATTTTGTGTTTATAAAATGGTTACTTGTCTTGATATTGAATTTTTGTATATTAGGATAAAATACTGAGTTTGGTTGGTGCAGATAATTTTGAGAATTTTATTGATGATCATCAGTTACTTTATGGTTTTTGTGAAGAGATGTGTAAAGAATTTGTGTAGTTCAGTAGGATCTACCATTTGTACAAGAATGGGAAAGTGATATTTTTCTTTGTTCTTTGTGTCTTGGTTACCTAGTTGATTAGGTTCACAGGAAACAAATATTATAATAACCTACTTTTTAGACTTAAATTTGCTTAATGTACCTTATAAATGTTAAATTTTGTTCTGTTTTTAAATTTTGCATGTTGCAAAAGAAATTAGAGTTGCATAATTTGACAGTTTAGAAGTTTAAAATTTTTGATTTAGCTTTAAAACCGAAAATGGAAATGGAATTAAATTACATGTAACTAATTGCCTTCTCATCAAATTCTCTTTATAAGGGAATAGAATGAGATTAAATAACCTTTCAGCAAATGGAAGTTTTCAAATTTCAGAGTTGTAGTTAAACTGTAAAGGAAAATTTTCTAGATTGTTCTACTGATGCAGGAAATTATTTTTCTTTTTCTTCTAATGCGGAGGTGCTTGTTGTGAGACATTTGCCTTTTGTTATTGACCTCAAAGTCTTGCTGGATATTTTATTGTGGGAACACCATTTAGGTGAGACAGCATTGCTCCCTATGAGTGGACATCACATGAACAACCAAGCCTTATTTGGGATTTGAACCCAAGCCCACTGCAGGGAAGCTCATGATGCTAACCACTATACCATGTGGGGGGCATATAAAGGAAATTGTAGCATCATACATTTCAACACATGCATTGTACTCACCACATTTGGCAACATGGCTGGCCTTTGTCATTGTGGGGCCCTTCAAAATAATAATATATATTAAATGATAAAAATATAAAGGCAAAGATATGAAGGTGGTCATATTTCTTTTTTCGTACATATAAGAAACAAAAACTGAAAAGGAGCTAGACTACAAAGATTTTATTTACAGAACAAAAATATTTACAAACTTTTTTAGATTTTATATCAGAGAAATCATTTATGATTTGATCAGATTTTGATTTCCTCATTTTGTCATGTTCTATAGAAAGAATTACAAGGCTAATTCATTACTAACGTATTGTTAACCTCAGATGTGTGTTAGTTAAATTTTTTTTCTGAAAAAAGCTGCTTTCCTCGGACTCCATGGTTACAGGAATTGTTAGATATATCCTTAAAGATATGAATACATTTGGAAAGCCAGTAGCTCTTTTATTTGTGGCAAGGAATTGCAGGATTTTTAGGAGGATTCAGAAGGAAGAATAGGTTTTAATGCTTCCATTCTTTGACCAGCAATTAGTCATCTACATCAGCATCATGTTACAGACTTCAATTGGTTGTTATTCAGAATCATTTTTACATCTATCAAGGCAATTTCCTTTTGGAAATACTTTTGATTTTTCTTCATGCAGGGCCCAATTGGATCCAAGAAGTCTAATCTGCTTACGGCCGGCCCTTTGGCAGAGTGGATCAATGACTGGATCATAACATTAGTTTTTGCTCTTGATTTAATTGTGTAAGATGTTTTTTGAAATGGGCCACTAAATTTTTAATTTGCATGTAGGGTGATGTGATAGGGTTTTGTGTATTTTCATAAGTTTAGACTGTAGGAGCAAATATAAGATGGTAATGTATATGTAAAGAGGTATCTTACCTTGAAGTATCACAGATCTTTAATTCAGATGTTAAGTTTTGTGGAATTTTTCTAATAGTTAAGCTTATTATCTTTTTTTTAATTCTGTTTTTTTCCTTTTCTGATACAAAGGCAAATATTTAGCAAGGAATGCCTAATTTTTTAAATTTTCAGTAGTTCATTTTTTGCAGGCTATTAAATAAGTGATGTCTCAAAAAAATTAAAAGTTGCTGTTTGAATGGCTTATTTTAATAGATATTTGATAAGCATGCTTTTATTATTTAAGACCAGTTTTCAAATGCAGATTTCAAAAATATGCATTTGCTATTTTGTCAACAAGCAAAATTCTCAAAAGCTTAATATGGGAATTGAAGATTTAAAAAATTCTTGATATGCATGAATCTCTTTCCTATTATATCTTTATATGAACACTCAACTAAGGTCTCTAGTGTGAGCCAAAGCACATAAGAAACAACCACCAAAAATAATATATTTGTGATAAATTTGGTTCTATTCTGAATTCTGTCAAAGGGAGAAATTAAAAAAAATATTTGTGTTACCTTTTTAGTGGACATGATGCAAAAAATTTCAAACTTATTGCATTTAAATATTCTTAAGCATATTTTGTCAGGATATAGTTTAAAAACGCATTTTAAAAGGCATTTTTAAAATATATTATCAGGATCAATAAGAAATATTTTTGCACATGTTTGAAGGAAGTATGCTAAGTTTATTCTTGTTCCATTTTTACTAAAACTGCATTAAAACAAATGAAAAGATGTTAATCTATTTGAGGAAAAATTGCTGTATAGTAATTAAATAAAATGAGGTATACAGTATAAAAAGGGTGAATAACTGAGATGGCAAATAATTCAAAGTTTCAAATATATTCAAAGTTTAGATATTATTGATCTTTTCTGTGAGCATTTAAAGCGATATCAATGTTGTATTGAAGTCTAAAATTTTTTGTAGTAAATGATTTTTATGATTAGGACAGTTTTATAAACTGATTTATTTGTAATGTATTGGGGAATGTGTACTTGACAGAGTGAAAGATTATCTGCATTTGCATGGAGCTATAGAATAGAAATACATATTTTCAACAGCTTTTCTAATTAAAAAAGAGTATCTGGAATAATACAGGTTTTTAAATTTTTACTCTCAGTAATTCAATTATAGTTATAAAATTATGTTGCATAGCTTTAAAATATCCTGAATGCTACAAATTTAATGTGTTAAGATGCATTTGAATAAACTAATATGAGAAATAACACTTTTCATTATTAAAATAACATTTCTAAAAATTTATATTTTCATGTTTACTTTATAACAATATAAAATGGTGAAGTAAGGAACTATTTCGGATGATTCCGCCATCTCATGTTTAAAACATATTTTTAACATCTATGTCATTTTTAACAAGTTCCCAAGATGATTTAAAATTGATTTTTTTTCTGAGTTTAAACAAGTTTTCAAATTATATTGATCTGATCTCATGAACGTAAGAGATAGATTTCCTTGCCTCAATATACGCACTTCCATTGTACAGTAATATGCAGTGGAAGTGCGTCTACCTTCTGCTTCGGAATTTGAACCTTGTGGAGAATATCCCTTTCGTTAATTTCATGCATAAGAAAAAGTGAATGCCCTTTTCGGATTGCTCGAAGCAGTCAAAAGGTTGACTCCAAAGTGTGGCGCCATCTATGTTGATATTTAGGAAATAGAAATTGAAGAAACAAATCAAAATAGTATTTTGTTAAAAGTTTCCATTATAAATTTACTGAAGTCTAATGTCTTCAAATACAGTATTCGATTTAGGGAAACGAAAGCTACAATTTCACTATTTAACAGCATCATTACAAACTTACTCCAACAATCTATTTATATGATAAATTTGATGTACGTGTATTCGCTATCGTTTTGCGCATTTTGGGCCGTAGTCAAATACGCCAGCACGTGGGGGTCCCGGGAAATGCTAAATGTACTACATGCCTTGCCATTAATCTTGACTGTTTCCATTTATATTAGACTGCTAGACACTGTATGCGCGAGAGATCTATGGTAGGTGTAATATATATATATATATATATATATATATATATATGGTGAAGTAGGGAATATATATAATGTAGGTATGTATGATTCTGTTTTCTTTTCGAATTGTGTTTGTGCAATATTTTCAAAAATTGCTTTACTTTTAGGCTCTACGCAACTATGGGAGAAATGCATTTTAATGGAAAAAGTAGGTAGTTTTAAGCTCCAAGTTGACAGCTAAATTCCCATTGACAAGAGAAAATGGGTAATTACATGGGTAATTCGGGGATGTGCGAATAGGAAATACAAAATCAACGGGCTGCACCTTAAAGAAGAAAGATAAAATTGGGCAAAACAAGAATCGGAAATTTGGTGATTTTGTTGGTGGAGAATATGGGGTTGCACCACTGTAGAGAGTTTCAAACGTCTTAGGGTGTTGTGGTACAGGTTAGATTCTTACAAACTGAAAAAAATGCTTGAAATATTGAAGGAGACCCGAGTTCTCAGAAATAATGTCTTAAATGTTTAGTAATAATGTGAATAATAAAAGAATAACGTGAAACCGGAAAATATATTGAAGGAATTAGGCTTGCAGGAATTGACTCCACAAATCTTCCCCAATCAGTTACGGGGGATATTCTTTCTCGGTACTCGCCTAATCACAGATTAGCAATTGCTTATTTTACAGTGGTGAAATTTGATCGAAAATTTTAACCTAAATGGATCAAACCATTTGAGATTTTGGAGACATAATTTTCTAATGGAACTGAACTCTTAAATATCCTGAAGTTAAATGCCCCATATTTAATAACTTGTATACCACTTAAGGCTGTTGTGTACTAACCCTATTGGATTCGCTCGCCTCAGGGTTAACCTATGGAGAAAATGTGTCTACTATTTACAACTACATAAATACTGATAATCCAATAAAAATGGTATTTTCAGATGGCCTGAACTTTTCTGCACCCTGCAACAGGATTCATTTTATAAATTTCTTCCACCAAAGAAATTTAGGAGCGTTTAAAACTCACTAAATCAGATTTCTTCCCCGAAAAATTGGATTTTTAAATTATTATTTGCATTTTTTTTTCTAAAAAACGAAAATGCCCCAAGGTGTAAAAAAAAAAAAAAAAATTCTCTGTTATAGAGTGCATTTTTAAAAAAAAAATCCAAGTAAGCAATCCTTGAACACATTTGCTCCATAGGTTAACATTGAGATGGAGCGAATCCAATAGGGTTAGTATACAGCAGCCTTAATAGTGTGATACAAGTAATGCATGCGCAGTCGTGATTTTTGCATGGCTGAACGCAAATTCAAAATTCAAGCTCGCATCTAAATTTCATTGAGATGTTTGAATCATCCCGAAATGGAATAATCTGCATCTCTGTATAGTTTTCAAGCTTGGGAAACAATATTGAAGCTAAAATTTACAGCATGTAAATCATGATACAGAAACGGAAAAGTATCCCTAAAAAAATTCTTAAAAATATTCACGATTTTTATCGTTTTGAGTTAGGAATTCCTCATCACGTATGGCTGACCCTGGATCAGTTTTATATTCTTGATTTTATGCTCAACTATTTTATATCCACTCTGACTTCTTTGCACCAGATAGGACACAGCATCTAAGGTCGTCAGGTTTGAATCCCGGCCGGTGAATATTGGTCTACATCTGGTGGGTTCTTACTTCCTCCTGTCAGTACAAACCCCACGGAGGGACTCTCCGGCAGACGGATTTGCCGTGCCCATACCCGGCATAGACCCGAGAGCATTCAGTGGCGCTTGTGAGGACTCGAACCAAGCCAGGGGCGGCTCCAGTCCAGAGTTTTTTTTAGGGGGGGGGCAGCGTCGGCTCCTTGGGTGACATGTATATATATATATATAAATAAATAAATAAATATATATATACAGTATGCCCACTAAAGTCCCTTCTCACCCTCTTAACTTCGGAACGGCTGCTGCTATATTCATAAAAGTGGTGTCTACGTATAGTAAAGTAGCCATGCGCTACTGAATGAAACCACATACCGCGCCACCTGGTGGAAAACTTCGGAGTTAGCATTCCTATCTCGAAACCGGAACGCGATAGGGAAAAAAAGTGATTTACAAAGTTGTAGAAAATCATCGATTTAGTACGAAAATATACCTTGTGGACATTAATGCAAAGAATATAACTGTTAAACCGCGCATTTGTTTTTTCGTGATTTGCTACACTGTGACGTCATGAAACTTGATCGAAAGGAGAAATGATTATCTTTCGGGCAAAACACGACACCACAATGTGCACAGTGGTATATCACTTTTGATCCCCAATCAAAAGGACCGATGTTCAAACCTCGAGGGTTTCATCCTTGAACTGATTGTCTTTATAAACAGAGTAGACAATACGTAGATCATGTAAAATAATGTCGCATCAACTCAACGCAACTTGCGCTTGTGTTCGAAATTTTTGCTGTATGAAAATACGTAAGAAACGTCACGCCTGTTCACCTGAGACAGCTATAAAAGAGACATCTTCTTGGGGTTGTAGTATGTTGATGCTCGTGGTCATGGCTGAGTATTCCCAAGCTGAGATCTCCAGTGAAGCAGTACCTCGTCAAGGAATTCGGGGACCAAATATATGGGTATGGCGGTTTCGAAGAGTGGCCTCCACGTTCGCCTGATCTGACTCCACAGGACTTTTTCCTGTGGGGATACCTGAAACAGCAGGTGTATGCGACCCCTCCACAAACATTGAAGGACCTGAAATGACGCATTACGGACGCTTGTGCCGACGTGTCACGCTCTATGCTCCAACGTGTGCAACGTGAGATTCAAACGAGGATCCAAATGTGTATTGCAGCTGACGGTGAGAAGTTTGAACATCTCAAATAAAGGTATATTGTTAAAATTAGTTGTTTTTTTCTTTCTCAGATCCTTTTGTCACGTCACAGTGTAAGAAATCACGAAAAAACAAATGCGCGTTTTAACCGTTGTAGTCTTCTCATTAATATCCACAAGGTATCTTTTCATACTAAATCGATGATATTCTAGAACTTTGTAAATCACTTTTTTTTCCCCTATCTCGTTCCGTTTTCGAGATAATAATACTAACTCTGCAGTTTTCCACCAGGTGGCGCGGTAGGTGCTTTCATTCAGTAGCGCATGGCTTATTTACTATACCTAGACACCACTTTTATGAATATAGTAGCAGCCGTTCCGAAGTTAAGATGGTGGGAAGGGACTTTAGTGGGCATACTGTATATATATATGTGATAATAATCACATTTGGAAAATTTAGCACAAGGGAATTGATGCGCAGAACTTATCGGAGATGCAGTCGGCACGAGGGTGTTGATCATACAGTAAATCGCTGCGCACAAATTGGAGAGATGCAGTCGGGCGTAGTGTTGATCCAGGGAAGCACTTACGAAATTTAGGAGATAAACACATGGATCCAGAGAAGAGGAACACAGATTTTAGTCGATATCCAGGAAAATCACCTTTATTCAATCAGTAGGCATTACGAAGGTATTAGCTGCAGTGGCCACATGACTTGTCCTGCGTTCATGCCAGGACAGCAGTGTTTACATGCCAGAGTTAAGAGAAAAGCGTTGTAACCACCGGACTATGGACAGTAGGTCCGACAGCAACAAGAGTTAGAAACGAAGAGAGAAAAGTCTTCTGTTCATGCAATATTAAATGGGTGTTTTGCGATATTGTCGCCAGAGGGCCTAAACTAATTAATTTTTAATTGGGCGACTTTAGATTCCTGGAGTTCACGTGTCCACTTCAGTTTATCGAGGACTTTACTGCTAGATCCCGCGCTTGTTAGAACCGCGAACTGTTGACCTGGGCGTAGGATAAGTGGCCATAAAGTTCTTGTAAAGTGGGGTTTTTGACGTTATAGAAGACATAACTTCAGAGTGGTTCGAGGGCTCTTCAAGAATTTTGACACTATACTGACATTCGAAATCTCATAAACTTTGAACACTCATATCTAGGGATGTTATTGAGTTCAGATACTTCACATGCCTGCTTAATGATCTGCAGGGCTAATATAAATTATACATACTTTACTTTTAGGTTGCAATTTTTGGAAAAGGGGTCGTGCTTTATTAACAAGAGAATATGCTTTAAAGTAAAGTAATTTAGGAAGACGCGTTTTCTTGTTACATATATATATATATATATATATATATATATATATATATATATATATATATATATATATATATATATATATAAAATGCCCTGTGCATTACGTCGTGGAAGAGATGATTCTCACTGCAAGAACGACACATCACGGGGATTCAAGAACTCCGGTAGTCGTGGACGCTGTGGAAGACTCGAGGAGAGGCATTGAAGGGACGCACAGAACAGAGATGCGACGCACAAACAGTATCCATTAAATTGATTTATTCAAAAACACTCGACGATATTATTTAGAAGGCATTCAGCGAAAGCACAGTGACAAATAAACTAGCCCGGACCTGCCAGAGCTTTAGTATCGCTGGACAGTACATTGTTTGGACGAAAATGGACGGACAGCGGGGACGCGCGAAGATAACAAAAAGCGAAGCTAGGACGACTCCAGGACAAGACATAGAGCAGACAGGAAAAGAACGCCGAAAACCCTTTGCAGAAGGTTATAAAGTGTGAGGGCGCTGACCGCGGAGTACTCTTTTATTTGGTTAGAATTGGGCATCTGACTTGATTAAATAAGGGTCTCATGATGTTTCACATCATGTTTTTGAAAGTCGCAACGTGGTGAAAGCAACATGCGGTGTTGATTCATGTTTAAAAATATCTTTAACACGCGTTCATTAAGGGGTAATATGATTGGTTAGTTGGTCAATTCCTAGGTCGAAATTAGAAGAAAGTGTATTTTATTGAGAGGAAACAATGATAATTTAAAATACGCATTAGATATAATATGGTGGGCCGTTATTATAACACACACACACACACACACACATATATATATATGTATATATATATATATATATATATATATATATATATATATATATATATATATATATATATATATATATATATATATATATATATATATATATACCGGGTGATCCAAAAGTCAGGACGAACTTTAAAAATGAATAATTCGAAAACGAATAAAGAAAAAAAGATGCGGTTTGCACTAAACGGATGGAAATGAAGCCGGGTTTTGTGTGGCAACAAAAAAAATAGTTCTGTTGGCGACCAACAGATGGCGCTGTCGGATTTTTGATATAGGATTATGCAAAGCAACAAACGATATAAAAAGGAGCAACTGCAGCAGGTAATGGGAGTCGGAGCTTATATGCATCGAAATGCTGTCCATAGTTGAGAAAGTCCTCTTAGTTGAACTGTATTATAAGAATTCGGAAAGTGTCATTGCGGCATTGCGAGCATATCGCTACATGAAGGGTATGCGAGATAGCAAAGGAAAAATAATGTCTTCTGCATTGAACAAAATGATGAAGAAATTTGAAGCTACAGGTTCTTTGGCATCACGTCCAGGAAGTGGACGCCCTCAGCAGGCGTTGCTGTTGCCCCGACAGTGGAGCAGATGGTGCAATCCATGTCGGCGGTTTCTGTCGAGGCAGACAGCAGTGTCGTACGTAAGTGTCTGGAAAGCACTGCGAATAACCCTGAAACGGTATCCCTACAAGTTGCAACATAACCAAGAGCTGAAACCTCTTGACTTCGACTCTCGCCAAGATTTTGCGAATTTGGTATTCAATAAGATGGAAGAGCAGCACGACTGGCTTCACACTGTGCTTTGGACAGATGAAGCGCATTTCACACTCTATGGCGCTGTTAATACCCACAATTGTCGAGTGTGGACCACAGAAAAACCACGTGCATTGGTTGAGGTACCCTTGCAACAGCCTAAAGTGACAGTCTGGTGTGGCTTCACTGCTGATTTCATAATTGGTCCATTTTTTTTCGAGGAAGTCAAAAAGACGGGTTTCAAAACAGTTTCTGTCACTGGTCAGTGATATGCAGCACTGTTACAGAACAACATTATTCCTTAACTGCAAGCGCGACAGGCACTCCAAACAGTCACCTTTATGCAAGATGGAGCACCACCTCATATTGCTCTGCCTGTGCAACGCCTGCTATGCCCAACATTTGGGGAGGATCGCATTATCAGTCGATGCTTTAATCACGCATGGCCTCCAAGATCTCCCGATCTGACACCCTGGGACTTTTGGCTGTGCGAATTCTTGAAGTCAAAAGTGTACCGTGACCAACCGGCATCACTAGGAGCACTGAAAGATGCCATCCGCCAAAATGTGTCTGCCATAACGCAAGAAATGCTACTCAATGCTGTGAACGGTGTGGTGACTCGTCTCACAGCGGTACTTCTGAATGATGGACAGCACATTGAACATTTACTGCAATTTACTGTAAATAAGCTGACTTGTAACTTGTAAACATTTTTTCATTTGTAAATCATCTTTTGGCGAAATAAAAAACTATAGCGCCATCTGTTGGTCGCCAACAGAACTATTTTTTTCGTTGCCACACAAAACCCGGCTTCTTTTCCATCCGTTTGGCGCAAACCGCATCTTTTTTTCTTTATTCGTTTTCGAATTATTCATTTTTAAAGTTCGTCCTGACTTTTGGATCACCCGGTATATATATATATATATATATATATATATATATATATATATATATATATATATATATATATAAGGCAATGAAAAAAATACGCCGGGCTTTTTTTTTTGGTGGGGGATTGCCCGTACGTTTTTAATGTCATTGTTGAGGATAAGGGCCTGTTCACATAGGAGTCCGATGCGTTGCGTTAAGGAAAAGATGACGTTGAGACGAAAATAAACCAATCATATGCCTCCAAACGAATAGCAATGAAATTTTTAACGCCTATGATTGGTTTATTTTCGTCCTAACGTCATCTTTTCCTTAACGCAAAGGAACGGACTCCTATGTGAACAGGCCCTAACTCATCTAGCGGCAAAATGCCTGATGCGTATATTGCGTTTATGCGTATGATGCGGCAGCCAAATGCATAATGCGAGATATCCGTGCTGAATGCATCCGGCATTTTGTTGTCCTTATTCGTCATTTCGATCCGCTCATTATAGAAATGTTCACTTCTTGAGATTTTCTTAAAAATGACTTATAATACATGCTATACAATTTTTGAACCCCATTGCAGAGGGGAAGTTATAATTATTTGCCTCTCCACGCTTTCCAGTTCGAATTATATGTCTAGAAATTTCCAAAAATTAGTTTGCTTTAAAGATCTTTCTCTTCGAATTGTACTTTTGCATGTTTGTATGCAACGCATCAGCATTGTGAGAAAGATAATCGAATTCTCGAAGAGTCCACATAGGAAAAATTTTAGCATCGAAGTTTCGTAAACTTACGTTGAAACAGAAAGGTATTGAATGGCGTGTTTTGGCGAAATTTGGAAATAAGATGGAGGGTTGTGAGTTAGGGCCTGTTCACATAGGAGTCCGTTGCGTAGCGTTAAGGGAAAGATGACGTTGAGACGAAAATAAACCAATCATAGGCGTTAAAAATTTCATTGCTAATCGTTTGGAGGCATATGATTGGTTTATTTTCGTCTCAACGTCATCTTTTCCTTAACGCAACGCAGCGGACTCCTATGTGAACAAGCCCTTATGACCTATTCACACAGAATCCGTCAGCGTCAGCGTTACTCGTATTGACATATTTTAAACCAATTACAGGCCTTAACAGTTTCGTTGCTAATCGTTTGGAGGTTTGCAATTGGTTAAATATATGTCAATATGGGTAACGCTAACGCTGACGGATTCTATGTGAACAGGAACTCACAAGCTGGATATTTACAAGCTATAAAGTTATGTTGACTTCATAATGTATTGGGTTAATCCAGATTATGTAACGTCAAAAACCGCAGTTTTGAAATTGTTGTATCCCTAGTGTTTCGTCCAGCATCAGCAATGATCGTTCATAGGCGGCAGCACTGACCTAGTAATTTCTTATTTTTGTAACGGTTTGTGGCAGCATCTATTAAAAAAAAAAAAAAAAAAAAAAAAAAAAAAAAAAAAAAAAAAATTTGCACGTGTGGCGAGCAGAGGGTCTAAAACGGCTTCTGCTCAATTATTCTGTTTTTGAAATATTCTCTAAAGTGAAAGGTTTCGATGATGTCTGGGGAGAGAAAGGTATTCTTCGTCATTGATCTGTAAGTCCAATCATAATTCATATTCTTTATGCTTATTGGGGATTTCATTTCACCAACGTTGATCCATCCAATATATTCAATTAAATTATGGAATTGTATTATATTAATTGGGCAAGTGTATTCTATTAAATGTGCAAGTATATTCTGTTAATCGCGAAAATGTATTCTTATAATTGTTCAAACGTATTCTATTAATTATGCTTATGTAAATATTTTGTTTAAATTCTAAATAAATCTTAAAAACCTTAAAGTCCATTAAATCCATAAATCTCACACCTAGTAAGTAAGAAGAAAAGCGTTTTGAATTTTTATTGGTTATTTATGTAGTGTGTTTCAACCATTTCTTATTTCGCCTTAATTTTATATCGGCTAGTATGTACTTAATTCGATTCTTGAAACCCGAAGAGCAGAAGACTATGGTTTATAAGAAAAGATTTTTTTTAACGTAGGATTACTTCCTGAATAACGGTCCTCCGGAAAGAGAAAAATTCAGAGTCCGTCGCGAGTTATAATTTTGGCAGCGCGCCAAACCCAGTAGCAGTAAACAGTTACACAGAAAAGTACCAAAATGCGAAAAAAAAAGAGTAAACAGCGATAAGTAATCCTACGTTAATAAACCGCGGTAGTTTCGTTAGATGAGACTACCTGAAATATTTTTTTCCTGCATTTAATGTTTAATTAATAATGCAAAACACATTATTAATTAAACATTAAATGCAGGAAATAATTTTAAAAATAATAATTAAAAAATATGAATAACTTGATTTGGATTTTAGTTACTGAAATAAATATTGGAATTTCGTTCCAGAAACCTTACTGAATAAAGCTTCCTACTGAGATTCTTGAGGGTTCATGAAAAAGAGATGTGTGAGAAACGTGGAACATGTGATGTAAGTAAAAACAAGCAAAAAAGATTTGATGTAAACTTTATTGAAAATATTTGTTACAGAAGCATATCATTTTAATATTTGTGTAATATCCTGATAAGAAGAATATTGCTTTTAAAAGGATAACAAGCTAATAAGTAAACTACAGAGTTACTGTTATGATATAAACTACCTAATTCTCAAAACTGCAAACTTTGGAAAAAGAATTTTCTAGGTTGAACTAATCAAATATCTCAGAACCTAATCCTGAGAAACAAAAGTTCTTTTTTACTAACAGTTGCAAGAATCTGATAGCGTATAAGAGAATATTCAGATGGCACTGCTAATAATTTCCCTTTCAAAACTTTCGTATCTAATTTTACTTATATAATTTCAATGGAAAACTGAAATAATATAAAAAAAAACAACCTTAAGTTAATGCTCTAGAGATTAGAAATATTAAATATTATTTCTTAGCCCAAAATTAAAAATAAATGAAATTTGATGAAATTTAATAGTTTTTGTAACAAATTTATAATGCCGTAAGCAAAACGGGCACAGCATGTAATTAATTATTCTGCCTCATAATAAGGGCAAGCTGAATAAATAGCATGAAAAGACTATGTTTATCTTATGTATATATATATACATACAAAGGAGATTACAAAGGAAAGTAAATCTGTTTAGAGCTAGATAAATCTAATGAATCTTTGTCTCACTTGTTTAATGTTAAAAACGAGCCAATATCGGAAACTACAAGTAATTCGAATGTTTATCAACAACGCACTATCGATCTTGCTAATACAATTAACTTACAAAACGTACACCAAATGCGACAAAACTATCTAGGGCCTGTTCACGCTGCGTCCGTCAGCATCGCTGTTACTCGTATTTACATATTTTAAACCAATCACAGACCTTAACAGTTTCATGGCTAATCGTTTGCAGGTTTGCAAATAAATGGTTAAAAATATTTCAATACGAGTAACGCTGCCGCTGACGGACGCAGAGTGAACAAGCCCTCAGGGCCTGTTCGCATAGAATCCGTCAGCGTGAGCGTAAATTTTTTTTTAACCAATCATATACCAATCATTGACCCATTTAACCAATCAGCGCCTACGGAATCTTTGACGCTAACGCTGACGGATTCTATGTGAAGAGGCCCTTACTGAGTATTTCTTTTTTCGCGTGAGTGAATTTTCTCTTATAAGGCACTCAGAAACTTGCCAGGAAAGGCTTTAAAATGAAAAGAAGGTGAAACAAAAAAGGTGGGGGGTTAAACTAGCCGTTAAATCTCAGAACAACGTGCTATGCTGATTTGCTGTGAAACAAATTTTTTTTTATGAGTGGTCCATTATTTACAATAGAGCTTAATGGACGGATAAAAAAGGAAATATGAAAAATTACAGAACACCTTACGGAACAGGGTTGGCAAATTTCTCATTTAAAACGACAAAAAATCGCCCGGAAAGAAATACATTTCTTCCTTGATGACAGAAAACTCTTTTATAATGAATACATTCATTTTCGCAAACAAACAAACACACAAACGAATATGGGCCTGTTTACATAGAGTCCGTCAGCGTTAGCGTTACTCGTATTGACATATCTTAAACCAATCACAGACCTTAACAATTTCGTGGCTAATCGTTTGGAGGTTTGTAATTGGTTAAATGTATTTCAATACGAGTAACACTGACGCTGACGGATTCTATGTGAAGAGATCCCAACTCGTTGATTAGTAGAATGCAAAAATTGCAAATTCAAGCGGTACCAGAGGAATGTAGTTAAGTGGAAATCCATTAAATGATTCTGTTAGTTTAAAATGTATTATTTTTATTACATTTATTAGAATTGTCATAATTTTGTTAGATCTTGAATTTATTAATGGATTAAAATTTTTGACTTAGTTTTGTGGTATCCATTATGAAGCTTTATTTATTTATTTTCTTTAATACTGAATCGCTATCAGATGGCGGGAAAATAAGCAACACTTTTAGTCTTTTAGTTAAATATTCTACTATATACCCCTAATTTGTTGGTTGACAGCGCAATTCATCGCTGCTTGAGGGCAAAGAAACAGCAATGCTCTTTTGCCTTTTAATTGTATGTTTAAATACCTACACCTTATTGGAGCGCTATGGTTATCTTTTACTACACGAGGGCTAATTAAACCAGAACCTACATTATATATCTTTTTCCGAATGGCTACAAACATTCATGTTAACAGTGGGATTCGAACTCACAGACCGAATGCTAGCGCCCTTCCTATTTGTCCATTGTCCAACATACCCTTTAAGGATGCTGTGTACTAACCCAATTGGATTCGCTCACCTCAATGTTAACCCATGAAGAAAATGTGTCCAAGGATTGTTGACTTGGATTTATAAAAGAAAAATTTATAAGATTTATAAAAGAAAAATTGTACTCCGCAATAGACAAAGAAATTTGCCTGCGGAAAAAAAACACCTTGGGGAATTTTTAGTTTAAAAAAATATGTAAATAATAATTTAAAATTCAAATTATTCGGGGAAAAATCTGGTATTGTGTGTTTTAAACGCTTCTAAATTCCTTTAGTGAAGAAATTTATAAAATGAATCCTGTTGCAAGGTGCAGAAAAGTTCAGGCTATCCGAAAATACCATTTTTATTGGATAATCAGCTTTTATATAGATCTAAATTGTCGACACATTTTCTTCATAGGTTAACACTGAGGTGAGCGAATCCATTAGGGTTAGTACACAGTGATCTTAATGAAAGGCGTTTCACGCTTTTGTCGCTTTTCTTTGGTGTTTGCACCCTTGAAATCCCGTTTTGAAAGTTTGTTACCTTTGAACTTTGCCACAAATTTCTCTGTGTGATATCAATTACATAAACATACCGCCTATTAGATTTTAAAAGCTTATTGTAAGGGCCTGATCACATAGAATTCCCTCAGCGTCAGCGTCACTCGTATTGAAATATATTTAACCAATTACAAACCTCCAAACTATTAGCCGCGAAATTGTTAAGGTCTGTGATTGGTGGAAAATATGTCAATACAAGTAATGCTGACGGATTCTATGTCAAAAGGCCCTTATTCTGCTTTTGAATCGCTGTATCAAAAAGTGATCGTAAAATTAGGAGATGTTACTTCTTGACTTTTACTACAAACCAAAAAAGAAATAAAAGGAAGAAAGTATCCTTTAAGTGAACGCTAAAGAAATAGAAGTTTTAAAAATTCTCTTTTATTAATTATTTTCCTTGACAGCCATTTTTCCCTTAAATTATTATTTTTTTTCATCTGCCTCGAAAGAAAATAATTTCTTCCCAAAGAAATCCAACCCTGTTTCAATGAAATATCGTTACATCATAAATATTTCAGAAGAAATTGCACTTGAAATGCCACTTTTTTAAATCGCTTTTGACTGAGCTTTTAATTGTAGACACGTTCTTCTTTTATCGGTTCTCAAACATCATCGCATTTTCAGAGCGATATATTATCCATTCACAAGTTTCTCCCAGGTTTCCAGATGGGGGGACACATTTGCTATATTTTATATCACATCCCGGAAGGAATTTGACTGTTTTCAAAACCAGCATTATTTTGAAATATTGCTCACATTTAAACAAGCTATTGGCCACTGCGCTGAAAAAAAGAAATTGCTCTGCCTTCGTACATAATTATACATGTCTGTATGATCACGTCTCGTTCATTTCGAAATTAGTCTACATTCAAAACAAACACACAAACACACAGTTCCTAATATTCGACTGAAGAATCTTTTAAATCATGAGTCAATCTTGATAAAAACAAAACTACCTTTTTTGAAGTTTTATCTTTCTTTTTGGTAAGTCTAGCGCAAAGAATATCCATTCGTTAGAGGTTTCGAGATACAAAATTTTATTTTATTTTTGGACACATTTTGTAGAGATTTTCCCTCCCATAAAGTGTATCCTTATGTAAAATTCATTAAGGCTATAGATAAAAGCTAGAAAAATTTGAAATTTTGTTAAAAAAAAACCTTTTCAGTTCAAAATTAAAAGTCTATTTAGTTTTTTTGCTTATTTGCATAATTATTAGCTCTAGTTTTAAACTTTTTTTTAAAAATTTTCTCATTCTAGGAAAGGTTTCAAAATGATTAATCTTCGAGATTTATAACAATTTCATAAATAAAATTTTTAATCAACTTCTAAGGAAAACTTATTTTTTCAGAGTAATATTTGCCTTGAGGGAAATTTTGTCAAAAATTTTTACCCTGAATCAAAAATCGCGAAAACTCTTAAAGGAAAATACAACAAAGGAACTCTCAAGAAATTTTTTTTTCTTACATTACATGGAATTTCGGCTATATCCTTTAAAAAAAGACAAATCGCGAAAAATTTCCAACCCAAGAAAAAAAAAATACACTCAAAATACAGATGGACTGCCAGGGAATACAGGGAACGCAAAGACATTGCAGCATGAAGAGGTAGTACCTGACAATATAATCATAGGATCACGCAGTGTTTGTTGAAAATTGTGTTTTGTTAGTAACAAACACAAACGGCATGTTTCTGCGGTTTACAACGTCAGGTACAACAATTTTACGCTGTATTATCTATGCGCGCCCGGCCGTGCATCTGTATCTTAAAACTATGTTTCTTGGGTTGGAATTTTCCATTATTTGCCAATTTTAAAAGGTTTATCTCAAATTCATCGCGAGGAGTGTATATGGAATTTTGTTCAGCGTTCCTGCCTTCTGCTTTTACCCTCAAAGCTTTTATAGGGAGTTTAAATGCCAATAATAATTTTTTTTAAATAGAAAAATAGAAAAAATTCTTTTAATTAGAAAAAAATTGCTTTTTTAGGAGAATTTTGTATCTCGGGCCCCCTTTTGTGCTCATACATATGTATATACATTTCAATGAATATATATATATATATATATATATATATATATATATATATATATATATATATATATATATATATATATATATGTGTGTGTGTGTGTGTGTTTGTTTGTTTGTTTGTGTTTGTTTGTTTGTTTGTTTTCTGTGTAAAGGGTGTTAAGTCCAAAATGGGCTAAAATGATTTATCAAACCAGGCATGTTTGAAAAATCAAGGACTACCGCAGGGTACAGAAAGCTAAGTCCAGTTCCACTCCTAAATATTTTTATTCATCAGGGCAAATTTGGGATATGTGAAACAAAACACAAACATGTTAGTGTTAAAGGGGTTATGTCCCAATCAAGGAATTAACACTCTTTACTCAACAAAAATAAAATTGAAAAAATTTACTTAAAAAAATTAAAAATTAAACTTAAAAAAACTGACTTTACAAAAGCAGTTTTTTTTTAAAATCCCGTTTTTCTCAAAATTACGATTTTGGACTTGACACTCTTTATACAGCAAACCCAGATATATATATATATATATATATATATATATATATATATATATATATATATATATAAAATCAATCACGATGTGTAATCTAACATAAAAAAAAAGGAAATAGCGAACACTGCCATGTATTAGCGTCTTATAGAACATGGAAGTTAGGCCTTTTTAATTGTAAGCGCATGATGGCACAAAAACAGCCAATCGTCAACCTTAGCTCCGAGTGATAGATGCGTAACACACAATGACCTATGTACAAATTATTTCACGCTTCGCATCACTTCATTTCAGCCCTTCGTCCGCCTAGTTTGATCGTTTCGAATCATTTCCGACTCAATCTGCCTCGAAGAACCGTTATCAAAAGCTTTTATCTCACGAGTCTGAACATCAGAAATAATAAAAATGCGCCAATTTTACGAACAACCTTTGCTTTACAATGACACTCGTGAAATGCTTGGCGACATTTTTTTTTCTTTTGTAAACATCACATGGATATTCATTTGTTTTTAAAAAATAGCTTTAAGCATGACGTGCAGGCAATTCTAAGAAAGAAACGAGATATACGTATCGTTGTCACAATACATCTATGATAAATTTCGAAACAAAGACTCGAATGTTCTTGAAAAATTTTTTTTAACAGTGCCTTGAAATTTTAAGACTGAAAAGGCTATAGTCTTTTTTTTTAAGCTGGCCTATTTCTACGTATAAGTAATAGTACTAAATTCTCATCACGTTTGTTCACACATTAGAAAAATTATAAACAATAAATTGTCATTACCAAAAATAACCACCGTAACTCAAATCCGACCCTTGCACTTATAGGACATAGAAATTTTTATCCAATAACTATCGACTTTTTTAAAAAATCCTACATAACATCTAATCACAAAATGGTCATGCTAGTCTCTCTAAATTTTGATTTTCTTTATAACACTGAATGAAGATTTCTTTTGCATTGTATTATGCTGTTTAGTTAAAGGGAAAAAAATGCTCCAGAAAAACATATTCACTTATTCAACTCATAAAATGATTTTGCAGATTAAATTTTGATTAACAGGGAATTCGAGGTTCGGATTTGCTTTACGGGAGTTTTATAAAGAACAATAAATTTTAAACAGGATACGTTCATGAATGATATAGAATTATTACTCAATAGCTTGAGAACGATAGAAATTAGTAGGTAAATAATTGAATACTTTGTTCACGTTTAAAATGATTAGATTTGCATATTAACAAAAATGAAACTGCCTTCCTGTATTTCGGCAGGAACAGCGATATTGGTAGAAACAAAAACCAATTATGTAAGAATAAAATTTTACATATACAAAGTATTTGCTTCATTCAAATAAATATGCATACAAACAACACAATAACCATTGTTCCCTTTAAGTTATCATAATTATTTTTGCCGGATATCTAAGGGATACAAATGTCTACTGATGCAATTGTTTTAAGTGTGTATTTACCCGTAAACATATCAGTCAGTAACTTGTACAGACAAAGCAATCACTCAACCAAATCTCGCATAAATAATTTCATTACAAATATGCTTTGTTTAACAAAGTAAGTTATTTTAGTTCTAAACTTGTTTTTGTTTTTTCTGTAAAGTTGCTGTAAACAGTTATGGTATTTTTACAGTTAGAATTGTATTTGGAAAAAAAATCACGTTTTTCAATTTATTAAAAAAGTGAACAATCATTAACGTTTTCAAATAAGTAAAAAAAGATTTTGTAGTTCCCATGAATGAAATCGAGTAATTGTACTCGAAAAGACCGTTTGAAAACCAAGCAAAGAGCATCATTGATCAACTCCAGGGAACAATAGTTTTACAGATTGATAAATATATAAATATGACATCAATGCATTGTTTTTTTTACCACTCTCAGGCCAGTTAAGTTTCAGAATGCACTTTTATGGATAAATTCACATACAGTCTTTGCATTTTTTAATATCGCTTTGTGCTGAGAAGTTTTAATCCGTGCAATCATATTAGATTTCTGGCTCGAAATTGGCAACGATTGCATAAACATTTTTTTCATAATATAGGGATTTGAAAGAAACACAAAACAAACATTAATACAACTAATTTAAAATAAACAATTTCGAAAGAAAAATAGAGATACATTCCCAGTGATTCAGTGTCAATTGGAAATACTTCGAATGTAAAATTGTCTATTCTATTCAGAATTACAAGCAAAAGTGTGATATCTTCAAATATACTTTATACAGTTCATCATAGAAAAACAAAAACTGAAAATTCACTATTACTACAGTTCACTTCGTTCAGCACTTGAGGTATTACAAAAATCGAAAACAAAAAAATTGAAAATGTTTTAAGATATGTCATGCAGAAGGTAGATTTAAAGTCCAAAGATGAATGCTGCAGAAGTCAAATTTTTTTCTGTTATATATATATATATATGTATATATATTATCAGAGGCAAAGCTTATATTAAAGATAATGTCTACAATGTTTGCTAACAGGATATTAAAAAGAGAGCAAATTAATGTCTCTAAAACTAAGTTGATCTCATTCAGTATTGTTATTGACAAAGAACCGACTGTTCCTAAAAGATGGTAGCATTTGTTAATTGGTTGCAAACTTTTAGCTTTCGGCTGTTTTATAGGTTTATCAGACATCCCACCGTTTGTTCGCAAAACGAATTACAAATGGATTGTTCAGAAATGAGTGTGGCTTATTGTTTAGGGCAAAAGATGAACAGGATGTTGACATCTTATAAATAGAAGTATTCATATGATATTAATAAATTACAATATTGAGTCAAAACTACCGTTTTACAGTAGTTTTTATTAAAGAAATTTGACAGCTTTTTAAAAAAAATATTATTGCATTCTGTGCTTTTATTCCTTAAAACTTCGTCGTGTTTTTGTCATGCAGATATGTAAAAAATTTATATCAGAAACAAACAAACAAAAAAAAAAATACATTTGTTTAAGTTAAAAAAATTAGATTTTAAGGTATTGTAAATCTCAGCTTAATTTGATAGACAGTGATTACGTTTCAGTTGTGCCACCTGTTATAAATATAAATGGGTGCTATAATTAAACGTGTCTTTTCGGATGCCTAATTCTCTTTTTCGGGACTCTCCCAGACTTTCTAAATTTTAAGACACTTATGTAGGTCTATAATGAGATTTTTGGAGTATAAAGAATATTTTGACGTAAGTTTCATAGCTAATGTGCACACTCATTACACTGATGAACAAATGCTATCACGAATCTTTCTTTAGTTAAGCCTGTATCTACCAATAAATATAGTACACACCTACATTAAACAAGAAATCGATATTCATAAATGAATTATTTTTTTTTATCTTTTATTAAAACTGCACAATTATATATATATATATATATATATATATATATATATATATATATATATATATATATATATATATATATATATATATATATATATATATATATATATATATATATATATATATATATATATATATATATATATATATATATATATATATATATATATTTATTTAAAATTTCTGGCCAAAAGGAAGTGTTTAAAGATATGGACAAAAATTACAGACTTATATGATAAAAAACACACGTTCAAAAGCAGGATTTCTTTATGGAAAGGGTATAAAAATCGGCTAATTTTATATATTTTACAATAACAAGTGCACGTGCATGCTACGTATTTATAATTAGAGATTTAAAGGTAAAGTTTTAAATATTTTGTTATTTATATTTTAATATTTTATAATATATTATAATTATTATAATTATTTTAATACTTTACATATAAAATTTTTTGAATAATGTTCTTGCAACTAGTTTTTTTTGCAAGTACTTGTGAAAAGAACATATTTTCTGTATTCTAGTGGAATTTCTTTAGAATAACGCTATAGGAAAAATTAATTCATAAGTACTGTGTGCGAGATAGCATTACATCCATCAGTGAATGTGCACTTAAAATTAACCAATTTTTATTGTGAGTTTAGAGCCTTTATTGCTTTCCTGCTGCCAAAGTAATTTATATTTAGTATTTCGAAAAACAGAATGTGAAAGATAGCTTTATAGCAATTGACCCTTTTGTCTGATAGCCTTATATACAACCATCACCCACCTGTCGGATATCAACGATCATTTTCCTAAACATCATCATTTACCGACAATGTTACTGTAAGAGGTAAACGAAAAAGCTAGAATATAATTTTTTTCTCTTTGTGTTATGTACAGTTTTCAGAGTGCAATGAAACGGGTTTTAAAACATCGCTACATTCTATTAAATTGTACCTATTAAAACCAGGAGCTGACAGAGTAAGCATCAGACAAGCTTCTGTCGTTTTTTTTATATATCAAAATCAAGTATTACTCTAGAACGTCATCAGCCGCCTATATACAGAGTTACAACTCGAAGAATACGAAATACTTTTAAGCAGTTAAAGCGAGCCATCTTCCCTTCAACGGAGCACGGGTTTCTCCGATTTGCAAGGCAAAAAAATAAATAAAAAATAAATAAATAATAAAAAAAAAAAAAAATAAAAAATAAAAATAAAAATGAAGTGTTTCAGTTAATTGAAGTTTCGTATATACTAAGAGTATATTTATACATATATATTTATACACGAATTTTTTTTAATTAGTTTGCGTCATAAACCAACAAAGAAATATGTAATGAAAGATTTTTCCTTGCCTTTCGCAACGATCGAGAAACTTACACAAATATTATTACATCGAAAATTGGCAATGAGAATAAGATTGTGTAGAATGAAATGTGAGTCTTAGCAACGGTTCTAGGTTTTGGGACAAAATGGCCCCACCTCGCTTTGGCGCATTTTATCTTCTCATTCTACAGAGGCGGTAATGAAAAACCAAACGCTCGTTAAAAAAAAATTGCGTTTTTGAAAAGCTAGACGTGCGCTTCTCAAATCTGATATATGTTTCTTACAACATGTTCGCGCGTTGTTAACCTTTTCCTTACGAGGTGGGATAGCATGTATCCCATGAATACGGGCCCAAGAATCAATGTATATATATATATATATATATATATATATATATATATATATATATATATAACCCCCTTAATGGCTGTTCTTACAAAGGGGGTATGACATTTTCCGTTCTAAAGAGGAAATCAGAAAAATGGGCCCCGTAAGCTAAAGGTTAATAATGATTAAAAAGAAAAATAACAAGCTCTTTAAATAAGATGTTTTTTCAAGAAAATTATTTTAAATAATAAACTTAGAGAATCTCTAAGTGAAACGTACTAAAGATATTTCAAGAAAATAAATTTTAGTGGCCATTTTAACGCTTAATACATGCTTAAGGAATAGAAAAAATAATTGCAGATTTTAGGAGGGTTTTTCATATAAGTTAGAGTTTTTAAGGGTCTGGAGAATTTTTAGAAGGCTTTAAAAATATTCGAGGAAAATAAATGTTGCATACATCTTTTAAGGAGCTTTCTACGAACTCAGGACAAATTAACTTCTATTTAATTTTTCTAAATTACCAATTCAAAATCTTTTTAGAATTTTTTTTCATATGGGGCTAAACTAAAATTTTTCAGTTTTAAAGTCTAGCTTCTCATTTTTTATAACACCATTTTTCCCCAAAAAAAGTCCAGCTCTCCATAAACGCGATTCAATTTCTTTTTTTTTTTTTTTAATATAATTTTCCAAACTGCATTTTACGTCAATCATCGTCTCTGCAAAGCGAAGAGTGAAAATGAGCATAAATAGAGGATGGTCCTATTTTTTTGTCCCCGCAAACTAAACCGTGCCATGATATTTTTTTTTTGCTTTTTTTTACCACGTGACCACACAAATACTGTGTTTTAATATGCAGCAGTATTTATACAAAAGTATTAAAAAAGTATGTAAAAATTGTGTGTGCAAGGCTGTTTTGGGCATTATAGAGGTATAGCAGCATTAACACCTAAATAAACTATATGGTACAGGGGGGGAGGGGGTCAAGACTGGAATGAAATGCAGCGTTTGGTTAGCAGATGTAGGGAATATGAGCGTTCGAAACAGAACGCATGGAATGATATTAATGAAGTGCCTAGAGCAATTCTATGGAAAATTAACTCAATACGAGCGGTACTATAAAATGCTTTGTTATCGAGCATGGACTGAAATCTTTAGATAAAATTTAATTAATTAAGGGATAAAAAGCTATGGTTTGTTCAATATTTGCTGGAAATATAACTTTTTAACACCGACTTGTATTAACTCGTGTTTGTATCATTAACAGGTTTATGTTTTCTTAGGTGTATATCAGATCATTATATTTTGAATTCATCGAATTCTATAGAAAGAGTACTAGAGATTGCACAAAAATAAAAATTCTAAAGAGGGTTTATTTTGTGTCATGCCCCTTTCATTTTGAGTTACGAGGGAGCCCCCTTTAATTTTCGAGAAAGAATTTAACAATGAAATCAGTTTTTTTTTTTAAAAAAAGAAAGTGATTAGCAGCTGTTTCCACGTGTGGAGAGGTTTTACATTTCTCCTAGTCTGGTAACAATGCTTTGCTGCGTAAGATTTCCTATCGAGCTTTTACTGTACAGAATTTTTGCTCGCTATCATTTCGTTCTGTAACAGGTAAAGGGGGGTGCTTCTTGTCGAATGGAGATGACGGTTTTCGTAAACATGGCGTGTAAGCGTTTCGTCGAAGAGCTGTTATACCGATTTTACTAAATAGTTCCAAGCATGTCGGGGAGGAGGGGGGGGGGTTACTTCATTCTTTTAGTTCTTCAACAAACAACGCAGGGGGCAGGGCTGTGATCAGTTGTGGGTGGTCTGTATCGAAACAGGGTCATGTTCTGGAATCATCGTAGCGCCAAGCTGATATTTCGAATCGCGAGGCTGGTGGTTTGAGGGTTGGTCGAACCGGAGCAGCACCCGTAATCCTCTACGGCGAAGAAAATCTCATCTGCCGAGAGTCTTGAATCAGGAATAAGGAAGCGTGTGTATCACAATCTATCAGGTGTCCGGAGGCTGGACCAGATATCACAATCGCAACAGAGCAAAATGGCAAACCGAACTTGTGTGTTGTACCGAATCTCCTATCCCCCTCCGCGAGTCTTTCGGGAGGGTGTCTCTCAAACGACCGAGTAGAGAGGTAGTGTTGTCTGTATGGAAACACTACCAACACTCTGATTAGAACAGCAGTTATTTACATAAACCGTGGGTGAACGGACTTAAGAATTTGTGGACTCGATAGCGCAGAATTTTCAAATTCACCAAGTTATGGTCTTGTGATATAGAAACATTTATTTTTTATGTTTTTTATAATTAATAAGTAGTTTTACTATGTTATGCATTTATTTTTATATAGAAACTTCTATTTTTATTTATGAAGTTTAATACCTTTTATACAAAAACTTTCAGTGTTCCGTTTTATCATTTTCATAAATCACGAGTAAAATTTGGAAAAATCATTTTCAAACGAGTAGAATTAAGACGATCTATTTTCAACCGAAATGCTTTAAGATAAAATTTTGCCACCGGAATGAGATAAATTGAATTTAATGGAAAAAAAAATTCAACGACTCGATGGAGATTCTCGTTTATTTTATAATTTTTGTGACGGTGATCGTTACAATGAGGATTATGTCAGAATTAGTCCATTATCAGAAAGAGAATTGCTTGATATGCTTTGAAAAGAGGAGTTGTCCAGAAATACTGCTGCATCGTTCGAGAGTTTTCATGACAGGTACCCCCGTAATTATTTTCAGTTCCGTATAGAAAAAAGGAGAGAAAAGAATAAAGCTTGCAATAACCACTCTCGAAGAATGGATGTCGTTTGTATGGAATGCCGTTTTAATTAGGACCGTTCCTAGCAAAGTTTTAGAATGAGCAACTTTCAAGACTTCATAACATGTTATTGTAAGCTAATCTTCGATAATTTATTTCCTTCCAAAAATCGAGCAAAGCTCCACCTTTAAGGTAGTGCTTTAGTTGACCTTGTAATTCTTCAACCGCCGCTCCAAGTTATGGGAAATTTTCTTTACACAGATCACACTTTTCTTCACACTTTTCTGATCACAGACTAGCAGACTCTCATTTTTAAATTACACCCTTTTAAAAAAAAAAGTCATTTTAAAATAGAAATTAGAAAAAAGAGCCTGTTTTTTAAAAATTTTGAAATTTTCAGTAATTTTTTTTCTTACAAGGCATCAAATGACTAAAAAATTAAAATCATTAAAAAAAAATTCAAAAATTCAAAAAAACACCCTTTGAATTTAAACGTATAACTTCTTACGCAAAAAACAGGGTTCAAATATATGAATTTGCTAATCTATAATTAGAAAAATATCATTCAGGAAAGTTCCCCACAACTTAACACAGGGATTGAAGATTTGCAAGGTTAATTCATGCGCGGCCTTAAGGAAACACAAGTTCTGAACGTGCTTCCAGAGAATAACATTAAAAAACCCATGCAATGTTTTTTTGATACGAAAAAAGTACTTGCACGCATAATTGAGTTACTTCAGTGATATTATGTGGAAGTCTACCGTGATGACAGTATTGCCGGACGAAAAACTGATCTCTTTCTCAACCTAAATCCTAATCGAAATCTCATGAGTGACCTAAATTTGATTTAAAATCTCTCGAATAATGTAAATTTTTACATCTCACCCGCAATCGATTTAATTTAAACATATTACAATGAAACGAAGTTTAATTTAAAAACTCGCGAGTGATCTAAATTTAGTTTAAAATCGTACGAACAACCTAAATTTAACTGCTAATCTCAAGAGTTAATATTCCGTGGATAAACCGTCATAAAATTTTCAGAGTCTTTTTCCCGATTTTGTTCCGGAATTAAGACATTTCCTTTAAGCTATATATGTAAAAAAAAAGGTTTTTTTTTTCTTTCCGATTTGGTCAAATTTTTCATTACGAGGTCTATGGTCGGTGATTCCACGTCCGTTGCTTGTCCGAAAAAAAAAATGCCCCAAGAAATCATTCGTTCCAACACACAAGATACGGCGAAATGCTTCGTAAGAACCAAGCGAAGTGTAACAAGATGTCCCTTTGTCTGGCGACGGGGGCGCGTGGGTGTGGTCACTGGAGGATGCACGATGACCTGATGGTGTCGAGAAGACTGGGTGGGGGCTGGTCCCCGTTCGGTTCCCCACTGATTTCCTTTTCCAGGGGCGAGCCGAGGTCCTGCGAAGGTCCCCGGCTCTCCTCTAGTCACCTTTGCAGGGGGTGACGGGTCGGCTTGTTGTCCAGCACCTTCTCGATTTCGGTCGATATGTTGGTCGTCAGCTTTGGAATCAGCTGGAAGAGAGAAGGGAAGGGTCAGTCGGCGATTAGGGCTTGGGGGACCATACCTCTGAAGAGGAGGGAGGTGCATATTCAGGGGTACGCTTTTTTTTAATTTGGAAGGAGCATAGAGAATTAAACTTTCACGTAATGGCATACGCATTTTATTAATATGACTTAATTTAAGGCGGTGCACAAGTTAACAACGCATGTCCGAAATCTAAGCAAACAGAAGCGAACTTTTCCTGAAGTAGTGGTAGAGTGTTTTCTTCTTGTTGTTGTTGTGACATATGCTCCTTGGCCGGAACATTCCAGACCAGGTCCACAGATGGCTGCAGCTCCAGTTTTTAATGGAACCACAAAGTTCGGACTCCTACTCAGCCAGGTGTTGCCACAATTTTCACCGAGCATCCCCAGGGGTGACTTCTGGAGGGCTCTTACCCTCCTCCCACCCACATACAACATGGAAGGACTTTCCGGTCTATGAATTTAACTGCGCATACCTGGTGTAGACACGAAGAGATTCAATAGAGCTTGTCGGCATTCGAACTGAGCTCCCGCTGTTCGAAGTCCAACGCGCTACCACTAGGATATCTCGGGCTCGGAATGTATTCCACCAAAATTACAGGAAAATGCAAATCGCGTTAAGTATGCACAGTGGTTTATATTTTCGAAATTCTTTAGCTGAGCATCTTTAAGAGTTTGTTTCTACTCTCCGAATATTTCGTCTCTATATTTGTCTTCCATTTTCTTTTTTTTTTTTAAAAGTCATATGCATTCAGATTAGACCCATTCTCTCAAAGAGGTGTTCACGAGATGACGAAAGACTGAACATATAGAAAAAAATTGTTGCTCTCAGAGACTGAATTTTGAGTAATATCTTGAATCGAATAGTTAACATTCAAAGATTTAGCAAACATAGTCTTGCATCTTAAAAGCTTTAAGTAATAGCTCTAAAGCAAGATTTTCCCGCCCTTTTCATGTTTCGTGTGTTTCGATCATACCACGGTTTCTACTCCTGTCTGCTTCTCATGTTGGCAATTCCGTTCGGTGTACTTTCTATGTTGTAGAAAAGCAACATCTCCCTAGTCGTTAAATTGCTACTCTGGCTCACTATGAAAGCGTTTTCCTACTCTATTCCCTAGGAATTTACTTTAGAAATTCGTGAATTGCGCTTAATTTTCAACCATTTAAGGTGGAAAATTTTAAGTTTTCCTAATCCCTGAGGTTTTATAGTAGTTTTGACGTTATATCTCCTATTAAGTGAACCAACCACTTTCAAGAAAAGTTCGCTGAAGTTCTTACACTCACTAGTACAGCGGTAAATTTCTTCTTGTTTTCGATCACGTTTCAGGCATGGCCAAACGCCATCTTGTTCATGCCCATTTGGCGTGTTGAAGATGGCGAGAACAAAAATTGCCAAATAAAGGTTATCCGTATACTATGAACCAACCTTCACATAATTCTAAACATCAATTAGTATATAGTACGTACTTCAGTTGTATTAAGTTGCATAACAGTCGTATTAAGTAAGTACATTTTTTGCTTAGCTGATATTTGACTACACAAAAAACGTTCCATTATCATACAAATTAGGAATTTAACCCTTTCAGGGGCAACAACATCCACCGTTTGTACGGTGCAGATTTTTTACCCAATTTTTTTAACCTAAAAAATCTTGAAAAATTTACCAATTAAAGGTTGCAAAATGTTTTTACTTCTTAAAACTGATAACAGATGGCAGCAATAGCCCTTTTCCTGCTCATTTAACTGGAATACATTGAATGCAAGTGATAAAAAGGGACTAGATTTAGGCGTTTGCACTGTGCAAACGGTGCCCCTCAAAGGGTTTTAAAGCGCATCTTTTGAAGCCAGCGTATATTTGATATTAATAAAAGAATTTTTGTAGCCATGTTGGATTCGCTTAGCTCAATTTTGACCTTTAGAGAAAATGCTTCCAACGATTGTCTACTTGAATTGAAATTTTTTTTCAAGTGTACTTCGCATTAGAGAAAGACATTATTTACTCGGGTATCATTACTCTTTCTTTAATAGAAACGCAAATATTTTTAAAGTTAGATTATTCAGGGAGAAACTGTGGTATACTTCGTCCTAAATTCATATAATTTTCTTTGGTGGCGAAACTTCTAAAATGATAAAGATAGCATAGTACACAATTTCTCTCTCCATAACGGAGTACAGTTTAAAAAAAAAACAAAAAACTTGAAATCCAAGTCAACATTAGAAAAATATTTTCCACAGAAAAATATTTTCCCATTAGAAAAATATTTTCCACAGTTTAAAAGTGAGCTGAGCTAATCCAACACGTCTGGCACCCAGCTGCCTTAGAGACGAAGACAGTCACCTGCAAGGCTTGTAGTTGGTCGTACAAGTGGTCAACGGACAAGGCTCCCAGCAGCACGCATTGCACAGCGTCACTTTTCAAGCACCAAGCTGAAAAGAGAAAGACTGTAAGTAAAGTAAATTACACGAAACACTTTCTTCAGGCATAGAGCACGAAACGCTTGTTCGCAAAGAGACGTGCCAAAAAAATACTCTCAAATTTCCATTGAGCATTAATCTCGGAATAAAATCTGCAAAACTTAATTTCAGCTTCCAAGGACTTAAGTATATCAAACACTTATGGGCACTCCTCGATTGGTCGGTTTGGAGCCCTGCGGTTATCATTTGCAACTCAAAGGAATAGGTTGACAGGAAATTACAGATCAAAGTCGATTCCAGATGGCTACTAATATCCATGTCAGCTCAGTCTCCGTACACGTGGACTCTGGTGTTCTACTAACCCAGGGTTTCCCAAACTTTTTCCTACATCTACCCCGTTTAAAGAACGATTTTCTTCATCGACCCCCTCACATTTTTCTCTATAATATACAGCATCAATATAATTATAATACTAATAATTGCACATAAAACACCTAAATATAGCATTTTGACTAAGAATATGAACAAAAAATTTGAAAAAGTGGTTCATTTGGTTTGTTTTATTATTTTTGTACCATTTTAATTTTTAATTTTACAAGTATAAACAAGATTTCAGAAACACAGATTGTAATTGCACAAACGTCGCCAAGAGAAAAAATGAAACTGCTTCTGTCTGATTGCATCCGGAGGACCCATGTGCTGTTTAAGGTCCAGTAGATTTCTCCAGTTCTGCCTGGTGTTGGTACACAAATAAAAGCCGACGGCAGCATTCGAGGCATATACAAAAGCGTCATTCGACTTTAGATGCATGGATACCTTATGCAAATCTGTATTTATACATATTAAAACGGATATTATAATCTAATAATTACATTCCTAAAAAATTAAACTAAATTTTAAAACAGAAAAATTTATCACAAACCCCTAATAGACCCCTGGAATACTATAGACCCTTTTTAAACTTCCATCGACCCCCAAGGGGTCCACCTGGACTCGGTTGGGAATCCCTTTACGGACTTTTCGATAATCGTCCGGCGTAAGTAGTATTGCGATACTGGCCGATAGGTTTAAAGGGTTCGGACACAAAATTCTAAAAACGCTATTCTTCGCCCGAAATATACCATAGTGCTTTTGATATAAAATATAAGGAAACCGCATGTTTCCTCAATGATTGCATTGTCAGATGCAGCATCTTATGCCGAAACGTCTCAGTGTACCCACTGCAAATCTCCACCCTCCTTAAAATCTGTTTATATCAGAATGGAATATTTCGCAATTTGCCGTCCCTTCAAAGATGTACATAAAATTCTCTGCAGGGTATGATAAGGAAATTTTGCACGGCATTCCTTTGTTCGGTTTTCATTTCAATGCCTTTAGGATTTTTATCATGTTTTTATTAACTTGCTTTGTTGTTTGTGTGTGTGTTTGTCCCTTACAAATCTTGCAATCGATTTTTAACAAACTTTCCGACTAGCTAGACATTTGAAACTTTTAGAATAGCTCAGAACACGATGGCAATGCATTATTTTAATACTTTTAGCCATCTTTAAACAGAATTGAAATCATTTTCAGTTAATTTTGTTTTGTAGACTTGTGTAGCCATCTATCGGCCGGGACGGGAACGAAAAGTTAAACGCAAGTTAATTTCCAATTAACTTCATTTTATTTCAAGTTGATGGGATAATTCATCAAAAAAATTTTTAAAAAGTATTTATTAATACATAGAATTGTCAAGTTTATATGATTCAACAGAAACTTTAAAAACATGGTATATAAAAAGTTATTTTTATCTTGTAATTATTAATTTGAAGTAAAAATTCTGAAAATATTTCCGAAGCAAAAATTAACCCCCTCCCCCCCCAAAGAAATAAAATGTTTTTGCTCTTTAAAGTGATGTAAAATTTTATTAATAATATTTTTATAAATTCCAAAGACAAATAATTTTGAAACCTTTCATAGGTACAAGAGGGAAGAAGTTATGAGGCAACAGAAGCAACTCCAAATGATTTTTAGTGGTGATCAAAGCCCGAATTTTTTATATTAAAATTTTTGTTACATTTTTTAAAAACCAATTATCAAATTGGCAAAGTATTTTTCATATGCGTAGCGCTCTTCTGAGAGAGTGACATATTTGATGGGAAAAAATCACTACAAACAAAACGCATGCAAACAAGGACAAAAACCGAGACAAAAAACTTATTTTTATGTTTCGGTACTTCTTAAAAAATGATGGGAAAAAATTATGTAACTTAATGGAGAGGTACGATCGTAAAACACTCATCTGGGATGACGTAATGTATTTTAGTCTAAAAGAAGCATTTATGAAAAACATGAAATTGCCACAAAAAAGCACGCGTGATAAGTTGATTTCTAGAATTTAAGCTTGTGTTATTTCTAGGTTATTACATTGATCAGGTTGAAAAATTTCACTGAAATTCAAAGTAACCAATTTTTTCAGTCAGCGCACAACGCCATCTCATGGTAAATGTATGAAGTTTAAATGTCTGGAAATGCTCTCAAATATAAATTCAATACCACCATGGAATGCTTTTTTACGTTATTTATTGACGGCAATATCTATACTTTTATTTACTCAAGAGAAGATAAATATTCTAAAATTCTGTTTCAGGATGATTCCAGGGTACGTGTGAAGACCATGGTCAAGATGTAGACTAGGTTTCAAGCTACAAGGATATTCGATTCCATATCGTGGCAGAAAAAATGTGAATTTTAGATTCAAATACAATTAAATGCGATTTACAGAATAATAATAATAACAGAGAAAAAAAAAACCTTTCGAAATAGAAGTATTTTAACGCAATGCATTTTAATGACAAAAAATTCGAATTGGACAATATGAAGATAAAAGAAATAGACAAAAATGAAATTCATGCTTTTTTTTCGTACAAATGTTTTGGTATATTTTAACGCAAAGCTTTTTTTATAAGTAGTGTGTTCGTACAACTTTTAAAATCCTTTTTAATGTTATCTGGGTGTTCAGCTCCTTCCTTTTTAATGAAGAGAGAATACTAAAATAAAATAATCTACATCTCCGCTCAAATGCATAAATTTACATACAATATCGCAAAGAAATGAAAAAAAGCACCTTTGCATAGGCACATTTTGGTTGCAGTTCACCGACATTCCGTTGCTTACAAAAAACGTAACCCGCATTCAGCTCGATATTATACCTGTTACACGGGATACTGTCAAAAGACACATTTTTGAAAAATTTAGAGAGGTGAGCAACTCGATATGGAGAAAAAATTGAAAGGTAAAACCTGGGAGAACATTCAAGACTGTTGGAAATGGTATGGCCACAAACCCCGCAAGGAGGCAGTAGCAGATTTTAGGCTACAGACTGGACATGACTGCTTGGAAGAACATCTGTTCAAAATAGGTATATTCCCTACCAACGTTTGTCCGATCTGCAGGGCAGGCGTTATGAATTCGGATCATCTCCTAACTTGCCATAGACTTGACAGAATCTCCCAGAGAAAGAGACATCAGCAAATTGTATTGGGATGCAAGGACCAGTATGAACTCTCTTTGCGACTGAACTTTTAGTTGTGTATATTTTTCTAGTTCATTTTGTTTCTAGTTTATATTGTTGTTTTCTAGTTTATATTGTGGTTTTATTTTGTAATGTTGTGAGCTGCCTGATCTGTATGGTTAAATTTCCGGAATAAAGCCATATGTAACAACAAATTTATACCTCTATCGCGAGGTGGCCGTGACAGTACATACCTATTGTGAGCTGCGTTATGGAGCACCCGAGCTTGTCCGCGATGTGGTTGAGCTCCCTCATCTTGTACTGGTGCTTCGGGCTGCCATCCGAGTTCATGCGGTCCTGCAACGCAGACAGGCTCTGAAGAAAGAAGAGAATAAAGAGAGACATCAGTCGGCGAGGCCTTTTACCCCATCTTTGAACACAGTGTTCATGTTCAAACAGAAAAGCGGAACAGGCATCCATGATGACAAAACACTAAAGCGGAACGCTTTCAAATGTAGTCACCGAGAAGTTGCACATCAGAGTAAATTAACCCTTCGGTGGGGGCAGCTGCCTCTAAGGCAGCTATGGTTTCTTTATTCAACTCTGGTCCTCCCCACCCTTTGAACTTGGTTACTTGTGAGTCTACACATGCTTCAGTCAACATCTTTGTCTTCAGCGTGGAAGAGTGATTCGTGACGCCAGCCTTCTATAGTTCAGGTAAAAATTAGATTAATCAGAGCAAAAATTAAAAATCCCAACCCAATCGTTCGACTAACTAAATTCCTCTACAAAACGAACCGTAATACAAGGTGGGGCCATCAATTTCCAGACTGATCTAATAACTCCAGAAAATATTACATGAAAGACATACCCATTTAATATGTTTCGAAGTAACTCCCACCTGCCGTAATGCACTTCTGTGCTCGGCTGTATTAGTTTCAGAAACAACTTTCTAAGTCCTCTTTCGGAAGGCTCTTTAATGTGGACGTTACCGTTTTCTTAATGGCTTCGACATCCTCAAATCTTGTTCCTTCAGCAAATTGACCCAGCACGAGGTCGTGGAGATGCAGCAATCTCCATACTCTCCGAACTTAGCACCGGCAGACTTTTTCTTGTTTCCAAAACTGAAAGATTTGCTGAAGAGAACAAGATTTGAGGATGTCTAAGCCATCAAGAAAACGGTGACGTCCACATTAAAGAGCATTCCGAAAGAGGACTTTAAAAGTTGTTTCCGAGACTTATACAGAAGTGCATTACGGCAGATGGGAGTAACTTCGAAACATATTAAATGGGTATGTATTTCATGTAATATTATCTGGAGTTATTAGATCAGTCCTGGAAATTAATGACCGCACCTTATATAACCTATGATAATTAGTTCTGTTCAATAGAAGCTGGTCAAGAATTTAAGAGAAATGTTTTGATGATTGTGACTACCATGGTATGTAATAAACCACAAATACCCTCTGAATTTCAAGTTAGAAATACCTGGAAAAGAGATATTCCATCTAAATCTGACTTCCAGGAGGATTTTTCCACTTAGCGGGAAAATAATCATGTTTCCACCAAAGGGTTACAGGGCGAAAATGTTTCCAAAAACTGGAATATATATCTTTGAAAGATTTCGAATTACTATTAGCAATCGGCGTGAACGCAGGTCTAAGGCTGTAATACTCAAGCGAATGCGAAACTCACTGACAAACGTTACTGTATAACAGTCCTCGAGAAAAATCTTATTAAAAAATCGGAATCAAAACCTTTAAGAGTATTTAATTTACACGTAATTAGAATTAGACATCTTTCTGGAAACAGATCAGGCGCAGTAATCTACAAGCCAATACTTAAGTTAAGGACAACAAGAGTTACAACTATGAACAGGAACCTATTTTAAATAACTGGAATCTAAATATTCGAAAGAATCTAATGTACAAGGAATTACGATCAAAAATCTGCATGAACTGAAATCTGGCGCTGTAGTAGTATGGTGAACTTCTACAGTTACTGAAAGGAGTTGCCGAGTTAAAGTTCCCAAGAAGAATCATTGCAAATTAACCGAATTATTTTCTAATTTTATTTTTTACGCTAATTTTAAATAAGTTACATTTTTTTAATAACTTTTTCTAATCTCAACCTGAGACCTGGATGATCCCAGGTCTGGCGCTGTATTACGGCGTTTTCTATGCAATTTCAAGTTATATAGTGGCCATATCACGCTCACTGACTTTTCCCTGGTACTCGACCATCATTGAGAGAGGCGACTCGCCGCAGACGGAAAAATCCTTTAGTGAAACAGAAAGTTTGACATCACTGAGACCTTTTCGGGCTTGATAGGTAATATCCCGTTTAAAATCTAACACGTTTGTATTCCCCACGCAGCGTGCAAGCTAGCATAACTCATGTAACGTTCGGCTTATCGTCAATACCCCCGAAAGAGGGAGCAATCCTACAATCGGCTGATTGTCCAGTGTACACAGATAGATGATGTGCCAGTGGGTGTGTGTGATACTGCTATTACCTATACAGTTCGATGTTCTGTCCAATCGTGACACTGAAGATAAAAATGGAATTTTCAGAAGTCAATAGTTAGAACCGCTTACGATCAGGGCCCGATTTAGAAAATCTTTGACTATAGGCACAACTCGGGGATTGGGGCCCCCTAACACTGATGTGGGCGTAAAATTTCCAAAATTGACGCGCAAAAAAATAATCATGAATCATTGTTAAAGTACCATTTTATCAAGAATTGGCTATTTGAAGCATAGAAGCCTAGAACATTATCAAATAACTAAAAGCAATATAACATATTAACTTCATCATTAAAACACCAATACAATGCAAACAGAAAAACTTATTAATCCCTTACATACACTATAACATACATATGATGAACTATACATATAACTATACATATGACGAACCAAACAATCAAATTTGAAAGGATATATAAAAAAATTGCTATTAAAAAAGGTAAAATTAAAAAAAAATTGAATTGGGAATTTTCTTTCTTTTAAAATAAAAATTTTGGGGGCCCCCAACATTCGGGGGCCCCTAGGCCCAGTCCTACCGGGCCTAATGGAAAATCAGGGCTTGCACGATCTTTTATTACCAGTATCGGATGAAGTATTTAGAGGTTCACAAGCACAATCTAGTTTTGAGGCCCCTTGGTCTTAAATACTATTAATATATATTATTTATTACTTGAGATCGAACATCACGGTCGACCGAAGCATGTTCCTCACCATCGAAAACGAAATTTCATTGGTTAGTTATTAGGTAGTAAAAACTTGTACTACGCCTTTGGTCGTTTGACCAAGTGCAAATTGTCTAGCTGAAGGGAATATCTTTGCTAGAGGTTCGCTGAATGCATTTCTTTTTGAAGCAGCTAACTTTCGAAGGCCCCTTGCAATCTGAGACCAAGTGCGCGCTTCTTGCGCCTGTGCGATGATCCGTTACTGTTTATTACCTATATGCTGAAACAGAATTTAACTGGATAAAAAACTAACTTACAAAAGGGTGAAAATTCGACAAAAAAAGGAACGTTTTACCAATTTACCTTGAGAGATCCCCTGGAAAGGAGTTGAACTCCTTCGTCGAACTTGCCCGTCAGAAGGCCAAAGGCTTGGGGGGACCACGTTATCGTGCCGGTACCTGAAATATTAAGAAGAGTTGTTCTTTTTGCTTTTGAGTTAAACAAGAACAAATTCGTTTGATTGGCGGGCAAGAGAACATCGAACGATAAAAGAAGTTGCAAAAATCTCACGAAAAAACTGTACAAAATCGGAACGTAAAAAACTCAGAATCTAGTACATAATTTCTATGCACGTTATGTAAAGTTATACATAAGAAATACAAAATTTTGCTTAAAATTAAACTATCTATCCTAAAATAAATTTGTTACTTAGTTTGTCGGTCATAAATTAAATGATCAATTTTACTGATATATGAAACAAATCATTGCTATTTTTAGTCCTAAATCAACGAAATTTAAAAGGCTGCCGAGTAACACCAAATTTCGAAATTGTATTAGCATGTTATTTGAATGTTTATCTCAAATGTTGAGAACTTGAGTAAACAGGAACCAACAGACCATTGCCAAAGCAAAACTATTCATTATAAGTAATACCGAGTCAGAAAGAGTAAAATTTAAGATTTCTCTGTAAGAAAGAAGCTGAAATGGGAACAAACTACCTGTTTAAATGACCCGCACCTGTTTAAAGGTGACAAAAGAGTTGAGAGTCCAGAATCTGTCTGTTCTTAACGAATTCAATTTATTTGTATTGGAAAACTTGTAATTCTAATGTACTAATTTTCCGAAAGACCTTTTATTTTACCGTAATTACAAGGTGTGACCGATAAATAAGATGACTGATCACAGAAATATTACAGTATTATATATTTGCAAAAAAGAATTTTATTGTCTTTCGAAGTACTCCCCGCCGGATATAATGTATTTCTGATATAGTTCCTACAAGTGCTGGAAACTGCTGGAATAGTTGTCCTTTGCTACTGCTTTAAGTTCCCTGGTAACAGCAGCTAGGATATCTGAAATGCTTGCAAATCTGTGACCTTCCACTGCCGATTTCAGTTTTTGAAACCGAAAAAAGTCTGGTGCCGAAAGATTAGGGGTGTATGGAGGTTGGCACAACTCAGTAAGCTGATGCTGGGTGATTAATCGTTTCACACATATAGCAGTACGAGGACGTACATTATCGTGCAAAAGGTACCACTTGCTTGATCCCGCAGCAGCGAATTGCGGCCGCACACGACGAATACGCGCCAAGAGGCACTTGAGAACATGACAATAAAAATCAGCATTAACCGTTTGTCCTTCTGCTATGAATTTTTTATGGATTAATCCTTGTGTGTCTAAAATGGTAACCAGCATTGTGTTAACCTTTGATTTTTCTAAACGGAATTTTTTCGATCAATTTGGAACAAAATTTCATGTTGACCCTCTGCTCCATGACGCAATGCACTAACAACTGTTACATTAGAGCTACCGCATGAACAAACACCTACAGAGAAATTTTGAAAACGAAGCGCAAAATTTACGCAAGACAGGGAAGAACGCAATGCGCATGTGTCAGCACGTCGGGCTTTTTTTAATTTTCGAAAGGAGGAGAATTCACCTTACATATCAGTCTCACCTTCTATTTAAAAAACAACTTTAATTTTCTAAAGATAGTTTAAATTCTTTTAAAAAATTAACTACTGAAAAGTTTAAAGTTTAAAAAACTACGCGCATTGGATTTAAAGACCTACTTTTAGATGCAAAAATTTGAATCGAAAGACATGCATTTCCTAATCAGTGATCAGAAATATTCTGACTGGAAAATACCCCCGTAGCTAGAGGCGACGTATCCATTGAACTCGTAGATCTTCAGTTCCCTATGCTGTAGAGAATTTTCCTCTCATAATTTTCCGAATCATAGATTAGAAGATGCATGTTTCCGAATTCTGTTTTCTAAAAGTAGATCCTGAAATACAGTGCGTGCTTTAAAAAATGTAAGAATCTATGTTTTCAAAAATGAATTACCTTTTCAAGAGAAAAACATTTATTCTTCAATGTCATGTGAAAAATAATTATTTGAAATTTCTTTTTTTTTTTCAAACGTCTACTGCAAGATGCAAAGAAAGCATTTCGAAAATATGCACTTGCTAATCTGTGATCAAAACGATATTGAGAAGAAAATTCCACATAACTTAAGATAGAAACTAAAGATCTATGATGTCAACCGTTTCACGGGGACTGACGCCTTGCCACTGCGGCTGAAAACCTACGAAGTCAACGAATACCGTCGCCTTGATGCGAAGATTGAAGATCCATGAGGTCAACCGATGCACTACTGTAACATCGATTTTAAAGATTTACGATGTCGACCCATGTGCAGCTCTGATACGAAAAATGAAGTTCTGCTAGGTCAACCCCCGCGCTGCTTTGACACGAAAATTAGAGATTTGTGATGTCAGGTTATGTGCCGCTTGTTGTTTCTAATGCCTCCTGACCCGAAGTTCCAAACCAGGTCCATATAGGCTTCGGGCTGAAGTGTGAGGCTCCGGTTTATATAGCACCACAAGGGTCGGAGTCTGCCTTAACTAGTTGCAACCTCAATTTTGACCGAGCAACTTCAGGGGCGACATCGGAGGGAAAAGATCACACCCTCCCCCACCCTCTATGGCCTCATAGAGGGACTTTCCGGTCTACAGATTTAACGCGCTCATATCCGACCTAGACACTGAGGTACTTAATGGCGCGTGTCGGGATTCGATCCGAACGCCCTCAGCACCGAAAGCCGGCACGCTACCGCAAGGCTACCCCGAGACCCCATGCGAGGCTTAATCTTCACTAATCGCAAAAAACTTAGAGCCAATTCATGGTGAACCTGGAGCGTTACTTTTCGTTACTCCGTCGGTTCCGAGATTGTTGACATAACCTGTGATTGGTTTGACACATTACGTGTTAATGAACTGAGCTCTGTGATTTGTTAAAATTGTCTTAACGCAGACGCTACGTAATGCCCCGGATTCAGTGTGAAAGGGCCGTTACTTCAATCTGTCCATTTCTATCTGTCCACATCTGAAAAATTTTCTCTTTCGGGAATAGCTGACGGAGCCCTCACCGGGTATTTCGCGATGCGTGGGAGAATGCCACGCTGAGATTGAGTCGTAAGTGAGGCTCACCTATCTTGTGGAAGAGTTCTGGCAGGTGTATTTCCACTTTCTCCCTCTGGAACATGTGGTACTCGGTTTGCTCTACGGACGGCGAAATGAGGTGGCACTGTCTGGCGACGGTATACGCTTCCTGTTGGGGAAAGAAAGGCTTGAGTGAATGATACAAAAAGTATCAAGTGATAAACTCCCGCGGCTCTATGGCAGGAAAGATGTTAACTCACATTTATTACTTGCGATATCGCAGTGGAAACAAACAAAAAAACGGCCTTACGTAATTGATTAGTGAGTTTGAATTTGGCTACCTTAAGGCTACTGTGTACTAACCCTGCTGGATTTATTCACCTTAGTGTTAACCTATGGAGAAAAATTGTCTACTATTTACAGCTACATAAAAGCTGATAATCCAATAAAAATAGTATTTTCAGATAGCCTGAACTTTTCTCCACCTTGCAACAGGATTCATTTTGTAAATTTCGTCCCCCCCAAAGGAATTTATGAGTGTTTAAAACACACAATACCAGATTTAAGGCGGCCGAAGCGCCGGCTTAAATTTCAATGTATCAAGTCAACTTAAATTTGATCGTCTACAGAGTTAGGATGAGGAGCTCACCTCGAATTTATCCAACTAAAAAAAACCATGGTCTCTCGAACGGACACTATTTTGGATGAATTGATTTAACGTATCTACACTGCACTCCTAGTTAGGTTTCTGAAAAAATTATATGAAAGGTGTGGTGTTACCCTTTAACTCAGGTTTAAAATGTAAACATGCATTACACGCCTATGTGAAATTAAACAAACAAACACACACACACATATATATATATATATATAAATATGTGTGTGTGTGTGAGGGACCCAGTTTTGACGTGCCTCCATGTCTCGACAAGCCACATTAAAGTCATTCGAGGCACATATTAATTCCTTACCAACCAACTCTCTCTCTCTCTCTCTCTGTGTGTGTGTGCCCCGAGAGAAATAAGAAAAGAAAACAATTCATTGAAATGAATAACCCAAAAAGAAGAGCAAATATGGCGGGCAATCGCGTAATAACATGGCTGAGAGATTTCTGGAAAATTGGCGATATGATGTCGATCTAATTTCAGGTCGATCGAACAATTCTTTCTTGGTATGGCAATTTCAATGGACAGACGTGTATAAATTATAATAATATTCACAAATGTAAATTGACCATAGGGGATGTCCACCCTAGAGCTCCCCGACCATACGAAGAACAATATTAGTGAGTTTAGAACCAGTTTACACATTTATTTATTTATTATTATTTTATGGAGGCGGTGTATGTTTTCCACAAATTACCTGCAAGGCATAAATACATATTTTTCAAAAAGCTATGTAAAACATTAAGGGATTTTATAAGGATTCAGGAAAGAAAAAAAAAACTTCCTGTTTAGCTATTGGCAAAAGGATCTAGTGACACTGAATTTCTGAGCGTAATTTAGAAGTTTTTTTTATGGTGCATCTTATAATGGGGATTTTATAGGTTTTATCTTTATTCAGATTGCGCTTATTTTGACTTCATTTCATATGCAATTTTTTTACTACATTTTATTTTATTTTATAATAGATGCAGTTCAAAGCATCTTCCAATCGATTTTTTACTCTCGGTTTTGTGAGTAGAGAGTTAGAATTGCAGTTTATTTCCGAAGACTCGGGAAAAGATTTTTGTGCTGTTATTTTCTCACTTTATCGATTTTTCGAGTTGAAAAGTCTATAATTTCGTGATTTAATGAGCCTACTTCTGGTTTCACCGAATAAATTGGTTTAAAGTGCGTCTTCATTTATACGACGCTTTGATTTTAAGAATTTCTGTCTTCATAAACGTTTCCTTCCATCGTAATGAGAGAATTTTATTGTTGATGACCCATGCATGTCTCATAGTCGCCCATGTACGGTGCATATGTATACATAGTCTTCACATAAATACTGTTAGAACTTTCGGAATGGATTAAAGTATTTTGAAAGATATTTTACTAATCATATGATATAATATACAAGGTGAGGCCATTAATTTCCAGGACTCATCTAATAACTCCAGAAAATATTACATGAAATACATACCCATTTAATATGTTTCGGAGTAACTCCCACCTTCCGAAATGCAGTTCTGTGCTCGGCTGTATAAGTTTCGGAAACAACTTTTGAAGTCCTCTTTCGGAATGCTCTTTAATGTGGACGTCACCGTTTCCTTGATAGCTTCGACATCCTCAAATCTTGTTCCCTTCAGCAAATCTTTCAGTTTTGGAAACAAGAAAAAGTCTGCCGGTGTAAATTTCGGAGAGTATGGAGGATGCTGCATCTCCACGACCTCGTGCTGGGCCAATTTGCTGAAGGGAACAAGATTTGAGGATGGCTAAGCCATTGAGAAAACGGTTACGTCCACATTAAAGAGCCTTCCGAAAGAGGACTTTAAAAGTTGTTTCCGAGACTCATACGGCCGAGCACAGAAGTGCATTACGGCAGGTGGGAGTTACTTCGAAACATATTAAATGGGTATGAATTTCATGTAATATTTTCTGGAGTTATTAGATCAGTCCTGGAAATTGATGGCCGCACCTTGTAGATGCAATACTTGTAAACATAAAGCACCAGTCATTTTTCAAAATGGCTACCATTTGCCTTCACACAGTCCTTTGTCTTTGAGGCCATTCATCAATAGAACTACGCAGGGTCTCTATTGGAAAATCTCCATGGAATAAAACATTTCGGAAAACGAAAGTTTTTATTGCACATAATATTTCTAGTTTAAAATTTATAGCACTTTCCTTAGAGATTTCAATGTCAAAGGATTTTAGTGTCCTCTACGAAGTGAATGTATCTTCACGCTAAGGCACACAGTGGAATAAAAGACAGAAGGTGGTTTTGTGCTGCCATACTCACCATGACTTCCATAGCTGTCCAGCGGGAGGTTCCCCAGTACATGGCCTTGCCTTGGTTGATGATGTGCGTACAAGCTCGGACAACCTCTGAAAGGGAGATAGAATGAGAATGGAAACGCGTTCAGGATTATAAATTGCGAACAAGAATATGAAATGCTTGGACGAGGGTCGAAAAGAAACATCCCTATCCAAAGATATTCCGATATATTTCTGCGATGTGGATCAGAAACTGTCTGAAAACACTCCTATGTTTCATTCGTGTGCTATAGCATTCGCCTGCAAATGAAAAGCCTATAAAAACGTAGATCTTCCATTTTCGGATACCATCAACAGGCAAGGTAACAAGATGAATGACCCTTGATCAAGTCCGAATGAAGCCCTGCTTGCATTACAAAGATAAATCTAGTTATATTCAACGTGACATCCCCCTCCCCTATATATATATATATATATATAACAAAAAAACATTTCAGGTAGTCTCTTCTAGCGAAACTAACACGAGTTATTAACGTAGGATTACTTATCGTTGCTTACCTCTTTTGTATGTGCATATGTATGTATGTATGTGTTATGTATATATGTATCTATCTATATGTACGTATGTATATATATATACATATATTTATGTCAAAATTTTAACGCATTTTTGTACCTTTCTGTTTAACTGTTTACTGCTGGTCGAAGCGATACAGACTGGGTTTGGCACGCTGCCAAAATTATAACTCGCGAGGACGGATGGACGGACATTTTTAGCGTCTGAAATTTTGCTTTCCGAAGGACCGTTACGGAGAAACGTAATACTACGTTAAAAAACTGTTGGTAGAATTCCATAATTGTTACCAATTTAATGCCTACAGGACATCTAAAATAACTGCTCAGTGTCGAATACATGTATTACTCACATGAAGCTTGTGGAATACGCCAGTCAGGAGTACACAGCTTCTTAAAATTCGCAGTAAAAAGTAGGGCTGGCCATTACTTTCGAACGAATTACTATAGTTCTTCCTCAGGCCGCGAAGCATTAGGTGGTACTTTCTCTTTCGGTATAAAGTCTAGAAACTTGGGGAATGCTCATAACAGGAACTCTAAGGTTCTTAAAGTCAACAATAAACACTTAGAACGGCTACTAAATTCGAATGACGAATAAAGTCCTTCATCAGGCTGGAAAGCATTAGTTATGATTGTCTCTATGAAAATTTCACAAATGTGATGGTCACTAAACTCTTTGATATAAATTGGGTGAAAGGACGGAATTTATTTTAAAGAGTGAAATTTGTATTAATGATTCTTGCATTAGTGAATTGTCCATAGAGACGATCTCATTCAACGCACTGTGGCCTGATGAAGGATTTTGATGATTTGCATTCGAAGCTAGTAGCTCTTCTCTGATTTTATTGAGGATTCTACGGACCTGAGAAGTCCTGTTATGCGTATTCTCACAACTTTCATGTAACAGAGGATGCACTCTGTCTAACAAAGAACAATAATGAATTACAGTGTATTTACTATACGTAAAGTATCTACTGTTTGTTGAGCTGTGTAACGGGATTAAAATTACGAAAGTTACATTTTTTTTTATTTGTAGTGCGCAGTGAAATCCTTTAAAAAAAATAAAGATCCTCTTAAAATTAGAGAAAATTTTGAAGATAAATTCATCATAATACTGGGTGGAATATTTTATTTTTTAAATGAGTGACAATAATTAATTCTCTAATGGCATAAATCTCTAAAGGCATAATTATCTAAAGGCATAAAATGGCGATTGTCGATAGAGACAATTAAAACTTTGTGCTGCCCTGCCCGTTGAAGAACAATAATTCGAAACTAGATGCTATTTTTAAAATTTTTACTCTACATTTTAAGAAGCTTTTCCGTTTATTTAATGGATATTTAAGGGCCAGTAAAAATAATCTTCATAGATATTTTGGGTTTCTGCTTCTCTGTGATCGGAAAATTACCGAGATTCCTTCTCGGTAGCCGTTTACCATAGCTTAACACGAGGTTGGAATATCTGGGATGTGACCTGATGCAACCCCCTTGATAATTCTACCCCCAAAAGAAGTTTCTGTATTACATACCTTCGATCGGACACATGGAATCTGTCCTGTTGATATAGACAATATCCACATAGTCCATCTGCAACCTCTGCAGGCTTGCTTCCATGGCTGAAAGGAATGAAAAAGGAGAAAAGACAATTAAACTTTCTCAGGTGCTATCGGAGAAAAAATTAAATCGAATTTAATAAGCAAATCTTTTTAAAGAAATTGCTATTAAATATTAGAGTAGAAGACCCCGTTCAACATTTTTTATAAGGAGGAGGAATTCTGAGAGGACTGTCACAGAATATGTATCTGAAACTCCTCAACTCGCACACAGACGTCAAGCAATACGCAGACATGAGCAAGTTTGTAGACAGAGAGAAATGGTAGTGAACGTGGGCTATATTTTCTCGCTAGAGTAGTTGTTCTTGGAAACGTGGTTATTATAAGAAACTTTAAGGTGAAATAAAGCTTTTAGTAGGATTTATGAAATAGCTGATTCAATATAAGGTACTAGCAACGATACTAACGAAGAGGCAAAGCAGCCGAAAGTGATATAGATAATTTTTATGCTATTTTATGGGATTTTGTACAAAAAATTGGTCGTAATATACAATTATCACCTTGTATTGCGAAATTTAGAGCTCTGAGAGCGAAACGTTATGTTTCAGAAAACAAAACTGAGAAGTAATTAATAAGCAAAGGAATGTCGCCAATACTGACGTTTATGGGGATCCGTCACAGAAGGTCATATTTTTTTGAGACTAAATCAAAATTATCTCAGAATCAATAATGTTTTAAGTAGTTTAAGGAAAATCAACGAGATTGTTATTTTTCCATTAGAAAAAAAGAAAGGAGTGTCATACAAAATTTCGTGGAGATAACATTGCAAAGAATTTTAGATATATCATTTAAAAAAATGGCAAATTCAGAAAAAAATTCCTATCTGAGATGTACAGTTTTCAGATGTATAATTGGACACATGCAAACAGTACAGCAAGAACATGTTGTATCTAGCAACATAACCATGATAGAGACATGGGTTTTTAGTTATTGGATTCTTAGAGTTTCATTGTATTGAACAAAGTATAATAAATAAATAAATAATTTTTTTCTTCAGAATTTTATATCCTGGACCCCCTTGAGCGATTCCACTTTTGTTGTTCAACTCAGACTACCCTCGTAAACCAATAAACCAACCCGGAAAAAGGAAAATGAGGGGTTTATGACCGAATCCAGTATTTCCAGTAGTTAGCTTTAAAACAACAAATTCTTTGCTTAGTTACTCATACTGCATATAAAAGTAGATATTCTATAAGGCAATTAGATAAGATATTGGCCAAATCACCGTGATATCATGAAGAGGTTTGAAATCATACTCGTACATGTTATCAGGCTTAGACCACGCCTCATTATTAATGCAATGCGCCAAGGCAAACACACGATTATATAAAACAGTTCTGTAACCACTGTTAAAAGAATTACTTTGTTCGTATTAGGTCCCCAGAGATTTAGTTGTGGAGAAAAACGTACAAGTTTTACGATCTTTTCCTGTTTTCAAAAGCATTACCTCTCTCTTTTTTGCCCTGGCACCTCGTTTATGGAAGAGGATAAAGTCGATTGGGGTTCTTTTACTCCGCTTTCTCTCTTTAGGCTTCGGTATCAGGAGTAAACATTCTATTAACTAAAAGGTTCCACGTATCCAGAACATTTATATAAAAAAATCCACTAATTTACAGGAAAGGGGGAATTTTATATTACTTCATACATGCATGCACATACACTCACAAATGTACATGTGTGTGTGTGTGCAAACAATACGCGAGTTTATGTTGTGCACCAATTTAACTGTATTGAACGATATACAAACAAACTAAATAGTTTTAACCCTATATTGATATCAGGGAGAAAAATTCATTATTTTCGCTGAACAATATGCTAGTTTAAGTTATGTATCGATTTCATTGTATTGAACGACATATAAACAAACTAAATAGTTTTAACCCTATATTGATATCAGTTAGCAAAATCCATTATTTTTGCTAAAAGATATGCTAGTTTATGTTGTGCATCGATTTCCCTGTATTGAACGACATACAAACAAATTACGTAAAATAGTTTTAATCCTATATTGATATCAGTGAGCGAAATCCATTAATATTAAAAATAATACGCGAGTTTGTGTTGTGACCGATTTCACTGTATTTAATGACATAAAAACAAACTAAATAGTTTTAACCTAATATTGATATTAGTGAGCAAAATCTTTTATATTTGCTAAAAAATACGATAATGTATGTTGGGCTCCGATTTCACTGTAATGAACGACGTGCAAACAAATTCAATAGCTTTAACCCTATATTGATATCGGAGAGCAAAATCCCTTTTTTATGCTAAAAATACGCGAGTTTATAGTGTGCACCAATTTCACCGTATTGAAAGACATACAAATGAACTAAATAGTTTTAATCCTATATTGATATTAGTGAGCGCAATCCATTATTTTTGCTAAAAAATACACTAGATTATGTTGTTTACCGATTTCACTGCATTGAACGAAACACAAACAAACTAAATAGTTTTAATCCTATATTGATATTAGTGAGCGAAATTCATTATTTATGCTTAAAAATACGCTAGTTTATATTGTGCATAGATTTCACTGTATTGAACGACATACAAACTAAATAATTTTACCCTATATTGATATCAGGGAGCAAAATCCATTGTATTTGATAAAAATACACAAGTTTATGTTGTGCATCGATTTCACAGTATTGAACGACATACAAACAAACTAAATAGTTTCAATCCTCTATTGATATCAGTGAGAGAAATCAATTAATAATAATAATAATAATAATAAACGCGAGTTTATGTTGTACACCGATTTCACTGTATTGAACTAAATACAAACAAACTAGATAATTTTAACCGTTTATTGATATCAGTGAACAATATCCATCACATTTGCTAAAAAATACGCGAGTTTATGTAACGTACTTATTTCAGTGCACTGAACGACGTACAAACAAACTAAATAGTTTTAGTATGATACTGATATCTACAAGGAAAAATCGTTTATAAGTGTTTACACTATGAGAGTTTACGTATATTGTTCACCGATTTCGCTGTGTTGAACAATATAAAAATATTTAAGTATTTAGTATTATTAATAATACAATACAAAAATATAAATTAATGTTTTAGTGTTATAGCGATATCCAACTTGAAAAACCTTCACATGATTCAAAAAATATTCACGAGTTAATGCTGTTTGAGCACAAAATCATAATAATGGGAAACCGGACAGGAAAAATAAATGTTTTTGCTGAACGACTTATTCAGTTTTTATTTCCTCCGGAAAAGAACACAAATAAACATATTTCGCATGAAAAAAAAAGCGGATTCCGAAAACAACCATAAAACAAGGGGAAAGAATTCCGTAATTTAGAATAAGAGAAAGGAGGAGCAGAACGTCAACAGCATCTGTCTTGCTCTGTCTTGTCCTCTTCCAGAGAGAAAATAGAATAATAAAAAAAAGGGACGCAAAAACTAGTTATTCACTTCAATGATTCTTAAACAGATCTGCCCACCCCAGTTATTTCAACGCTCTCCGAGATTTTATTGTGGCATGCATGTGTTTTGTGTGTGTGGTCAAATAGTTGTTCTTTTTTTCTTCTTTTATTTCGGCCTGATAATTTTGTAGCTGTAGTTTAATTTTTCTTTGTAGGGAACATTTAAAAAATGATTTTTTTTTCATGCGCTTTCCCCTGTTCCACTAACTAATGCCGCCGATCGATGAATGAAAAATAAAGAGGAACAACGTCAGGGTCGTTTAACAAATTTTATGATTGCATTCACGGTTTTGTAGTTTTAAGTTTTCTTTTTGACATTTTGATTCAAAATTAATCGAGAGTGAAAGGGTATGGAATTATTTTAAAATAAAATTGATTTCAACGTATTAATAACTTTTCATAATTTAAATTTCCTTTTAAGTAAGGAGAATGCGTGCAGGTATTAAATTTATATCCGTAAACTAAGAGAGCAAGTAATGCTTATTTATAATTTGTGAACTTTTCAACTTTAAATTTAGCAAAAAAAATTATAATTTATTTTTTTCAATGAGGAGGTTGCAGTTATGAAATTCATCTCGTATAACTAAGAAAGTATTTAAAGGTTAGTTCTAATTTGTGTCAGTAACATCAGTGTTTTTGACATTAACTTTAAATTATTAATACACTTTCCTGTCTGTTAGTTTGCAATAATAATTCAAGCTTTTAAAGTTAAATTCTTAAGAATCATCTAACAAATATGCATAGTGGTAATTTAAGGTCTTGCTAATTTAGTTTGCTTTTTACGCGCATTTTTTTCTCTATCACAAATGTGTTTTTGTAGAAAAATATGCTTGTAAAAATGGTTGAATAATTTGAAATTTCCTTTAAAAAAATTAAATTCCAGATTTAAAATATATTTTATTTTTGATATACCTGCCGAACCAGTACCTCAATTGGCACTTTCACTTTTGGAAAGGCTCCAGAATAATTTGGGTGATAGGGATTCATAAAAATATAACTAATAAAATTTTAAATCACTTTAAAGAGGCAGTAAAAAAAAACCTAAATTTTCAGCGTAATTTTTGCTCCACAGAAAATATTTTCGGAACTTTTATTCCCGCAAATGCGTAATGGCAGTTTTATAAAAATCAAACATAGGAAGGCTGCACGGACCAGCATTACTCCCTACGAAGGGACGACACAAAGGGAAATGTTTTAGTGGTGCGACGCCGAGATTCGATCCGAGCACCCTCAGCACCGAAAGCCAGTGCGCTGTACCACAGGGCCACCTCAAGCCCGTACTCATTATATGGAGTTTAAAAACCGAAAATTTAGAAAAACGAGTTTCAAGGTCCATTGTCTTTTAAACGAAAAGATTGTTGCTGTTCCTAATACTCCCTTGCCGAAAGTTCCATACCAGGTCTATATAAGATTCGAGTGGTGCGGCTCCCTTTTACAATAGAACCACAAGGTTCGGAGTCCGATAGGCTAGGTGCCATCGCAGTTTTGCCCAAGCACTCCCATGGGCGACATCTGGGGTATCCCCATCCACTGGCCTCATAGAAGGACTTTCCGGTTTACGGATTCATCGTGCCCATAGACACAAAGGTATTTAACTGTGATTGTCGGGATTCGATACGAGCACCCTCAGCACTCATAGCCGACGGGCTACCTATAGGCTCCATCGGTAAATCGGTCCCAAACGAAAAGTTTAATAGGAAAGAATGCGAACAGCACTAATGTCAATGCGAGACGAAACGAGAGAGACTGTCGCCAAAGAAAGTGAAAATAGGAGGCAAATATGAAAACTTTAACAAATATGTCCGATTCAACGAAGAAGCTGCCAAAAATCAAAATCGGAGGTTCTATGAGAGGAAGAGAGTGATTTAAGACGACCCTTTCGATTCAACGCCTTGCTCTGCTATCCCCTTTATCCCGGAGCCACTTCTTGATATATATATGTTCAGCTAACGTGCCTCGTGTTTCGAATGAAATAAAGCAAAATCCCGCCTTTTTGTGTCGCAGTCAGGATTCTCGAACGTAATATATATAATGGCCGAATTAAAATGAGGAACACACTTCAATTTCAGCTCACGCGTGTTTCATTATTTAAAGAAGCCCGAAAGCAGACAATAAAAAAAATGTTCATAAAAAGCTGCCGTCGTAAACTTTTTATTGTTGAAAAAGCTCGCGAATAGATTACGTCTTGCTCTCGCGAGGTCCTGAGGGACGTAGAGTAATGGATGGAAACGTTCTAAAAACTGCAGCCTCTTGTTTCTGCTTCTCCCCTTCCGTATAGGGCGACTGTTATGAAGCAAATTAGGAATAATGAGAGTTCTTTTGTCGGAGATTGGCTTCATTGGGCCGTAAGCAACAATATCCAGAAAGAAATAATAAAGCAAACCGTGAATAAATTATAAGCGCGCAAAAAATTTATGGAACAAGCTTCTGTCTTTTTTGGGGACATTCTTCACTTCTTACGTAATACGGGCGATAAAAAACCCTTCTTTCTGGGGACGGAATACAGTTGAATGGGTTTAAAAAATTATTTTTATAGTCATTTTTTCTTTTCATAGAAGCACGTTTGTCCGGTTATGTTCAGATCGAAAAATTACGCACTGCGAGTTGGAATACATACGCATTTTCAATAGTAAATTGTAAATAGAAGCCTTCTTAAGAACCCCAATTAAATAAAAAAAGGATAGCAATATACGTTTCGATCTAATTGACAGATCATAAACAGGCGGAGGAGCACTGGTGCGATTGGCACTGCGAACGGGCAGTGATTTCCAATGATCCTCGCTTATGCGAATTGTTCATACGTGGTGCCAGTCACGCCAATGCTCCTCGGGCTGATGATGATCCGTCAATGAGATTGAAGTGTATGTCCCCATCCTTTTTATTTGATTGGGAGTTGTTAAGAAGCCTTCTTTTCACTGTTTGCATTTTCAATGATTATCTTTGTACTAATTAATTTTTTGAAAGTGACTCTAAGAATTACATACGTGGCAAGGGCTCGAGATGGCCTTGCGGCTTTCAGTGTTGAGGGTGCTCGGATCGAATCCCGGTGCGTGCCGTTAAATACCTCCGTGTCTAAGCCAGATATGGGCACCTTAAATCCGTAGACCCTCGACGAAGATCAGTGAGGCCGTAAAGGGTACGAACCCCCCCTCCCCCCAGATGTCGCCACTGGGGGGTGCTCGGTCAAAATTGAGGTGACAACTAACCCCTAAAGACGGACTCCTACCTTGTGATGCTAATTAAACCGGAGCCTCACACTTCAGCCTGAAACCTATATGGACCTGGTCTGGAACACTTCCGACTAGGGGACATAAGATACAACAACAATAACGACATGCGTTCTGTTATTATTGTTGTTGTTGCAGACCACACATAGACTTTGCGGGAGGAGGTGTGCGGCTCTGGCTTACAAAAGCCTCACAAGGTTTGGAGTCTGACTTGACTAGGTGCCACCACAATTTTGACGCAGAACCCCCAGGGGCGACATCTTTGGAGTATCACACCCTCTTCTACCCTCTCTGATCTCACTGAGGGACTTTCCGGCCTATGGATCTAACGTGTCCATATCCAGCCTAGATACGAAGGTATTGAATGGCGTTCGTCAGGATTCGAATTGAGTCACCCCCAGTACCACGTCCAACGCGCTACTACTAGTCTACTTCGGGCTCCATCGAACTGTACAAGCATGTAATCAATTGACGAAATGGAAGAAGCTAATTGGAAAGAAAGTTGAAAGTGCAAGGGTACAGGATCCGTGAGTTCTAAAACTATAGCTATGAGTTTTCCCCCGCGATGATCAACTCCGCATTTTAGAGTTCACTGTTTGCATTTTCGTTAGTCATCTAAGTACCGATTTATTCTTTGAAGGTGAATCTAATTATTACGTACGATCTAACGTGCTTTAATATTTCCACCGAACTATGAAATGGAAAAATTCATCCTCTGAGAGGGCACATTTACTAACATTACGCTTTCCTTACAAAAGCCAGTGTCTTTCAGCTTTCCTCGTCAAGCCAAAAGATGCTGATTTTGCTGACAACTGCTTAATTTTGTGTTTTTGAATTCAAAGAAATAAATGTTTCCGTTACAGAGCTACTTTCAGAAAACTTTATGGTTTTGATCCCCGGTAAAAAAAATATTTTTCCAATTTTTTTGAGTCCATTCGGTTTTACGAGTTCAGACGTTACTTTTTTTTCACCAGTCGAATGCAGTTTGAACTCTCTCCGATTTTTTTACAGCTGGAGTGTTATTGTTGAATGCCGCAAAGGGAATCAACCTATCCGGTTTACGGTCGTTTAAAGGCTGAGAGATAAAAGACAGAGCAGGAAACAAGTATTTGGACTGTATTTGTTTCGATGAATATTTCTAACTTCGATGCAATAAATTTTTTTATTTCTTATTTTTTAAAGTCACTACCCTATACATGATTTACTTATCTGAAACTTGTGCAACACTACACAACTATAACATTGATGACTTATTGCGTCAGCTACAGTTCAAGCTATTTCAATGCTGCACAGGATCGAAGGTTTATTTTGAGGTAGTTTAATTAAATTATTTTTAAATTCAATTCCCGTTATTCCTCGTTCAAGAATGGACTATTTTGAGGAGTTACTTGTCTTTAATTATCAAAGTATTCTTTGTTGGACAAAATTTTTGATAGTTTATCATATTTCAAAATACTCGACCCTTTGTTTCATTTTACTTCACTTATAGTCTGACTGCCGAGTTAGTGGAGATTTTTTGAACGTAAATTTTTGCCCTGATGCAAGATTCCTATTTCATCTTACAGACAGAATGTACGGAAAAATTTGAAACGAACCTACCATATTTAGTCTAAACTAATGATGAATAGTCAATGAAATATGATTAAAAAGCTATAACTCGGTAACTTTGGGTGCGATTTTAACAAAATTTAATTTACCCAGCTTCAGTTCTTTTTCAGATATAACATGTTCTTCTACAGCAGCTCTAACGAGGGCTCTTTTGCTCTATTGAATTACAGACAGACAGAGGCCAGTGGTCGCCTAGCGCTAGCATATTGGATTTTGATACTGAGGGTGCTCGGATCGAATCCCGACAAGCTCTGTGTCTAGGCCGGATGCTAGCTTGGTGTCTAGGCCGGATATGGGCACGTTAAATCCGTAGACCGGAAAGTCCTTCTTTGAGGTGAGTGGATGGGGAAGGTACGATCCTCCCAGATGTCACCCCTGTGGGTGCTCGGCCAAAATTGGGGTGGCACCGGCTAAGTCGGACTCCGACCCTTGTGGTGCCATTTTAAACCTGAGCCACACCCTTCAGACCGATACGGTCTATATGGACCTGGTCTGGAATACATTTCCAGCCAGGGAGCACAAACAGCAACAGCAACAACAACAGATAAACAGACTCTGAGTTCTAGCGATTTCACGAAAAACAGCGCAAAAGGACATTAACTCATTTCACACGGTCGCTAGGGAATTGTGTATTGTGACCGGTTTAACTTATCCAGGCGTGCAGTAATGGCAATAAAATAATTATAGAGAGAAAGTTGATGAAAACATTATTAGTTTATTATAGAAAAACATTAAAACCACTACTTCGGTTACACAGTAAATAAATGACTAGACGCAGTTAACAATAAAGGTGAACGAAACCACCCAACGTTAAAAGGCAAGAAAACAGGCAAGTCCTATTCCGTGCAGCTCCCTCTTCTGTGCGGGAAGCTCATTATCTTGTGCTAGAAATGCACACGTGCCGTGGGGGTGTCTAGTGTTCAAATTTGCATATTCCATTAAAATTTGCATTTTTGCATAAGTATCGCCACAGAATTATGGAGTGCACAAACAGCAAAATCTCCTACTTAATGTTGTTTAGAAAATAAATAAACTCTTAGCAAAACTTATCTATCTTACTATGAAGAAGAGACCCGAAGAAACCCTGCTTTGTCCCTCATTCGACGAAATAATATAAAGAGGACCGGGTCAGTAAATTTTAGTTTATTTTTATTCACATTTTGAAACGACTTTTTTTCATCAAATGTATCTTTACATAAAGATCATTCTACGAGTAAAAATATTCGAATAACTCGATATTCCGTTTGAAATAAAATTGAGGTTCAAAATTTGAGGCATCATTCGTTTTGGGTATATTTACCTAGTTGAGTTGAGTTGGGTGAGAGCTCAACGGTCATCTTTTGCTACACGAGGGACTGTTGGTATATTTGTTGAACTAGTCGCACTATATATGCGTTATTGTTTACTTTTGGGCATAAATAAGGTGTCAATATAACTTCCTTTTCGGATTCATTAAAATTTTACGTAAGGAATACTTCGTCAATTCTACAGTAAATTAATACGGATGGCTACATTTTGTTGTTGTTGTACTCAATGTCGTCTAGCCGGAAGTGCTAGACCAGGTCCGTAGAGGCTTCCGGTTGAGTAGTGCGGCTCCAGTTTATAATAGCACCACAAGGGCCAGAGTCCGACTTGGCTAGGTGCCACCACAATTTTGATCGATCACTCCCCAGGAACGACATCTGGGGATCGTACCTTCCCCACCCACTGACCTCATAGGAGGTCTTTCTGGTCTACGGATTTAACGTGCCCACATCCGGCCTAGACACGAAGTTATTTAACAGAGCTTGTCGGGATTCGATCCGAGCCCCTTAGTTCCGAAAGCCGACGCGCTACCGATTGGTTACCTCTGACCCTGGCTACAGTTAATAATTCTTCATCAGGGCGTGGAGCAATTGATGCGATTGTCGCAATGAACATTCGACAATGAACAGTTGGCAATGAGCAATTCAGAATTTGTGAATAGTTCATTGTGACAATCTCATCAATGTCCGATAATGAACTATTGGCTAGGTCGAAACATGTAGACATCCTTTTTAATTTATTGTGGTTTTGAAGAGCTGTTCATTACGTATTTGTTTTCTGCAAGTTTCCGTTAAGTCCTCATTAAAATTTATTTATAAAAATTTTGATCAATTTATGGAGCAAAATGAAATAATTATTTTCTTTCAAGATCAGTCATTGTTGATCCAGGAAAAATATTTTCGGAGTTTATACTCCAAACGGAAAATCCCGAAGACAGTGTAAGGAAAATAAATGAAGGGAACAGCGTAAAAAAATTCAATGAGACATCTTGAACGGAATTTTTTAGATATATCATTTTAAAGATGACAAATCGTGTGTGTGTTTAATATTCTATACAGATATGAATAGGCTTAAAATATATCTACACATAGACAAAATACAGCATAAAAACATTATCTATGGAATCATCGTAGACACATGCGGTGTGTGTTATAAGATCAAGGGTGGCCAACATAAACAATGTGAAGAGCCATTTTGTAATGTCTACATACATAAAAGAGCCAAAAATAGAAAAAAAGTTGTATTCGATATGACAGAAATGTTAAGAGTTATTTTTTCTAATGTGTTTATAAAATAAATAGTTCTCCAGTAGTTGAAGTAATTAATATTTCTAGATTCTGAAATAGTTTTCATAGCTTTAATAATTATTTTTCTTTCAATTGTCTTGTCTTTGGCGGAAGCCAATGTTCTGCACATCGTATTAATATTGAAAGAAATTCATAAACAACGGCTGTAAATAATCATTCATGCGTAACGACCCAAAAGACAAGGTATTTTATTTCAACACACAGTTCAAACAATCAGAACAGCATCGCAACGCTATTCTTAGCACTAAGCTAAAACAACCCCAACCTTCTTCTTCAATTCCAAACTTAAATCTAAAGAAAAACAAACATTACTAAGAGCTGCCGTTTCATGAATACCTAACTATCAAAATTTTAAATACATACAATCACATTAATGTAACTGACATCTAGTGGAGACAAAATAAAACTATAAGTACTTTGAAACAGCCCTATTAGTCAAATCTAGCATATATTGAGTTGTTGCACTTCGTAGCAGTTCAATTAATTTTCCAACGTCGAGCATTGTTTATTTTTTTATATCAATCTAAACGTAGAACGTAAGGATTCGCAATTGTAAGTTGTGCCATAAATGGAAGCTATCCGACATGCCGCTCATTTTAATTTTGGGTGTTTTGACTCTGGCACAAAATTCTAGCGGAGATCGGCAAAGAAAGTGAAGCCAGCCGCATACGGCTCGCGAGCTTCACTTTGGCCACTCATGTACTACATTCTAACAGCTTAAGTACATTTCGAGGCAATAAACCAAAGAAAAAAAATTGACTTCTTTTTAGAGAACTTTCTGTTCCGGACCCTCCTTAACCACGTTCTAGTAACTGAATAACAACAGTAGTTTAAACTCATCTGACGCTCCTTTGTAATAGAAAGAAAGCACTTAAAAAAAATGTTCAAAACTTTCAATACGTTTTTCTCAACTTCTTGCGCTTCCCGGAATAAAATAAAATAAAAATAAAAATCTCCAAACTGATGGTTCAAAAGAGACATAAAAGGTGGACGTTTCTCTCATAACAAAATAGCAGAAGAAAGAAAGAGAAAAAATATAATGCTAGTGAAGGAATGAGTTTTCAAGTGTTAGGGAAAACTGAGAGAAGATCGTTCATGTTCCGCAATTTTCCCTCACTTCCCCCGAGATGTTTTCTCTGATAAGAATACACGACGGAAACATCTGGGTTGGACACTTTACAAGGTTATAATTTATTTTGTAGTGCTAGTTTTTGAGTAGTATTGACTTAAAGGAAGAAAAAAAAACCGGTCGTGATAAGTACCGCAAGTACAGGTATTTTTCACGAGGGGAAAAAGGTAAGTTCTACATCGACATGAAAGTTTTGTGTTTTGCTGATGTGTTTCGGTGTTTCGGAAGCTGAAACAAAAAACTTTAAAAATGTTTTTGGAGTTGTGAAAGAAGGAAAATACAAAAAAAAAAAAATCTTCTATGAAGATCGTGCCAAGTAAACTACTTTTATGTATCCCGGGCGAATTATCGATTTTCAATCCTCTATAATAAATTTTTACTCATTATTGCAATTTTTTTTTAAAGCGGAGACACTTGTAGTCAAACATTCGCCTATACTATGCCGCAGCTTACTGTCCATTTTATTATCGGGGCACCATATAGGCGGGCAGCATTAACCCCTTTATTGTAAACTAGCGGCCCGTCCCGACTTTGTCCGGGTTGAACAAAATATTATACCAATAAATTTCCAGTTGATAGCCAATAAATTGTAAATCTTTTTTTACCTTAATAATAACCTAAATAATACCTTAAATTAATTTTATGTTAGTTAATAATTAAAATAAATTTTTTAAAAGAAAAAGGCGCGCCGGAGAACTACTAGGTTCGAACCGCTAGCGTCAAAACAGAAGCCCACCGCGATAGCACCACGATAAGGATCGTTGAAATCTTCGGAACAAAAAGCGGTAGAAGACAGTATCGAAAACAATGGAGATTGTTAGGATTAAGCCCCTAACTTTATTTCTACTGATCAGATATACATAATATATAGCCTATGTCCATCTGGAATAATGAACCTTTCAAACAGTGAAAGAATTTTTCAAATAGGTACAGTGGTTCTGAAGATTACCCTCCACGTACAAAATCATTCTCTCTTTATATATAAGTATAGATATAACAGTTAACTTGCATTTTGCATCGATTTCTCTCTTCTGCCTTTACAATGTCACGAAAACCTTTTCGACATGCTAGGACCCCGATATTTGGTAATTGACTCCCAAACGAAATGTTTGAGAAATCGGGAACGTAACTACAAGTCAAATCGAATCATGAAATCAGGTATAATTCAGCGTAAATCAAGTTGTATATCAGCTGTAAATCAATAGGACTCACTAAATGTTGTATGTCATTTCAAGTCAAATGCAGTCGTGAAATTTGGAATGTGACTTCATACAAAATGGAGACAAACTAATACGTTTCGGTAACTTTTTGTCAAACTGCATTGGTCTGTCCGTTTTAAAAATATAAAGCATTGAGCAACCTTTGAGCCGTTTCTAACGGAGTCGCAATTTTTATCTGAATTCTATGCATTTACTTCAAAATGTAACTAAAATTTTCGACAGTTTGTTTTACAGTCGTGACCCTGTCAGATTAAGATTTCCCGACTGTCAGTCTAATGGAGGAACTCAATATTTACTTGTGATAACTGTGAATTAAGTGAGTTCAAAATGTGCTTAATTTACAGTTATTTACAGTGAATGCCTAAGAGTTTCTCTATTCCCCGACTTTTTTCATTAATTTTAATGATATGGAGTTGTCCACTTAAGTGCAGCAAAAGTAAAACAATTTAACATTATACGTTGTAGTAAGTACTTTCAACGAACTGGTTTATCCGGGCAGGTATATTATTTATTGGAACTTTTATATTTAATTTGAAAGTTTAATTTTCTTTATAGCATATTAACGCGCATGAAATACCCTGGTTGACTTTGGTCTAAACATTCTTGTCATCCGTATTGTAGGATGTTCATTCACATAGTAAAGAAAGTTGCCATAACTGATAAGTCGTTGGTCATACTAACACTATTTTCTGGTTATGATGAAAATCTAGAGCTCAGATGTAGGTGGGAAGAGTTTTTATAACTCAGCCATAAAGAACAACATTGTAGAAAACATTAACTTACCTTCTAGAATGAACTTTCTAGATAACCCACGATCTGTATCCAATCTATAACAATGATAGTAAAAAATAAGTTTAGAATAGCATGAAAATAAAAACAAATCTTAAAATTATTGTACAGTATTATATACATCTATATATTTTTATCAACTTTTACGACATCTCGCTTCATTGTTTTCTCTTTGGTTTTCAAGGGGGTCCAGGACACAAAATTGTTCGCATTTTCGAAAAAAAAAATTATTGAATTAAAAATTTTTGTGTTCTTTTACGCTTAAAATGACGTTTAAATCATGTTTCTATCTTAATTAGAACAGGAGAAATTATTATTTTTTTTGCAACATTCTAATAGCAGCCAAGCATTGTTTAAACCTGTAAGTGCGTTTTACTGCATGATGGATTTTTCCCCATTTCTCGTCTTTAAATTGTTATAAGTCAAGAACCATCAAAGATAGATGGTTGAAACTTCGAACATGTCTTTTTCAACAATTTTACTTTAATTTTGATTCAGCAAATTTGAAAAAAATATTTACTCTTGAAAATATGATTTTTTAAAAATGTGTTACATAATTTTTTTTTGTAATTTTTAATATAAATATTTTAAATTAAAAAAAATTAATATTAAAAAAATGCTGAATAAAAATTAAAACTTATATATTTCTGTTTAGTTAAATGAAAAAGAACTGAAATTCGACAAATAATATTTCGAGTTATAACAATTTTAAATTACCCCAGTTTTTTTTTAATTTAAAAATTAAAAAATTTTTTAGAAACATTTTTAGAAGTTTTATGAAGTGATTTTGTTTACAAATTATATGGTTAACCATCACAAAAAAATTCCAAATTTTAACTCAATAAATAAAATTTTTTAAAATGTGTCCCGGACCCCCCTAAAATATCTACTAAATTTTTAAAACTACAAAAAATTTCCCTCTCTGGACGCTCGCTTCCAAATTTTACCGCCAAAAATAATTTATCTTGCTCAAAAAGGATTATGATAATAGTATTGAAATATTACCCAGACGTATCTAACGTATTTCGTTTATATTTATATGGGAAACCAGGAAAATACAGAAATCTACAATCTACAAAGAAAAAAATCTACAAAGACAATCTACAATCTTTACAATCTACAAACAAAACAAAAATTCAGCCACAGACAATAACTAAAGTTCTATCCGAAGACCATAGGCCAGATGCTAATATCGTGTGAAATGAACTACTTACCTGGCTATAAATACTAATTAATCTCTAGTTCTTAGAAAACCCGATAAAGGTTTGACAATTCAAATAATTTCTCATTCCAACAATTTTAAACTGCGCCATAAAAAAGAATAAAATTATCATAAAATTTTCAAAGGAAATAATATAATAAAATATCATTTATATATCAGAGTGTTGTAATGTTCATTGAAAACGAGAATAAACAACATCTGACACTGAAAAGTTTAAAAGCAATCGGGTGAATTTCATACATAGTTTTTTTTGCAATATACAATAAATTATTCATAATGGAAACTGGCTGCTGTCGATCTTTGTATTGACTTAGACCTACGTATTATTCGAAACGGAAAACAATTATCTTTAGTTCAACCGGAGCCAGTTGGAAATATCGTTAAAGTATTCATTTCAAATACTAACCAGTCAATATCATGGAAAGTAAGTGTTAAGGCTGCTGTATACTAACCCTATTGGATTCATTCACCTCAATGTTGATCTATGAAGAAAATATGTCTACTGTTTACAGCTACATAAAGGCTGATTATCAAATAAAAATGGCACTTTCAGATGGCCTGAACTTTTTTGCATCTTGCCACAGGATTCATTTTAAAAATTTCGTCCACCAAAGGAATTTGGGAGCGTTTAAAACTATACCAGATTTCCCCCCCCCCCCGAATAATTTTAAATATTAAAATATTATTTACATTTAAAAAAACGAAAATTGCCCTAAGGTGTAAAATTTCTTTCTTTATTACAGAGTACAATTAAAAAATATATATCTTTCAATCTAAGTCGGCAATCCTTAGACACATTTTCTCCATAGGTTAACATTGAGGTGAGCGAATCCAACAGGGTTAGTACACAGCAGGCTTAAGGCTGCTATGTACTAACCCCATTGGATTCGCTCACCTCAATGTTAACCTATGGAGAAAATTTGTCCCCGGATTGCCGACTTGGATTCAAAGATTTTTTTTAAAAAAATGTACTCCGTCATAGAGAAAGAAATTTTACACTTGTGTACATTTTTCGTTTTTTTAAATGCAATTAATATTTTAAAATTTAAATTATTCGGGGAAAAATCTGGTATAGTGTGTTTTAAACGCTCATAAATTCCTTCGGTGTACGGAATTTATAAAATGAATCCTGTTGCAAAGTGCAGAAAAGTTCAGATTATCTGACAATACCAATTTTATTTGATTATCAGCATTTATGTACCTGTAAGTAGTTGACAAAAAATATTTTAAACAAAAAATTTGGGGGCAGCGCATAACCCCCTATAGAGAAAGAGCCCTTACAATCCCTCAAAATGTGAATCCTAAGGGGCGTGGAATTCTCGAACTGTCAACTGGACTCCTCCCACCACAAGAGTCTGCAAGAAGAGGAAAAGGGAAATACGATTTTTTTCTTAGTACATAGCAGACTTAAGTATTCAAATTCAACCTTAGCATATCAGTCCAATAGCAACTGAGTGGTTAGGACTAGTTCGAATTCATTTTATACGGTTATTTAATGTACCGAAGTTCAAGATCTTAACAGGAATGGTGGAGTCATAACATGCAGAGAGGTTTCAATTTTAAAAAAAATAGATCAACAAGACATTTTTGGAAAGGATTAATTCAATTTCCCCAAACAAAGGGATTTTCTTGCGTGCCTGACTCAAATTTAAAGCATGAAAAAAAGACTCGGATAAGTAAGACGAATAATAAATATTAATCCTAGTGTTATTAACACTACTAGTAAACTGTAGAAATGAACTCTTTTGGCCATTAAAGTAAAATATCTTAAGGTCATATGGTTTAGGAAAGGACGGCCATACATATAGACATGACGCTAAATTCATGTTTTAAATATTTAAGTTTTAAGAAAATTCTACAGTCATCAAAATGTGCCACGAAAATTGTTAAGAAAAATGATTTAATCAATAATGGTACGATGTCTTCAAAGGTTTTCTGCATTTTACGACATCATTTTCCTAAATTTCAATTCGAGGGACTTGCAAAAAATAGAGTCAATTTCGCATAGATAAGTAAACATACGGGATTTGCCAAACTTATATTCTGCACAGATATTGCACCCATTATCGATAAAAACAAACATAAGAAAAGTACAGGGTGTCCATAATTAAAGTCCCACTTTCAAAAGGCTGCAAAAAAAAGAACCACTGGTCAGAATGACTTCAAATTTGAACTGAATATACTGGAAGAAGGGAGAAACGATTTGGCATAATAAAAAAAGTTCCAAAATGTATCAATAGATGGCGCTGTAAGCGGTTGGAACCCTTTTTTATGCCAAATCGTTTCCTCCTTCTTCCAGTATATTCAGTTCAAATTTGAAGTCATTCTGACCAGTGGTTCTTTTTTTGCAGCCTTTTGAAAGTGGGACTTTAATTATGGACACCCTGTATAATGATTCTCATCAAATTATTTCATGCAATTGTTGTTTCCAATGCAGCAGGAACTTTGTATATTACAACATTCACCCATCCACACCACGAACTGGTTAGCCTTTTCATCATGAGAGCATCAAATAGGTGAGCCAACATAGCTCCCTAATATCAGCCTTAACCTCGGACAAGCGGGAATCGAACCCACAACCTGGCAGTGGAAGCACTCAGAGAATTCCCGTGGGCCAAACCACTGCATTACCCGTCCGGCGCCATATACAATGTGCAAATGAACAGTTTATTAGGGCAGGCTTAGTTAATCTACGGGTACCATGTAATTGTTACTCTACGAATATTGTTAATCTACGGGGTCTTACAAAATGGACAAATGACGAGAATGCTGGCATTCGGTGAGAGAGTCCGTCGGTTCGAATACTGCTGCTGGCATGAATATTTGTGACCTTTCGTAATTGGTCCTGAATTGTGTGTACCGGCCAGATTAGCCCTCCCGTAGCAAGATCTGACAGTAGCACTCTAAACCAAATGCTTAGCAACAACTGCAGTTATGCAAAGTGTCATGCAATTTATAACAAAGCAATTGCTTAAGATAAATACTCGCCACCCAAATTTCAACTACTGCAGCTTAAAACTCTTTTATTTTCAAAATATATGAATTTAAAAATGGAATCTACTCTTGTTTGACTGGAAACTATTTATTTTTCCAATTTTTCATTTTAAAATTTTTCCGTCTTTCATGTTCTATCTAGGTAGAGGGCGATATGTTTCCCAGATTAATTGAACCCCCTCTTTACACAACGGGGACCAATCGCGAACCAGCACAAACATAATCTCTCTCGAATATTAATCATGGTAATTAATTAATTCTAATTCAGTTGCGTTTCGGGGCTCCTTTCAGAGGTGCATCGGCGCGATGAAATTTTCTGATTACTTCAGCGAAGAGAACATCTTCCGAATCTGTTATGTCGGAACAATGTGCAAATGAACAGTTTATTAGGGCAGGCTTTGTTTAGGCGGGAAAATTCGCATTATACAAACTCGTAAATATAAGAGCAAAACTCCGTAGAACACACAAAAAAATACAATAAAAGTCCGATTATAAGCCTTTCATTAATTTACTTTCCAGAGTTATACGCTGTTGAGGTAAGGGCGTTTCCTTCCTCTCCAAATATCTTAGAACATTTTTTTTTGAAAGGGAGCATAGCGAGCAATAAATTTTTTTAAAAAAATAAATAAAAAATAAAGCACATTTTTTTTTATCCATGAAACGTATTATAAAATTTTTAGAATCAAATTACACCATTAAATGGTCGATTATGGGTACCATTACTATACGAGTACAATTTGTGCATATTATCATAAATCTAAATCACTTTATTATACTAAGATTGGAGATCAAGCTTATGAAATTTAATAACTTTTTAAAGTTTAAAATCGAATGCATCAGAATCCATTAGTCTGAAATTTTAGAACAATTAGTTACATATATGTCTGCCACAGAACTCTCGTTTGTGCAAAGCAACACAAATCTAAATCAAATGCATAACACTAACACTCGACAGTGAAATTTCAATAGTTATTGATTTATTCAAATTTTAAAATAGAGTTTCTTAAAAACTGTCCATCCTGCACTGTCGAACAATTTTTTCTAGGTACGTCTGCAATGGGAAATTTTTTTTATGCATAGTAACATAACTTTAAATCTACTCTGTAATACAGACATTCGAAATAAAATGAAATTTATCTATTTTAACAAAATTTAGAATCCAGTTACTCAGAATCTATTCTTCCCAAAACTGTCGAACAATTTTTTTATTATAGGATTACGTCTTCTGTAGGAGAACATTTTGCATATGGTAGCATAAATTTAAATAAATTTAAATTTTCATAAAAATAAAAAATAAATTTAACCCTTCAGCAGGCGCGCCAATTTTTGGAACACCAGCAGGTGAGTGTGGCACAAAGTGCAATGTCTCTTTCAACCTTGATTATTCCTTTTGTAATAAACTTTTCTATTTCAAATTGAAAATAATAATTCTGCGTTTTATGACAAGATATAAAAATTATCATAATATTGAGATATATTTATAATTAAAGGCCAAAGAAAGCAGATACAATCGCTTTATTTCAGTCTGTCCGGTTTATTGGATCTAAGGACAACTTGCGAATTGATTCCTATTGTGTCCAAAAACATGAAAAACAATGAGATTGTCCCTCTTCGTGATGTGCGGGATACCGTGTAATAGCTGCACATTTGATCGACTACATCAACTCCTACTTTTGTCGTATTGTAATTCAGTATAATCCCTGGTTTACCACCATGGTTAAATCGCGACTAACAATGAATGGAAAGTAATACAAGGGTCAGAAAATAAGACATGCATTAGAAAGGGTGTAGCTATAAATAAAAACTGCTTAGAACATTCAAACCTAACATGTAAAAACAAACCATTCAAAATTACGAAAATGTTGCACTTTATGCACAGGCACGCCCGCTGAAGGGTTAAATTAAATTTATATTTCGTATACACAACATAATATATTGTGTAACATTTGTGTAACGTTTATGTATTGCATTATTATTATTATTATTTATGCTTTGTATAATTTTGTACATTTATGTAAGTAACATTTAAGTTTTTATACATAAATTTAAATTTACATCATACTAACACTTGGAATCAAGGTTATGAAATTTATCAATTTTCGCCGATTTTTAAAGCAAATACCTCAGGCTGTTCGTCCCGAATTGTTGAACTCTTTTATTTTCTAGAGATTAAGGCAATATTTTGCGCTTAGTAACGAATCTACGTTCCTGTTTCATGCCGATTTTCGAAAATAAATATTTATTTTAATGTTATTAATACTAAACTATAGAAATTAACACTTTTGGTCATTACAACAAAATATCTTACGGTCATATTGTTTCTTAAAGGCAAGGCATATATACAATCGTGAGGCTAAATTCATCTGTTAGATATTTTAGTGCTTAAAAATTTTATTGTTTTGAAAAAATCCTAAAATCATCAAAATGTGTAGTAAAAATCGTTTAGAAAAATTGTTTGTTAATGAAATAATGATTTAATTAATGTTAAATGATCTTAGGGAACTTAAATGAATTTCACAAAGTTTAAAAAATAATATCTCAGATTATAAGGGTGCCAAACTGTTGAACAGATTTATAGGGTACGCCAATTCTAAGAGTAAATTTTGTACGCACTAACAATCTTAATAAATCGTATCATACTAACATTCCAAATCAAAGTTGTGGAATTTAGCGCTTTTGCCGATTTTGAAATCGAATATCTCAAACTTTATTCGTCCCAAAATTCGAAAAATTGTTTCTAGGTATGTCTTCTTTAAACAATATTTTGTGTATAGAAACACAAATCTAAATCCCCTGCACCATACTAACATTTGAAATTAAACTTATGGAATTCATCGATTTCCTCAAAGTTTAAAATAAAGTATTTCAAACTCTGTTCGTATCAAATTTTTTAATAGATACGTCTATAGTATCAAAATAACATTAAAAATCAAAGTTATATAATTTAGGGGGTATTTTCGAAAAGTTTAAAATTTAATGTCTCAAATTTTACCTATCCGAAATTGTCGATGAAGGATAGCATTAGACTTTTCTAAAATACACTCATGTCCATAAATTAAGGATAATTCAGAATCACTTGGAAATCGAACTCTAAAGTAAAAATTTCACCTGTAGAATTATCACACACATCTTCAAGAATAATATGCAAATTACAGGAAGCCACCAGATAACGCCGATAGTATGTCACAATGACGAGAGTGTAAGAGAAGGGTATATAAGGAATGGTGGCAAAGAAGTAAAATTGTTCACAAGCGTTCTGTAAGCTGCTCAGCGCCTTAACCGAATAGTTATGACACAGGGGACGCATGTGGAGGATTTTTTACGTGGTAGAATTATCGGCCGCCTGGAATGTGGGCATACTCAGATGGAAGTATCCGAGGAACTTGGAATTTCCCAAAGTGTCATCTCTAGGCTTTGGAAATGATTCCAAGATGATGGAAATGTTAGTAGACGTTACAGTACAGATCGCCCCCTAGTTACAATGCCGAATGAAGACCGGTATTTGGCAGTAACTGCCAAAAGACGCAGACGGAGCACAGCATCTGACCTGTCTCGTCAGCTATCTGCAGCCATGGGTACCACGGTTTCAAGGCAAACCGTGTACAGACGTTCGGGAAATATTGGTATATATGCTCGCAGGCCTGTCAGATGCATTCCGCTCACGGCAACTCACTGTCGGCAGCGATTAGCCTGGAGTAAAGAAAATGCAGTGTGAACATCGTCACAGTGGGCTTGTACGATGTTTTCCGACGAGTCCAGGTTTAGCTTGCAGTCTGATTCACGTCGGACTTTCCTATGGAGAACGCCAGGTACCCGTTACCACCAAGACAACATCATTGAACGACACCGTTACGGTGGTGCAGGAATACTCGTTTGGGGTGGAATTATACTGGGCTCCAGAACAGATCTGCATGTTCAAATCGGAACCATGAACGGCCACATTTATCAGAACATCATTCTTGAACAACATGTACGTTTGTTTAGGGGTGCCAAGGGCGCAGAATTTGTGTTTATGGATGACAACACCCGTACTCACTGAGCAAACATCGTAAACGAATGCCTTCAATCTGAGGATATCACCCGTATGGAATAGCCAGCATTCTCACCTGACTTGAATCCGATAGAGCATGTGTGGGACATGCTTGGCCGACGAGTTTAAGCCCGTCAACCACCTCCTACATTGGAAGAGCATTGCTTGCTGAGTGGAGTTATATATTCCCCAAGATCAGCTCGATAATTTGATACTCAGCATGCCTAGGCGTTGTACGGACTGCATTTCATCGCATGGTAGACATACAATGTATTAACCATCATACCAACAATGTAATATTAAGTTTTTGTAAAGGAGATATTTTTTACAATTGCTCCAGGGAGCAAAAATCGTAGTTTTTATGAATGGTATCTTAAGAACACTATCTTTTTTGTTCTTTATCTTTTGTTTAATAAATGGGCTTTATGAATAAGTCACGTTTGTTTTGTTTCTAAACCTTTATTTGCCGGAGCATTATCCTTAATTTATGGACATGAGTGTAATATTTTGTATACAGTAACATATATCTAAATAAATAACGTAATATTAATATTCGACATGAAACCCACGAAATTAAAAAAAATCAAGTAATGATTTTATAAAAATAGAAGAGTAGCTAAAGCATTTACTTCGTCTACCCCAACAGTTATACGTTGCTAGAGGATTCAACGCAAAGGATACTTTTCCCTTCCAACATGGCAGTCACTTTATTCTAGGGACATTTGCCTACACACAACGTGACTTTTATTTATCTGTTTTAGCATGGGTGTACCATATAGAGGAATCAACAGTGGTTCCTATAAGGGGATAGCGCAGGAACATCCATGCCTTAACCGGGATTCGAACACCAGGCCACTGCGTAGAAGTTCGAGATACAAACCACTCTACGATTTCGTCGGCCTTGGAGAGAAAGTCAAGGCCACACTTTCCCTAGCGGTATTAGCTGGGGCATACTATATAAGAACGATTTCCAAGTCATTAACGAATCTGCATTAATTATAAACACCCTAATTGAAATAACGTCTTCTGAAACCGTTATAGGAGAGACTACATGTAGTATCATTGACAGGTCATCCCCGATAAGGAATGCCTATCTTACTTTCCCCGGGCACCTGTCAATGCATTTTTAAATTTTGCGCGGGCATTGCATTACAATGCCTATTTTTAAATTTGCAAAACGTAAAATGTTCCACTCCTTTTTTCGGATTTAAAATAGATTTTGCTAGAACCCAGCGCCAAAGAAACTATGATATTCACATTGTAAATTTCGATGTAATTTCTCACCTTCCTTCCTCCCTCACCGAAAAGAGGTCGGAAGACGAAAAATAGCTAAAAACTGTCGAAGGTCGTGTTCTCTCGGCTGGCGAGTTCCAATTCGGGCGTAATGTAAAAATGAAAACCTCACCCTGTTTCACTCGCTTTCATTAATCTCTCGAGGCTAATGATTTCTTAAAATAGGCTATTGGAAAAAGAATGTTCATCGAATGAGAGGGAATGAAATTGAGATTATGACGAAATTCTCGAACAGGTGATTTATGAACGATTCAGGTGATCGACAGCATAATTTTTTTTTAGATTTTGAGGGGTTCGGGACACAAACGACTTTTATAAAAAATTACTTCTGGGGATTTAAATATATTAAAGAGCTTTTAAAATGAGATAACTTGAAACTCATAAATTTCTACGATCATTGCATCTCCAAACACAAATGTTTATGCTGTGCAGGATGTCTATCGGTATTCTGCTGTGCCTCTCTCGAAAAATTTTTTAGGATATGCTATGTTTAAATACCTAAAATTCCTCGTAAGGGAACTGAAAAGTCATTGGCCATCTGTTCGATTTAATGGAGTGATTGACTTAAGGTAAATTGATCCCATTTCAACCAGAGCTCTGAAGTCCCCAATGCTTCTAACTCTTTGCCTTTCTTCATTTAATTACGAGCCAGCGCTTTTATGGAATAACTTCTACGGACAAGGTATTCATAATCAGGTATTCAGGAATACGAATTTATTTTATATGCCCTACGATATCTATCTACCTATTCAACGATATCTCTCTCTCTCTCTCTCTCTGTATATATATATATATATATATATATATATATATATATATATATATATATATATATATATATATATAGAGAGAGAGAGAGAGAGAGAGTATATATATATATATATATATATATATATATATATATATATATAAACTTTTCTATGGCGGCCAATGATGGTTCCATAAAGTGGCCGTTTTGAGGGATGGCCGTTGAAAAGAGGTTTCTTCCACAACATTGGCTCTATGGAGTTTTTAATCGGCTGGGAACAAAATATGGCCGTTTAGAGGGTTGGCCGTCTAGAGAAGTTTCACTATATGTATATATACATACATACATACATACATACATACATACATATATATATATATACATATATATATATATATATATATATATATATATATATATATATGTATACAAACTCTATACGTTTTATTATTTTTCAACTCCTTAAAATCCTGTTTACTTACATATCATCGTCCGCTCACGTTGAAAAGTGATTAACGTCTCGAGCTTCTCCAAATTTTGGGTTGTAATATCGGCTAAGGTGTGAATGTTCCTGTGATAGGGCCTCATAGGGAGCAGTTTTGTTTCACCTATATGCTACTCCCATGTAAAATTAGCCATTGAAATCATGGTGTAGATGGATGAGAGTCCTCAGGACAAAGTGTTTGCCGCGTAGGAAAAAAAAAACTTAAACATCCTAATTTTTTTCAAATTATTTCTTCAATTAAAATCTTGCAAAAATAAAGGCCCTGACTGCAACATTAAAAGGAAAGAAAAAAAAAAACACGTTCCGGCGTTTAGAGGTGTCCTCATCGTAACAGATCGAGGAAAAATTTACTACTAGGAAATAACTCAATAGACCTCCAGGAAAAAAAAATTGATGGCTGCTTAGAGCTTCCACGTAGTCTTATGAAAATTAAGTTTTCAAAGCCTCACTGTTATTACATCCAATGTCGAATTGTACATCGATTGTTCTATACTTAATGCCTAAAGATTAATAGTGCCATTCTCGTATTAAGTTTTATTGATCGAAAAACGGTTCTTAATTTAGAACTAAAGTTATTCCTTTTCTACGGTGAGTTTGTCGAATTCAAGTTTATTAAACTGAGGTCGA
>OU015496.1:159413093-159637091 GCA_907164885.2 Dolomedes plantarius | reverse complement strand
ACATTACAACAAGCAAGACAGGCCGACTCTGAATTTGTACGTGTGTGCTCTGAACTTGTAGATGTATGCTGTAGATGATTTTGTTATTTTAAGTACTTTGGTGTTAAATATCCTGGAAAGATTTTAAGTTTAACAGATATCGATCGACTGTTGAATGTATGAAAGAAAACTCAAATTTTGGCGTTGGCCAGAAAAACAAGACTGTATAAATAATGAGTAGGTAGAAGTGTGCGGGAAAATCAATCCTCTGAAAATCGAGTCAAGAGGGAGCTTTTATTGTTCCAGAGCTGGATTATGTTGCTTCTCCAGAGTGTCGGACTATCAATTCATCAAAACATATAAGACTTTAATTACTGTTTACTGTTATTTATATCATTTTCTTTCTTTGAAAATTCCACTAGTAATTTAAAGGTTAAAATCAGTTTTTGCATAGAAAAACATTTTTATTTAGTGATTTTTTTCCAAATGAGCTTGAATTAACTGAATTCGATAAGATTATTGATAGATAATTTGGCAATACTTGTACATGTTCTAATATTGGCCTAAGCTATCTTAACAATTTAAATGTTTGGTTTTCAAGACATGGGCCAAAGTTGCCCTAATTTCGAGGTAACATTAGCCCCAAAATTAAAAAAGTTTAAAAAAATGTTTAAAGTTTGTATGTATACTTTAACAATGGTTTATATTACAGTTAAATATGTTTAAAAGAATATAAACTACTTACCATATCAAATTTTAATTGGCTTACAACTATTATTTGCTTTTCCTGTGAAATAAACATGAAAAAGGGGACAGAGTTACCCCAGTTGACGGTAGGTGAAAAAACATCTTTTAAATGGCTTTTTCTCAAAATGAGTAATTTCCAGATTTGCAAGTCTTTAAAATGCTCCTTGCGTCATAATTTTTGGCGAAATTTTATAAAATTTATAATAAAGACTTCTCTTATATATTAAAATAAAGTCATGTAACCATTCCAGGTTTCAACATCATTCAGATTATCAAAGTTTAACTTAAGTGTAGAAAAGTACAAAAATTTCACGAAAATTCAGAGTACAAGCTTAAAAATATTTCGTGAAAATTAACTATTCAACGAAAGTACAAAAGTAATGCATAACGCTGTTCAAAATGTATTTATAAGCAGTATAAATGGAAAATTAAGGGAAAGTAAAAATTGAATCACAAGGAGCATTTAAAAAATAATAATGTCAATTTTTTAAAATATAAATTTTTTAAAAAACATTTAAAAAATTTTATAAGGTGTTTGATATAGTTATGTTTTAATGAAATATATGCAAAATTTCATATCCTGAGGTAAAAATTTCAAAAATTGCTTTGTAATGTCCACCATCCCCTGAACTTTATTAAAATTGGGTAATTCAGTAATGATAAATATTGAATACAAGTAACGAACGTTACCAGGGTGAATCATGTACGTTGTCGCATACGGTTCAATAAACGAATGCCGAAGCCCATAGGGCAAAGTTAGGAACTACAGTGAATCTATTCTTTTGTGATAAGTGTACTCTGCAATTCGACATCCATTTATTCTATGCTTTATGTATATAATTCTGGAAATTTTTAGTTTGTGTGTCTGTGATTCAATACTCGATGTATGCAAGAACATTAAACCTGTCATGTAAGCCGAAACAATTAAATTGACCTTTGTTCGAATCAAAGTAAATGCAGGTTTCCCCGTGTTTCTCTGAGCCAAGATTTCCCATGTTCCGGTATTTTGAATCCACATTTCATAGCATATTCATCTTAAATGTAGACGAAAAAGTATCGGCTTCAGTTCAAATTTCCTCGCTGTATTCGAAAGAGGAATCTTTTGTTAACTGAAACATTACCTTTGTTTCAGAGAAACGGTGCTAGCTCGGTAATGCGGCTTAGGCCAAGGAGAAAACTCCCAGTGTTGTTAAAAGGTGACAATCAATAGAAAATGTCACATTCAAGACTGATCTTTCTTGAATATGGACTGATCAAATTACTGATCAAAATAACAAACAATTTATCCCAATTCTTCAAGTACGACAGACAAAAAATGGATAGAATACCTTCATTAAATTAACTAACTAACTACCATAGTTTAACAGTCCATTGTGGATCAAAGCCTGTGGTGCCTATCTCCGCTTTCTTGACCGTGGGCCATATGTCTCGGGCAGGTGGTAAGCATGCCGCGGGATCTCCAAAGTTATTTCCTAAGTATGGCTCCTCATGTTATCTACCCCTCAAGGGATGAAAGGATGATCGACCTTACCCCAGTCGCAGGGTCGAACCCTGGACTTGTGGTGTGGCAGCTTGAAGATTTTAACCACTACGCCCCCCGAGCGTCCTTAATTAAGTTATCATAAAAATAACACTAGTATTGAAATTAATGTTGTTTCATAATCTTTAAATATAGGGTGAATATTGAGTAAATTAAAACTCCATGTTGTGCACAGTTGCCTAATTCTTGATTTTAACTCCTGTTCTCAAGGAATGTTGGATTATAGGGTAGTATTATTTTTTAAATTGATTCTGCATCCTGTCATCAGAAACTGCCATGACTCAAAAGTAGATTTATACAGTTTTTTCTTTTCTTTGAGAGTATGTGTGCAATACAGACTTTTGTATTGCGTTTTAAAATGAAATTTATTAGTGCCAGGTTCTTGGATAGAAGAAGCAAGCTATCTCACCTTCCTCCGGCATAGGCATCTGCGGTGTCGAAAATGTTGATACCATGATCGTAGGCTGCTGGTCACGATCTCTTCGGCTTGCTAGGGAAATAAACAAAAAACACGATCAGAGTTCACTATTTAATTAGGGCGGTGGCGCCAGTTCATGTTGAAAATTTCGAATCCCAGTGTTAAAGCTGCAGTGTACTAACCCTACTGGATTCGCATCACCTCAGTGTTAACCTATGGAGAAAGTTGTCTGCTATTTGCAGCCCATAAATGCTGATAATCCAATAAAATGGTATGTTCAGATAGCCTGACTTTTCTGCACCTTGCACAGGATTCATTTAATAACTTTAGTCCACCAAAGAAAGTGATGAGCGTTTAAAATGCATATACCAGATTTCCCCCCAGAATAAATTTAAATTTTAAAATATTATTTGCATTTAAAAAAAATAAAAAATGCCAAAGGTGTAAAATTTCTTTCTCTATTACGGAGTACAATTAAAAAAATCTTTATATCCTAGTCGGCAATCCTTGGACAAATTTTCTCTATAGGTTAACATTGAGGTGAGCGAATCCAATAGGTTAGCACACAGCAGCTTTAAGAAACGAGGCATTTTCCTCTAGTTATTTTCTAGTCACAGAGTAATTATCTAATGCATCTGTTTGACCAGGTCCATGACACTGGCAGAAAAAACGCGGCTCTGTTCCAAAGTCACCACAAGGGTTTGGAGTCCCACTTGACCAAAAGACGCCACAAGTTTCGCCAAGCATCCCCAAAGGCGACATCTGGAGGGATCCTACCTTCACACACCTCTCTAACATCATAGAAAAGACTTTCCGGTTAAGAGATTTTTGCCCATACCCGGCCTAGACACGAAGGTATTTAACGGGCGTTCGTCAAGATTTCGAACCAAGCACCCCCAGTCCTTATCCCAACGCAGTACCATTATGCTACCGCGGGTTCGTTTTAAATTCTATTTTCTGCTTATGAAGTAGACGTTTCAATAAATAGCACGTCGTTTCAAGTTAAAAAAAATTTCAGTGTTAAATATTTACGGGACATTAAAATGATTGACCGCGATTTATACAAATTTAAAGTGTTTTATGTTTTTAAATGTACTAAAACAAAAAGATTTTTGGAAACATATACCTTGGATTTTAAAACCTCTAAGAGTTTAAGATGTATTTTTTCCGGTACATACTTGAGAAACGGTGGTGACTGATTATTCCATCCTCAGTTGCATTTAAGTCTTAGATGGCACGATCTTGACCCTTTACAGCACCAAACTAGACATGGATAATTCGTAAGCAACGCTATTTCCAGCTGAGAATATGAGACAAAAAAGAGAAGTCTCAAACATTTGAGGTTTAAAAAGGCTTATTTTAAATGCAGAAAACAGAATCAAAATATTGGCATATTTTGAGTTCTGTTTTCTGAACCTGTAGGTAGTCGTTCATATAAAGAGCACGTAGTCTTTAAACTTTTGAAAATTTTCCTGAGTTATTATTTTTGCAGGACATTAAAGTGTTGAGGCTCCTAGTCCCAATTTTAAACTTTAAAAAAAAATCAAAGTGAAATTTATTTTAAACTCGCGTTAAATGTCCATTTCAAATTGAGAAATCATAATTATACATATTTTTGAATTCTGTTCTCCGTATTCGAAAATGCAGTGCACTTAGTTATAAAATTTAAAATCTTTCCGTAAGTAATTTTTAGGGCATCGCATTACTGAAGTTTATAGCTACAAAATTAAAAACTTTTTTTAAAACAATTAAACAGATAAAAAGATTTATGATGAACAAGGGTCATTGCATATAACGGCGCATTTTTAAATCCAGAAAACATAATTTGACTTATGCATGCTTTTGAATTAACTTTTTTTGCATTAGAAAACAGACCGTTAAGCGTAACGGGTGCAATTTTAAAATTTTTCCACAGTTAATTTTCAACGGGAGATTAAATTATTGTTGCCAATAGCTACTAAATTAAATTGTATGTTGGAAACACTTATTAACAGAAAAAAAAATAACTCTCACCACAATGGCTGTTTGGTTTGAACGTTATGGTAAACTTTTGCTACACAAGGGTCGATTAGACCGGGACCTACAGTTTAAAGTCAATTCCGAACATCTACAAACACCCATGACAACAGTGGGACTCGAACCCCAAAGTCTCTGGGTCCAAATGCCAGCGCCCTAGCTATTCGGCCATTGCCGAAACTCGCATTGAAGTAACTGTTTTCAAATGCAGAAAACAGAACCGCCAAAATAGACATTTTCTAGTCTGTGATTTGAAAAATAACGAGAGGAAATTCTCCGTAGCTTATATGGGTAGGAAAACCTACGACGTTAACCGCTGCACTACCCAAACTGAAAAAGCACAGGTGCAGCTTAAAAACTAGAAGAAAATTTTCACATCGCGTATTGCACCACTATATAAAAACTTATTTTTTGTTCATCAAAAATAGTATTTATAATCAAAACGCAGCTGTTATAACGGTTTGATGCAGCCAAAATTTTATCCTACAACTATTGTCGTCTGAAACGTTCACTTGATTGCTAATACCATTTCTATTTTAAGAGGTGTTCTGGATACAAAATTTTATTAATTATTTAACTTACGCACATCACGTAATGATAATTTCCCCTCTAATTTGTTTTTATATGTAGATCATTATGCTCACAAAAATGAACAATTTGAACTTTTTTCTAAAAAGAAAATTTAAATCGAAAAAAAAAATTGAATTTTCGATACATCTGCAAAACAAATACCTCTATTTGCATGATATTTTCCCCTTTTGCACATAGGAAGTGAAACAAAATAATTTTGCCCCTGGGATTTATATTAAAAAAAAAGTGCATAAATTTTATATCGCTTTAGAGAGAATTTTTTTAGGGTAGATATCACTCCGTGGAATATATTTAAAAAAAAAGTTTTACTTTAAATCAAAAATCCGGAAGTCAGTTTAGATGAAATACAGGATGGTCGTAAAAAAACTTTTCCGATATATGGACCACTAGCGGCTATTCCTTTCAACCGATTGAAATGAGATTTCAGAAATAGTTATTCAGAGGTATGAGCTCGGGATTCTGTGAACGGCAAAGAAGTGGCGTTCATGGCTACGGTTATAAGTACAGAAACTACTCGACATTTTCGAATGGCAACGCTCACTTTTTCCCGTCGCAAAATGCTCAGCGCATGCGAAAACTCTAAAGAGAGTTGGAACGGTGTGTGTATCACAAAAAACGGACGCGTTATGCACGCACAAAAAACACCTCTGCGAACGGCCAACAAAAACACGATCGGGGCGCACGGAGGAAATTTGCATATGACAAAGGCAAGACATCCATCACTGATGATAACACAGATCGGACAAAAGAAAATTTTCGTTTGTATTACACATTTTCCACATGGGTGCCATCACAGGCTGTTCGTAGAGTTATTTTTTGTGCGTGCATGACGCGTCCGAATTTTTGTGATACACTTACCGTTCCAACGAGCTTTAGGCTTTTCGCATGCGCTGAGCATTTTGCGACGGGAGAAAGTGGGCGTTGCCATTCGAAAATTTCGAGTTTCTGTACCTATAACCGTAACCGTGAGCGCCAATTGGTTGTCGTTCACAGAATCCCGAGCTCATACCTCTGAATAACTATATCTGAAATCTCATCTCGACCAGTTGAGCGGAACAGCCGCTAAAGGTCCATATATCGGCAAAGTTTTTTGCATATACAAAATTTCTTGCATATTCCTTGAGATTAATTTAAGCCACATCCTATAAAAGATAGAAAATCGGGAAAAGTCCAGCATGGTACGCACATGGTATGTGCAGCATTGTGCGCATGGACAGCACAACACGAGAACGTTGAATATGCCTACATAATCGTCATAGGGAGGCAGAGTTACTCACGTACACAGCATTCTTTATACTACATGTGCCTCCTGGGTTGTGCTAATTTCGCCATGCAGTCCAGATGTAAGAAGCTTTTGAAAAATTAAAACGGTCCTTTTCAGGATCAAATTACGACTGAAATCTCTTTCTTTTACTGGGATGCTGTTGGCTTGTCTCATACTAAATTATCCGCGTTTAAGAAAATTATCTTTATTGCTCCCTTTGTTCTTCTGAGGAACTTATGGATTTCAACACCCTTTTAATGTGTTCTTCTCTTCAAGATAAGCACTTTTCAGTCGCAAATTTTTATAATAGAGCTCACCTCTACTGGGCTCCCCGTGGGGAATTATGGTAACTGGACTTTCCCCCAATGTAGGGAAATAAAACATAATCGTCACAGAACCCTGTTGTTTAGATTATTTGATTCTAAAAGCTATATATTATGTTTTGAGATATCAAAATAACACTTCGTTATGAGGGTTTTGTGTACCGTAACTCCTTGAATGATATTTAGATTTTATCCCTTCCAGTAAGTATATTAGATAAATTCATTGCTTATGCAATTCTTACGCATAACTTAAAAAAAAAAAGACTCGAATCGCCCTAAACAGTAACAAAATGGTCTTGAAAACGATTTTAATTTTTTAATGAATTAAAAATGATTTTAAGAATATTTTATTCAACTGATAGTCGGATCTACAATGGAAAATAAAAGAGTATTTTTAAAATGAAATTAATAATTCCTTAATTTACACACACATACACACAGAAAGAAACTGCTTTACTTTACAAGATGTACACGTCACACCAAAATGCCGATAATACGTTTTACGAACTATCCGTTTGCCACCAGACAAAAAGGTTAGAAATACAACACAAATGATCCGGGAGAATTCTTTCATAGATCGTAAATAATGGAACATAATGGAATTTTTATGGAAAAAAGCTGTTGACCTGAGTCAGTTTTACCATTATTTAAGTAAAAGCCTCTTTTAAAAGCCCTGTATGTGCACCATTTAAAATATCCGATTAGTCAGTTCATTTTTTACGCTGTGTAGATCTATTAGTAATGGCTTCCGTTTTTCCGTAGAGTACAAATAATAAGTCTCATGTAGTTGGATAACAAAAACGTTTTTTTTCGTAAATAGAGTGCGGTTGATTAATTTAAGTAATAAACACTGAAGAATCTTACTGTAGACTTATTGAAGATTTCTTTTTGCTCTAAAGTAATGCAACTGATTACGGTATAAAAAATATCAATTCTATGTTTTGTTAGAAATTTATGTGATGTATATGTTTGTGGCAAAAGATTTAATGACACGATATTTTCCCCCAACTTAGGTAAGTAAAGTCCAATTAATTTTTATGTGTTTATATTTATACATTTCCTTAGATCCAGGAGAGATTTAGTTAATGCGGCAAAAATGAATTAAGATGTCACGCCAGCTTGCCTCGCAAATCGTTGAGTATGCAAATTCTACCCCGTGTTAAGGTATGGGGGAATTTTCCTCTTAGTATTTTTTTAAGTACAGATTAGCAAATGCAGACTTTTGAGTTTTTATTTCTTTATATTAATGAACTTTAAAATTTAAAAATTTCCAGCAATTATATTTTTACAAGGCATTAATTGCTGCATTGAATCTCTACAAAATTAATTTTTTTTTAAAAACCATACGCTTCGCGTTCAAAGATTAGTTATCAGATGTAAATAACAGAATTAAAAAATTATGCATTTTCGAATATGTGATTAGAAAAATAAGATAAATAAAAATCTTTGTAGCCCACAATGGGAATTGAAGATTTGCGAGATCAACTGATGCACCGGCTAAATGAAGATTTGTTTAGCTGGAGTAAAGGACATTTTGTGAAACAAACAAAAAGTTTTGAAGATGTGCGAGGTCAATTGATGCACCGGCTTATTGAATATTTGTTTAGCTGGAGCAAAGTACATTTTGGGAAAGAAAAAGTTTTGAAGATATGCGAGGTCAACTTTTGCACCGGTTAAATGAAGATTTGTTTAGCTGGAGCAAAGGACTTTTTGGGAAACAAACAAAACGTTTTGATGATGGGCGAGGTCAACTGATGCCCCGTCTAAATGAAGATTTGTTTAGCTGGAGCTAAGGACATTTTGAGAGGCAAACGAGAAATTTTGTCCATTATGGAAGAAAATATATTGTAGAATCGCTGAAAAATCTGCTTTGACAAGTTCAAAAGCTTACATAATTATGACCCAAACGCAAATTCGGGGAACAAAAAATATTTTAACCCACTCACCTCTTCTGATAGACTTTGGCCAAAAGTCACCCAAGCACCTGGAAAAAGAAATCGGTGGTTTAGTACCATTTCAGACAAAACATAGTACTTCATGCCTTCATAAGCGATTACATAAAGTCATATTTATACTTCATTGTTATAAACTCATATTTTATTATACTTTACATTATGATCACAGCTCTAAGAGATGAACTATCACGATAAACCCAACAGTCCGCCGGCAACTTAAATCTTTGAGTAAGGAGGAACACGGATATTGAGAATAATTTATAAGCACGCTTTTATACGCATACGTGATGATGCAATGTTTCGTTTGATAAGTCCATGCAAATCCGAGAGATGGCGCTACTGCAATGTAAATGCTAGTGCCCTCGTACGCCTATATACAAGTGATGAAAACCGTAAAAGGAAATAGAAAGTAAGCTGAACCCTAATGATAAAATTTGCAACAATCATGTGTACGATGTCCTCGTTTCGAATATTACGAAATTATTTCCAAATAAATATGTTTATTTTTTCAGAAATATGTTATTTTACGGGTTTTGGTTTGGAGCGCTACTGTCATTTTTTACTTACACGAGGGCAAAACAGACCGGGACCTACGGCTTATAAACAATTTCGAAAGGTTACAAACGTCTCATGTCTGGAGTGGGACTCGAACCCATAGATTTTGGTACCGAAGGCTAGCGCTCTGGCCATTCGGCAATGATCCGGCTTTTAGTTAACGGGTAAAGTATAGTATCATATAACGTGGGAAAAATATTGAGAAAAGTATTTAACTATCGAAGATTAATTTTCTAGTCTTGTACCTGATAAAATTTTAGATAAAATAAATACAGATATTTTTTCAGGAACGTGTTATATAGTGTTATAAAATAATATATAAATTCGAAAAAAATATTGAGTAAAGTATTTAGTTATTAAAGAATGATTTTCTAGCCTCTCACGTGACGTAATCATGCACAAAGATATACAAGCATTTGTTCAGAAGCATGCTTCTATAGCTTTGAAATCAGTATTACACATTTATTTCTAGGCGTTAATTTAAACAAAGAAATGTCCATTCGGTGCTTTTTCTGTGTCGAAGCAGAGGAGGATTCAAACAGTCTATTTTATTTGTATATAAATCAAAATCTAGATGTGCTCTGTTTGAAATACACAAAATTTGGAATTTAAAACTCTCCAAAAACCTTTAAGAGCCGTGGAGTGTTTTTTATTGTTACATACAGTTCGTGTTAAAAAATGTTAAGGATTTAAATATAGCAACATCCTTTAAGGGTGGATCTGCAACCCGAGAAGGAGGGTTTCTAATGGTAAACATTTAATTAGCAAAGAAAAAGTAAAAAAGCTTAAACTTTGATAAAAACAAAAGAATTCACCGTAATTTCTCACTGTTCATATATTTAAAGGATCTAAGATCAGAATAATAGCTGATTATTTTAAGTACTGCTTAACACACGTTCTAAAATCTTCTGCAATTTTTATTCTTAGAGCTACATAGTAATTTTTTTACAAAAAATACTATGGTTTGTTCCCAGTTTTAGGCGGAAGTTAAGGTTTTTACCTAAATTTAGCTTGTTTTGTTATTTTGGGCACAATGTTAGCATAAATGCCCGATACGCGTAATAGAATTTAATTGTAGTACACAGATAAAAAATGGCGGGTGAATTTCTACCACAGACTTTAATTATCCTATTTAGCTGATATTTTTGTGTATATAGTATATGGTCATATCTTAAATATACTTTTCTACGAAGTATTTTAGAATTAATAATTTTGAATAACCTTAATCTCAAAAAGTAACTATTCCACTGACACTGGATTGTAGCCTAGACTTGTTGCCTTTACACTTAATGCATTATATCCTTAGTAGATACATTTATCTATATATACAGTCGAACCTCCATATATCGAACTTCCACATGTCGAAATTTTCTATATATCGAACTCTTAGCAAATCTCCATGTTCATTACATAGAAAAATTGTTTCTATATATCGAAAAAATCTCTATATATCGAAATTTTTTTCCAGACAAATTGGAAGATTTTATTCCACTTTAGAATAAATCTCCCAATTTTTGGCGTTTGAAACAATATGTCGGGGACTTCAATTCGTGGAAAATGTCCCCGATTAAGTTTTTAGTGGACTGAATAAATACGAACATTTCTTTGAACTTTCCGCAAAACTGGCTGTTCAGCAAGATATTCGTAGTTTTTTTTAAAAAGAATATAACTGTGATCATTGTAACCACTGTCTGGATTATTGTTTTTTTAAAGGTATATATTATTCAATAAATCTTTCATATTAATTCGTTTTTTAGTTATTAACTTTCATTTAATGGGATTCGCATATAAATTAGAAATGGAGTTTCGTATACGAAAATTAGCTTCATTTTTTTTTTGAGAATTATGATAAAACTAAGCTCAATTCTATATATCGAAATTTCTATATATCGAAATTTCTATATATCGAAATTTCTATATATCGAATTTTTTTCCGGCAATTTGCTACTTCGATATATGGAGGTTCGACTGTATATATATATATATATATATATATATATATATATACTATTATGTACTTAACGTAGGATTACTGTACTGAATCACAGAGATAGGTTTAGGGGCATCTTTAAACTGAAATTTCAGATTATTTCGCACATGAATTAAAGAGGCGGAATGATGCAAAAAGGAACTCCAGTCTGTTTCCAATGTCCTGCCAAAATGTCATGCTACGTGTCTAGTCTTATCTTTCTTGTCCTCATCGTAAGCATTGAATAAATGTTTGTATCTCAAATGCTACCACTTGATATTTCTGTACCTTGACTGACCTACTGAGAATCACGGGTTGTTATATAAATATATATCGATTTCTCGTATCGATTTCTCGAAATTATCTTATCTTGCCGAGCCTATTGAAATTTTTTTTGCCTCAGTACACTGTTGGTAGTCCATATATGAGGCGGTGAAAGGCAAAGTGGTGTGAGTCAAAAGCGTTTTACTGCAAAAACTACAAAAATTCCACTATAAATTGATCAAATTATAATTCAAAATAATCATTATAATATTGTAAATAATAATTATTTGCAGTTCCACTATAAATTGAACATGGAGATTACATTTTTGCCCTCAAATAAAAATAGTTGAAAATGTGACTTACACTACCTTGCCTTTCACCGCCTCATATGTTGTTGCCTATGTATCGTGATGCCGTTATCCCGTACTTCATCATATCGGGATACTTCACTAGGATGCAAGGACTTGTTTTTAAAAGCCTCGCATCCTTAACTTTATCAACGGTCACTTCCCATCGAAGTTCACCTGTATCAGATCAGTTGCCTTGGGTTGCTATAATAAGGGAAGCGTCCACGCTGCTGAATCGAAATCACGAATCATGATTCTTTTTGTTTCGGGCCGTGTCTTGCTGGCTTATCGTGGCTAAATAATAAGACTATAACAATTCAATCCCACCGTCCTCGTTTGTCCGAATGTGATACTAATCTGATTCGGATAGAGTCGAATAACACTCGCGACCAGAGTTTTCTTCCCATTCAGGAGTCGGGATAGGAAAAGTCAAATATCTCTCTAATCTATAATTCCAATTTAGCGATTAAGAATCGAGAGAACCAAAGCAACACAAACATGTTGTTGTTGTTGTTTGGTAATGCGGGGGGGGGGAGCATATCAATGAAGACATTCGATCTTAAACCGCGAGAATCGTTGGTTGCTATCAATAGGGGCACTGTATAGATGAACGGACACCACCCCCCGGTGCCCCCTCAGTTTCGACTTGGCATCCTGCTTCCTTCAAGCATGAATCTTAAGGGCTCGTACCTTCTTCCACCCCCTCTGAATTCATAGAAAGATAACACAAATAATGTAAATAATTCAACACGAAATAATACGTAGAAAGAGGGCATAGACAGCCATACAAATTAACAGAAAACCTACCCTAGCGTTGAAAATTTTTAACTTTGCAATAAAAGATTGCACAGTTGCAACAAATCCTCATACTGTAAACAGACAAATATAAATAAAAGTAGATAATTCAACAAAGCAAGAAAATTATTAGCAGGAAGAATGCAGTCAAAAATAAACTGAAATCACGCACTTAGGGCTCAACGCACCATAGTGCAAGATTCTGTAGCAGGAAAGGAACTAAACCAAAGGAAGAGTGCAGACAAAAATAAACTGAAATCACGCACTTAGGGCTCAACGCACCACAGTGCAAGATTTTGTAGCAGGAAAGGAACTAAACCAAAGGAAGAGTGCAGACAAAATAAACCGAAACAACGTGATTTCAGTTTATTTTTGTCTGCATTATTCCTGATAATAATTATCTTGCTTTGTTGAATTATCTACTTTTAGTTATATTTTTTCATCGAAAGAATGTCCGGCCTATAGATTTAACGTGCCTATATCCAGGAACTAAACCAAAGGAAGAGTGCAGACAAAAATAAACTGAAATCACGCACTTAGGGCTCAACGCACCACACTGCAAGATTTTGTAGCAGGAAAGGAACTAAACCAAAGGAAGAGTGCAGACAAAATAAACCGAAACAACGTGATTTCGGTTTATTTTGTCTGCATTATTCCTGATAATAATTATCTTGCTTTGTTGAATTATCTACTTTTAGTTATATTTTTTCATCGAAAGAATGTCCGGCCTATAGATTTAACGTGCCTATATCCAGGAACTAAACCAAAGGAAGAGTGCAGACAAAAATAAACTGAAATCACGCACTTAGGGCTCAACGCACCACAGTGCAAGATTTTGTAGCAGGAAAGGAACTAAACCAAAGGAAGAGTGCAGACAAAATAAACCGAAACAACGTGATTTCAGTTTATTTTTGTCTGCATTATTCCTGATAATAATTATCTTGCTTTGTTGAATTATCTACTTTTAGTTATATTTTTCATCGAAAGAATGTCCAGCCTATAGATTTAACGTGCCTATATCCAGGAACTAAACCAAAGGAAGAGTGCAGACAAAAATAAACTGAAATCACGCACTTAGGGCTCAACGCACCACAGTGCAAGATTTTGTAGCAGGAAAGGAACTAAACCAAAGGAAGAGTGCAGACAAAATAAACCGAAACAACGTGATTTCAGTTTATTTTTGTCTGCATTATTCCTGATAATAATTATCTTGCTTTGTTGAATTATCTACTTTTAGTTATATTTTTTCATATAAAGAATGTCCGGCCTATAGATTTAACGTGCCTATATCCAGTATTTAATCCCGGCGTTCGTCGGGATTCGAAATGAGCACCTCTAGTCTCAAGCCCAACGTGCTACCACTAAGCTACCTCGGGCTCTAGCAACCCGAAAATAAGCTGACGCCTTCACAAGCATATCAACTGAGCTCTGTAATCCTTTCATATTATTTGGTTCTTTAATAGTTAATTACAAAATTTTCAACAGTGTTCACCAACCATTTATTATAGAACAAGGATTGGAAAAAATTGAAACAGAGAGGGCGAAAATGCAGTGGTTTCAAGAGGACCACGGACTCAAAATTTTATTCATTTTTTAAATTACTCTTGAGTAATGTTTATTTTTCCTCAAAACAGCCTTTATATAAAAAACATAATTCTTATAACAAATTCTCCGACAAATCGAAATTGTGTTCTAAAAAAGTTAAAATTTAAAATTTTTAGAATATTTAGTTTCGAATACATTGGCCGGATAAATAGCTCATATGGTATAATTCTTTCCTTTTTGGTCGTAGGAAAGACTTCTAAGTAATTTGTCTGTGACACAGAATTTTTAATCTTCTCGAAAAGATTTTTAAAAAAAAATGTTCCTTTTGGCTTGAGCGAAAATATTTTATGAATTTTTATTCTAAATTAAAAATATTGAAGATAAAACAAAAGAACTTTGCGGAGAAATACACAGTGATACCTCGTGAATAAATTTAGATAAATCGTTTTAAAGATAAATCGCGAAAAATTCCATTCGAGGTATGTAGACTTTAATTGCAGACGTACAAGCAGAATAAAAATTGTACAGCGTAAAAGTCATGCATCTTTCAATGAAATAATGGCAGAAAAATGAGGCTTAAGTCGTTTGATTTTAAAAGCCATCTAGTATATTTTAAACCAAGAAAAAAAAATCCTCCTATTTTTGAGAATTTTGTGTCCCAGGCCCTTGGAAAATTAAAGACCCCAAGCAGGTAAGCAATGACATGGAACAAGCTGCTTTTATAGCCAAAAATAAATATTAATAAATTAATTAAGGTAAACTAACGTACCTAATCCAACGCTCGATATTTTCAGGCCTGATTTTCCCAAATTCCTGTAAAAATATTTTTTGAAACAAAAACATTAATCATCTAATGCAACAAATCACAATTTTCGTAAATAACAAGAAAGGATATTTCACACATTTGTATAGAGGAGTTTTATATTCTCTGATACTGCTGCAAAAGATATACAGTCGGACGTCTATTTAACGAAGTCGCTAAATCTCGAAAAAAAGTTCGTTATATGGAGAATTTGTTAAATAGAGATACACCTTTTAAAATACTTAAAACTCACACAAACATATTTAAAATTCATAAACACTAATTATTATTAAAAAAGTAATTAATCGCACCTTTGTTTTGTAAATTAATATCTATTTGTTTTATATATCTTACCCATCAAAAAGAAATCTGCAAGGAAAAGAAGAATAAGGCAAAACATTGTCCGGGAATACACTGTATTTTAGATTTCCAGAACCGAAATTACCAGCACGACTCTGATCAACAATCTAGGAAACGGGAGACTAGTTCAAGGACACGGGACAGCTCCATTAAGGGTGAAAGAGGGATATTGAAAGTTATTTTACTGAAGTGGACAGTGGGGGGGGGGATAAAGGTTGCACTTCCGGGATGAAATGCAAAGAATGATAGCCAATTAATCTACTGCTCTCGGTGAGTTTGGCGACTGATAAAACCAGTTCAAGGTCATTTATCACCATAAAATGTGTTAAAAGAAAGAATAAGTTTGAAATGTCCAGAAATATTTTGAGAAATATGGATGAAAAAATATTGGATCACACGAAAAAATTCGTTAAACAGAGAATGCACTTCGTTATTTGGGGGTTATTTTACGAAGAAATTCGCAAGATGTTCTTGGTTCCGAATAAAAGTTCACAAAATAGAGGTTCGTTAAATAGAGGTCCGACTTATATATATATATATATATATATATATATATATATATATATATATATATATATATATATATATATATATATATATGTTTGTGTGTGTGAGTGTGCACGTAGGAGTTAAGCAAGCTTTTACATATGTGGCTATATATGCACGCACACACACACACATATATACACAGGTCGTTATCAAAATAATGGAAACACTAAGAAACCTCATGAAAACCTTTATTAACACGGCGCAGGAGCACCTTTCTCATGTATTACCACCTGATTCACCTTGGAATTGGATTATACAAGTCATAAATAGTGGTTAAGAATATATTATACCATTCTTCAAGGAAAAATAATGAAAGTTCGTGTAGAGATTCTGTGGTGGATATCGATACCTGTCTCTATACGTTTATACAGATCATGGAGGTTGGATGATATATAGTCGGGGGAATTGTGCAGGGCAAGATAAGATATTTGACTTCTTTTTCCTGCTCTTCAAACCAATACTTTATAGATTTAGCTACATGTATAGGGGGATTATCATCCTGGAGAACGCCATCTCCTGCAAGAAACAATGTTTGCACCATAGGACGGTCCTGGTAAGCTAAAATTTTGACATAGTCCTTCCCATTCAATCTCCCTTTTAGGGTTACAATGGAGCCTGAAGAAAACCATGAGATGCCATCCTAAACCCTGATAGATCTCTCTCCATGATTGACAGTTGAGATGAGACAGCCAGAATCTCACGCTTGTGCAGGTGTTATCCAGACATACGCATGCCCTATTGCGAGGAACAATGTGAACAATGATCTGTCGGACCAAATACCGTTTTTCGACATATTACTCGACCAGGATTTGCTCTCGTGGCCCCATTGTGGACGATATTATGTATTAGCATCTATTACAAGTGGCTTGCGAATAGCTACTCTTCCGTAAATGCTTTGTTTGTAAAGTTCCCTACTACCTCTAATGGTTGATACCTGAACACTCAGATGCAGATTGAGCTCTTAGGTAATTTTGGTTGCAATTGTTTTCTTTCTTCAAGTCGCAATCAACTTCAATTCCTCGGCCGTCTCTTTCACTCAGCTCTCCCTTTCTTCCACTATTCTGTTTGGCAAAGGATGCTTTTCCGTCCACTCTGTATGCTATCATGACTCTCGATACCATAGCTCGAAAAACCCCCAGTAGCCTGGGGGTTGCAGTAACAGATACTCCAATTTAAACGCTCACCAACAATTTGCCCTTTTCTCAAGTTCTGCAAGATTTGACATTTTACGATGTCCCCCACCCCCCCCCCCCCAAAAAAAAAAGCACGATGCCCTTCGCTTCATTATTGCTGGTTGGGGGGTATGAATGGAAGTACCTTGGTCCACTTGGACTTTATCTTCAGTAAGCAAATTAATTGTCATCAAGGTATGTGTGCTCAGTAAATAAATTTTAAGTTAAATAAGTATTAAGTTAGGAATCAGAACAGGTAAGGAGATTAAATCTTAAAGGAGGAGGAAAAATTAATTATTTAAGTTAAAATAGAATAATGGCTCGGAAAAAGTTAAAATAATTGTTAAGAAATTAATTAATTAAGTAATGCCTAGGGAAACGAAAATAAAAAAGGCCCTCTTCAGGGTCGTACAACTACATAACGAGAGGATTGCGAAGCTTCGAAAATGAGGCTAAAGTAGCAGGAGGGAAATTTTGCAAAATGACGGGAAGCACAGACGGGGGTCGAACCCCCGACCTGCGTGTCCCGAGACGCGAGCGATAGCAGTGTGCTACGAGAGCACGTAGGGAGGTTAGCAAGATAGAAAGTGTATCGCGGTGGGAGTACTATTGTTAGCTCCTGAGAAGACACGCCCGTGGGCGTTTACGATTAGCGGGAAGGGTGTGATCGTAGGTTGGAATCTCAGCAATCGTCTCGTTACGTAGATTGGGGAGATTGTCAAAGAATCTCTTGGAGATCTTATAAGCTTGTTGGTAATATGACAAAATGCCGAAGTCTCTCCGGATAGTTTTATTAGAAAGATACTGGAATGCACGGCGGATCCGCCTGAGAGTTCTGTTCTGTAAGCGCTCGAGTTTATCAATATGGGTTTTGGCCGCAGAAAACCAAACTGGAATTGCGTAAAGGGCAATAGGTCTAACGACTTGTTTGTATAGTAGGACTTTATTGTGCATGGAGAGATGGGAGCTGGTTAGCAGGGTGCGGAGTTGCGCTGTGGCGGCATTGCATTTCCTAATGGTATCCATTACGTGGGTATTCCAGGTAAGCCTACGGTCAAGAGTCACACCTAGGTATTTTGCTGTGGTTTCCCAGACAAGCGGGGAGCCGTAGAGATAGAGACGAGGAGGATTGTGAAAGCTATTAGAGAAGAAGATCGCGTGGCACTTGGAGGGGTTGATTTTAATTTTCCAGCGTGAAAACCAATCCTCAAGGGTGCCAATATGACGCTGCATTTGAATAGCGAGGTAGTCAACGTTATGTGAAGTAGAAAGGATAGCAGTGTCGTCCGCGTATAAAGCCAGAATGGTATTATTGCCTCTCGGCACGTCATTCACGTACAAGTTGAACAACGTGGGACCCAAAATAGATCCCTGTAAAATACCAGCAGTAATGCTATTATGCCGGGACATTTCGTTATTGACGCGGACGACAAAATTTCGACTAAGTAGGTAATTATTGATCAAATGTATGAGACAATCTGGCAAGCGAATTTGGATTAATTTAAAGATAAGTCCCGGATGCCAGACTTTGTCGAAAGCGCACTTAATATCAAGGAACAGAGCTGCGGTCGGCCTCTTTTCCTGCATCCCATCACGGGCAAATTCGACTACCCTATAAAGCTGTTGCGTCGTAGAGTGTTGAGACCGAAATCCAAACTGCTCTGGAATAATTATGTTGTGCTGGTCAAGGTGCTGGGAGATTCTGTTAAGAATAACTCGCTCCGCAATCTTACTCAGGGAACACAGCAAGCTAATAGGCCTGTAGCTCTGGGGGTCATTACGATCCCCCCCAGCCTTGGGGATTGGGCTGATAACCGAGGTTTTCCAGCATTTGGGGAAGTAGCAGTATTTAAGGATAGAGTTTACAATTACAGAGAAGTAAATTAGTATGTTAATGGGGAGGTTTTTTAAGATTAAGTTATTAATTCGGTCGATGCCAGGGGATTTCTTGACTTGCAGGTTTCTAATAATATTAATTATCTCACCAACCGTGGTGGGGAGAGCAGAATCAGTAGGGGGGGTATTAATAAAGCTGTGAATGGTTCTGAGGACCAACCGATCATTATCCTCGTCAACCAGGTCATAATTTGGAGAAAATTGCTTATTATATGTGTCGGCAATGGTATTGGCTTTGTCCAAGTCAGTCAGAGCAACTCCGTTAGGGCCTTGAATGGGCGGAAATTGAAAGTTCGTGGATTTTATACATTTAGCGAATTTCCAGATTGAATTATCTTCGGCGGAGAGGTTATTAATGAACTCAGTCCAGTTGCGTTGGCGGAAGACTCTAATATCACGTCGTACGCGAGCGCGCAGGAAATAATAATTTTTCCTGTGTAGTGGGAGACGGGTATATTGATAAATCTTACGGGTCGCGTTACGTTCCCTGATTAAATTAACAATATTGGCCGGTAAATTATGGTAACGCGGCTTTTTCAAAGCTCTAGTAGATCTAGTCTTCATTATTGCTAAATGATAGTAGAATAATACATACACTATATTATATAAAAAAATACCGGTGGCCAGACTCGTTTTTTAAGGAATACGAAGCACATTCATATACACCACTAATATTGATAGGTGCTTCCCTTATTTTGATAATCACCTGTATATATATATATATATATATATATATATATATATATATATATATATATATATATGTGTGTGTGTGTGTGTGTGTGTGTGTGTGTGTGTGTGCAAGCATATTTATGACATATTAAAGAAAGATATACACACTTATACAAATTCTTACGCATGCAGATATGTGCTGGTACAAATGTACACGTAGAAGTGAATTTTGCATACTGAGCAATAATTGAAAAATTTAAATAAAACCTTGAAAAATGTCTATTTTATGCATTTAAAAAATAACAGACTCAGTTTTAAGCAGCTATTGCGGAAGATTACCAAGTTGCGTGAAATCTGAATTTGCCAGAATACGTTTATTAACACCTTTGGACCACAACCTTTGGACCCGAGTATTTACATTCCGAATATTTGGTATCCACTGTCAAGCACGGAGGTGGCTCTCCTTTGTCTCAAACAATGCACCAGTGCACTGTGCGAGACGGGACAACACGGGGTTTTGGAGAGTACAAGGATGAAGTGCATCTGTCTTGGCAACCTCATTCGCCTGATCTTAACATTATTCAACACTTGGGAGAATATTTTGAGCGAAAGGTTCGATCGGATTCTCTCCATCCAACATCGATGGAATAGTATGGTCATATGTTGCAGAATGAATTGTTCCCAATTCCAATATCTTATGTTCAGGACTTATATCACACTATCCCTCGTCGAATTCTTGCTGTTTTGTAGGCCTTTAGTTTATTAGTAAGAAAGTCCTGCCGAAACGGTCAATGTTTCTATTATTTTGATAAATTCATGCATATGCTATATATATTATACATAAATACACTTCTGGCCACTGTAAATGCAACACCCTGAAGGAAACATGCAAATAACATGAAATTTATAACATGCATTAGCGGAGGTGAGATTTGCAAATGATTAGAATTTCAGCGCAGACGCACATCACGTGCACCTGTGGCGCCACTTCAAAGCGCTATTTAAGGCTTGGAGATTTCGACGATTTCAAGTTCGGCAATTGTGTTTTTCTTGTGGTTTTTTTTAAAAAAACGATCAATTATGCCTCGTCGAAAACAGCGATCATCTTTTGATCAAGTATCCGAGTTCGACAGAGGAAGGATAGTGGCCTACCGAGATTGTGGATTATCTTTCAGAGAAATCGGTAGTCGTGTTGGACGAAAACAAACAACTGTAATGCGGATATGTGATCGTTGGATGCAGGAGGGTACGACGGACCGGCGTGTTCGATCGCATCCACCTCAGCGCACCACTTCACGTGATGACAGGCAAATTGTGCGCATGGCAGTGACGGATCGCTCAACACATCACGAACCATAGCATAGCACATGCAGTCTGTAACGCATCATCCAGTATCTGCGCGTAACATTCGACGCCGTTTACAGCCGAGTGGTCTGTCCGCAAGACGTCCATTGCTTTGTCTACCCTTGACGCAGAACCACAGACGTCTCCGCCGCCAATGGTGCTATGACAGAAGGATGTGGACGGCAGAATGGAATGAAATTGTCTTTACTGACGAGTCACGCTTCTGTCTGCAACACCACGATGGTCGCATTCGAGTCTGGAGACACCGTGAAGAGAGGATGCTGAACAGCTGCGTTATGCACCGCCACACTGGTCCTGCACCGGGTATTATGGTATGGGGCGGTATTGGATATCACTCTCGCACACCTCTAGTACGCACTGCCGGTACTTTAAACAGCCAGCGCTACATCTCCGAGGTGTTGGAGCCAGTTGTCCTTCCTTACCTTCAGGGCTTGCCCACAGCCATATTTCAACAGGATAATGCGCGACCACACGTGGCACGCATTGTCCAACGGTTCTTCATCAATCGCCAGATTGAATTGCTTCTCTGGCCGCCTCGTTCTCCGGATCTTTCACCGATAGAAAACATGGGATCCATGGTTGCTCTACGATTGACCCAGATTCCATCCCCAGCTGCCACAGCAGATCAACTTTGGCAACGTGTGGAAGCTGCTTGGTCTGCTGTACCCCAAGAACTCATCCAAAGTCTCTTTGAATCAATGCCGAGGCATGTGGCAGCGGTGATCTCCAACAATGGCGGCTACTCTGGCTACTGATTTTGGCAGGAACCACACTTCACAGAAGTCTATAAATTTAATCATTTGATACTTGGTCAACATGTTAACTACAAAATAAATTTTGTTGGGATATCTCTTGTCTTTCTTGGTGTTGCAATTTGGGTGGACAGCAGTGTATATATATATATATATATATATATATATATATATATGTGAGAATTCTTGTGGCAACACGGATATTTTAGACTCACAAGACACGCGCCGCGCCACAAGTTACGGATAACGTGCCACTGGAGCAAACGAGTTACAACTCAACCGTTGGGTGGCCAGCAGTGTATATATATATATATATATATATATATATATATATATATATATATATATATATATATATATATATATACATATATATGTGAGAATTCTTGTGGCAACATGGATATTTTAGAAGACTCACAAGACACGCGCCGCGCCACAATTTACTGATAACGTGCCACTGGAGCAAACGAGTTACAACTCAACCGTTTCTTTGGAACGCACGTTATTTTTATTTTTTGGCTGGATTAAAATGTTATGCTATGTTTTGATGTTGACGGAATGAAGATTGTAGGTTTTTCTCTTTGTGGCTCCGACTAAATGAGCATTACTGTCTTGTCAGACAGACACAGACATTTTTTTTATTGTAATAATTTGTCTTGTGTGATTAAACGGTGGTTGTGAATACGCATTATTATATTTTAACTGAAACATTTGTGACATTTGAACCGTGGGGATAAATTTCCTACATTTATATATAAAAATGGTGGAAGGGAAGTCTGCGGTGTCCAACTGTGGGCCTACCCCCTGTGGAGAACCACTCTCCCTTTCTATCTATTGATTTTTTGCAGTGGCGTAGCGAGATGGGAGCAAGGGGGTCTATCATGCCCCGGGCGCCACTTGCAGAGGGGTGCCAAATGGTACCTAAGACCATTGGACCCTTTGGTCCCCAAGACCATGAGGGGCGCCAAAAAGGTATCGTGCCCCGGGCGCCAGTTATGCTCGCTACGCCACTGATTTTTTGTTCATATGAAGAAAATAATGAATGATTAGCGATGCACCCGACAATCAAAGCGCCAGTTTGCGTATTACCCAAGAAAAATTTTCCTTTTAATCTCTGATTTTGAAGTGATTTTTTCTACTTTGGCTAAACTAAAGGGATATTTCACAGGGGTAATATCATGAGTTAGAACTGGTATGATCAACTCCCGTAGCTGCATGATACAACTTCGCAAAACTTCTAGCTTTAGCCTACTTTTTTCTTGGACAATCCGTGAACTGGCCATTAATTGCGCATCGCGAATTGGGCGAAATAATCTTAAATTCTCGATTATTTCGGGTCTTGGCCGATGCTAGAAGTGGCCAGCCATTTCGCGAATTGGTCACTCTTCGGACTTCGTAAAATATGTATGTGTATAAATCACAAATGTTTCACAGAAAGTTCTTTCCGTAATAACAGTATTTTAGCAACAAATTCAAGGTGCTCCGGTCTGTTAATACACAGATTGCAGTAGAAAATTTAATGCCACATAAAAATTTTATAAAAATAAATATAATCACAATAGTAATTTTATTACATAAATGTTATAACAGCACGCATAAACTAGAATAATAAAATGGTTATTTAACTCCATTATCTAATTCATTTATTTAAATGAGTAGCACTAATCAAAATAAATAGCACTAATAAAAATAATGTTAATTTTACAGACCACTGTCTAGGAGATTACGAAATTAGGTATAGGAATATATGTCGATTTAGGAATTTAAAAGTAGTTTATTAAAAAATTATAATACATAAAATTACATATCTTCTTTCATAAAGTAGTTGTGAATCACCTTGTTTGTATAAATATATTATGTCCTAACCATAATAATATACAGCATAAATGTAGTTAATGAGTAATAACAGTTCTATGAGTTATTTTTTTTCTGTCGCATTTTTGGCAGTGAAATGAGTGATTAGAACGATTCTCGGCTGTAACACAAAGCCCACAAAATTAGTAGGCTCTCATCCATTCACCCAGAAGTACCAAATACAAAATTTTAAGGATCAATGATTTCAGTGTGAGACACATGAAAAGTTAACATTCTGTACTTCTAAAACTGCATGTCATTTACGGCGTATCACTCAACCTCACCCTGTATGCATTTAATAGACTTAAGCACCAAATTTCGGATAGCTATACCACGATGTTTGGTACAGCATTCATATAGACACATGTTGCACGAAAAAATTAAGTTTAAAAACTACGTGCTTTTAATTTAAGCATCTACCTTTCTATATTAACGATAATATTAAAAACACATTTGCTAATCTGGTATAACAATTTAAATTTTTTTTCCACAAAATTAATTTTTTCTTTGAAAATAAATTTAATAAAATTCTTTAAACTTAAGTTCATTGCATTTAAATATGTATTTTTATATCCGGAAAACGAAATTTAAAAATATTTATTCCCTGATCTGTGATTAGTAAGATGCTGAGAGGATAACTTATCTACATTGTCAACTGACGTGCTACCTAAAATAGCGCCTTAACTTTTAGTTCTGTTAAACACCTGTTTATGCCGCTTGTGATGAGCTCTCACAATTTCCCGTACGCCACTGGTAAGAGTTTGTACAGTTTTGTATTGTCAGTGGCAACGCCCGTGAAAAATGTTTTCCTTATCATTTTTAGAAAGTGAGTCACGTGTTTTAGCGGCGATCTAGCGCGTTCTAGATGATGTGTGATTTAAGGCTGCTGTGTACTAACCTTATTGGATTCATCCACCTGAATGTTAACCTATGGAGAAAATGTGTCCAAGGATTGCCGACTTGGATTGAAAGTTTTTTTTTAAAATTGTACTCCTCAATAGAGAAAGTATGGGGCATTTTTCTTTCTTAAAAAAAAAAAATATTTTCAAATTTAAATTATTCGGGAGAAAAATCTAATATAGTGTGTTTTAAACGATAATATATTCCTTTGGTGGATGAAATTTATAAATTGAATCCTGGTGCAAGGTGCAGAGAAGTTCAGGCTATCAGAAAATACCCTTTTTATTGGATTATCAGTATTTATGTAACTGTAGACAAATTTTCTCCATGGGTTAACACTGACGTGAGCGAATCCAGTAGGGTTAGTGCACAGCAGGCGTAAAAGCAAAATGTCTTACAATAATTTTTTTTTTCGTTTGTGTAGTTGTGCGAGCAATTAGAGGCTATTCAACAAACGCTTGAGATGACTTGTTCCAGTGGGGCAAATTTGTTATAAATCTTAAGTGTAAGACGGCTATTTTTTTGTCCCGGAGCTGAACTTGACCATTTTAATTGAACTCCCCTGTATTGTACAGAATACAAAATATCCTATTATTCTAATGTACGAGGAAGATCTATGCCGATATATATCGCCCGAATGTAAGACCGTGTGTAAGAGCTCCCCTGTGCGTGTGTGCGAGGGTGGTACTTACTTGTATCGGATCCCGGTGGCCGCGGACAGCGAGATCTGCCGGCTCGGGGGTTGAGTCCTGGAACCGTCGCTGGTGGCCGAGCTCTCATCGATGCATTCAAGGCTCGCGATGGGGGCGAGGCTGGAACAGAAGATAAAAGGAAAAGAGTCAAGGCACACCCTTGGTTCAAAAGTCCGCCGCGAGGTGGCACCAGATGCATAAGCGAAAGCGTAATGCCCATGAAGCTACAGAAGCTCTCTGTAGCTTCATGGTAATGCCAAACGAGTTCCAAGCAGGAAAATTGAGAATTGGCGTTTACAGCATGTATGTATGCGCTTAAGTTACGATGAATTGGTCTTCACCAGTGCGACGGCTGGTCTTCACCAATCAGTGAACGAAACGAACAACATTTGGTTGTATGTGCGTGCAACCAATGAAAACAAATTCAAGCTAGGAGGACAACGAGCAGTCAAATTGGACACATCCCTTTTCATTTCTGAAAAAAAGTGTAATTGCTGAGGTGAAAAAAAATCTTTAAACGATGCTTCTACTTTGCTGCCCACATTGTATGGCATCATGAGCTTCGACGGATTGGGCTTCGGTTCGAATCCCGACTAAAGCTTGGACGTTTTCTTGCTGTCCGTTCAAGGGGAGCCATGTTGGTTCCCCAAATGAAGCTCCCATAGTAAAATTTCTCGGTGTGGATGAGGGTATGTCGTTAATGTATCAACCTAAGTTGAAATGACTGTTTTGGGGCAAACTTTTTAACTTTGTTTATATTGCTCTGTTTCAAAAGGACAGTATTTTAGGATTCTAAAACTGCTTTACTTATATTCGTACGATCATTGGAAGAGAATTTAGGGTCAATTTAATAAACTGAAAATGATATTAAAATACCGGAAGTAGCCTCTTTAAATGCAGTTTCTAGAAAACTCATTTTTCAGTTACTTTCGTAAACGAGAGAGCTAATAATTTAAAAAGTTTTCAATATATTTCAACGAAATTTTGCGATAGTGTTCTACATATTACTAACTATGTTTTGACCTAAAAGCTAACCTATATGTGTTGATTTAATCATTATACAGGTACCTGCACTTATAATTTTTTAAAAAATCTGTTTTTCACTTTTTTTGGTATATGTCGGTGATTCTTTGGAAATATTGTATAACTTAAAGTTCAGAACACATGTTAGTGTCACAGCAGTATATAGCATAAAGGAAATTAAAATATATTTATATTAATTGAGAAAAGGGTCTCTGGCGTAAACACTTAGTTGTACTAAAAATTCATAAAAAATTTCCTCTATTTTAAAATGGTATGAAATTTTTAGCAAAATTATATTTGTTTCCATGATTTTATATCACATCTGAACTAAAAATATATGTATTTAATAAGTACTGTATATTTTTGAAAAAAAGTGCTCCGAATTGTCCGATTATCCGAACGTTGGCAGATACCTTAAGACAAGTGTTGGAACAAAAAATTACTGATACTCCACATTTGATAAATGGGTAGGAAACTAAATTTCTTGACGACTGTAAGCAAAAATTGCAGTCTAAACAAGCCTTTTCCAACAGAAAATATGTTTCTATGTTCAGACCAGTTTTCCTAAATTTGTATTTGAAATCTAAGATGTGTCTCATGAAGAGTCAGTTTACTAAATCCTATAATTTTGATGTTTAAGGCAGAGCATCAGTTGACCTAGAAAATCTTCAATCCCCATGTTAAGTAACGAGAAATTTTCCACTCAGTCTTTTCCAAACAACACATTAGCAAATGCATTTTATGGAAATCTGTTCCTCGCATCATAAAAAGAATTTCAGTTAAAGGATATTTAATTATCTATACGTGAAAATTATTAATAATAATTAGTAATTATTAATAATTAATAATATGAAATTATTAATAATTATTAATAATTGAGATATAGATAACAAAGGATACCTAGTTATCTGTATCTGAATTATAAAATTAATAATTATCTGAAAATTATTAATATTATTTTTCAACTATAGATGGGTATCGCTAAAAAATTAAAATAATTTTTTTGGGCAAAAAAATTAATGAAAAAACGGATTTTAGAAAACAAGCGCACTGCACTTAAAGATATACGTTCAGAATTAGAAAACAGTATTCAAGAATATGCATTTGCTGATCTGTGACGATAAAAATACAGACAGGAAAATCCCCACAGCTTTACATGGTGACTGAAGAATTGCAAGTTCAACTGTTGAGACTCCTTAATAACATGAATTTCGGATACTTGCATTCGTAGCCAAGACAAAGAACATGGGCCAACATGTTATTTTTAGAACCAAAGTAACGAAGCCTTCGGGAAATTGACACTATGTTATCAGTTTACGAGTCAAGCTTTAGAGTTGAATCTTGTATAAATAAAACATTCTTATCATGACCTCTTTTTTTTAAGAGTCTTATGTAGATTTTTTAAGACCGATTCTTACGTTTTTGTAAATTTACATTTTAGTTCCCTTAGGTAACAAAATAACGGATCAATATTCAGTCATAACCAGCTAAGATAAGTCATTACTATGTCTTTTCAAATGGGAATATTTTCTTTAATTCGTAGAACCCGGCCATTGTCTTGCCGACTCTATAGTGTCAATACTTTTGTAACCTCTCCTATAGTGGGATGCCCTGGAAATGCAGGAAGCACTACTGCCATAAAAATGCAAATAATAGCTAGAAAAAAATCACATCAATTCAGAACGTTTAAAAGGTAATATAATAAAGCTTTTCATCTATAGGGAAAACTTGTTGTTATAGGGATTTTAATGACTAAGAAATTATAATTTTAAGCGTCAAAATTTGTGTAAGTTCCATCTATCTTACTGAAAAATATTTTGAATGAGTCAAATTTTTACAGAAGGGGGAAAATTATTCAATGATGTTATAATGAAAACGACAGGTAATTAAAAAAAAATCTGCAGGCCTACATAAATTTGGAAGAGAAAGGAGTTATTTTGAAACGCCCTGTAGCTTTCAGAGAAATGGCTAAAAGGTGGAAATTGGAGTAATCTATACCAAAGTCCTCTATACTTCTTACAACCAACATTTTTTTATAGTAAATTTCTCCCTCAGGTATAAATTACTCAATGATATAGAAATGATCATGACAGCTAATTTTTAAAATTCTGAACGTCTAGAGGACTTTGGAGAGGAAAAGTGTTCTACGAGAAGTCCTCTAGCTTTTTGAAAGAAAGCTGAAAGGTCGAAATTTATGTAAATCCTTTACCAGTGTAAAAAATGAGTGTAACCATAATGTGATATTCATTAATGTATATGCTGAAAATACGCTGAATTATTGATAAAACACTACTTTCTTCCATTTCTCGGAGACTTCACAAATCAGCTAGAAAGATTAATAATAAGTTATTGATACATTAGAACACATTCTAGGTATCTATACACTACAAATTTCATAGACAGTTTGACTCAAATATTTCAAAAGTTTTTCTCTAGTAAAATCAGTTGCAATATAAAAGTGCTGATTTTAAAATGTTAGCTCTTAAAAAAATAATTTCGAAAAATTGATTGTATGACGCATTTTTCGAAAACTTCTATGAACATAAAACTTTTACTACGAAACTTCATAATTTTTTTTCCACAGACGATAAGCTATGCAAAAAGCAAATTCAGCCCGGATCAAAATATCTCTGGTATGGTCATGCTTCCATAAAAACTTTTAAGTGCTCAATAAAGTTAAGTGACAACATAAAACTTTTAATCTGGATAACATAAGCCCCATTCCACTCTCACTCTTTTTTTTTCTTTTAAAAAACAACAGTTTTCATATATAACTGAAATAACTAAAACGTGAAGAATGAATATCTGAATGCATTGCAAATTCTGCAAATCATAATGAATAAAAGCTGCAAAATCAGAAATTTTGTGCTCTAAAAAATATTCATCAAACGTCTGCCACAAACTAGTAACATTGAGCTCTTTCCACAGCCTCTGGAAGCTCATAATTATGAAGCTAATCTATTCCATTTTAAAGCAGGTAGCTCAGAAAAAGAAGCTAGAAATTGGCTGAATTCTTTTGCAAAATCAAGAGCATCATAATATCCAATAAAACAGTTCTTTTCGTAAAAGTTTTTAAGTGAGTGATTTCTAATGTTTCATTACCTTTCAAATCTGCAAATGAACTCTTCCGATTCAGAAAATGGATCCCTAAAAAATTGAAAAATTTGCATTTAATAGCGTTTATTTTCACTTCATTTTTTTATCAATCTTTCTAGAAATTTGAGAGATTCCAGATTTCACACAATGTTTTCAAAAGCTAAAAAGCGTAGTAGAATGAATCATTAGAGTAAGACAGAGCCAAGGAAATCTCGTTCACACACTCAAGCACTCGTGTACGAACACATTATCAGTCCAGGACGAATTAGTTGTGAAAAGGTACTGTATATTTGGTATATAGAGAAAAACAAGAGAGTTTAAAAGAATTCTCGTTGTTCTTGATGGATTTTCTATCCTATATTGTAAAGTAATTGTTTGTTATACTTCCCATGGTGCGCTCTAGGTAGCCTTGCGGTAGCGCTCTGGCTATCGGTATTGAGGGTGCTCGGATCGAATCTCGACACGCGCCGATAAATACATAGGCTGGATAGGGGAACGTTAAATCCATAGACGGGAAAGTACTTCTATGAGGCCAGAGAGAGTAGGAGAGGGTACGATCCTCCAGATGTCGCACCTGGGGGTGCTCGGTCAAAACTGAGGTGGAAACTAGCTGTAAAGAGTCGGAATGTGAAAACAACAGAAACCTAAATTGTTAAGGGGCCACCCAGCTTGCGTGGACAAGCAAATTTACAGTCCCGACATTTTTATAACGCCAGATTTACGGTACCATAAAAAACGTAGAAATTAAGTTGTCAACGGCCGTATATCTGAGGTCGGAGGTCGAACAGGTGGGGCCGTCTGATGGGAAGTTTTACCAGACATAATCGGCGCCAGAACTTATGCAATTGCGAAAGGCAAGAGACAAGAATAACCTATGAGAGCTAATCGCATCGGCCCCCTCTATAAACGAGGGAGTGGCGAGCGAATAGGGACCGAGGAAGCGAGAACCAATGACACGAGGATGGAGAAGAATATATACAAGATGATGAGACTTTTGTAGAGGGAGCGCCATTAAAAAAAGAGATGATAATACAGTAAGCTGCCAACGGGCCGACGAGAGCCCTAACTTACGAAACAGAACTCAACAAAAAAATAAGCTGCCACAGGGCTGAGAAGAGACCCACTGTATACTATTAGAAGAAAGACGCCGGTCCTTAGCAACTACATAATACGTACGGATTGAACAGCGTTAGCTCCGGACGCGAAATCGAATAATCAGCGACGAGAAGTTGCAGAAGCAGCGATTGCCCATAGATGTCTACGTAGTGCCGAGGGAGAAGAGACGACACTACCATTAAGTAAGCCGATACCAGAGAGATACGCACCGTCGCTTAGCGAGTTGGACACCCAGACGACCACCCATCAGTGCTGATCGACCCGCATATCGGAAGAGAAGGCACCTATGCTGAGCAACATTGACCGCCCACCAATGCTGACCGACCCGCATAGTGTAAGAGATGCTACCTGTTCTGAGTAACGTCCGAGGAGTCTTCATAAGTGATCTTCGACATAAAAGGACCCCGAACTCTTCAGTCCCAATAGAGTGAACTGGATTAATAGGACGAGGATACACCGCGACGCTACAGTGAACAAACTGTATCCACGAACTCTGTGAACACTGTGTGAATTTTGTGTACTACTATGGACCAGCGTTATCGGTGAATTCGATGTAGACGGCTGCGACAAATGGGTGAGCATTTTGTATTATATCAATTCGCATACCGACTCTTTACATAATCGCCTCTAACCCGCCAGGGCCGGCGACATCGTATGATTTAAAATATAGTGATCGGATAAGATTATATATATATATATATATATGTAAATTCCTAGCATTACTAATGTTTCAGCGTTTGCTAAGTGTTACAAGTTTGAATGTATTTAAATATGTATAAATAAAGTGTATATATGTATATTCAGTATCATTCTTGAGAGTTGGGCCCATCTATTTAATTAATTAATTACCGCCCTATTGGCGAACTTACAACCAGTGTACGAGATACGATTTCAGCCGTAGTTAATAACAACAGGTAACTACCCAGTGTTATTACACTAGCTAAGACGAACTCCGATCTTTGTGGTGCTATATAAACCGCAGTCGCACACTTCATTCCCAACAACAACTTCCCACGGTGATATACTTATCAAGCTATGACCAGACATCCATTTGGATAAAATGGCCAGGAGTAGAATTCCAATCCAAGCGAGGCAGTGTAATTGCTTGGAAAGTCTCATGGAGTGAAATTTCTATTCAATTAATATTGTATAAACATTCCTAAAATTTCCTGGATTGAAAAATTTGAATTCTACACAACTGTTACACAAAGATTTTAAAAAAATTACCGAATGGAATACCGATTCGACCACTGACATGTGATGGTTTGGATTAAATCCTGGATCGGAATCTCAAACCCATCATTCTTGTGTAATCTTTTGGAAATCTTTCCGTTGATTAATACATATGTAATTACTACCGTGTGATCATTTGGATACGTTCCAGGAGTGGAATCTCAATCCCATTACTGTAATGAAATCTTTTGAAAAGTTTTCCCGTTTGGAATATTAATTTAAAAACTAGCATGCAACGGCATTGATAATTTCCGGAGCAGAATCTCAGTCTCAATATTATAGTGTTATCGTTTGAAAAGCCCCCCCCCCCTCCCCATGAACAGAACATCAAATCAATCGTAACTGTGTAATCGTTTGGATTATTTCCCGATGTGGAATCTGGGTACCATCATTAAAGTCAAATATTTTGAAATTTTTCCGGAATGGAATTTTAGTCTAATTATTACCACTTAAAAAATTTCTCGGGAAGAAATGTCAATCCTTTTACTATAGTATAATCTTTAAAAAAATTTCCAGAATAAAATATCAGTCGAGTTATTATTAAGTAATTGCTTGGATAATTTCCTGAAATGAAATCCCAGATCCTTTATTCTTGAGTATTCTTTTGAAAAGATTTTCAAAATGAAATATCAAACTAGTTATAATCGCGTAATAATTTTGAAAATTTCCCGGAGTAGTGTTCCAATCCCAGAATTATACTGACATCTTTCGAAATTTTTTGAAATAGAATATCAGTCCAATTATCATCGTGTAAGGGTATGGATAATTTTCCGGAATGGAATTTTAGTCTAACTATTGTAATTTTTTAAAAAATTCTCAGGGAGCAATTTCAATCCTTTTACTGTAGAGCAATCTTTTAAAATAATTTCCAGAATAAAATATCAATCGAGTTATTACTGTGTAATTGCTTGGATAATTTCCCAGAACGGAATCTCAGTTCCGTTATTCCTGAGTATTCTTTTGAAAAGGTTTTCGAAATGAAATATCAAACTAGTTATAACCCTGTAAAAATTCGTAAAAATTTCACGGAGTTCCAATCTTAGAATTATACTGACACCTTTCAAAAATTATTAGAATAGAATATCAGTTCAATTATCATAGTGTAAGGGTTTGGATAATTTTCCGCAATGGGATTTTAATCCAACTATTGTAATAAAAAAATTCTCGGAGAAATCTCAATCATTTTGCTGTAGAGAAATTTTTAAATGAATTTCCGGAATAACATATTAATCGAGTTATTACTGTGTAATTTCTTCGATGATTTACCAGAAAGGAATCTCAATTCCACTCTTCTTGCGTATTCTTTTGAAAATGTTTTTGGAATGAAACATCAAGCTCGTTATAATCGTGTAATCATTTGGAAATTTTCCCGGAATCAAAGTGTACCGGTTTGGATAATTTCGTGGAGTGAAATCTCAATCCCACTAATGCAGTGTAACTATCTGAAAAGATTTTTCTGGGATGGAATTTTAATCCAGATATAATCGTATAATTGTTTGGATAAATTCCCGTAGCGGAATCTCAATCCTAGTGGGTTTAGAAGTTTAATCGTTAGTGAAACTCCTGCAAGGGGAATTACAATCCATTCATCATTCTGTAACCGTTAAGAAAGCTTCTTGAAGAGGAATTTCACTCAAATTATTGCTGTTTAATCGCGTGAGAAAATTATTCGGTTATTTACTATGATTTTACAGACACAGTGACATACTGTTTCAAAACGAGAGTCCAGGTGGTTTAACAGATACGATTATGGGATCCTGTATAATAAAGTCTAGGCAGAGATTTTTATTATATTTTAGAATATAAAAATATGGTAACTATATGATTAATATTATACAACATAATTGAACTTTCTCTAATTTGGACTTTTTTACTGTGCCAAGAAATTAAAATCTCCATATTGTATAGCGAATAATATTTTATGTCTGGGGCACGTAAAATAGGTCGTGACTGCAATGTCCTTCAAGTTCTCAAATTTACCTCTGGGGGTGCGGGGCCAAGTGTTCCGGTCTCGTCACTTTACTCGGTTCAAAATTACGGGACCGGTCATTTAGCCAAGTCGGACTCCGACCTTTGTGCTGCTAATTCAAAAAAGGAGCCGCCCCTTTCAACCCAATAGCCTATTAGGACCTGGTGAATGGAATTTCCAACCAGGGGCATTAGTAACAACAAGAACAACAACACAAGGTAGTACTAAAAAGTTCCAGGACCAATTAATTTAAAATAATAAAACATGAAATCAATTTTAAAATCAACATATATTATGAAGCCTGATAATAGTATTTTCTGCTAGCTGGCTTTCTTGATGCACATTTCCATAACCCAAATTAGACTGATTTATACAAGCAAGTAAAATTAAAACGGCGGGCTTTGAAAATCTCACAATTTGAACAGAGGTCATACACAACATTCTGGTTTTATTAGGAAATAATGCACCAGAGACTGTAGAAACGATAAATAAAGCTTGCGGTCACAAAGCGTTATCAAGAGGAATTATTTTTGAATGGTTTAAACGATTTAAAGATGGCCGCGTTTCCATGGATGAGGCTGCAAAATTCTGATAGACAAGTCCAAAGGTAAAGTCATACTGGAATCGTTTTTTAATCACAGAGGTGTCGTTCATTTTGAGTGTATACCAGACGGACGTACTGTAAATAACGAAAAGTACAAGGCATTATTAAGGAGTGTCAGGAAGGCCATCAGTAGGAAGAGACCGGACTTGTGGAAATAAAAAAAACTGGAAAGTACTCCATGATAATTCCCCAGCACATCGATCTGCAATTGTGGTGGAATACCTAGCTGTGAAGTAGCTGGCCAAGAGCAGAACACATCGTCGGCATCTCCAGCTCGACCGAGCCAACGCTTTGGAAAATGTTGGTTTAAAAATGTGCGAACCTCCATACCCCAATGTGGGGGTGTTCCATCTTGCTGAAAGATGTAATCCGTGAAATCCGTATCTAGTTGTGGCATACGGATTACATCTTTCAGCAAGATGGAACACTCCCACATTGGGTATGGAAGTTGGCACATTTTTAAACCAACTTCTTCCAAAGCGTTGTCTCGGTCGAACTGGAGATGCTGACGATGTGTTCTGCTCTTGGCCACCTAGATCTCCGGACTTGACACCTTGCGATTTCTTTCTATGGGGTTATGTGGGGTTATGTGGGGTTATGTGGGGTTGAGTGTGTGTGTGGGGGGGCTTGTGTATGTGCTTCCTTTGCCGAAAACAATTCCAGAACTCAAAATTCGCATTTATAATGCGCTTGCGTTGGTGACTCTCCATATTCTTCAGAATGTATGGCGTGAAATGGAGAGTAGACTACCGCTTAGATGTTGTCCGTGTGACCAAGTTAGTCGCATAGAACCTTTATAAAGTATGTAAGAAAATTTTTGAACTTCCTTTTGCATTCTGTGTAATTCTTATCGATACATTCTCTTAGATTAAATAGTTATAGCCATTTGTAATCGCTATATTCATTTTGAATCACCCTGTACATTACTGGATATTGTGCATTTGTTTTTGCGCATATTTTCAATTAACATAACCTGATGGAATCTGTGCGTATATAAACTGATGTAATTAACTTCAATACGCGGAGATTAATTTTATTCAAAGCCTGTAGTTTTGAATCGTTGCTTTTATATCGTCTTTTTTTCACATAGAATGTTAAGGGCACTACTGTAGTTCTTAATTAATATATATATATATATATATATATATATATATATATATATATATATATATATATATATATATATATATATACATATATATATATATATATATATATATATATATATATATATTAAATGTAAATGTAATTACAACCACACAGATGACATGTGTGTAGCGTAATGGTATATTTTTTTATTTTAATGATGAATAATGAAAAATTTGACTTCCGCACATTACTTTTATGGAGATATTATCACAGCTCGAATATCGTTAAACGAGTAAACTTTTTCGAAACGTCCAGTATCTTATTTACAAGTATCGATCTTAATATAAATATGTTGCATTTCGAGTTATCATTAGGGTGAGTAACACTGTTATTTTTTCCTTTTTTTTCGTATGAAAATCTTATTTATAATTATTTACAAATTATTTATAATAATATACATAGATAATATATATATATATATATATATATATATATATATATATATATATTATAATTTATTTATAATTATAATTATAATTATTGTTTATTATAATTACAATTGTTTTTTATTATAATCATAATTGTAACTATTACATTTTTTTATAATTATTACAAATTTTAGGTGACAAGTCGTCGTAAAATATGGATATAAAATCCGAATCCAAATAGAATTTTAACCAATAACTTCTCTAAATTATGTAGGATATTTTATTAATTTAATTTATAATAAAATAATGAACATATTTCATTCAAATAATGCCCCATCCTTTGAATTTCTATGAAAGATTAGCAAGTTCCTAAAACCCAATTTGAACGGTAACTTTATAAAATTCTATTTACGCAATCCTCTAAGGTCCTCTGATGCGCATTTCTTTCTCTTTAATCGTTGTGTAGTCGAATAAATACTCTCCATTTTCTCATAATTGAACTGCCATTTTAACCATTTCACAAGGCTTAAAAATACCATTTAAGGAACATTTAAAAATTTATGATCTGTGCAACACACACTCGCAAATGTTTAAACTCTCAGCTTCGACGACTTTTAATTCCCGCCACTGGAAAACGCCTTTTTGAAATTCCCCAAAAAGTCAAACAACAAAAACCAACATCAGCGGACTTTCGTGACGTTGCCAGGGCGACGGCGAATCTCGAATAAAATTCATTTGAAACAAAAACGGTTCTCAAAAATTCTAATTAAAACTTTGAATTTGAGAGTTGTTTTTCCGGGGAGATAGCAGAAAAAAAATAATTTCAACGATTTCAATTACATTCCCGGAGTTCTGGTCTTTTATTAATGCGAGAGTGATATGATAAAATTTCAGAATTTGTGGGAATTTCATTTTTCTTTTTTTTTTTTTAAGAGTCTTCTTTTAACTGCGTAAAAACTTGTTAAGAAATGAATTAGATATAGTCATAATTAGAATATGGGTATGTTGACGGAAGGAAAAAAGGTAGTGACTACTTGTGCATATGTAATTGCCTTTTCGGTTTGAATGTCCGGCTTTAATTGCAAAAGAATCTCTCTATCGATATGAAGCTTATCAGGATTAATCAAAATCGTTCATGCTCGGATTAACCCGCGTTCACTCTGTCAAGCTGTATTTTGTATATATATATATAAAATTCTTTTTGTTCACCGGTAAAAAATTCGGTGGAAATATTAATGGAATTCAAAACTTGCAAAAAAAAAAGAGAACATTATACTTGGAGGGGGGGGGGGCAGAATTAGGATATTTAATTGAGTACTAGCCTTTAAAAATATTAAAAAGAAATATAAATTTGCGATAAATTTTGTTACAAAAAAAAAAAAAAAATTAAGTATAAAATTTCGACGTAAATGTGCTATTTAATTATGTTATTTTTCCCCTACAAGTTCTGTATTAAGTTTTGAGAAAATGAAATAAAAATGAACCTGAGAGAATTTTGTGTTCCAGATCTTCTTAAGTGTCAACCCTTTCTCTTTGTAACATCTGACAGATGCTTTCTTACGTTTTTTCTCGCATTCCTTCACCTTTCTACAATTCAGAAGTTAGAATATCGAACACTAGACCATCTGCTTTTCATAAAACTAGTGACATTCTGCTAACTTATGCTACAATACTCCTTACTTTGTAATATATATATATATATATATAAATTATAATAAATGATCCCAACAAAATGAAAAATCTCTCTTCATTTTGATTTTAGTTTGGATCTGAGTCACAAATTGGGTCAAGAATAGGCTAGTGGCTTGCAAAGCTATCAATATTAAAAATAAATTAAATCTCATCGTTTACAGTAGCTGCAATTTCGCAACTTTTGCGCCTGTGGGGAGCATATAATGGATTGCTTCTTCACCACAGGTAAATATGTCGCAGTTCATCTCAGAAAGTCACGAACAGGAAAAATTCCCTTGAACCTGATGAATAACTCTCACGTTGATTTGAAATAAGTAAATGTATCGGGTTGTTTCGTGAGTATTGGCCGATTCTGGCAAAGCTAACTTGCAGAGCCGGTCACATGGGACGCATCGTAGTAGAAACTATCAAATCCTACTATGTAAAGTTAATTGATTTCAGTCCACGGTGCAGAAAGAGGTATTTCAGTCGAAGCGGCTCCCTCTCTGGGCTGCATCTTGACGATTGATGAAAAAAAATGTGTGCTTCATGACAACAGAGAGCAAACTCCGTAGTGACTGAATAAAGGGGAAACACAGAAATAAATGTCAAAACCCGACTTGCACCCACTGAAGATTTTGGTCTCTGTGTGGTGGACTGCCAAGGCTGTTGTGCATTTTTTACCGCGTGGCCAAACAATCACAACTGACGAAATTATGCAACAAACCAGAACAATAACGAATTATGCAACAAACAGTTATTGCTCGTCAATCTTTTGGGTCCCATACGCCGCAGGATGGGGCATAACCGCATGTATATATAGGAAACATGTTAAAAGTAAACGATTGACGGTACAAGGTCGTCCCTCCGTCATCCTGCGCATTCACTAGACTTGGCTCCCTCAGACTTCCACATGTTTCGCCATTTGGATCACTTCTTGAGGAGTGTTGAAAATCGAAAAGATTTTCTAATCTTTTCAATTGTTGATTCATCTGAAACTTGTTTCAAATTATCAGCATTCCATTTCTTATGTTCCTGGAACCACTGTAGTCTACGTTTCGCATTCATCTATAACACAAGGAGGTTTGGAAAAGAAGCTCTGGCGTTGTTGTTGTTTGTTGTTTCATATGCCCTCGGGTTGGAACCTAGTTCCAGACCAGGTCCATATAGGCTACGGGCTGAAGTGTGCGGCTCCGGTTTGAATAACACCACAATTGTCGGAGTCCGTCTTAGATAGTTGCCACCTCAATTTCGACCGAGCACCCCAGGGGTGACATCTGGGGGGATCGTACCTTCTCCCATCCTCTCTGACTTTCATAGAGGGACTCTCTGGTGTACGGATTTAACGGGACTATAATCAGCCTAGACACGGAGGTATTTTAATGGCGCACGCCGGGATACGATCCAAGCACCCTCAGCACCGAAATCCAGCCCGTTACCATAAGGCCGCCTGAAACCCTGCTCTAGTGTAAATATTCTGATTATACAGTTCCCTTACCATTATACGAGACTGGGTTCTGTACAAGTATTTTAAGCCCAGTAGTCACCTTTGTCCAAATGATCTTTCTTTTAAGTTAAAAATCGCCTTTAATGTCTATCTGTGCCGCTGTCAGTGAGTTTCATATTCCTTCCACAATTGTGTCTCACAGACAAAGTTAGCCACTAGGTGGCACAAAAACTGTAAGTGTAACAAAAACTGTTTGTGATCTCATATCCCAATTTTTAAGTCACAGCATCTGTATATAAGATGTAATATTTATCAGTTGTGCAGTTGTTCTCACGTTGTCTGAAGTGTAGTGTCTTTCTGTTGTCTTACGTCTGTCTTTTGTGTAGTGTAATTTAATTGGGATATTAAATCGTGATATAAGGCAACTTGTGTAAAGTTTACTCCCGATTCTTCAATTGTGATACGCTCCGTGTCAAGGGTCAAAAGGTTCGCTATATAAGACGCAGTATTTAATGCATTTGGCGATTTCCTGGACCAATGTGATGCCAGCTTCTGCCACCGTGGCATTTTTACTCTAAAAACACGTTCGGCACAGTCTGATGATGTCCGGACAGATATTTTTATGAATAAAACGCCATCTCTTCGCCTGATATTTCGTCTGATACATCATTTGCGTCAGAATCGGCCAATAGTTATGAAGCAACCCAATAATAACGACAAAAATGAAATTAAAGGAACATGGTAGCTTTCCCTTTGAAGAAAAACGAAAGAAATATTGAATTTTATATTCTAATTCTTTATCATTCTATCATTTGAATGGAGCATTTTCTTAAGGGGGACGGATATATCAGTTGACTTCGCAAATATTTTACTCTAGTGTGGAATTTTGCTATCGGTATTCTTTCAACCACACATTAAAAAATGCATATTTTTGAATCATGTTTCTTGAACAGATAAAGTAGAGATTTTACGCAATGCACGTAGTTTTCTAAAACTCCAAAATTTTTGTAATTTATTCCTTTTAGGTTCCAAAAATCGAGGTTTTCAGCTTAATTTTTTCAAAACCCACTGACAAGTTCTAATAAATAAACCTAAAAGAACCATATCTAGGAGAAAAAAAAATGAGAAAATAGCCGCGAGAAGGGAAATTTTCCATTTTGAAACAAACGTAAAAGAATATTAAATTAGAAGAATATTATGTTGTCATTTCGGAATTTCAAAATGAAATGGAATTTTGGAGCGACAAGAAAATTATTCATACTTGATGAAATTGAAAGAGATAAAAAAGCTTAAATTTCCGGATTAAAAGATGAATTTCAGCGTGACCAGTCTACAGCTCCTGGCTGGAAAGAGGTTGAAGAAATTTATGAATCAAAATAAACTGAAATAACAAAGTGGTAAATGCTTTTTAATAATTGTCCTTGCAAAAAAAAAAATAAATAAATAAATAAAAAATAGTAGAAACCAAAACTTAAAGCGGTTGTTGTTGTTGTTGTTGTTCCTAATGCCCCCCCCCCCCTCGGCCGGAAGTTCCTGTCTAGGAAACAAGATAGGCTTCAGGCTTGGAAACCTATATAGGCTTCGGGCAGAGTAGTGCGGTCCGGTTTATAATAACACCACAAGGATCGGAGTCCGACTTAGCTAGGTTGCCTTCACAATTTTGACCTAGCACCCCCAGGGGCGACATCTGGGGGAATCGTACCTTCCCTACTCACTGACCTCATAGCAGGACTTTCCTGTCTGCGGATTTAACGTTCTCATATCCGGCCTAGACACGAAATTCTCAAAGCGGTGTATTTTTTGACGTCGCAGGTCATCAATAGCCTTGTTAAGCTACGGAAAATTTTTCTCCCAGCTTTTTTCTAATCAGAGATTAACAAATACATAATGTACGCTGTCATCTGTACATGAATAGCAACGTTTAAGTAAAGACTGTGTAGTTATTTAAGGGGTCAGGTACCTTTAAACCTTTCAGGGGCAACAACATTCCATCTTTTCACAGTGCAGATTTTTTCCCCGATTTTTTTAACCTATAGAATGTTGAAAAATTTTCTAATTAAAGGTTGAAAAATGTTTTTTCTTCTTCAAACTGATAACAGATGGCAATACTAACCATTTTCTGTTCATTTAACTGCAATACATTGAATGCAAGGGAAAAAAAGATTATATATAGGCGTTTGCACTGTGCAAACGGCGCGCCTCAAAGGGTTAAAAAGCCAAGAGACTCGACAAGCATATTCATATTTTACAACATCAGAGTTATGAAAATCATTTATTCATAAATCTGAAAATGTTTACTGTGAGTTCATCACTCTTCCCTCTTTATAAATATGGCTCTCAATGTTTTTCTAGCTTGAAAAGAAATTAAAATTTTTTTAAAAATTTCACCCATTGTTTTTTCATTGTTATGCCACTGCACACATGATATCACCAGAACGGTTGGCTACAATATCATGAACTTTTGAAAACATGCAATATGGAAACATGTATGATTAAAATGACCAACTATTATGTCATTTCCTCATAAAATTTTAATTAAAGTTAAATTCATCAAAATTTTTTTGAAATTAAAAATGTTTTTAGAAAAACCTTTTATTTTTTTCTATGAAGAACTAAGATTTTTAAGATATATTATATAACTTAATTTTAAAGCTAAAAAAATGTGTATATTCATTAATATTCAGATGCAAATCTGCGTGCAATGACGTAACATTTAAAAAAAGGCACAAATTTAAAAAAATTTAAATTCTCTTCAAGCTAGAAAACAATTTAGAGCTATCTATATATTTAAGTTGCTAAGTCGACTTTTTGGGCAGTCCATGAGAGAAAACTACTGCATCAAATCAATTCATTTTGGTATTAAACGAAAGATTGTAATCTGTAGATGTGTCAAATTTGGTTTTTCTAACCGCAATTTCTGTTAATTAGCTATAATTTACAAACAAAAATTGATTTCTGCGCATGTTCAGTAGCATGTTTAAATCTGGCTTTAGAAACCCACTGTTTCTGCGCATGCTCAGTGACATGTTTTAATGATAAACATGTTTATTCCGAGTAGTGTCTCTGGATCTCTCGCTGACATTTTTATTTTTATGATAATTATGTTTGTGAATTATAAGATTAAACCTGATGGAAACTGTTTACCTCGCGCTATTTAATTAGCGACAATTTCCATTAAAAAAAATTGCTTTCTGCGCATGCCCAGTGACATTTTTTAATCTGACTTTAGATACTCGCTAAACACGAGGTCGCTTAAACGCATTAATTTGTTTCTGCGCATTATTATGATTTTCAACATTTGGCAATGATGGGTTGAGTATAATTTGTGTATTAGTACATTGATTTACTATCTAGCCGTCATGTTTCGACGCGTACCAATTAGTATTAATAAAGAAGGAAGAAGGTTTAACTCACAGAAAAATTTTTATATTTCTGAATAAATAATTTACATAACTACTGATAATTGAAAATAGGGATATGTATTTCGAGTCTCTTAGCTTTTAAAAGGTACCAAACCCCTTAAATTTTGAACTATTTAAATCGTTAATTTCATAAGCATAAGGACATTCAGTTATCGAGGTCTATCGGCGCAAAGTTAGAATTGTGTTTCGAAAAATTAAAAAAAGGTTTTTTTTGAAAAGCACGAGCGTTGTGTATAAAGATCCATTTTCGAATGCCGACAAGAGGTTTTAAAAATATGCATTTGCTAATCTGTGATTAGAAAGAAACTAAGAAGAAAAATAAGCTGTACTTCAACTGAGAATATCTTTGTGAGCAAAATATTTAGAAAAATATTACCAAAAGTATTACGAAAAAAATTCTGGCCGAGGGAAAAAAATAAGCATTAGGAAGAATTACAAATTAGTTAAAGAGGTAAAAAAGGAATAATCGCTTTTCTCGAAATGAAATTTTAAAAAACCAGTGCATGGGCAAAAATTCTTTATTTATAAAATGGTTGAACAAAAATTAAAAATTTCCCCAGACTAAGAAAAAAAAGGGCTTATAGTACTAAAAAATTACTAAATTATGTATTACGAAATTCCGTATTTGCCAAAAGCATTACGAAAAAAAACTTCTGGGCGAAAAAAAAAAACAGAAAATTTTTACGCATCAGGAAGAATTGCAGATTGACTAAAGAGGCAAAAAAAGAATGATAGCTTGTTTCAAAATGAAATTAAAAAACTGAGCGCATGGGCAAAAATTCTTTATTTATAAAATGGTTGAACAAAACTAAAAATATATCTCCAGACGAGAAAAAACTACCTCGGCAGGAAAAAAGGGCTCATAGTATTAAGAAATTACCAAATTACTATATTGCGTAATTATCAAATTATGTATTACGAAATTGCGTTATTACCAAAAGTATAGGAAAAAAATTTCCTGGGAATGAAAAAACCTAGAAAGTTTTTACGTATTAGGAAGAATTACAAATTGGCTAAGGAGGTAACAAAAATAATAGCGTATTTCAAAATAAAATCTGTAAAGGAACTCATGCGGAAAAATTCTTTATTTACAAAATGGTTAAATAAAATTAAAAATATATTTCCAGACGAGAAAAAAGGAACAAATTACCACGACTGGAAGAAATGATTCATAAGAAGGTGGTTGAAGGGGTTGCGAAACAAAATAAAAACTGTAACCGATCGGAAAGGATAAATATTAAAGAATTTCCCTACACGATGCTGATACTTAGAACAATACAAAAGGAAAAAAGTCAAGAGGGTCATGGGAAATCCTCATTACAAAAGGGTTCAGCAGGTTAAAAATTAAAAAGAGTGCCTCAGGGCGGACGATAAAAAGGTTTTAATAAAAAAAATTTCATTTCACAGTGATTATAGAATTAAAAATGTAGGAGTCTCTTTTTAAATAAAAATTTAGGAAAAACTACTCACTACAATACGTTAAGGGACTTTATTTGAAGTGCGATCAATATTTGCTAAACTAGGGAATTTATTTTTGTCCAACAGTATATATATATATATATATATATATATATATATATATATATACACTCAAGAGCCAAAACATTATGACCACCTGTCAATAACGAGTTGGCCCACCTTTGGCACGCAACACAGCTTCAATCCGCCTTGGCATGGATGCCACAAGTCCTTGGTAGATGGCCGGAGACAGATTGTACCAGATGTTTAAGCAACGGTCACGCAAATACGAGATATTGCGAATTGGTGGTCTTTGAACTCTGAGCTGCCGTCCCATGACGGGCCAAATGTGTTCTATCGGATTGAGATCCGGTGAGTTAGGCGGCCAGGATATTAACTGGAATTCAGCATCATGTTCCTGGAATCACTCCAACACAATTTTAGCCTTGTGACACGGGGCGTTGTCCTGTTGGAACATTCCATTTCCAGCTGGAAAAACAGAGGACATGTAAGGGTGCAACTGGTCCGCAATGATGTTCAGATACCCTGTAGCATTCATGGTCTGCTCTACCACAACCACGGGTCCCAGAGACGCCCAAGAGAACGTCCCCCAAAGCATAATACCACCAGCACCGGCCTGTGTATGACCTATTGTACATTGAGGGAGCAACAGTTCACCTGGAAGACGGCGCATCCTGACACGGCCATCGGCGTGATGAATGACAAACCGTGATTCATCTGACCAGGCAACTCTCTCCCACTGATCCATGGACCAGTCACGATGTTCCCCGGGCTCAGCGCAGGCGCAGTTGGCGATGACGCTTGGTCAGCAAAGGAACACGAGTGGGACGTTTGCTGCGTTGCCCCATATGCAACAGTGTCCTCTGAACAGTGTGCTGCGATACTATTCTACTTGGCCCTGCATTGTATTGGGCTGTCAGCTGAGCCACTGTCTGGTTCCGGTTTTGCTTCACCATGCGAGACAGTCTCCGACGACCTTTTTCTTTGATAGCGTGTGGACGTCCAACACCATGTCGTCTACTGCTGGTTTCACCGTCATTCATCCACTTTGCATAAGTACTAACAACTGTAGGTTGCGAACAACCCACGAGTCGTGCAGTTTCGGAAATACTTGTTCCGAGCCTTCGAGCCATTACAATCTGCTCTCTATCAAAGTCGCTTAGATTCGCAGCCTTTCCCATCACACACAGAAGTAAGTGAAAGAATGATTCTTCAGACTCTCCAGCAGCAGTTAAATACCACTTCCACCTGATTACGTGGCTTCCACGTCATCCAGGTGAATTCATTGCAAAATGTAGGGGTGGTCATAATGTTTTGGCTCTTGAGTGTATATACACTGCTGGCCACCCAAATTGCAACACCAAGAAAGACAAGAGATATCACAACAAAATTTATTTTGTAGATAACATGTTGACCAAGTATCAAATGATTAAATTTATAGACTTCTGGTAAGTGTGGTTCCTGCCAAAATCAGTAGCCAGAGTAGCCACCATTGTTGGAGATTACCGCTGCCACACGCCTCGGCATTGATTCAAAGAAACTTTGGATGAGTTCTTGGGGGTACAGCAGACCAAGCAGCTTCCACACGTTGCCAAACTTGATCTGCTGTGGCAGCTGGGGATGGAATCTGGGTCAATCGTAGAGCAACCATGGACCACATGTTTTCTATCGGCGAAAGATCCGGAGAGCGAGGCGGCCAGGGAAGCAATTCAATCTGGAGATTGACGAAGAACCGTTGGACAATGCGTGCCACGTGTGGTCGTGCATTATCCTGTTGAAATATGGCTGTGGGCAAGCCCTAAAGGTAAGGAAGGACAACTGGCTCCAACACCTCGGAGATGTAGCGCTGGCTGTTTAAAGTACCGGCAATGCGTACTAGAGGTATGCGAGAGTGATATCCAATACCGCCCCATACCATAATATCCGGTGCAGGACCAGTGTGGCGGTGCATAACGCAGCTGTTCAGCATCCTCTCTTCACGGTGTCTCCAGACTCGAATGCGACCATCGTGGTGTTGCAGACAGAAGCGTGACTCGTCAGTAAAGACAATTTCATTCCATTCTGCCGTCCACATCCTTCTGTCATCGCACCATTGGCGGCGGAGACGTCTGTGGTTCTGCGTCAAGGGTAGACAAAGCAATGGACGTCTTGCGGACAGACCACTCTGCTGTAAACGGCGTCGAATGGTACGCGCAGACACTGGATGATGCGTTACAGACTGCATGTGCTGTGCTATGGTTCGTGATGTGACTGAGCGATCCGTCACTGCCATGCGCACAATTTGCCTGTCATCACGTGAAGTGGTGCGCTGAGGTGGATGCGATCGAACACGCCGGTCCGTCGTACCCTCCTGCATCCAACGATCACATATCCGCATTACAGTTGTTTGGTTTCGTCCAACACGACTACCGATTTCCCTGAAAGATAATCCACAATCTCGGTAGGCCACTATCCTTCCTCTGTCGAACTCGGATACTTGATCAAAAGATGATCGCTGTTTTCGACGAGGCATAATTGATCGTTTTTTTTTAAAAACCACAAGAAAAACACAATTGCCGAACTTGAAATCGTCGAAATATCCAAGCCTTAAATAACGCTTTGAAGTGGCGCCACAGGCGCGCGTGATGGGCTGAAATTCTAATCATTTGCATATCTCACCTCCGCTAATGCATGTTGTAAATTTCATGTTATTTGCATGTTTCCTTCAGGGTGTTGCATTTACAGTGGCCAGCAGTGTATATATATATATATTCTTGAGTGTATATATATATATATATATATATATATATATATATATATTGCGCGATCTATCAGCCGGAATTCCACCAAAATTGATAGAAGGACTAAGAACGACATGGGAAAGAGTTTCCGTGAAAAAAAAAAGTTCCAAAAGTCGCCGATAGTCGGACAATATGGCGCTGTTGTTGGAGCACCCAAGAATTTGAACAAAAGCAAGTAAAACATCAAAATGCAAATTCATGACTACGTAGTCGACATCAGCGCCAGTATTTTGGGCTATAAAGATCAGTGAAGAATCTGTTGCGCCTTCGCTTTACAGTAGAAAGGGTCATCAGTCGCTTTTTTCCACTGGCATGGCCCCCTCGCTTCCCGGACGTAACCCATGTGACTTCTTTCTGTGGGGTTATTTAAAGTCTAAGGTGTATCTTGGTGGAGTCTCGAACTTAACGGCCCTAAGGGGCAACATATCCCGGACATTGATAAATATTCCTGGTGATATGTTACGCTTGGCCGTTGAGAACGTAGTGTTCAGGATGCAATGTGTCGTCCACCAGGACTGTGGTCACATTGAAGGAGGAAGAAATGAATTTGCTGCATAAAGTGGTGTTGCAGTGAAATTTCTTTGTTATCATTTGTCTGCTTACAGGTTTTTCGGTATTCATCCCTTATCTTTATAGCCGGAAATACTGGCGCTGCCGTCGACTAGATCGTCGTGAATGTGTATTTTGATGTTTTACTTGTCTTTTATGCAAATTCTCGGGTGCGCCGACAACAAAAGCGCCATATCTTCCCCTATCGGTGATTTTTCGAACTATTTTTTTCCCCCACGGAAACTCTTTCCCACGTCATACTTAGCCCCTCTATCAATTTTGATGGAATTCCGGCTGATAGATCGCGCTACAGATGGCCCTGAGTAGTGTCAGTTTAAAAAAAATCACCCTATATATATATATATATATATATATATATATATATATATATATATATATATATATATATATATAGATAGATAGATATATATAGGGGGTTGTCCAAAATAAAGGAGGAACCTTGTAGAAGCAGGTATTACGCTCCAAATGTGATGTTGGAGCACATTTGGAATTAAAACTGCTTGAATCCTCAATGAAATGGAGGATGATTGGTGGTATGTTACACATTCTTCAGGCAGAAACTGCTCCAATTCCTTGAGAGATATCGATGGAGGCTATCGGTATCTCATTTTTGTTTCCAAAGCAGACCCCAGTGGCTTGATGATGTTTAAATCTGGTGATTGCTCGGGTCTGGAAATGCGACCAACGTCATCATCATGTTCTTCAAACCATGATTTAACAGTTTAATCTCTCTGAACAGGAACACTATCATCGTGGAAGATGTAATCTTCTACAGGAAACAACGTCTGCGACACTGAATTATAGGCCAAAATGCTTAAATATTCCCTGCTAGTTATCCTTACTCCTAAGGTGATAATCGGACCTGCTTATAAACCCCAATAGGACAGCTCAAAGCATGACCTCGACTATGCATTGCTGTTGTAAGGAGAGAGTTTGGGTTGTAAGCTTCTGTCAGCGTTCTCCGAAAGTAAACAAGTCCTGAGTTGGGGTATAATGTGGAGGTTGATTTCCCTGAAAACATTCCTCTGACCAGCATTTCATCCATGTCTTATGGTGCTGGAACCACTGTAGTCAACGTTTTGCACTCATCTGACACGAGGAATGCTGGGAAAGCAGCTCTGGTGAAAATATTTCGTTTAAACAGTTCCCTTCTCACTGAGTTGGGACTGTATATGCATATTTAGCCCGGCAGTCCCCCTTGTCCCAGTGGTCTTTCTGTTTTAGGTAAAATTTGATTTTAATATTCTTCTCCGTCTCTGTGAGTGAGTTTCATTTCCTTTTCGCGATTGTATCTGGCAGACAATGTTTTTCCACGAACGTTGTACACTGTTAAGAAGTTAGATACAGTACCACCCGATACCCCGAATAACTTTGCAAATGAGGTTGTTGAAACACCAAATTGGCTTTAATTTAAATTTTTCCCTTGTTGAAACTCTGTCAATGTTGTTTCTTTTGTCTTCCTCTTGAGTTAAGATTTGAAAATCCTAGCTTAAAATGCAATAAAACACAGCCTTGAAAATATAAGTGTCACGATTTTACAAAAAAAGTTGTGTTTATTTGTGCAATTAACAATTTAATCAGTAGGAACGAAATTAATTTTTTAAGTGTAGTGTTTGGATTATTTTTGACAACCCTTGTATATAAACACTTACATGTAGCATACACACATGCATAAACACATATACACAAGTGTTTATATCGACACATACATACCATATATACAGACACGTGTACACATATACACACCAACACACACACACACATATATATATATATATATATATATATATATATATCATATCTAGGTCCATATGATATATGGACCTAGAGGTGCATATATATATATATATATATATATATATATATATATATATATATATATATAGAGAGAGAGAGAGAGAGAGAGAGAGAGAGAGGGGACGACTTTCGACGAAACAATATGACGACTTTCAACGAAAATAAATTGTAGGAACCTAAGTCTACCAAACACCCACGTACATATCTCCGAATTTTTTCCCTCCCAGGAGTGGCAACGTGCCGGCGGGTCCTGGGGTGTTGTTCTTCCTTCCCGTAGCAACCGGTGGGTGATCCGGCCGGGTTCTCTGCCGGTGCTTGAAAATCAATGCTCCCTGTCTCAACTCTGACGTAATATTTATAGATGGATTTCTCCCCATTCCCGCTCGACTATCCCTCCGTATCGTAGCTAAAAATTCAAAGACTGGACCAGTGTTGCCATTGGATCGCGTGGAAAATGACGCCTACGTGGTACACCACCGTTTTCAGCTGGGGAGAAAGGGGGAGGGTCAGCGGACGTTGCCATCTGTTAGCGGCCAAAAACCATAATCGGGATGGCCCGTTCGAGGAATGCTGCTTCAGACGCGATCAATGTGTCGTCGCATATTGATCACGGTATAAAATGTAGGTCGCGGAATTTGTCTGGGGTCATGTTTCTTTTTCGTTTTTTTTCTTTAAACCTACAATTGTGTCTAAATTTGTTCCCGTTCAGTGTGGAAGTAGCCTTTTATTTAAGCTCTTTTAACACACACGCAAACATACATACATACATATACACTATATATTTGTGCGGGTAGATATATACATGTACGTGCGTCAGTGTGTATATTTACACATGTGTATATATAATATATATATATATAATTATATATATATCACCTGTCAAAATTTGCAAGTTCTATAACCGTATAGAAGCTGCTGCTTAGTAACAAATAACTAACGTAGGTGATTTAACATTTAAAAAAATATAGGGGAATTAACACCCAAAGAACAAAACTTAAAAACACAGGTGAATTAACACCCAAAAGATAAAATCATAGGTGAATCAACACCCAAAAGACAAAATGTTAAGCAATTAAACTGAAAAAAATACGATCCCCTGTCTTCGCTTGGCTCTTCAGTTTAATTGCTTTACATTTTGTCTTTTGGGTCTTGATTCCCCTATGATTTTATCTTTTGGGTCTTGATTCCCCTATGATTTTATCTTTTGGGTGTTAATTTACCAGCCGCCATTAGTGTACATAGCACATGATAATAGCACTCGAATTAATAAGAATTGAATTTACTTAATAGGAAATAATGAACAGCTAAAAGTTGTTTTATTAATTTTGTTAAAATCAAGTCATGTGGATTAATAGTCTAAGCTCGGAAGGTAAGGATCAAACATATTAAAGCTTTGAAAATAGCGCTTGGGAAAAATAACTATCCTGATAGTGTCATCAGCAAGATAATTGATAGATTTATCGACTACTATTGCTGTTATCACAATGAAATTTATTGTATAACAGGTAAATATCAATGTTGTAAATAATTTTAGATATAAAGTTTTTTCAGTAGAAGATATGGTTACAAAATAAAAATACAAATTTAATAATTTTAAGAAGTTAAATATTAATATAATTATAATAAGTAAAATAACAAAACTCTAAAATTATTTTACGAATTTACTGATTAAATTATTCATTATTTCAGTTTAAATAAGTTCAATAAATATTAATACATTATTAAATATAATACAAAAATATAAAAATTACGAGTTAAAATTAATTTTAATATGATACATGTTAATTTAAACTTAAAATATTTTCAAAATTTATAATTTTATAATCTTTATAATTTTGGTTTTTAAGTTACAATAAACTAAATTTTTAAACTTAAGTATGTCTAAACTATGTTGTTGAAATCTTTGAAGCATAACTGATGCTTAATATCTATAGCTTGACTTATTAACTGTAACCTCGCCTATCATTCCGCATAATCGGGCGGGAAGTACACTAGCAATGCAATTCTTCCGTCATTTGGAGTAGGGAAAGCGTCCCAAATATCGCCTACTCTAACTTTTTTTCGACATTTCACCCCCTTTTTAGTTTCTGATTAGGCTGGAAAGTCAAATAACATCCCTAAGATTTCCTTTGGTATCCTGAGATCAACCAGCTCCAAAACCAGTGCCACTTTAAGTTATGTAGCTACATTGGAAAAAATTGAAATTTCCATTGAACTCCAGAGCGGTTCCTAATATCGCCTACCCCTGTTCCTCTTACCGCCTACCACGTGAAATTAGGAGCACCTGTTAAAAGGCGTTGCTAGCAAAGTCTCTGTTTAATGCACTTTCAAATGGTATGAGCAAAATTAGAATTTGGATGCACCTACCTGGTCATTCACTGGATTCTGATTCTTTGGAGCCAAAGTTTACGAAGACAACAGCCCAAACAACTTCAGACTCCATATAGTTTCTGTTATCTGTGATAAGAGCGTTGTCGCTATCGCCGCTGTTAGTACAAACCCAGAACTAAGAAGTTACTGCATTTTCTCATACATAGCGCGAATCAAACTTTAGAAACACTAGTAGGCGATATTAGGCACAGGGGCGATATTTGGGATACCCACCCTATACTTTCAAAAACAACTCTTCGTTTAAGGATATTGTCAGCAATGGCAATATTACATAAGAAATGGTATCATTAATATGCCATATTAATCTGTCATTAATGGTTCATATTTAGATTGCAGTCAATATTCGTATCAATATTCGAAGCACATAATGTCATCGATTTCTTGATCAGAAACCCATTTAAAAGATTGTTTCAAAGCTTAGCATACATAATAATTCAGTAAGTTTCATTATTCTTGAGCTAATGCAATGATTTTGGGGTCATTTTTGAGTTTATAATATTTATGATGAAAGTTCCTTTTAAATTAAACTTTGCTATATTTACCATATTTTTATTAACACGCTTTCTTGTTTGTGTGTGTGTGTGTTTGTTTGTACAGTACAAATCTTGCAATCGATTTTTAACTAACTTCCCGACTAGCTAGACATTTGAAACTTTTAGAATAGCTCAGAGCACGATGACAATGTATTTTTTTATTACTTTTAGCCATCTTTAAGCAAAATTGAAATCATTTTCAGTTCATTTTGTTTTGTAGACTGGTGCAGCCATCTTTCGGCCGGGACGGGAACGAAAAGTTAAACGCAAGTTAACTTCCAATTAACTTCATTTTCTTTCAAGTTGATGGGATAATTCATCAAAAAAATTTAAAAAAATGTATTTATTAATACATAGAATTGTCTTGTATATATGATTCAACAGAAAATTTAGAAACATGGTATATAAAAAGTGTTTTTTATCTTGTAATTATTCTTCTAATTATGTAACAGTAAGGCGCAATCTTCGCCTTATTATTCAAGTATTTATATTATATTCCGATTCTTCATTTCTTGTAATTGAGGAAAACTTTCCTTTCAGTTATATTATATAAATGCACCACAATGGAAAATAAAAATAAATTTATATCTCTGCATATTGATATAAGTACTTATGTACGGCAACAACCTCCCCCGTTTGCACGGTGCACATTTTTTCTCTCGTTTTTTTAACCTAAAAAATCTTGAAAAATTTTCAAATTAAAGGTTGTAAAATGATTTTGCTTCTTTAAACTGATAACAGATGGCAGAACTAGCCATTTTTCTGCTCATTTAACTGGAATACATTGAATGCAAGTGAAAGAAGGACGTGAAAAATCGTGGTCCAAAAATGGACCACCACCCCTGAGAGGGTAAAGATTCAACGTTCTCTTATAAATTTATTCACGCACACAAACACTTATCATCTTGATATTTCCTATTCTGAGGGAAAGTTTTACAGGAATTTAATTTAAACACATTGAGCGATCATTTTCAGGGATGGGGATTGAGCCCATATGGGTGGACTTTCAAACAGGTGTCCTAATTACTAGACCATCCGGCGATGTTAGGAAATGTTATATCAGGAATTCGACCTTTCACGCTATTCCACTTTATTTTGTAGGGTTTTTTCCACGTTAAAGGCATTTTTCATGTTAGATATTCCTGTTTCTTTTACATTTTCTTTCCTATGTTTAAATAAAAAATTTCCGACAATACTTTCTTCCGCGCTTACAAACGGTTCATCAGTGTTTTATCCAACAGTCGAGTATCAGTATAATTACCACTAGCCAGGAATGGGGACCGAAGCCACGCTGGGTCCAACACAGCGTCCTGTCTACTGGAGAAGGCCATTTAAAAGCATTTCATGTTGTGAACACTTTTCCTATCGCACCTAATGTTTGTTTCACTAGTTTGCTATACGCCACGGTTTTTCTTTCTTAAATGGACATTCTTAACTGAAATTTCCGCATTTTAATGATGCACCGCTAATATTCTAGATTTACCCCTTGCTACGATGATTATTATAGTTTTGTCCATTTGTGTAAAGAAAAACTGTTTACAAAACGAGCAATATTGAAAAGTGTAAGTACAAAACAAGACGCGTCTAACACACGGAATCTTGTTTTAGTCATGAAATCTAAAGACACAAAATAATTCAAGTTCATTGTAAACAACTTATTGCAACACTGCTGTTATTGGATAGTTAGCTTAGTAGCTAGCTATCCAATGGATTCCGATGCACTGTGGGTAATTTGGAAACGATAAATCTGATCAAATGGCCAAAGCTGGAGCCAGTTGTCTCTACCTACAACCCCTTTGCGTTACATCAAAAGAATCTTTTTCGCATCTATCAATGCTAGCAGACTTTCTAACTATGAAGATTTGGTTGTGGGTATAAAAAATTGGAGTGCCTTACTGAAAACAAATTCTTTAATAACCAGTTTTTTGCCTATAGCTGTGGCGGTGGCAGATTTTCGACTACTAATACAAAACAATACGCATCTAACCCACGAAATCCCGTTTTGGACATGAAATCTAAAGACTTAAAATTATTCAAGTTTATTGTAAACAACTTATTGCAACACTGCTATTAAACAAAGGACTGTCTCTGAAAAGAGTAGCTTTGGGGACAAACACATCTTCAAACTGGAAAAATCCTTCTGACGATATAGAAAAAAAAACGAAATCCAAGAAGTATAAAAGTTACCTTTATATAAAGAATATGTGTTTTTTTATTTAATCAACGAGCAACCCAATAATCATGATCACTTGCATCATGACCATACATCCAAGTCTTATTCGACTGGTGGGGGAACAACTATCTGTCCCCTGTGTGAAATGGAAAAAAAGGAATGGAGACCACTTAAGGAACTGCTCAAAGATAATTGACAGTATGGTTGATAATAATCATGTAGTCAGTATTTTTAAGGGTTATTTTGTTCTCTCGGTCATTTATTGGGCTGCTCGTTGATTAAATAAAAAACATATTCTTTATATAAAGGTAACTTTTATACTTTATGGATTTCGTTTTTTTTTCTATATCGTCAGGATTTTTCCAGTTTGAAGATGTGTTTATCCCCAAATTTACTCTTTTCAGATACAGTTTTTCGTTAAACAGCAATGTTGCAATAAGTTGTTTACAATGAACTTGAATTATTTTGTGCCTTTAGTTTTCATGACTAAAACAAGATTTCGTGTGTTAGGCGCGCCTTGTTTTGTACTTACACTTTTCAATATTGCTCGTTTTGCAGAACAGTGTCGCCACCTCGCCGTGAACATTGCTTCAATATCCTTTACTCGTCCATCTCATTTTATTTATACTTGTTGGCACAATTTTACTCTCGTACTTTCCTTTTGTCGACAATATTCAACTAACACATTCATTCATACAAATTCACTCATTTATTCACAAAATCAACTATCCAAACAGAGGTAGAGAGAGATGGGGGGGGGGGGCAAACTTAAACATCCTTACGCGGACAAATTAGCACATCGCTGCGGGAATCTCCCCGCACAAGCGCTCTAATCGCAACCCAGCGCCTCAATTTCTGGGCCACCTGAAATCTGCATCGCCTATAATTCGGGCCTAGTCTCCCACAAGATCAGTCAAATTATGAGAAGAGCGCCAGTCGATAAAACACTCTCCTAGAAGTTCCCGCAACTCCTTCCGATAACACAATTACTCCTGAGAGGTTCTCGGGGATGCCCGCTCGGGAGCCAATAAGAAAATTGAATTACTACATGGTGTGTGTGTGTGGGGGGAGGCATTTCAGTTTTTATACTTATCCCTTTCCAGCTGGAGTGTTGAGGATGAATGATAAGGCATGAAAGGTTCTTTAAACAATCATTTATTTCCCCCGGACGAATTTCTCCCGCTGTTCTGCATTCTTAAAAGTGGTTAGTAGTAGTAATAATTACAAATACTGTGTACAACAATATTGGAAATATATTGATTAATCATTATTATTATAAGTTCTGAAGCTGGTTAATATGATACAAGTATTACCATAACTAAAGTATTATTTCATATGAATGTGAAATATACGTAATTTTTAAACACGACTAAATATAATTTTCCAGACTGCCTTTCAGTGAATTTCTCCATTTAATCATGGTCCCTTTTTTTCTTTTATTACTGATCTGAATTTATTTACTTTCCTGTTCGCTTTGCTTAAAGGTGAGTGCTTATCATGACAACACGTGGCTGTATTGCCATTGCTCATTAAACCACCTGACTTTATCGTCACGGTTACTCCTTGCTATAATAAAAAAACTTGGGTTATCCAAAATTATAGCCATATATTAAATAATAATAAAATTTAAGATATTCAATTTTTCTTTTGGAAAAAAATCTTCCATACTCCTTTGTTTAAAAGCAACGTTGAAATCTGTTAAGAAATAATTTTTTATCTTTTACTTCATATCTTCCTCTTTGTGAGACTCGAATAATACGGTAATAGGATAATCCATAGTTAGATAATCGGGAGATTAGTGGACTTTAATATTTCCTGTCTAGAGAGCCAGAAATAAAGAGTATTAGCTTTACTTTCTGACAGGAAAACTCATAAAATAAGCGTATATTGTTTTAATAATCACTAAAAATACAAACACCGTTTTATTTTTTTAAAATCACGTTAAGACTAAAAACATACACTCTGTTACATGATGCTTGTTTAATGTTGTTAAAAATAATTAGTCATATTTTTTATATCAACTTAAGCTAATGTTACTGAAGTCTTGATGTTCCTCTAAAATAAATTTTATCGTTTACAAAAAGTACCTCATTTTGCCAACAGTGGGCAGAAATAAAACTTTCAAATGCTTTTTTTCCCCAACGGGGAAAAAATTATGGAAGTGTATGATTTGACCGCGTTCATCTTCAGTGCTCAAGTTATGCAATGGGGAATTTCGCTATCGGTATTTTTCTAATCCCGGATTGGAAAATGTATATTTTTGAATTATTCATATTTTTTTGTCTTAATGAATTATGTTTTTTAAAAGTAAAATTTCAAACAGTTAGATCATAGTTTTTAAAAATATCGAAATTTTTAGCCATTAATATTTTAAAGGACAATTAATTATTGATGCCTTTTTCTTAGCAATTAAAATCTTTATTAGAAAAAAATTATTTTTTAAAAATAATTTCGAAAAACACGAACACTGCTTTTAAATGCAGAATTTTAGAAATATGAATTAGGTAATGTTTAGTTGGAATGGTACCATTAGGAAACTTCCCCATGGCAAGTTTTGTGAGGTCAAGTGATGCACTTCCTCAACTTATAAATACGTCTACTATGAAATATTATTAAAAGAGCCAAAAGTTCAGAAACCTATGGCCTTATATTAGTGAAACTTGTTTTTCCTATTTATTTAATATTTATAGACATTTTATAAAGATTATTCCTTTGAGTATCTCATGAGATATGTGGAATTATGGACAAAGAAACTGAAAGTTTTTGTATTATATAAGACGTTTAAATTAAAACTAATCCTATGGTAACAGAATATTGAAAATTTTTTTGCGGGTAATTACTGAAGTATTAATTGTCATCGGTTCCATGTACCAGTAAATGAAATGATTTGGTTCTGATTCGCTTAATTTTCAAGACAGAGATATCGTGAGTTATTTACAGAGCAGATGAAATTGAAAAAATATCAGCTATTCTGGTTAAGATGCATGGAACCCTAAGTATGTCGTCGTTTTTCGAACGGCCAGTTAAATTCCCAACTACATAACTGACAAACAGCGATCAACAAAAATGCACCGCAACCCTGAAGTTTGTTGGTTGAGAATAGGGGATAATAGGTTGATAAACGTTTGGAAAGAAGTGATGCATTTTTTTTTTTTTTTTTGCAATTATGGGTGTTTAACATTATCAATTTTTCCGACTTTCGGATGTTTTGGTACTTTAATATACTAACAAAGCATAAGCGATTTGAAAGTGATTTGAATTTTCAAGGACTTTTTAAGGAGCTTTCGGGGATTTTTGAAGGATCATGGGAATTTTCTTTACCGTATTTACAGAGCAATGTTTATGAAGATTTTTCTGGACTCGCTTGTTATTTCCATCACTACACGGATATTCTGTCCACCTCACTGACTCAAGCACGCACGCACGCACACGCACCCGGACTCTTTGGGAAAGCCCACGCCGCCGTGTTTACCTGTTCTTCAAGGTCCCTTTGTTGAGGTCTGACTCGACGCTCATGGAGATCTCGCTGCGGGGCCCGGATAGGACACAGAGTGGAGCATTCAGGATCACCTCGTCTCGCCTGGAAAAGAAAAGAAATCAGAATAAATCACCCTCACCAAAGAAAAAACAAACAAATATATATTCTTAATAACGGAAATATTTGGCCATAGAAGGGATTGCAGAATCGGACTAATATTCTTGAGACCGGAAATATTCGGTCATAGTAGGGATTGCAGAATCGCACGAATATTCTTGAGACCGGAAATATTCGGTCATAGTAGGGATTGCAGAATCGGACTAATATTCTTGAGACCGGAAATATTCGGTCATAGTAGGGATTGCAGAATCGCACGAATATTCTTGAGACCGGAAATATTCGGTCATAGTAGGGATTGCAGAATCGCACGAATATTCTTGAGACCGGAAATATTCGGTCATAGTAGGGATTGCAGAATCGTACTAATATTCTTGAGACCGGAAATATTCGGTCATAGTAGGGATTGCAGAATCGCACGAATATTCTTGAGACCGGAAATATTCGGTCATAGTAGGGATTGCAGAATCGGACTTAAAATTTAGAACCAAGTTTCTGTTCTTAAGTTTTTTCCAGAACCGGGTACACTTGTATTACCCGGATTTGAATAATAAATTAACCAAAAAACTTTTGCCCTAAATATTAGGTATCCGAACACGTTCGGAGCACTTTTTTACAAACACATGGTGTAGGCACACTTTAAAGGTATTTTTTGGATTTAATTCCAATAAAGATTAATGAGAGAGCGTGAATATTCAGAATAATCTTCCATGTTTTTTCAAAATTGTTAAAACCTTCAGAGGGCGCTCCAATTTTTGGAACACCAGCAGGCGCGCGTGGCACAAAGTGAAACGTCTCTTTCAAGCTTGATTATTCCTTTTGTAAAAAACTTTTATTTTTCAAATTGAAAATAAGAATTCTGCATTTTATGATAAGATATAAAATGTTGATGACATTGAGATATATTTATAATTAAAGGCCAAAGAATGCAGATACATTCGCCTAATTTCAAAACTGTTCGGTTTATTGAATCTAAGGTCAACTTGCGGATTGATTCCTATTATGTCCAAAAGCCTATAAACAATGAGATTGTCCGTCTTCGTGATATGCGGAATACCGTGTAATAGCTGCACATGTGGTCGACTACATCAACTCCTGCTTTTGTCGTATTGTTATCCAGTATAATCGCTGGTTTACCACGGTTAACTCACAACGAACAATGAATGGAAAGGAATATAAGGGTCAGAAAATCAGACCTGCATTAGAAAGGGTGTAGCTATAAATAGAAACTGCTTAGAACATTCAAACCTTACATGTAAAAACAAACCATTCAAATTTACGAAAATGTTGCACTTTGTACACGGGAAGGGTTAAATATATATAGATTTTTAAGGAAATTTTAAGAAACTCCAAAAATGCTATATTAAAAACACTTAGTCTGATATGAATAAAAGTTATACCAAAATAAACTAAATGCTTTTATCTAGAGAATGTACTACAAATTTAAAGTTATTTTAAGAAATGAATATTTTACAACTAATCGAATATTTTTTGTCAATTTTGCAACGTTATTATTGAAATAATAGGTCATAAATTGGAAAATATTCATTCAACCAAAATTCTTTTAGTACATCCTCTAGAAAACGATATACAGACAAGGCACACAAAATTTCATAAAAAGTCAATGATAATATTTTGAGTTATCACTTTTGAAGTTAGCAATAAATGGTCATTTCTCAATTTTGAGAAAAATCCATTTTAAGTTTTTCATGTGAATACAAGCTTAGAATTACAAGCTATGTGAAGTAATTTAACGTTGCCACACAGTTTTCAAAAGTGTTCTTACTTTAATTACTTCATTGAAAATTTACTAAAATTATATAAAAAAATGAAATTATGTTTGCAATTATTGTTAAGAGGTTTCTGACCCTTTAATAAACGGTCACTTCCGGTGATTTAAATATCCACTTCCGGTTTTCTGGTCATTGTAAAATTTTTAATATGTCGGCTTCTAATTAACGTACAGACAAAAATAAACCTGTTTTGTAAAGCTATATAACTGATCTATCCAATTAAAGAATAATTTTTTTTGTTATTTTTGACCTAAATTAAACTTTTTAACGTAGTTGGATACCTTAATGAAAAAACTATATTTATATATAATGTAAATTTTTTAGTTTATTGCGAGAATAAAAATAAATAAAAATGAATTAATTTAGGAAATGTAAGTTAATTTTAGAAAATTGGTTCTAAAACCTATCAAATATTTTCTCGCTTTTTTTTCGTTGTGAAGATTTTATGTTGTTATTTTCAACTTCCAACTAGATTAGAAATTCGTTAAAAACTAGATTGTATAATTTTAATTAATATAAAATACAATCTATTCTTGCTGCTTATAACTAGAATAAATGAAATCTCTGTTGAAATTTTAATATGAAATAAAAGCAAATGACACTCAAGGGCAAATCCTTTGACAGAAGGAAGGGATTGACTTCTGAGATGGTCTGAGGAGGATCAAGTAGTTAATTCTGTGGATACGTATAAGAAAAAGGGTTCCAAAGATCTAGGAAATTGATAATCGTGAAGCATCGTAAAATTGCTCATCCCCATTTAAATGTTGTTTTGAAACCTAACATTTACTATCTTTTCAACATAGCTACATGCATACATACACACATTACACAGCAAAAACAGATATATATATATATATATATATATATATATATATATATATATATATATATATATATATATATCTGTATATATCTGTGTTTGCTGTGTAAAGGGTTTTAAGTCCAAAATGAGCTATAATTGCAAGATTAAAAAGAACTTTTTATGTACCATGTTTTTAAATTTTCTGTTGAAACATATAAATTTGACAATTCTATGTATTAATAAATACTTTTTAAAATTTTTTGATGAATTATCGCATCAACTTGAAAGAAAATAATTAATTAGAAGTTGCATATAAGTTGCATATAACTTTTAGTTCCCGTTCCGGCCAATAGATGGCTGCACCAGTCTAAAACACAAAATTAACTGAAAATAGCAGAAAATTAATTTAATTCTGCTTAAAGATGGCTAAAAGTATTAAAACAAAATGCATTGTCCTCGTGTTCTGAGCTATTCTAAAAGTTTCAAATGTCTAGCTAGTCGGGAAGTTAGTTAAAAATCGATTGCAAGATTTGTACTTGACAAACACACAAACACACAAACAAGAAAGCAAGTTAATAAAAACATGGTAAAAATGAGTTTTCAAAGGAAGCATGTTTGAAAAATCAAGGGCTACTACCAGGGTACAGAAAGCTAAGTCCACTTCCACTCCTAAATATTTTTATTCATCAGGGAAAAGTTGGGATATGTGAAACAAAACACAAACATGTTACTATTAAAGGCGTTGTGTCCCAATCAAGGAATTAACACTCTTTACTCCAAAAAAATAAAATTAGAAAAATGTACTTAAAAAAATTAAACCGATTTTACAAAAGCCGTTTTTTCTTTCAATCCCGTTTTTCTCAAAATTACGATTTTGGACCTGACATTCTTTACACAGCAAACACACACACACACACACACACACATATATATATATATATATATATATATATATATATATATATATATATATATATTTATTTATTTATTTGCGGAACATCAACATTAATGCTTATGAAATCAGCAAAATCTCAAAATTAACTTATATTCTGCTAGAAAAGATTGTTTACTCTCGAATACTCAGTTCTTCAACCATTGGAACCGAGTTTTCGGTTCCAAATTTCCCCCGGGTACCCGGATACCCGGTTCTGCCATCCCTAGGTCACAGTTATGAGTAGAAATAATAAAAACAGTTATAGGGGGGGGGGGGGGTTTCGGAACACTTAATCCTAAAATTATTAATAAACATTATAAAAAGAATTAGGATTGGTAACTGATTTCGAGCTAATAAATATATAGTTCTTTACCATATTGGAGAGTATTAGGGGAGGGGACTGTCTCTATGGGCAATTCACAAATGCCTTTTTGAATTAAGGTGAAGTGGGGTAAGTGAGAACGCAGGCTTAAAACCCTAAAAATTATAACTTTAATAAAATTCAAGTGTATTTTGTAGGAAAATTCTTGCTCTCCTGTTATGTTTAGTTTTAATTAAAAAAAAATTTGTAAAATGGGAAATGCTTATACCTACCAAACCCTTGCATTTTAACTAAGGTACCTAAGTTCGAGTACTAGCAAAAAAAAAATCATAACTAATTAACCACAACACAGTTATTTTGAAAATACCCGCTTATTCATCAAGCAATGAAGAATACAGTTGAATTACATAAAAAACCACTTTTTTGTGAGCAATATTACTTCAGTACTGCAGGGTTTTCACTTGCCCTGATACATCATTTTTATGGGGCAAGTGAAAACCCTGGTTTTATGGGGCAAGTGAGAACAGGAAGGATGGGGCATTAAAGTAGGATAGAAGATGTAAATAAACAGTAAATTGAACTAATATTCTAGATATAAAGAAGAATTCTTTGTTTTGAACTTTTAACATACATTTGCTACCCTAAAACAAATATATACAATTATACTTATTTTGTTAATAATCGGACGTTGCTGACACTGCCAACTTGAACAACAAATAACTCCAAAACGAAAGAATATTAAAAAAATAAAAAGCCTTTTGTTCAGCATGAAATATCTCTTGCCCCACTTATTTCGCCATAAGCAACTATGATATATTGGGTCCTGTGTACTCATTTGCACGCAAAACACAAAAACTTTAAATATTTTTGGCAAAAAAAATATGAATGGATTTTATAAAAAAATAAACTTAAAAATGAAGAACATAACCAAAAGTATGCCTGCAAGTTTTGTACAAATACAACAGCTTGTTAAAAATTATTTAGATTGAAAGTGGAACTATATGATTTTGAACTCTCACTTACCCCACTTCACCCTACCTGATGAAGGATTATAATATCGAAATTAGTTGGCATTCTTAATTTTTACAAGTGGATTTTAAGACGTTCAGGGGTACAGAATTGTCAAGAAAAGCACATTCTTATCTTCTTAGATTATGGCACACTATAGAGCATATGGAATTAAACAACGCAAACCGCATGTTTCTCGGACGATTACATTGTCATATACACTGAAGTGCCACTGAATTAGGGATAGCAAAGCCTATGCAAATTGTGTAGCGCTGCGCATCATGTATGCGCAAGTGAGGGTGCTGTGGTAACTGCATATATAGCGCGTACTGTGGTTGTTCTGAATTAGTTGTTGGAATTGCCAGTATGGGTAAACTGCCTGATTTAGACGCCTTCGATCGCGGACAAATAGTAGGTGCGCGACGCATGGGCCATTCAATTTCCGAAATCGTCAGACAGCTAGGATTTTCAAGGTCGACAGTGTCAAGAATATACCAAGAATACATGGATGGTGGAAAAAAACTAGCGATCGGGCAAACTGCAAAGGACAATTAACCTTGACAGTGCGTGGTGAGAGACGGCTCAGGCGTATTGTACGTAGCCAGCGAAGCCAAACATTAGCTCAAATTACCACCCAGTTTAATGACGGTGCCAGTCGTACAGTCAGTAAACGGACTGTGCAACGCTCGCTTCACCGTATGGGTTTCGGGAGCCGTCGACCTACGAGAGTACCATTGCTCTATACTCGCCATCGGGCTGCACGTCTTGCCTGGGCAAGAGAGCACAGAGACTGGAGTGTAGTGGACTGGAAACGAGTAGCATGGAGTGATGAGTCTCGATTCCGACTACTTAACGCCGACGGGAGGCTGAGAATATGGCGTCAGGCTCATGAAGCCATGGATCCTGCATGCCTGACTGGAACTATACAAGGACATGGTGGCTCAATCATGGTCTGGGGTGTCTTTTCGTGGCACAGTTTGGAATCTTTGGTGCGTGTACCAACCTCCCTCAATGCAATTCGGTACGTAGAGTTGCTGGGTGATCACCTCCATCCGTTTATGCTGTTCTGTTATTCGCACGGTAATGGAGTTTTCCAGCAAGACAACTGTACCTCTCACAAGTCCCGGTTGGCTACTGGCTGGTTGGATGAGCATTCCTCTGACTTCTCTGTCATGAATTGGCCACCTAGAAGCCCAGACTTAAATCCTATTGAGCATCTTTGGGATGTTTTGGAACAAGGCGTGAAAGGCCATCACACAGCACCAAAGAACCTTACTGAATTATGGACAGCTTTAGCCAATATTTGGCAAGCCATTCCCGTGGAACGTTTCCAGAAACTTGTTGAATATATGCCTCGTCGTCTGGCAGCCGTTATCAAGGCCAGAGGAGGCCCAACTCGTTACTAGGTAGGTATTCCTAATTCAGTGGCACTTCAGTGTATTTTTATGCTGTACCATCTATTTATACCTTATCGTAAACTTGTACTTTGACTCTATTGATATCGAAAAGAAATTTCTCAAGAAAGTTTTCCCTAAAATTCCTCTAGAGCTATTGCAACAAAAACAACAACAACAACAACAACGGAATTGTGTACAGAGTTCCTTGGTTTTATTATCCTTAAACGGTCTCCGGTAATTTTGATTTAAAGCAAAAATTCTGAAAAAATTTCTCCAGAATTATAAACTATTCTGGAAAATGATTATGCTACTTTTCGAAATGATTAAAAATTTCGCAAATAAAATTTTTAGGAATCATGAAAATAAATTATTTTGATACCTTTACTTTGCACAAAAGTGAAAAAAATGAAGCTATTGTTTCGGCAAATAAGCTAAAATCCAAACAAGCTTTAAACATTGATTATCAATTTTTTAAGGCAAAAATTTAAGTTCTTTAAATACGTGACTGCTAAGCGTAAAATAGCTAAATATACCAAGACGCAGATCATTATATATATATATATATATATATATATATATATATATATATATATATATATATATATATATATATATATATATATATATATATATATATATATATATATATATATATATATATATATATATATAATATATATATATATATATATATATATATATATATATAATATATATATATATATATATATATATATTATATATATATATATATATATATATAATATATATATATATATATATATATATATATATATATATATATATATATATATATATATATATATATATATATTTCGTAAGGATTTTTCCCTTTTAATGTTTCGCTCTAAAAAAACATTTCATATACAAAAAGTAATTGAACAACTTGAAACATCAATTAAAATAAAATTCAGTCTCAAGAATTAAAGTATGTTTGGTTATATATCTGCAAAACATATTGATCTATTAGCATTAAGGTGCTATTATTATCCCTTTGACATATTAGCATTTCTTCCTCCTTCAAGTTCGCCGAAAATTCCGATAAAACGAGTAATATCACAATGGTTTGGCGACGTTTAACTATAGGAAGAACACATAACGAATATGATCAATATCTCGGTGCGTACTTAAAATATAGATCTGAGTTTGTACGCGGTTAAATCATGGATCGTCGTGTCATTGTACTTTTACTACGCGTTTAACAAAATTTGCTGTTGCAACCATATTTGGCACAACACCGTCGCAGTTGGCGACCGTATCATGTTCTTCATATTAACCCTTTTCCATTAACCGTATGGGTTATAAAAGTATTTAAATGGGTCGCAGACGTTTAACAGAGGAAGAAGCTTTGAAATCGAGACAAAATCGATTGAAATACAAAAGAGAACGTATTAAGGAAAAACGAAGTGAACAAATTTATAAATTTTAAGAAGCTGAATAAAAAAAAATCATTACCGAAAATAGAACCTTTTACACAAATTTGAAGGCAAAAAAGTGTTACAAAAGAGTAAACGATTTAAATGTTATAATATTGCTGCAAAACTTTTTTTAAAAAAAATTGTTGCCAAATTTTTTAAAATCATTTCAAAGCGTCTTATCTATCAACAACGGAGACTATTTACAAAAACGGAGAGGGCTACTATCGATTCAAAATGTCGTTTATAACGTTGGAGAAAACTAGGATATTTTTACCGTTCGAAGAAGGAGAGGAAAAGAATCCAAAATATTATACGACGCGCGGAATCACGAATACCGATGCGATGTTCTCCAATCTTAGTCTACGAACGGGAGTCTATCAGACGGTTTATAGCTACTACCATCCCCTTTATGGTAGAAATGATTAAGATATGATCATTTAACTATTTTATTAGATAGGCTAAAAACTGTTGAGATGTTTTAACAGCACCTCAGTGAGTAGTTGAAGTTTGTATTCAATAAAAATTTTTGAGAGCTATTTTGAATGATTATTTTCATTTTTGTGGGCAGGAAAGGTTTGAAAAAAATTAGTCTTTTGAATTTATATAAATTTTATCAATACTTTTTTTTTATCCATAAAACTTCTCAGAAGCAAAATTTCCCCTAAAATTTCATTTTAAAGCAAAATAAATGTTTAGGGAAATTTCCGCTCCTGAGGAATTTTTACTCGATATTGACAACCCTAAACTCACTATAATGAAAATGATACTAAGGAATGTTGAATAAAATTTCAGAGAGATTTTTTGAGACGGATTTTACACACAGGGTGTTTCATATAGAATGGGCCAAAAAGAATATCATAGTACAAATTCTGTAATTGATTTATTTAGCCGAAACAAATTAATTCTGAAACTAAAATTATACAAGTTTTATCGGGCAACAGCAAAAAATCTTCCGGTTACGAAATCGCCGCTAGAGGCACTGTTAATCAAAATGGCGCCATCCATGCAGGAGAAAGAGTATTGTGTTTTGGAATATACCACATCATCTTTTATCGTCGTTCAAAGACATTTTCGCATGATATTTGGTAAAGAACCACCGCACCGTCACAACATTGAACGGTGGGAGAAGCAGTTTCAGAACACGGGTTGTTTGTGTAAGAAAACCAGCCCAGGATGACCAGAAGTCAAAATCAAAGTGGTTGAAAAAAAATCGTGAAACCTTTTCACAAAGTCCCACACAATTAACGCATCGTGATTTAACCCCTTGTGATTTTTTCCTATGGTGTTTTGTTAAAGACAAAATGTTCGTACCTCCATTTTCCCGGAATTTACAGTAACTGAAGCAGCGGATAACTGAAGTGCTAGAATCATTAACAAAGGATATTCTATCACGAGTGTGGCAGGAACTGGAATGCCATATAGATATTTGCCATGTCACTGGAGGGGCACACATAGAACATCTATAGAAACTTGGATAACTTTAGTTTCACTGTAAATTAGATTTATCGAAATTAAGTAATTACAGCGTTCACAGTTATGCTTTCTTTTTGTCCCATTCAATATGAAGCACCCTGTATATTCTTTTGAAGATGGAAAATTCCACTCCGAGAAAAATAGATTTAAAAACAGATCTACAGCAAAGTACGCCGAAACAGTACAGAAAACAAATGATGTACCAGGCCTTGTATGATAAAGCTGTTTGTGTTATTTGATTTTTAAAACCTCTACAGAATGTTTTAAGGCAAAGAAAAACATAGCCCATTTTTATTTTCTTAAGAATTTTGCGTCTCAGACACCCCTTAACACGTAACCAACAGTCAACCCTGGAAAATTTCCTCAACCTCCACCATAAATTAAGCAGAAGTTTCTGAAAAACTATGTCAAGTTGATGGATGACGACGTCAGGTGAAGCAAAATATATGGATGTTCCTGCGTTTAACTATCAAAGAAAAGAGATTCATTTCCAGATGGAAAGATTCGGAAGGTCTGCTGAAGACGTGCGAAAAAGCAGCTTGGGAATGAATGTTCAAGTGCAAAAATTTCTCCGGAAACTCGCAGTTAGCGTGAGAAACTGCTGATTAATCTTTCGCGCATGCTGCGAAATGCGGTGTATCAAAATTTCGCTTGGACATTTCGAGATGACGTCGATTGCTCCATGAAAGTAAGCAAATAAAATTTTAAAAAGTTATGACCAAATTTTATTCAAGGTATCTAGTTTTTATGATTGCGGTGTACTAACCCTATTGTATTCGCTCACCTCGGTGTTAACCTATGGAGAAAATGTGTCTGCTATTGACAGCTACATAAATGCTGACAATCCAATAAAAATAGTATTTTCAGAGAGCCTGAACTTTTCTGCACTTGCAACAGGATTCATTTTATAAATTTCGTCCACCAAAGGAACTTTGGAGCATTTTAAACACGCTATACCAGATTTTTCCCCGAATAATTTAAATTTTGAAATATTATTTGCATTAATTTTAAAACGAAAAATGCTCCAAGGTGTAAAATTTCTTCCTCTATTATGGAGTAAAATTTATTTTAAAAAATGCTTAATTCGAAGTCGGCAATCCTTGGACACATTTTCTCCGGGCGCAATGGCCCAGTTGAAAAAGGCAGCGGGTTAGTGATCTGAAAGTCACTGGTTTAATGCTCGTCGCTGACAAAATCTACTGCCGTGTACGCTAATGGCGGCTGGTGCACGTAAAATCTGTCGTAGCTGCAATGTCTTACAAGTTCTCAAAATACCTCTGGAGGTGCGGGGTCAAATGTTCTGGTCTCGTCACTTGACTCGGTTCAAAATTACGGGACTGGTCCTTTGGACAAGTCGGACTTCGACCTTTGTGGTGCCAGTCAAAACAGGAGCCGCACCTTCATCGCCCATAGCCTTCGGGACTTCATCTGATAATGCTGTCGGTCAAGTTGCACAAGCAACAACAACACATTTCCTCCATAGGTAAACATTGGGATTAGGGAATCTAATAGGGTTAGTGAACAGCATCTTTATGAATGAAAGTGCTAAAGAACGAAGGAATGGATGTCGTTGAAGGAAAACAATATTAATTGCCTTTTCCCATCTTTTTGAAAGAAGTGTGATTTCCTCTTTTTTATAAACCACCTTCTGATTTCAGTAACCGTTTAATGGACCTGCACGCATTTGTCCATTATTTTGTAAAATGCCTAACTTAAAAAAATTATCGTATTTTTCGGAGCATAAGACCCACCCTTATGAAAACACCGATTTAAAAAGAAGGGGGTGGATGCGTCTCATAGTCCGAAGGTAACATTAAAATAACAATAATATTTATTATATATATTATATATATTTTATATATATTATTTATTGTATTTAATATTTAATTTTTTATCTTTATTAAGTAAGAAATTGAAAACATCTTCATATACCTAACAAAATACAAAATATTCTTTTCTAAAAATCCTCCCATAAATTTAAAGGACATCTTATCGTCCAGCGTGTCTTATGGTCTGAAAAATACGGTAAATAGGAATAAAATCAGTTATAGTTCCTTAAAATAGCAATGCTGTAAATGGAAAAATTGCTTGTACCATTTTTATTTACGGGTCAATAAGTACATATTTATAGTGGAAAAGACAAACCACAATTCTGGGGTATGAATTTACCGAATAAACTTTAAACAGATCAGGATTTTGAGAAAAAAGCGCTGCAGCATTGAAATGCTTATTTAGAAAATTAAAACTCTCCATGTGACATCTTTATGTACAAGTACATTTTAGCATTTTACTGTATTCACCAAAGCTATTCAGTAAATAAGCTTTATGGAATTGGAATATGATAAATGTTATCCTATTAAAAACTATAAGACGGGAAGTTTAAGCTCATCTTCCGGCTTTATGTTCTCGACAAATAAAATTATTAATTTAAAAAAATATATAATGGAGTATATGTTTATAAGTTCAGTAAATAATAGTTACTATGAGAAATATAATTTTTTTTTTTCCGTGAAAGCTCGATCTAGAAAGTTGGTATTTTGAAAATGGAATCCTTTTTTATGAATGCGACAATTTTTTTTAAAAAAATCACCATGATAGAATCGATGTCTACTTTCAATAAATGAAATTTAAAAGATGCTTTTTTTTAAAGAAGTCGTCATATTTGCTTGAAAATTAAGCGTAAATTCTAGCGTGCTTAGTAGCGTATTTTTTAAATACACTGTTTAAAAAGGCGAAAGCATAACAGTAATGGAATCAGACAGTAACAAATCCATTGTTAGTGCTTTTAAAAATTTATAACTTTATATTTTAATAGGTACTATTGTGATAGGTACTATTGTGACCTTATCTGTAACGCGTCGGCTATCAGTGCTGAGGATGCTCGTATAGAATCCAGATAAATAGTTTCGTGTCTAGGCCGAATATGAGCAAGTTTAAATCCGTCGACCGGAAAGAGACTTCTATAACGTCAGTGGTTGGGGAACGTATGATGCCCTCACATGTCTCCCCTAGGTGTGCTCGGTCAAAATTGTGGTGGCACCTAGCCAAGACGGACTCCGACCGTTGTGGTGTTTTTATAAACCGGAGCCGCACTACTCTGCTCAGAGCCTATGAGGACCTGGTCCGGAACTTCAGACCAGAGGCGATTAGGAATAGCAAACAAAAACAACAACAAAAATTAATAAACCAATCGACTTTGATAGGTTTATGAATGACATTTATAAACCCATCTGCTTGAATGTTTTTGAAAAACCATGAAGTTTTCTTCAGGTCCTTCAATTTAAAAATGAACCTTAAGAATTCATTTGAAAAGTTATGAGATTGATAAACCTGCCATTGACTGCCCATGGCAACTATTCTGTTGACTTCTGTCTTAGCCAAATGATTTTGAATATGACCAAATCTATATATATATATAAAACAGCTCCGTAACTGACTGACTCACTGACATACAACGCACAGACCAAACCGCTGGACCTAAAGGGCTGAAATTTTGCATATCTTCTTATAGTGTAGGGGTGCACCAAGAAAGGTTTTTGAAAAACTCTTCTTAGATTTTTTTTAATTAAGTTTTTAAGCTGTTTTGGTAACTTTTTTTAAGTTTGCATTTAAAATAATAATTTGAGGGTTATGAAATTTACATCACAAGAAAGATCATAAAAATTCCTTTAAAATGAAATCTCTTTCAAATCTTTACCTCCATTTCCTGATTTTTGTTGAATTTTTAAAGATTAAATTTTAGAATTTAATTTATTAAATGCTGATCACGTGATTTCTTTTTCTGGTACTTTAAATAAATTTATCGTCACGTCCATACCAGTGAAATAGACAAAAAATTTTTTTCCTTTGCTAATGCGGCAGACGATTGGACATTATCCAAAAAAAAATTAAAATAAGTAAAAGAGATGTTCCTCAAACTGTGCTATATTAACTGTACTATATTCTTTAGTAAGTCCTACTAGATTTAATTTGAATATTTTCTTCTACATTATTTTGTCTATAAAAATATCCCTTACGATTTTTTTGTAAATTTTTTTTACATCAATTGTATACATTGATTGTCATATTTATTATAAATATATATACATATATTTATTTGTTTGGCATTAATTGCATACAATGACCGTTGTATTTAATTTGAATGTACTCCGTAGCGAAGTGCGGGTTTTCAGCTAGTCGCTAATAAATTTATGTATTATATCAAATGCATGTCTCTCTAATGCATTTCTCCCTAATAAATGCATGTAAAATAATTATATTTTCATGAATAGGAATTTTTTTTATTAATTGCTGGTTTTATCTAACTTTCTGATTTATTGTTTGTATTTGGCGTTTTAATTAAAGCAGATGTACTAGTACAAAAAAAAATTGAATATTTTGCCTTTTGTTATTTGAAGACACAGGTATTCTTTTCCCAAATATTCAGTTTTTCCAAAGTTATATACATATGTCACATATGCTGTTATGTTTCTATCGAATAATTTGAACTGTTGACATAAATTGCATCTTGAAAACTTGAAATTATTTTTTTTTAATTTCAGTATTGATGTTTAGCGACTAAGCAATTGTTTTATTCCGATTTATGTTGCGCTTATGGTTTTTCAAAAAATTCGAATTATTATCAATGTAACGAACATTCGAATGACAGAACAGTTTGCCACCATACATACAAAAACAATCGTAAATAAACTGCATATGCCCAATAGGAAAAGAGACACCGCGATTTGTGAGACAAGTTATGAAAATAATTACAAGATAAAAAGAACTTTTTATATACCATGTTTTTAAATTTTCTGTTGAATCATAAACTTGACAATTCTATGCATTAATAAATACTCTTTTAAAATTTTTTTGATAAATTATCCCATGAACTTGAAAGAAAATGAAGTTAATTGGAAGTTTGCTTGCGTTTAACTTTTTGTTCCCGTTCCGGCTGATAGATGGCTTCACCAGTCTACAAAACAAAATTAACTGAAAATAACTGAAAGTTAATTCAATTCTGCTTAAAGATGGCTAAAAGTTTAAAAAAATGCGTTGTCATCGTGCTCTGAGCTATTGTAAAAGTTTCAAATGTCTAGCTAGTCGGGAAGTTAGTTAAAAATCGATTGCAAGATTTGTACTAGACAAACACACAAACACACACACAAACAAACAAGAAAGCGAGTTAACAGAAACATGGAAATTAAGTAAATCGCCAACCTTCTACCGTAATGCAAATTCATAAAAATTTGGCTTTCATTTGGCAGAGTTCTCTTTTCAAGTTTTTTGCGATCCGTATACAGTGCATAGCGTAGTGCGCTTCCACGAAGTGGTCTTTGGTTCGAATCCCGGATGGGACGTTCCTGTACTACCTCTCAAAGGGAGCAAGTAGTGTTTGTGATACGTAGAGTGCTTCCATATTTAAAGTAGCCAAGGAATACGGGGTGTGCATAGGCGAAAGTCCTCAGGGCAGTTGCTGACACATTGAAGATTTTTACAGTTTTGAATGTAGAGGTGTTCGGTTTGGATTGGAGCTGTACGGTCAACTTTTACTACAATGGGGCTAATTAGACCGGGAATTACTGCTTAAAGCCGATTCCAAACGGCTACTAACGTCTCTGTCAAAATTGAGATTCGAACTCACAGACTCTGGTATCGAGAGACAGCGCCCTAGCCATTCGACCTTAGTCCGGCTAAACGTAAAAGGGAATACAGAAATTAAAGAAAAAAAGTTAACATACTGCCATATGTTAAGTCAGTAAGGCTGCATGAATCGGATAACCATTTTAAGGGTGTACTACTTTCATAATTGGATGCGAATCATCATTTCACGATGTCGTTAATGCAAGTACATGTACATTAGCTTCAGGTTTTGGCAACGGTTCCAGAAGCATTTAGTCTAATGGAGATTGGTCATAACTTTATCGGGAAATGAAGGAACTGCTAAATTGTAACAGAGGGCAATCTACAAAATCATTTCTAAACGAAAGTAAAGCATAGAAAAATCATGAAATATAAGTTATCAGAGTAAAAAAAAGAAATGTTCTCCTACTTTTTCTTGGGAGGTTTATGGTTCTGAGTGCTAGTATCCATTATTAATGCTATTATCCATTAATCCACCATTGACGTCACGAGAAAACAACCACGTGATATTAAAAAAACGGCCTCGTAAATTTCTTGAATATGTTTCTCATCAAACGTAGAGGAAATTCATTCTCAGCGCGCACAGAATTCCGCGGGACGCGATAGACATGAACCGTAACATTCTGAAATCGGAATTACTTCTGGCCAGGACACGGGATTGTACTCTATTCTAAATATAAGTAAATTGGCCATCACGGCAAAATCGAACCTTTGCATTTGAGTTCTTAGCAACGGAGAACCGTTTGGTGGTTCAAAACAACACAGTAGTACAATCGAATTGAAAGGAGAGAGAAAAAAACCAGCAAGCTATAGAGCCTATTTACAATGCAAAATACGTACATACTTGCTGGAAATGTTAATAGCGGTGTTGTCCCAATCGAAGTCATGTTTTTGAATATTACCGATACTCATTTAAATGAGCTGACCTCGCCGATTTTACGTGACAGTGTTGAGGTACAGAGAATTTCGCCCTCGGTTGTTCCCTAATCACGGATTAACAAATGGAGATTTTTGAGCTCTGTTTTCTTGCTCGCGAGTTAGACAGACGTTTCGATCACACGTAGTTTTTAAAATTAAAAACATATTAAGTAGTTAATATTTCAGGAGCTATTATTATAGTAGTTAATATTTTTTTTATTAAACAACTTTAAAAAAAAATCGAAAAATACGTGCATTGCATGTCCAGATCTATTTTCAAATGCTGCAGAGAGAATTCGAAAATAGGCATTTGCTAATCTGTTATTAGGAAGATAACAAGAAGAAAATCCCTCATCGTTTAACCTGGACATTAATGATCAGCAATGCCAACCGATGCTACTTGCCTTAAGATTCTAGTTTTACATGGAACCAACATGAACATATTTTAATCCTATCTTTTGCTTACGAAACCACATCTTTATATGCAATTCGGGCATTTTTAGAAAATCTTTTTATTTCAGTTTAACTTTGTCAAACGGAAGTTTTCATTTTGTAGTTATAGAAGTCGAATTGCTTCGAGAAAAAGGAATTACAGAAAATTTGAAAATAACTCTTTACTTACTCGTTGAGCTGCGGAAATTTCCCTCATAGTATTTTTCTATTCAGATTAGCAGATGCGAATTCTATTGAATCTGTTTTCGCGTAAAAAGATTGACATATTAAAAAGAGACCATAATTTTTAAATTTTTCAATGTTTCTGTTGTTAGTTATTTTAGAGCTTTCAGATACTGATGTGAATCGGGTCAAAATTTAAATCGTTCTCTTGAAAACATAATTAAATGAAAATATTTTTGAGGAACAGATGCATCGCATTGAAAGATCAGTTTTCAAATGCAGAAAAAATAATTAAAAAATAGACATTTGCTAATATTTAAAAAGAATAATTACAAGAAAAAAAGAACTTTTTATATACCATGTTTTTAAATTTTCTGTTGAATCATATAAACTTGAAAATACTACGTATTAATAAATACTTTTTAAAAATTTTTGATGAATTATCCCAACAACTTGAAAGAAAATGAAGTTAATTGGAAGTTAACTTGCGTTTAACTTTTCCTTCCCGTCCCGGCTGATAGATGGCTGCACCAATCTACAAAACAAAAATTAACTGAAAAAGAATTCAATTCTGCATAAAGATGGCTAAAAGTATTAAAATAATGCATTGTCCTCGTGTTCTGACCTATTCTAAAAGTTTCAAATGTCTAGCTAGTCGGGAAGTTAGTTAAAAATCGATTGCAAGATTTGTACCGGACAAACAAACTCACACACACACACAAACAAGAAAGCGAGTTAATAAAAACATGGTAAAAATACCTAGAACTCCCCGTACCGTAACTGATGCACCACCTTTGATCTTGATAAGGCGTAATGTTTAACGAAATCTAATAAAAATATTTTGACTTGGAAAGAATCGAATTAATTTTTCTTAGATGCAATTCCTGCTTTCTCATCCCAGCACGCGAATTAGTACTCTTCTCTTAAACCCGTCACACATTGTTAGAGGATTGGACGAACTCGTATGTATGTCCATTTCCCTAATAAATATGTTACAAATTTGAATAGCGATTCGACTGCCTATCCACCTCTCTTGGCGAGGACTTGGCGTCAAATAGGACCTTATTTATTTGCAGTATTTATGATCCTTCGTCACGCTACATGCAGCGTGATCTCGCTATTGGTTTTGTGGATTGGACCTGCTTCAGATGTTTCCTCACGATTTTTCTCGCCTACACGTGCGGGGGTAGCGTCATCATTTATTAAACCCCCTTTGCTCCCTTTCATCATTGGTAATGGACGATACGACCGCGAAACGCGATACACGTTCCGGGACGGAATTTGTTCGGTGCAGTTTTTGTTGTGCGCCAGGGGACAATGCGTTGCTGTACAAAGACAGAAGCGTTTTTTAAATTTTTTTTTTGGCTAAGAAGTTTGTACGGTATAACTGGAAAAAAACATCCCCAGCATCGAAGTTGAGCTAATCCAATAAGCTAATCGATAGCAATTGCAAGTAAATGAATATATGTTTATAGAAAAATTTATTCATATATATTCACACTCATCCGCACCCGCACCCGCGTGCGCACGCACACACGCACGCACGCACACACACACACACGCCCGCACGCGCGCACACACACACGCACACACACACGCGTGCGCGTACACACACAAATATATATACAGGGTGTCCATATTTAAAGTCCCACTTTCAAAAGGCTGCAAAAAAAGAACCACTGGTCAGAATGACTTCAAATCTGAACTGAATATACTGGAAGAAGGGGGAAACGATTTCGCATAATAAAAAAAGTTCCAAAATGTTACAGCGCCATCTATTGATACATTTTGGAACTTTTTTATTATGCCAAATCGTTTCCCACTTCTTCCAGTATATTCAGTTCAAATTTGAAGTCGTTCTGACCAGTGTTTCTTTTTTTTTTGCAGCCTTTTGAAAGTGGGACTTTAAGTATGGACACTCTGTAAATACAGTGAAACTTTTTGACGGCGGCCAGTTATGGTGACGAAAAAAAGTGGCCGTTTTAAGGAGTGTCCGTCGAAAGGATGTTTCTTTCCTATGATTAACTCTATAGAGTCTTTAGTCGGTCCTGAACAAAATATGGCTGTTTAGAGGGGTGGCCAGCTAAACAATTTTCTATATAAATATATATATATATATATACAGAGGCTGTTCGCACATTTTTTAGACGATTTTGGTAAGCGAAAATAAAAAATCGTTTGCTGCAAAAGAAATAATTGCAATTGTACTATGTTTTTAAAAGTCAAAATTATCGTCTACGGCTTGAAAGTTTTGTTTTTATTCAAAATGGCGTTTTTAACAAAGCAGTGGTTCGAAGGCTACATTTATGCTCTTTCCGAAGAGAAATATGCATACTCCGTTATCCAAAAACGATGTGAGAGTCATGGTTTTGTGATATCTAAAGCGTCGATAGGTAATATCGTCAACAAGAAAGGAAAATCCCCCTAGTCAAAGGACAGATGCAAAATCATTAAAATGCTCGGTGTCCACTGTAAAGAAAATGATAAACGTTGATTTAAATCTTAAGAAAGCGAAAAAACGCAATGTGCATCGTCTTCTTCCAAATCATACCGCTGAACGGAGGACACGATGCAGAATTCTATATGAGAAACACTTATCCAAAGAAAAATGGAAAACAATTGTCACAATAGATGAATCATGGGTGTATTTAAATGATTGCAACAAAAAAAGCCATTTATTAGCATAAAAGGGGAGAAAAAATTTAAGTACATGGTTCAAAGAATCGAAAGTTTTTCTAAGGGATTCATGATTGTTGCTCGTTTTTCATTAATGGCAAGTTAAAAATAAAGAGAGTGGAAAAAATGTCAAGATTAACTCCAAATACTATCAGGAACATATTTTATCGCCAATTTTTCTGAATGAAATACCATCGCTTTACCCACAGTGCCATCAATCTGTGAGACTCCATCAGGACAAAGCTAGCAGTCACACATCAAAATCCACTGTAAATTTCCTAAAAGAAATGGAACAAAAAACTGGTATCAAGGCCATACCCATCACTGATATCCCTATTAAATCTCCCGATGTATCTATCACCTATGAATTTTTTTGCTTTCGGACTTTTAAAATCTGCATTATCCAAACGTCGTCCCAAAACCCTTACAGGACTCTGGAAAGCTGTTCAGGAGGAATGGGATAGAATACCTCTTCTGACACTTCAAAAGGCATTATTATCCTGGAAATTGCGGTGTTGAAAGATAGTTCAGAATAAGGGATGTCAAATAGAACATTTAAAACACAAGAATTTTATGTAATTTAGTTTTGTGAATACAATATACATCGTCTAAAAATTGTGTGAACAGCCTCTGTATATATACATTGGATTCTGGACCTATGGTTTTTCAAGGGACCAACTGAACTGAATAATAATTGCGGGAAAAACGATAGATGTGGGAACATAACAAAGCAATATGATCGTCAGGTCTGGGTGAAATATATATATATATATATATATATATATACATTGGAATCTGGACCTATGGTTTTTCAAGGGAGCAACTGAACTGAACAATAAATGCGGGAAAAACGATAGATGCGGGAACATAACAAAGCAATATGATCGTCAGGTCTGTATGAAATAAACGACACATACGGGAAAATGATGATTCGGAAATTCCAGTATATATATATATATATATATATATATATATAAAGAAAGAAAGAGAGAGAGAGAGAAACTTCTCTAAGGCGGCCAGTCATAGTTTCTAAATAATTACAAGATAAAAAGCCCTTTTTATATACCATGTTTTTAAATTTTCTGTTGAATCATATAAACTTGATAATTCTATGTATTAATAAATACTTTTTTAAAATTTTTTGATGAATTATCCCATCAACTTGAAAGAAAATGAAGTTAATTGGAAGTTAACTTGCGTTTAACTTTTCGTTCCTGTCCCGGTCGATAGATGGCTGCACCAGTCTACAAAACAAAATTAACTGAATATTACTGAAAATTAATTTAAATCTGCTTAAAGATGGCTAAAAGTATTAAAAAATGCTTTGTCATCGTGTTCTGAGCTATTCTAAAAGTTTCAAATGTCTAGCTAGTCAGGAAGTTAGTTAAAAATCGATTGCAAGATTTGTAAGGGACAAACACACACACAAACAAACAAGAAAGCAAGTTAATAAAAACATGGTAAAAAGTGGACTTTCTGAGGGGTGGCCGTCGAATAGAGGTAGATTTCGTCGTGCTTAGTATACAGGTGAGCCGTTTAATACGGAAAAGTTTCAAAGCGTGATAAACAAAATAAAGAAAAAGAAATCAAGCATGTGTTCTCTTTTGATGAAGATCGCCTTTGGCTATAGAAAAAGAAAGATAAGCTTTTAAAAGACGATTCTGTAAGTACTGACTGTAAGCTAATTGAAAGCGTAGTATATTATACAGAAATTGCCGGATGATGGAGAGTATGATACAGGAAGTCTGATATCGCCATTCCGCATCGAAAAATTAATGAACAAAACTGAGATCAGGGACAAACTAATAAATGGTGATTCAAAGGTTCACTGACAAGAGGAGACTTGATTGAACTGGCTTGTACATGTTAAGACGGCGTCTCAGTTGGCATTTCAGGTAATAAAATTTTCGTTACCAGCCTTCAGAATTTTTTTTAATTATTTTTTATTTCCTATGGTGGTAACAAGACTATATAAAAATAAAAGCAAGAACAAACAAACAAAAGCGAACTAAAACGTCCGTTAGCCCGAAAGTTTCCTAGCTATCGAATATCTCTCCCTCACAGGAAATGAAGCGGGTAAGTAGCGGGTAAGTAGCGGGTAAGCGGGGCGGGGCAAGTCAGTATATGGGTAAAGTCCATGTCCCACCGTCATCGATAACAGAGCTTGCAAAAGGGTTCTGAAACGATATTTATATGGCACAGATGTTTCAATAGGCAATCACGGCCCGTTACTAGTCGAAACAAGGCGATTGCTTTCTGCCTTGGCCATTTCGTGTTGTTGTTGTTATGACTGATGCCCCTTGACCGACAGTATATTGTCAGTTCAAGTCCATAACGGCTATTGGGCGAAGTGGTGAGTCTCCGGTTTTTAATAGCCCCACAAGGGTCGGACTCCGACTTGGCTTAAAGACTGTGTTACAGTGACCTAAGTACATTGCGTTGAGACAAATAATTAGAGTTAACTTATTAAAAATTAACAGCACGTTAAGATAGTAATTATATAGAATAAACCCATAGTTAAGTCTCACCGAGGAGTTACTAACATATAAGTCTGACTTAAATTAAGTTTAAGGAAGGAAACTTACACTTAGATTTTATGAACACCCCACATGGCTCAGGTGCACCACGTGTAGAACTTAAAACTTAGAAATAAAATAAAAATAAAACATGACTCCCGCAATTACAATATTGACAAGTCGATTGGGGACAGCAACAGTACTCTTTATTCGTTTTAAAATATTTCATCAGGATCATTCGCTTAAAAAAGGTAAAATGGTGGAATGACATGCTCCATCACTCTCGCTCCCAGCACCCCACACAGAAGAGAAACGTGCTAACTCTGTCGCAGCCAACACCGGTCTCCGTTCTCCCCGAGAGCAGAGAAACCCGTTCCTTCAAGGTCGCCAAGCGCATGCGCAAATGGACGCGAAAAGCTCTCCTACTTGGCGTGCATCGCCCCCAGTGGCGATAATTTCCTTCGAAATTTTTTAGTGCAATTAAATTGCAATTGAGCAGGTTATAAAGCACATGACTTTATAACAGACTGGTCCCGTAATTTTGAACGTCCCTTGATAGCGTCACTGTTTGATAACGTCACTTGGAGTCAAGTGACGAGACCGGAACACTTGACCCTGCACCTCCAGAGGTAAATTTGAGAACTTGGAGGACATTGCCGCCCCGACAGATTTTTCGTGCACCAACTGTCCTTAGAGTACACGGCGGTGGATTTGTCAGCGTTCGGCATCGAACCAGGGACGTTCAGATCACTGGCTCGCTGCCCTTGCCAACCGGACCACCGCGCCCGTACAATAATGTTACTTCTCTTGAAGCACTTTCTCAAGACTCTCTCTTAAGACTACAGAATAATGTTACATCTCTCAAAAATCAAAATTGTTTATTTTGAAACAGTCAATATATATTTTAAAAAAATCGTATTTATATTAAATACTTACCCTCAGATGCAGGAAAACTGGATAAAAAAGATAGCCATTCGGTAACCTGCGATTAAAGAGGAAAATTCCCCGTAGCTTAAAACATGGAGACTAAAGATCTGCGAGGTCAACTGACAGCACCGCCTTAAACCGCAGCTGTACAGTAATGAAGATAGCTATCCTAAGTCAGTCAATATTGTATCGATTTCAGTTTCGATATGTTTTAATTTTGCATGTCCAACATTTCTCACATTCAGTTATTTCCTCTCTCTCGGTTACTTCCCCGGTTTGATTGACAGGGGAAAAAGGATAACTGAAACGTTCGATTTCGAAACAGAACTAATGTGACTCCAGAGACTAGATCAAAGTAAAAGAAAACTTCCTATTTCAAATTTGCTCTGTTGTATAGCTAATCGAGGTGAACATACGAGTAGGGAAATTGCACGGCAGAAACATAACACGGAGTATGTCAGAAAGTAGGAAATTAGAGCGGTGACCCAAAATTTCCACTTCATTCAATTGGGAATGTAAGGGTGGCCAATATATCATCAATAAATTACCCAGAGGATAATATATCGTGTATTTTTCAAGGTTTAGGACATAAGAAAACACTAAGTAATATATAACTTTATAGTCAGATGAAACGACTGAACAAAGGCCAGAATCGAGAAAAAGTGTTTAGAGGATTTCTTTAGCACTCTACGAAATTCCTTATTTCTGAAATTTTTGAAATTATAAATGGACAAATATAAACCAAAAGCGGCAAATTTTTATTCATGCACATGCAAATTAACATATTAAAAGTTTTCGGGATATTAATCCTTTAAATAAAAAAATAAAAAATCCATTATCCAAAATTATGGTTTCTAAAGCGCATTAAGGCCACTCTGTACCAACCCTATTGATTCGCTAACCTCAATGTTAACCTATGGAGAGAATGTGTCCAAGGATTGCCGACTTGGATTGAAATTTTTTTAAAAGTTGTACTCCGTAATAGAGAAAGAAATTTTACTCCTTGGGCGTTTTTCTTTTTTTTTAAAAAATCCAAATAATATTTTAAAATTTAAATTTTGCGGGGTAAAATCTGGTATAGTGTGTTTGAAACGCTCGTAAATTCCTTTGGTGGACGAAATTTATAAAATGAATCCTGTTGCAAGATGCAGAAAAGTTAAAGCTGTCTGAAAATACTATTTTTATCGGATTATATCAGCATTTATGCAGCTGTCAATAACAGACACATTTTCTCCATAGGTGAACATTGAGGTGAGCGAATCCAATAGGGTTAGTACACAGCTGCCTTAATAATATGACAATAATTTACCAGATTGTTATTGAAGCCCGTTTAAATATTCACAGTCTAAACAAGATGCCATATACGAAATATGAATTCGCTCTAGCGATAGGAGAGTTCCAATTCACCTTAGAGAACTAGGACTGTTTCAAGTGAATAGAGAGTCGGATGTTTTATCAACGGTTGTCAAATCGTAGCCTAAGTGCAAAAAATTATAATTTTGCAAAAGAATTTCAGCTGTTTGTTTGTTTGCAAGTGCCGGGCACTTGTCCATTAAGACGTTCGAGCATAGTCCGCGAGAATCGTTGGTTGCTTTGAATGGCGGCACCAAATAAATAGGTGAACCAACACCACCCCCTGGTCACCTCAATTGTGACCTAGCACCCTTTCTCCCCAAGGGGCGACATCTGCTGGAACGTACCTTCTCGACCTTCTCTGACCTCACAGAAGGAATGTCTCATCTACGGATTTAGCATGCCCATATCCAGCCTAGACACGAACGTATGCAATGGCATTCGTTAGGGATTAGAACCGTGCACAAAGAATTCCCGGTATATTCTTTTGTTTCAGTAAAATACCTTCCCGTTTGTATAACACAGGGGAACTCAAACTGCAGCCTACCAAGCATTTATATACGACCCGAAGTACTCGCACTCATTATCGGGCAGGTGCTTTTGTAAATATAATTGTGGAAATGAGTGCCTGAAAAATACAAAACTATACAAAAATGTGCCACCTGTTGCTCATGTTTTTCGCTTCAACGTATCTTTGTGAATCCTCCAATCCCAAAATGAATTATGCGAAGAACGTATGTAGATATCGGCTTACTGATTCTTACCTTGATGACATATGGAGAGTTAACATGTAGCAAGTATAAACCTCATTTGTCTAGAATAATCAAAAGTTTGTTTCAACAACAAAAATCACACAAATTTATAAAATGAACGTTTGAATACATTTAGGTTTTGAGTTTTATTTTTTACTTTATTATATTATGAGGTATAGTGTACCATGTTGCGGCCCACGCAATGTAGCAAACATATGCATGCGGCCCGAAAGAAAAAAAATTGAGTACTATGGATGGTTTGTTGCTGCTGTTGTTGTTGTTATTGCTGATCCCTGTCACCCATCAGATCTAGATTAGGTCCATGATACCGCACCCTGTAAAGAAATCAACGACCAACAATGGCCGCTCCAGAAGATCTTCCTTTCTAAGTTCTAAGCACACAAAGATATGATCCGGAGTGGCTTGGCTTTTGGGACATTTGGTACAAGTTGGAAACACTTTTTCTTTGTCAGTATAAGTCAATGTTCTGAGTTGGCCACTACAAAAGAAGGTTATTGTAGTTTGCTCCTGTCTGCTGCCCCTGAGCGACAGAGAACCACCGGGGCGATTACCCTGGTACCAATGGCACGTGGGGGTGATGGCGAATGCAGACCTTACTTGACAATTATGTTTAGAATACAGTTCAGTATATGTCAGAGGCACCGGAATATTTATAGACTCGTCAGCACCTCTTTTTTGCCAAGGTATCAGCAATCTCGTTACCGGCAAGGTCTACATGGGAAAGGATCCACTTTATAATGACTCTCACGAGATGAGGAGAGCCGCTTCAGCTTGTCCAAAATAGCCACACCCGTATTATCACGGACACTGTGCCAGTTTGAAAGATGCTGGATGGCTCTCCGGCTATCAGACAGAATCCAGATTTCTCCAGTCCCAGAGAGCGAAAGGACCGTGTCAAGACCCGCATTAATTGCAATCAATTCGTTGCGAAAGACGGATCAGCCGCGAGGATTTCTAATTGAAATTTGATTGGATCCGTTTTGAGACTTAATAAAGACACCACTACCGGAACAAGTCCTATAATTTCTGCTACCATCCATCTCAAGGGCAAGTTGCCTTAGATACACAAGAAGTTCTGAAGACTTGCTAACCTAGATATGAAGATCTGGATACCCTGGTAAGACCCTCAGATGGGTCAATGCATGGATTCAAGAAATGCGGCTCAACAGTATTGGAAATAAAGTTGTCACTGACTATCTGACTTAAAGGGTTGTTTTTCTTGAGTATCTGATAATTACTCCAGCCCTTGAGAAAGGCAGAAGTTCGTTTCTTAGAGCCATAACTAGGGAGTTTGTTAAAATATTTTTCAAGATTTGAGTTTCTTCTGAGTTGTTGTAAATCCTCTTCAAAAAGAACTGTCATTGGGACAGCTGTTTCCAAGACCAGTTATAATCTGTGCCGTGCTCAGTTGAATTTAATACCATAGTTGGTTGGTTATACCAATGGATGGTTTAATACCATTATACTGCAAAACTAAAACCCCTAAAAAATGTAATGTAAAGAATTTGCTAAAATAAGTTTTTAAAAAGAAATTTTATATAAAAAATCCTCATGAATAAACAATATGAACAGTTTCATACATTCGTATAATAAATTACTTTTGGCGAAAACTGTTTGAATGTACGAACGAATTTTTCCCCAATCAGCAATAGAAAAATCTGCATAATAGTAAGCAATAAATTCGAAAACATCAATCAGAATAATTCCAAAGGAAACAAAACAGTGAACCAAAGAACAATGCTACATTATCCCTTCCTCATACACACCAATAAATCCCGATGCATAAAATTCTAAAAATAAACCTCCCGATATTATAAAAATGCAGAAAAAACGCCTTCCCGGTGAAAAGAAAAGAGAGAGGGGAAAAAAAAAGAATTGCCCCATATTTTTGCATGACGTCGACGATCAATGGGTCACGTGTCATAATTGCAAGACACGCGATTGGACAGTTGCCATAGTGACGGGATATAAACTGAGAGATTCAGTTACAGTTACGCTATTTGTCTCATATTGAATTAACTCTTCAGAATGCAAGGGAATTATGAATTGGGACACGCCACTGATAAACTGACCTATAGAAATGCGCCAATACACACAACCGAAATTAAATTTTAAATTCATGAGATATCGTAAAAGACGGGGTGAAGGATTGGGAAGGAACAAATGCACTTTCTCGAAAGAAAAACTTTCTACAACCGAATGAAAATAAGTCTGGAGAGCTATTTTTTTTCATAAAATAACTTTATTAGCACAACGAAGTGAAAGAGAGAAAAAAACTTGTTATAGTTTAGGTTAAAAAAATTCAAGTGCTTTTAGATATGATGATATGCTTTTAGGAAAGCCTTTTCATTAAAAAATTGAAATTAATAGTGTAAATGCAACAAGTTCAGTCACCAATCGTATTTGAATTGCAACGAAAATGATAATAAATATTGTCCAAATTCACCATTAGAATTGCATAGCGACTGCTGCGCTTTTTATAAATGTACACTACATTTGTACACTACATAATGTATATTTACATTATGTAATAATACAATTATGTAATATACTGTACATAATGTAATATATACAATTTGTACACTACAAATGTACACTACATAAGTCCTATACACACACACACACACACACACACACACACACACACACACATATATATATATATATATATATATATATATATAAACATATATTACGGCCCATGTCCGAAGTTTGGCCAATTCGCGAAATGGCTGGCCACTTCTAGCATCGAAAATGTCACTTGGCTGAAGTCCGAAATGATCGAGAATTTACGACTACTCCGATCTTTGGACGACCAGTTTACGATGTGCCCAACAATATATGTGCCAGTTTGCGAATTGCACTAGAAAAATCTTCCTTTTCTCTTTGATTTTGAAGTGATTTTTTCTACTTTGACTAAACTAAAGGGAATTTTCCCAAGGTAACACTAAGTGTTTGAATTGGCATGATCAACTTCCGTAACTGCATGATTCAGATCCGCAAAACTTCTAGCTTTGGCCACTTTTTTTTGGACAGTTCGTGAACTGTCGGGCGCATCGTGAATTGGTCGATCATAGCCCAAAGTAGTCATAAATTCTAGATTATTTCGGGCTATGGCCAAATGACTTGGCCAATGCTAGAAATGGCCATCCATTTCGTCAACTGGTCACTTTGGACGTAACTAAAACACACACACACACACACACACACACACACACACACACACACACACATACATATATATATATATATATATATATATATATATATATATATATATATATATATATATATATATATATATATATATATATATATATATATATTTATTACGTAAAAGTGTTAGCACTTGAAACACACTGTACTCCTTAAGTAGTGTACGTTCTTGTGGTCAGAATTGCCATTAAGTGCGCAAATTTTTAAGTTATTAGTAACCTTATATGTCCAACGGTCTCTACTCTTAAAGCTGAAAGCAGTCTATTTCCTGAAGAGTCATTCTTTGCTCAGAGCTCGCATAAGGGTATATATATATGAACACACGCATAAGTCCACCATGGATTGGTATGGTGAGAATGGGGTAAACCGAATGGACTGTCCTGCCCAGAGCCCAGATCTGAACCCTATCTAGAATCTCTGAGACGAGTCGGATCGCCGAATTAAGAGTTGAAAAAACCATCCTAAATCGGTGAAGGAACTTGCATGTCTTCTCCAAGCCGAATGCAAGAAAATACCACTAGCCGTCCGGAGGGCTCAGGCTGTAATTGCCTCTTGTGGAGGCTCTACCAACTATTGAATATGAATAAATTTTGTTTTTCTTTTCTATCACAGGTTTGCAAATACTTATTGGTAGATAGTGTATATAACAATGCATTTAATCATCGACATTTTAGACGTCTGAATGCAAACATTGCATTAATTATTTGATGTCTAATTTGACATTTTCACAGCGCAGGATAACAGGGAAATATTTTCCCCATTAGGATAAAATTTACAATCGAGAATTTGCTTACAGAAACAGCAATTTTAGGTCTCAGGGACTCAAAAAAAATCTCTGCTTACTATGTACATGTGCGAAAGTTTACTTCTTATAAATATTGAATATAAAGTCGCATTTAACAAAGAGTTTAATACTGCATGAAGGGGTAACTTAAGTTTTTGTAATTATGACCCCTGGCCGAAACCACTCCGAACCAGGTCCATAGTTGGCAACGGTCAGAGGAATGTGGCTCCGGTTTAGAATGACGCCATAAGGGCCAGGTTCCGGCTTAGCCAGGTGCCATCATAATTTTAACTGAGCACTCCTGGGGGGAACATCTGGGGGGAGGGTTGTACATTCTCCCACCCTCACTGACATAATGGAAGGACTTGACGGTCTACAGATTTAACGTGTCCATATACGGTCTAGGTATTTAATGGAGATCGTCGGGTTTCGAACCGAGCACCCTCAGTTCAAAGCCCAACGCACTACAAACATACTACCTAGGACCCATACTGAAGTCGATTTGAGAGAATCTCAAGTTGGAGCGGATTTTTAACTTAGCTTATTTTTTTCCAGCTTATTTTTTTCTGCCTTTTCCCGATGAGTTCATAAAAGGAATTCATTATCAGATAATATTATTATTGTTATTATCAGTCGATCCCTTCATTTATGCTTCTTATAGATGAAAAAAATGTTATCCATATAAAGCTGTAGTTTTAAACGAAACATATCCAGAGATATTTCTTGACATGATCAAAACATGGTACGAGATAATTGAATTATCATTCCTTTGTTTCCTTTACATATTTTCATCTAATGATTATTTGTCAATTTGTCTAACTTCTTTCAACATAATTCAAACCTAATAAATAAACTCTCTACCAACTCTACACCATAAAGAGCGATAAACAACTTCTTAATCCTTCTCTTCAACCTTATTACTTTTAGTTTAGAAGAAGCCTTCCGTAGAACGAGGAAAGAGAAACCAATGGTAAAATAATTAAAAGAATTTTAATTTCAGCTTTAACTGTTACGTGATTACATCAACCTATTTGTTTATGTATACCTCTTTGTTTATGTATACTTTGTTTGTGTATACCTCTTTGTTTATGTATACTGTTTATGTATTTGTATTTGTTTAAACATTCAATTGTCTTTAATTGAAGAAACGGTTTTCATGGAGACAGAGATATATAGTGGATGATAGGAAGTAATTGTCAGTTAAATGCTGGAAGAATAAATATTTAAGTTGAAGAGAATATCTACAAATAATGTCTGTCCTAATAAAACGAACTATTAATGAGAAATTGTTATGAATCTCAAACATATTAACAGCAGTCAAGGATCTAGGTTTGAACCCTCATAAATGGCTTCTCGGCATTGCATAGCTTCCGCATATCGTGACAACAATATATTAAATTTAAAATCATTGAGCCCATTAGATTATTTTGTCAGTACTTTATTGATTTGATAATACGGTAAAAATAAGGTCAATCTGAAAATGGAATATTCGTGTTTCGCCAGTGTTTGTAAAGCTATGAGGCCGAAAATAAGGATACATCTTGGTTCATAGCTGTTGCCAAATGAGGATAAAATATTTGTTGTTTGCATTTATCATTTTCCTCTATCAGGGGAAGGGTTGCATCATAGAATAAGTTATCCTAACAAGCCAAGGATTCCATAGCATTATTTTTTTTTAAAATTAGCTTCTGGACACGATAGAGATGTATATCTTTGCATTACATAACAAGTCGAAAGACTGTTAAAAACAACATTGAAAAAAAAAGAGAACATTAATTCAAATGGAACATTCATTTCATTTGAAAGAAACTCCCTCAATCCATTTCCTCTATACGCTAATCTCAATTTTTTTTATTATACCTTTGACTTCAGCGAACGAAAGCTTAATCATCCTGCACGAAAAAGGAATGTAAGTTTGCTCCCTAACCCTCTTCCGAGATCACGAAAGCAACTCTGATCTTTATCCTCTAATTGGACTGTTTAGCTATCGATTTTAGCTTCACATCGAATGAGACATCATTTTGTCCCAAATAATACGGTTCTTGACACTCTAGGGTGGTTTTTTTTGTTATAAGATATATTTTACCTGTTAGAGAACGTACTATGGTGAATTTGAAAGCTCCGGAAGACAAAATTTTTAAACTTTTTTATATTTTACTCTGATTTTGTTAAATTTTCACCCTTAAATATGCCTTATATATATATATATATATATATATATATATATATATATATATATATATATATATATATATATATATATATATATATATATATATATATATATATATATATATAACGTTTCACCTTTATTAATTAACGCATGTTCTAAATTTTCCCGTTAACGTTTCAATAAGGTCGCCCTGTTTCAAATAGCCCCCTGTTTCAAATTATGACCTAAGGATAAACGAATTAATTAGCTAAATTGTCCCTTAAAGCACATACTAAATAGTAATAGTTGTTTTGAAAACAAGATGATTCAACATCACCAGTTTTTTTCGTGCCTTCCGAAAGATCATACGACTTCTGACACACGAGGTCAGATGGTCACCGATTACCTACTAGAAGGTTTTTTGCCCCCTGGTGTACAAGGTCCTGAACCCTTTTAAAAGCGAGAGCAAGGGTTCTCTACGGCTTTTTTCCGTGACTGTTGTCGTATATTGATGCTGTCTCATGTATGCTTTTGTATATCCGCGATCTCTCGTCTTGTATTACTCTATCGCCGCGCGTCTCTTTTCTAAATATGCCGTTACTGTTGCGTTGATGTCAAGCATATTCAAGCTCCGGCTGGTTTCCAGTGCCGATATTGTCATGCCGTATATTTGTGCCTAGTTATCAAGTTCCAAGATGTACAGTTACTATTGCTAAAATCTCTTGTGCCGCATAATGTCATCATCATACTTCAACAATAAATCCATCTACTGTTCGTGCGTCTCTTCCCTGGATCTCTACAGTGTATGAACTCCTGCTCTTTCCATCTGTGTTACCCAACTACAATCTTTCCACCGCCATGACTACGATTTTATGTATTCGCATATCCTGATTTACCAGCATTCATGAATCCCCGTGATGTACAGAGCATTACACACACACACACACACACACACACACACACACACACACACACACACACATATATATATATATATATATATATTCTTAACGAACCTCTATTTGGATATTGTTTATTTCTCTTGTATATAGGAAAGTTTTCAAAATAACATTTCCTAAAGGTTTCAAAAATTATTTATATAAATTTTTTACCATTTTAATAGGCAAAGAAATATTTCTTTTTTTTCAGAGTAATCTTTTCGGGTAGCAAACATACTCTGAAAATTACTCAATTTTAGAAATAAATCAAATGTTCTGAAGACATGAAAGTATAATGAAAACATGAAATTGAACACTACGAAATTTCATAGGAATACTTTACAAGTAAATTTAAATATGCAGTGCAAACACGATTATCTGGATTAAACGATTGTGGGAATAGTCTGGATAACAAAAATTCTGGATGGACAAATTCAGAAAAATAGCTTCTTTTTAAAATAAATTTGCAATTTTAGTTTTATAATTATTAATTCATTACAATAATTTCTTATATATGACAACAAGTGCATAATAAAGGACACTGTTTTTTTTTTAAATCTATGATAGCAATTTGTTTTAACGTAGTTCTTCTCTTCGTAACGACCAAATAGCAAATTCTCTTTAAACATAAGTTTTTTAATGTTTTTTATGCTTAATTTTTTTCTGTATTCTGCCCCGAACATTCCAGCTGTTTTGTCGTAAACAAAAGCACACGTGCTCTTTGTAAAAATAAAAGTTCATTTTTATCAAATATTTTATTTCTGTTGTGCAATCCGGGTAATCAAAAATCCGGATAATAGAGACCTGGATAAGGGGGTTTCTACTATATAATTATAGACATGAAAAAATCCTTGTCAAGAGAAACTGACATAGTACAGCAGGATATTTTGCCTCTAAAACCTGTTGGGTTCTTCTCTTACAAAACTTATATCACAGGTTTATTGTTTCACCCTACCTGAGGCACAGGCAACCCTTTCCCGCTACATTTGGAAGTTATTCTTTCTTCAGTAGCTTCACTATGCAGTCTGGGAAGTTCTTCACAACCCCCACTACAGGCATTTTGATTCGACGCAGAATCTCACCATTTGGTCCATTGAGTGCAACTCTGGCCTGTATACAAGCTGCAACCTGGCGTGGCATAGACTAAAAAAGTTCCCGGATGGTATCCTGCGGGATTTCTTTCCAAATTGTCTCCAACTGTCGGACTAAATTGACAACATTCCGGGATAGTTGCAACCACCTTCTCATGACGTCGCAGATGTGCTCTATGGGGGAAGAGATCAGGCTACCTAGGTGGCCAAAGAAATGTTCGGCAAGCTTGAAGACAATTCATAGCGACACGGGCCGTATGCAGCCAGGCATTATCTTCTTGAACAGTAAGTATGGGGGGGGGAAGAGGAACGGCAACAAAACGGGTAGCAGAATGTCGTCTACCTACCGCTGTGCTGTAAGTGTACCACTAATGACTACTAAATGGGTCCGACTATCAAAGGAAATGTCACCCCAGACCATAACGCCCTGTAGTGGGCCTGTATGACGTGTGATAGTAAGGGCAGAATCCCCACGCTGCCCCGAACTTCTCCAGACCCGTCTTGGGTGGTCGTCAGGACACAGTTGGAAACTGGACTCGTCTCAAAAGTCAGCACAGTTCCAAGTAGATCGAGTTAAGCACCACTGGAATCGGGCATGACGGCGTACAGGCGGGAGAGGTAAGCGGCATAACGGTCGACGCGAGAGTAGATTCCACTCTCTCAGTCGTCTGTCAATAGTCATATTGGACACGTATGTGCAGGACACACAACGGATGGTTGATAACAACGAATTCGGTGCTGTGATCTGATCTGACAGTCGGTCTATTTTCTCGATCTGTTGTGGTCCTAGGTAGACCGCTGCCTTTTTGACGCTTAAATCTGCCGTTGTTAATCCACTCTTGCCAGCATTGTTTAATCGCTGCATCTCTTCGATCCAGATGTCGAGCGATTCTTCGATTTCCCTAACCAGCTTCTTTCAATCCGATGACACGACCTCTTTCAAACTCTGAAATATGCTCGAAATGAGCCCGAATCCTTCGGCGAGGCATTGCTAAATTCGACGTAAGATAACCGCAGTCGAAATGCAAGAGCAATTTTGAACATTAGATCGAGAATCGCTCCTCATATACACCTGCTGGATACGCAGTTCTTATGCGCTGGGGCTCCCACTATTCATTCGTAGGACTCCAAATTTTAATTATTTGCATGTTCGGTCGAATCATCTTTGCAAACGAAATTTCATAAAACTCTGACAACTCCTCCTTAGTGCGTCGATTTTTTCGCTATAGAGTGTATTTCCACATGTTGATTGCCAATGCGGTGCACTTGTCAATAAATACATTCCCACTTAAACCGCGAGAATTGTTGGAGGCTTTAAATCAGGGCACTAAAGACGTGGACCAACACCATCTCCTGGTGCCATCTGAATTTTAACTGAGCACTTTCAGTCCCAAGTCCAATTCGTTAACATTGGACTCTGCTATTTAAACATTAGGGAATGAAGAAGTTAATCTCTTGTTTGCTACAATTGGGTAGATATCAGAAGCCTTTAAAGATTCGTACTTTTGCCTGAATTCAATTTCGGTCTTTCCCCTATCGTATCGAGGCCCCTTAGATGACCAAGGCCTTTGGACTGCAGCCCCTAAAAACAATGCATTCATCCGGCCTTGCCCTCGAAGATCAAATCCTTTGCACAAAAGACTCATCCGAAAGAAATTTTTTTGTGCAAAATGTAGCGTGAAACCCTCCCGTGTGCCCTAAACCACACACCTATTTTGAGTTTTCTAAATAAAATTGTTCTGAAGATCGGAGAGTGGCAGAAAAGAAAAATATTCCAAGGTTCCTTGTTTTTTTACCAATTCCGTTAAAAAGTTCCAAATGAATCATCGATCAAAGCGAAATAAAATGCGAAAGGAAAATCCTATTAAAAGCGAGCGCATCGTTTCCTTAATTGTACGAGGAAAAACCTGCTACGGCTTTCGACAAACGAGGATCCCATTAATCGCGAGCAAGGAATTTTCAAAACAAGAGGAGAAGGAGCAAAAAAAAAAAAAAAAAAAAAAAAAAAAAAAAAATTGAAGGCCAAGAAAATAAAAATAGCACGCTTTTTTCCCCCCGAAAAAAGTAATTCCAAATATTAACGTTACGAGAAAAAGAGAGCATTGAGAAAGTACCTCCTCGAAAAACTAACGGTGGGAATATTCAAAAAGCTAACAAACTTAACGGCAATTCTTTTCACCGGTGAATTTCTTAATTCTGGAGCACGGCAGCTGTTTGTAAATAAATATCTTGGGAAATGTGGCGAGAGGGGGGGGGGGGGATAGAAACGAGGATGATGCTATCCGGTTCATAAAACGAGATTTGCCGATATAATTTAGATATTCTGAATGAAAACTGTTTCAATTCCCTTTCAGCGGTTTAATTTTTCCCCCTGCGTGAAAAATTAAATTGAAATCGCTGTGGGTAGAGATCGATGAGAAGTTCATCTCTTTATCGCTGTAAATAATTAGAATAGAGTTGGCGTTTTAAATAACATATATTTTATTAATAATTGCAAAACAATTTAAACGACGGAGGTAGGATTGATGGAACTTGAACTGCGTCAATCGATAATGTGGCAACAACGGGGATTCCTCCCAAATATTGGAGGTAAAAATCAAATGTAAAAAATATCAATGTAAATTGTATGCGGTCGATGTAAACATTTATATAATGAAATTTTCAATCCCACTAACCTTACAAACCTATACTTGTTACGCCTCTGGATAGTAATTATTAATTCAATACTTGAAAACAAACTGAGCACTGAAAAATTATAAAGCTTACTTAAAAACATAAATAGTGTAACTCTCTACAGATAAACTAGAGGGATTTTAATCATGTCTACTTGATTGGCTTTTGAATAATTATTTTTTCAACTTTACACCAGTGTCTATAGTTTTTTTTTTTGACACTGGGCACGGCAGCTTTGGCCAGTACCAGGCCAAATTATTCGGGAAGTCGGACAACTGCAGTTGTGGCGAGATTCAGACAGTCGAGCACTGTCTATTCGACTGCAGAAACTTTGATGACCTGCGGGCCGACCTGCCGGGGAATGCAAGTCAGTGGAGCAAGCATAAACTATTCAACGATTACTACTGTTGCAAAGTAGTAAGCAAAATCGTTAACAGGCTCATGGACGAACAGGTCCAGCTGCCATAGATTAACTATTTCGATGTATTTTGCTGTTTGTAACCTTTTTAATAAAGTATGTGTTTTAGCAAAAAAGTCGTTCTGCAGGCGGTTGGCCGATGTGGAGTGACTCGGTAAAGTTGCTTATGTAGCTAAGTGTCGGAGCTAGGGATGTGCTCCTTCGCGACGACCGGTCATCTTAAAAACTCAGCCTTCAAGGTGGGACGACGATAAGCTTAAGCTTATGTTTTTTTAGAATAGTTAATTGCCTTTTTGTTATTTAGAAAAAAAGGAATTTTTTTGGTTAAGGTAATATATAATCACCCTATATGATAATAACTAGCTGAAAACCCGTACTTCGCTACGGAGTACATTCAAATTAAATACAAAGGTCAATGTATGCAATTAATGCCAAAAATATGTATAAATATATTTATAATAAATACAACGATCAATGTATGCAATTGATGTAAGAAAAACGGAAAAATAGATTTATAAAAATCGAAATGGATATTTTTATAGACAAAATAATGAAAATATTCAAATTAAATCTAATAGATCATACTAAAGAATAGTACAGTTAATAAAGTACAGTTTGAGGAACATTTCTTTTACTGCATTTTATTTTTTTTTGGATAATGTCCAATCGTCTGCCGCATTAGCAAGAAAAAAATATTTTTTTTTGCCTATTTCTTTATCATGCGTGTGACGATAAATTAATTTAAAGTACCAGGAAAAGAAATCACGTGACCAGCCTTTAATAAATTAAATTCTAAAAATTAATATTTAAAAATTCACCAAAAATCAGAAAATGGAGGTAAATATTCAAAAAAGATTTCATTTTAAAGGACTTTTTATGGTCTTTCTCGTGATGAAAAATTTATAACCCTCAAATTATTATTTTAAATGCAAACTTAAAAAAAGTTACTAAAACAGCTTAAAAATTTAATTTTAAAAAATCTAAGATGAATTTTTCAAAAATCTTTCTTAATGCACCCCTACACTCTAAGAAGAATCGCCATGCAAAATTTCAGCCCTTTAGGTCCAGTGGTTTGGTCTGTGCGTTGTATGTCAGTCAGTGAGTCAGTCAGTTACGGAACTGTTATATATATATACTAGCGGCCCGTCCCGACTTTGTCCGGGTTGAACAAAATATTATACCAATAAATTTCCAGTTGATAGCCAATAAATTGTAAATCTTTTTTTTTACCTTAAATATCCAATAAAAAGCGTAGTTCCAAATGTAGTTTTCTTCAATAAACCCTTTAAAGTTGCCAGTTTCAAGAATCCTTTGTTTTTATTAATACCTCCTCTACTTGAAATATTACAACCTTTTCCTTACGGGGTGAGATAGCATATATCCGAAGCACATACTCTCGAAAAATACGGTGTGATGTCGGCAGAGATATAGTCTCGAATTCCACTTCGTTGTGACTTTCCTAACGACTTCCATCGACTTCCATCCACTGTTCATCGGCCCCCGAAGAACAATTGTGTGACATTCTGGGAACGGAGGGTGAATCTTGCAGAAAAGGACTGAATAATAATCTTTTGTCGTTCTAGCTAGAGGCTATTTCTTTTCAGGCGAGAGACATCAGAAGGGCGGTTCATCCGCGGTTCTTCCGCGGATCATCCATTTTCAGCCTTTTGAGAAATGAAAGAGGCACGGGGTGCCGATGAACTACTATTGAAATTCTTCTTTAATAGTAAGAAAGCAATTAACCACTCTTTCCCCTGACCCCCCATGCTGAATGTCCCACACGTAAAATGGGAATAGGAAGTAGATAACATTTTCCCGTTCTAAAGAGCGATTTCGAAAAACAGACCCCGTAAGCTAAAGGGTGTTGCTATGGTTACTTGACTGCGGTTGACAAAAGAAAAGTTCTAAGGTACATTGTAATGTACAAAAGTTGTACATTACCCCTCCACATACAAAATCTGCTCTCTCTTTTTATATATTATTATAGAAGTATAGATACACATTGGTATCTCAAAATTAGAGTAAGATATGAAATAAAAATACAAAAATAAAAAAAGGATTTTAAGTAAAGAATGTTTTTTAATTATTTTAAGCACCTAAAATAATATTTAAATTAATATTACGTTACTTAATAATGAAAGTTAATTTTTTAAAAGAAAAAGGCGTGCCGGAGAACAGCTAGTTTCGAACCGCTAACGTCAGAACAGAAGCCCACCGCGATAGCACCATGCCAAAGATCGTTGAAGTGTTTGGTACAAAAAGCGGTAGAGGACAGTAGCGGTAACAATGGAGATTGTTAGGATTAAGCCCCTAACTTTATTTCTACTGATCAGATATACATAATATATAGCCTATGTCCATCTGGAATAATGTACCTTTCAAACAGTGAAAGAATTTTTCAAATAGGTGCAGTGGTTCCGGAGATTACCCTCCACGTAAAAAATCGCTTTCTCTCTTTATATATAAGTATAGATACACATTGGTATCTCAAAATTAGAGTAAGAGATGAAATAAAAATACAAAAATAAAAAAAGGATTTTAAGTAAAGAATGTTTTTTTAATTATTTTAAGCACCTAAAATAATATTCAAATTAATATTACGATACTTAATAATTGTGTGCACGGCCGCCATCTTGGATTTTTTTGCGCCAACTTGGCGATTTTACCGTGTTTTGAGGAGTGGAAAATTTCTCGCCAATGTGTGTTAAGCGGTGTTTTCAAAACGCTGGACTTTGAATTTTTTTAGCTTTTTTAATAAAAACCACCTGCTTAAATTATGAAACTTAGAAATTTTTTTGAAAAAACATTTAAACGTTGGACTTAGATTTATTTTTGGGTTTTTGATAAAAACCACTTTTTTGAAAAAATCATTTTCAAATATTGGAAATTTTGGGTTTTTCTTTTAGCTTTTTTAATAAAAACGACCTTTTTAAATTGTGAAACTTAGAAATATTTTTGAAAATTCATTTAATCGTTGGACTGAGATTTTTTTTTGTCATTTTTAATTAAAAACTACCTTTTCAAATTATGATCCATATGAAAAATTTGGTCAAATGAATTTTACTTACAGATAAAATTTCAATGCCATCTATTCAGTTTGCCCTAACTCTTTGACTAATAGCAATGAATCACCAAAATATTATGCCAATATATTGTTAATTAGAAAAAAAATACAGCATTTTCGTACCACCTAAATAACTTGCAATTTAAAAATTATCTAAATTTCCGCTTTGAAAAATGTAAAATAATTATGAACCCATAAATTTATGGTGAGTAACCAGATCTTTCTTTTTTTTTTTTTTTTTTTTTTTTTTTTTTTGGTTAGGGCATTGTGGTAATGAAATTTTACTTCAGATTTGACCTTAACCAAATATTTGGTGCATACAATAAAATCGGGACAAGGATTATTTGACCATTTATCCTGCTGTGTTGGAAATAAGAAAAAAAAAGCTTTTCCTAAACCAATAACTTAACCTTAACTAACTTTTTAACTTAGGTTCCTGGGGAGAGAGAAGTTGAACTTCAGTTATTTAAATTTATTTGTAATCCACTACAACTTGGAATTATAAAATATTTTAAAATATATTGTATTTAAAATGTATACTGTATTTTACATTTTACGAAAAAATGATGGCAGATAATTTTTACTTCAAATAAATGAAATGGTGTATCATTATAGTATACTAATTGACAATCGATAAACAAAATTAAAAGCAACTTAAATTTAATAAGTTAACAAAAAACTGATAATGGATTCAAAAATTTTCACCAAAAAGACTCTTAGTTTTAAAAATAATTTACTCTTTTGACTATAGTCAATTTGACTCAGATTTCCAGGTCAAGGCCAAGATCTGACCTAAAATTATTATACTGTAATTAAAAGATCACATCAGAAATAACTGTTTGATCTTAAAATTAGAGAATTTGACATTGGGTTATTTTTACCGAAACGCAATAATTATCGATATGCGAAATGCGCCAAACCCTGGCGGAAAAATCCAAGATGGCGGCCGTGCACACAAATCTAGAGTATCCCCACTAACTTTATTTCTACTGATCAGATATGCATAATATATAGCCTATGTCCATCTGGAATAATGTACCTTTCAAAAAGTGAAAGAATTTTTCAAATAGGTGCAGTGGTTCCGGAGATTACCCTCCACGTACAAAATCGCTCTCTCTCTTTATATATAAGTACTAGCGGCCCGTCCCGACTTTGTCCGGGTTGAACAAAATATTATACCAATAAATTTCCAGTTGATAGCCAATAAAATGTAAACCTTTTTTTACCTTAAATGTCCAATAAAAAGCGTAGTTCCAAATGCAGTTTTCTTCAATAAACCCTTTAACGTTGCCAGTTTCAAAAATCCTTTTTGTATTTATCAATACCTCCTCTACTTGAATCTTAAAAATATTATACCTTTTCCTTACGGGGTGGGATAGCATATATCCGAAGCACGTACTCACGAAAAATACGGTGTGATGTCGGCAGAGATATAGTCTCGAATTCCACTTCGTTGTGACTTTCCTAACGTCTTTGCCCCCAAAGAACAATTGGGTGACATTCTGGGAACGGAGGGTCAATCTTGCCGAAAAGGACTGAATAATAATCTTTTGTCGTTCTAGCTAGAGGCTATTTCTTTTCAGGCGAGAGACATCAGAAGGGCGGTTCACTCGCGGTTCATCTATTTTCAGCCTTTTGAGAGATGAAAGAGGCACGGAGTGCCGATGAACTACTATTGAAATTCTTCTTCAATAGTAAGAAAGCAATTAACCACTCTTTCTCCTGACCACCCACGCTGAATATCCCCCACGTAAAATAGGGATAGGAAGTAGATAACATTTTCCCGTTGTAAAGAGCGATTTCGAAAAACGGACCCCGTAAGCTAAAGGGTGTTGCTATGGTTACTTGACAGCGGTTGACAAAGGAAAAGATGTAAGGTACATTTTAATGTACAAAAGTTGTACATTACCCTCCACATACAAAATCTGCTCTCTCTATTTGTATATTATTATAGAAGTATAGATACACATTGGTATCCCAAAATTAGAATAAGAGATGAAACAAAAATACAAAAATAAAAAAGGATTTTAAGTAAAGAATTTATTTAAAATTATTTTAAGCACCTAAGATAATATTCAAATTAATATTACGTTATTTAATAATTAAAGTTAATTTTTTAAAAGAAAGAGGTGTGCTTCAGACCGAAGTTTTATTCAAAAATAAAAAAGAATTTTAAGTAAAGAATGTATTTTTAATTATTTTAAGCACCTAAAATAGTATTCAAATTAATATTACGTTAGTTATTAATTAAAGTTAATTTTTTAAAAGAGAAAGGTTAAGAGATGAAATAAAAATACAAAAATAAAAAAAGGATTTTAAGTAAAGAATGTTTTTTTTTAAAATAATATTAAAAAATTTTTCAAATAATATTCCTAAAATAATATTCAAATTAATATTACGTTAGTAAATAATTAAAGTTAATTTTTTAAAAGAAAAAGGCGTGCCGGAGAACGGATAGGTTCGAACCACTATCGTCAGAACAGAAGCCCACCGCGATAGCACCACGCTAAGGATCGTTGAAGACTTCGGCACAAAAAGCGGTAGAGGACAGAAGCGGTAACAATGGAGATTGTTAGGATTAAGCCCCTAACTATATTTCTACTGATCAGATATACATAATATATAGCCTATGTCCATCTGGAATAATGTACCTTTCAAACAGTGAAAGAATTTTTCAAATAGGTGCAGTGGTTCTGGCGATTACCCTCCACGTACAAAATCGCTCTCTCTTTATATATAAGTATAGATAATGATAATAATATATGATCACCCTATAAGATAATAAAAATCACCCTAAAATGTTTCGTTGAAATAAAACTGCTGTACTATAGAATAAAATTAACCAATTTTGAAAGTCGTATGACCAAAAATAAGCTTGGAATTACACAGGGTGAACGTCTACTCTTCGGTAAGTGGCACGTGGTTTAATATCAACTAATAAGGTAGTTCAACGCAATAAAGTCCCTGATGCAATCACGAAAAAAAACGGAAGGCTGATTATAAAACAGCGGGGAGCTCTGTTATCTTCAATTTGTATTGACGCAATAAGGCAAGACATATTCAGGACTTCACATCTTAACTCTTGCAAAAGCGAAATGCAAAATGTTTTATTGTAAAACGCATGGATTACCCTAAAATTCATATGGCAACGCATTACTAAATGATTGCTCCCTGGGAGCATGATAGACCTACCTCCACATGATGCTCCTGGGCAACGGTTATTTATAAACGGCAAAATGGTCTATAATTCTGGCTGTCGGCTCAGGATTTCTGTGGCTCATTTTGGGAGAGAAAAGCATTGAGCAATAAATGCGTCTTGTTTCCTCCTTCGTTGTACACTTATCTTGTTGTTGTTTTATTTTTGTTTATTGCTTGCCATTGGAAATAAAAAAAATCCCAATTGCGCCCTTGAAAATTAAGGACAACAGAACTCTACAAGTAAAATGTACAGGAATGGAATTCATTTTCTTCCCTTCGTTTTTTTGGATTGTGCATCAAAAACTGTTCTATTTTTTAGGCAAGCATTTCCATATGGATTCAACTAATCCATGCGTTTTACAACAAAAGATTTACCCTTGGTTTTTTGTAACAGTTGAGTTGTGACGTATTGCATGCAATTACCCTAATAATTTAGGTAAAAGCAACTCGAATATCTTGAGCCAAGCATTAAATGAAGAATTTTGGTGATCTTGTTCAGGCAAAATTGCGATGACTAATTTAGCCTCTCTAAATTCCCTTCGCCTTTCAAAGCATCAAGCGTAATACAATCTAATTATTTTGTTTACTTTACGCATTAGGCAAATTAGTAGATTAAAACCCTACAACATTTCTCAATGGAAAGTAAGAGCAGTAAAGAACTCAATTAATATGGAATTAATAGATACAATGTCTCCTAAAAAATCATACAGCAAAACACATAATACTACTTTCTGATGTTTGGAACAAAAATGTAACTTTTTTTTATTATTACAAAAAATTTAGTTTTTCAATCATAGATTTCAGAAAGAAAATAATGCTGAATTATCAAGGGGTCTCTTTTTTAATCCTTGTATTACGTATAAATTGGGGAGCTTTACAACTGCAGCCGACCGTTGTTCTTAATTTATTAAAAATTTCCCCTGTTTACCTATTAAGTCTGCAAATCGAAAAACAAAGAGATTAGCGAAATACAATTATTTTAGCAACAGCAATTCAATCAGGATTTCGCAGCTTAATACTTTAAAAAATTAAGAGTCCATAAGGGGTAAAACTCTATTATTTAAAATTAAAAGCATTTTGTTTCCCATGACTCGTTCTGTTTCCAGATAATCATACGTTATAAATAATTTAAAACAAGGTGAGTTTTAGTATTTTAACTAAACCGTACTAAAATTAACAAATTCTTTCCTACAGAAGATTAGTGATGGAAAATCAGTTTAAAGTATCAGCGAAGCAAAATTATTTTTCTTTCTCTGAAAATATGATATACTTCGAGAAGGAAAATAATTATTTTTTAGCTAACAGAGGGCAAATCTGAAATAAATCCATCTTTTCTCTTAGTCGTGGAACACAACGATGTATATGCAATGAAATATAATGAAAAATACTTATTACTCAGTAACCTAAGGAACTATTGGGACGAAAAATGCTCTAAACTGCTTGTTCTCAAATCATAGGAACAAATGATAAATATTTAACAAATATTTCTATTTTGCCCCGTTTTTTGCTATCTGAAATTACAGTCAAACGAACTGAAATATTTAGTATTTTGTACATATGCAAGTAAAGTTTAACAAATAAAAACTTCTAGATTACTCAATTTTTGCCTGTTGTGGGAAATGTAATTGCAATTTGTTTAACTTACAGATACCCAGGACATAAAAACATTACATAGGCTTAAATATATTTGCATCAGCAAATATACAGACAGACCGAATCATTTTATGTTTGTTGTTGTTGTTGTTGTTGTTGTTGTTGTACTGCCCGGAATGTATTCCAGGCCAGATCCATATAGGTTTGGGGCTAAAGGGTGCGGCTCCGGTTTATAATGGCACCATAAGGGTCGGAAGCCGGCTTAATTAGGTGCCATTTCAATTTCGACAGAGCATCTGAGTATAGCAGGGGTAGCCAACCAATTTGGGAAGAGTGCCACTATCTGCAAAAAAATATTATGCGTGCCACTTCCAACTTTTCCAACATACAAAAAATATAAAAAGGTGCGCTGTTATAGGGTAGCTGATATAGGCTAAAAGGTGCATATATTCCTGCGCTGTTAATTTCAGTAGCGTATGAGTAGGGTTTTTACAGATTTTGACAAATTATTTTTTAAATTTTCTTAATTTTTCAATAAGTCTCCGCGTGCCACTGTTAAAACGCCGCCGTGCCACATTGTGGCACACGTGCCGCGGGTTGGCCACCCCTGGCGTATAGCATAGTATAATAAGCCTCTGCGCATAGCACTTCGAACGTTAATAAGATGTAATTTAATAAGATTTAAGTTCTTATATGCAAATGAAAATTCCATAGCAGACTGATCTGAAATACTCTGTTCGGTAATACTTGAGAAACAGATTCTGAGATATTCCAATAGGAAATTGGGAAGAAATCAACGTAGGTACGTTTGACCTCGAATGTTAGTATGCAGTTCGTTCCTAAACGCAAACTCTTGGGGTATAATAGACGTATCTCGCTAAATGTTCAAAAATAATAGATTTTGAAATATTGGGGAAAATCATAAATTCTCGAAGATTCCTGACGAATGTTAATATCATGCGATTTAATTAGATTTAAGTTCTGATACTCAGATAATTAATCGCCGTATTGTCCGATATGGGTTCGTTGTTTGCTTATATTTCTGTGGAACCGTACTTCCTAATTTCAGCTGCTACGAAAAATTTAAAGTATAACAGCGGAACATAACGGAAAACTCGCTTTATTTTCACAAGCTGTGGTATAAAATGCAGAAATGGATACAAAACTGTTTTTGGCAATGGGAATTCCTTACTGACGTGAGGACATGTTGGAAAAAAGGTGGAAATAAGTTCAGTCATCGGTTGATATATCTAGAAATTCCGCATATGTAACTGCGGAACCTTGCCAGGCTGAAAAGTTGATTTAGCACTGTGAAACAAAAGAATGTGAGAAATGCACTTCGATTGCCTCCATTTGTTCTGCGGAACTATTTTCCCTTTATAGAGGAAGAAAACCCGATAGCACTTCCAGGTAAATATAAACAATACCCGTTCGTCCGACCGTCAACACGAGATTTCGTACTGTTGTGTCAACTAACATCTCGTATAAGAAAGAGGACATGTAAAGAACCTCCTTCTGTCCACGGTTTTTGTTCATCAGAAATCCTTGCCTATATTTCTAACATCAACTACTAACAGTCAATTCTGTGTTGTCCCATAAGTGTATCCACGTGTTTCTGACGTCATGCCACTTTTAACGCCAACTTCAAATTGTCTATATCTTGTCTGATGCAAGTATCCTTCGTGGCCTTCACTGCACGATGTAACTCGCTACGTCATGTGCAAATAGTCCATTGCATTTAATGGGAGTCATATTGACGAAATGTGTTGGTTGGTTGCAACTTTTGTTACTTAATGAGGAAATTTGTTATTTAGAATTTATATGCAAACAATCCGAACACTTATATACACAAAGGGGTTAGATTTGACTGGATTTTTTTTCTGAGGGGGGAGAGGCAGTGTGGAGCACTTTTCAATGATGAGATTCGCCTTTCATCCGCTAGAATAGTTGTTCGCTTTCAGCGGGGACACAGTATAGGTGAACGAACATCACCTCCAGGTGCCACCTCAATTTTGACCAAACACCCCCAGGGACTCAACCCTCTGACAACGTGGAAGGACTTTCTGGTCTACGGATTTAACATGCCCATATCCGGCCTAAACACGAAGGTATTCAAAAGCACTCGTCGCAATTTGAATTAAGAACCCTCCGCCTGAAGCCCGATGCGCTACTTTTTGTCTATCTCGGGCCCTCATTTGTCTGGAAATAAAGTCAGTGTGTTGCAATTCGTTAATCCGTTTTCGTCAATCCATTCAAAAATGGCAAATTTCAATTTTGAAGGATGAGAATTGTTTTTTTTTTTAAATAGAATAGTTTATAATAGAATAGTTCTTTTAATCTCAAATTAAAGATAAATAGCAAGAATTCTTAATTCCTACTGTCCACGCGAATCGTTTTTATATTGACCGATATTCAGTCGAAAACAGATCAACGTAATCCAAGATTTCAACCTACTGCTATTAGCTTTCATTAATATTCAGTTGTATAGAGTATAGCTTACGTTTAATTCTCAAAAATTTTAGTTCATCGTGAAATTAATTGTCCTTTTATATTTCCAATAGTAATCTAATAATGAAGAACGAGTCTGATGCAAAGTCACATTTTCGATTGAAAACTAGATATATCTGTTAGTTTAAACTTCCATTCTAAAATTTCTGGAAACACACATGTAGTGCGTTTATTTACCGGAACATTATGCACGTCACGAACTCGATTTTTAATATTCTTATTGGTAATCTAATAATGAAGAACGAGACTGAAGCAATTAGGCCAGCTTTTCGATCGAAAACTAGATATATCCGTTAGTTCCATTCTAAAAATTTCCCGGACGCACATTTTTTGAAAAATATAGATTACTCTTCATTTCAGTAGCAACTACAGCTAAACTTTAGCGGACGAATCACCCGAATCATTGCACCGTAGAAATTTATTTATTTTTCAAATAAAGGCAACAGTTTTCAACGCGATGATGAATTTTTATTTCAATAAGCTATCAGGGGGAGAATTTACATTTTATATCCTTATTGAAATTCCACGGTTAAGTGATTCGCCGAGAGAGAGAAATGGCATAATTACATGGAAAGAAGCAAAAATAATAATAATAATAATAATAATAATAATCGAAAGACTTTGAAAATCCGTCATACGCCTTTTGCAAGTATTCGATTTTTAAGCAATAAAAAAAAACCGAAATGCCATTTGCATATCAATCAAGGAAGAAAAAAAATATATTTTAACTTTGAACGAAACAATCGCTTGTTTGTTAAAGGGAGTGTTTTCTATTACGGAGGCAAATGTCAATTTTGAATTCTACAGGGGTATTCCGAAGATTGGAATAAATAGCTATTGATATTATGCGTTCCGTGATGCGAATAGAAAAGGATGATTACAGCGGTGTTATGAATGTGTTATTATTATGCGAAAGGAATGAACGCGACTATTTAGGGAATTTTCGAATCTACGAGATTCGAAAAGATTAAATCCTATCAAAGTTAAGTCTTGTGAGACGCGGATTGCAAAACGGGGGACAAATTCATTTTGACGTCAGAAATGTTTTCGAAATTTTTAGAATCGTATTTTCGTGAATAATAAACATGGAGAGGAATTTAAGTTTTACAAATTGTTTTGCAAACCCATAGGTTGTTGTTGTTGTTGCTTCTAATGCCCCCTGGCCAGAAGTTCCAGACCATGTCCATATAGGATTTCGGGCTGATGTGTGCGGCTCAGTTTTATACAGCACAAGGGTCGGAGCCCGTCTTAGCTAGTTGCCACCTCAATTTTGACTGAGCTCCTCCAGGGGCGACATCTGGGGAGGGGGGATCGCACCCTCTTCCACCCTCTCTGACCTCATAGAAGAACTTCCCGTTCCAGGGATATTTAACGTGCCCATATCCGGCCTAGACACGAACATATTTAACCTTTTCCCTACGGAGTGGGACAGCATGTATCCCACGAATACGGGCCCAAGAAGGTATATATATATATATATATATATATATATATATATATATATATATATATATATATATATATATATATATATATATGTGTGTGTGTGTGTGTGTGTGTGTGTGTAAGTGTAATAAAAACGAAGGAGAGATGTCGGAGCAGGGCAGAAATGGAATACAGGCCTGACTGCAGTCGGAGCTGGTATCAGTAACCAGTGGCTGGCACGGCGAATAATAATTTGAAGTCCACCACCAGAAAGGAAGAGGCGAGAAAACATGATCCTGCAGTTAGCTGGTTATAAAGTCTTACCACGACTCCCGTGGCACAGGCTGTAGTTATTTCAGAATTTCACATTTGGACATATTATAACAGGATAGCACATTCAGAACAGTCCGGAGCCTGCCGGAGTAACACATAATGGCCAAAACCCTGCAGAGCAAAACTGCATGTTTCCAGACCCGAGATCAGGCACACAATTACCGCGAAAACTCTAGTTCTAGTCCTTGAGTACAGGCGCGCTGAACTGTAATTGGTTTAAACGTGACACCTGACCCCAATCACGCCACCTCGGATGAGTTCATGAGGATCACGTCATAGCTTCTAGAACACTCTTCTTATATAACCTGTAGGCGCGTGGCTTGCTTAAGGGGAAAACTAATAGATTAATTTGGTATTTAGGTCAAATTGAAGGATAATGTTCTGTTGCGATAAGTTAATGACGGAAAAGGTTTGAAATTTTTTTCATATATATATATATATATATATATATATATATATGCATATATATACATAACCTCCTTAATGGCCGTTCTTACAGAATGGGGTATAAAATTTCCCGTTCTAAAGAGGGAATCGGAAAAATGGGCCCCGTAAGCTAAAGGTTAATTGTGCGTGTCGAGATTCGATCCGAGTACCCTCAGCACCGGAAGCTGGCATGCTACCACAAGGCTACCTCGAGCCCACAAACTCATAGGTAAATGTTATAATATAAAAACGATTATACCCTGATACTGCAAAGTCGCATAATATAAGAGATCAGACTTGTTATAACGACGAAACGAAAAGTAAACCAGCAGCAATTATATTGGAAAAAATAAATTATAGCTAATTACTGACTTCATTTTATCAGTTACTTTGAAATCTCTATTCGTTTCTGCGTAGAGCTGTGTTTGTAGTTCAACATACATTCGACCACAACATGAAAATCCAAAAATTTCAGACTATTTTATGTTTGTGTTACGTTAGAGCTTTTTCATATAATTATAGACATTGATTGTAATTTTGTGTATACTGATCTACTAGTTTTTAATATATAGTAGTAACAACACAAAAATAAAGTGATAAATATAAACACTAAATGCTGCCCCTAACACTGCAAGAATCTGGCATTATATGAAGAAATGTAAACTTATCGAAGAAATTAAGGTATAAGCAATAACTAGAAAAATTTATTAGTACTAGGGGCGAAGCCCCTAGTACTTCAGCTTCCTACTGCTTTCAGCTTCCAGATGATGTAAATATTTTCTTTGTAAGATAAAAACTCGAGGAGCATCGATATTGCATCCATATATGGGACGATATTTCTTGAAAAACTGTTTCATTTTTTGATGAAAATATTAGTTTGTTTTAAAATATTTTTAAACGAATGAGGTCTAGTTTGAAAGAGAAATGTCTGTAGTCTTAGATTGTAAAAAGATCAAAATTCTACGATCATGTTTTGGCGAGTTATCGTAATCTGAAGATGAAAAAGTCAATATTTTCCCACAAAACATAAAATAAAACTTAAAGTCCGACGAAGATGGGACATCTCTTACTTTGGTCCCCCCATTTTTCTGCATCCATTAGTATCGCTCTCGACCCCATACCCCCAGGGGTTTCGGAGGAGATAGAGTGACAAGCTTTTGATAGCGGCGGCAGCGGGAGTTACTTTTTTTAAACTAGAGAGATAGCTTCTTAAATAGTTTTTCACCAACAACTTTTCGTTTACCAGGAGCATTGTGGATCTACTTCCAAGGGATGCCCCTGGGAAATGTCTATCTATAAACGTCAAAGAAGTTTATGGTTTTAACATTTGTGCTGCCCGATACCCCCCCCCCGCCCCCCCCCCTAAGAACTGGAGCTGATGAAATAACCCAATTTTTAACTGGCTATGACTGTTTAGCTAAACATCTATACAGCTTAAAAATCACCAAAACCCATTCTGACCTGTAAAATAATCCTTCTGTAATAGATCTCAAAAAATGGACCCCTCCATCTGCAAATTTTTGCTGCGTTCTCTAGTCAACGCGGTCGATATTGGAAGGCCTGAGGACAGATGGGAAGCTTCTTAACTTCCTTTCATTTTCCTTATTTTTTTTAACCTTATCTTTAATTTCTTTAAAGATACTGAAATCCTTACAATTTCCTTATCTTTAATAACATCTTTTCTTCTTTTCCTTTTCCATATCCTTTTATATGTATTTTTTATACGTACTTTTACCCTTACCTTTGTATTATGAACTTTGTATTCTACCAGCAACTGGAAAAGATAAAAAATTTAAAAAAAACCTTTCAATTCACTAGTATTGTTTGTGATGCTGATGTACAGACATTTCTAATAAATTCTTCCAGTTGTCTTTTCCGTCTCAGCTTCGTTAAAATTTTCCTTGAATATTGTTGTTGCTATTGTTTCTAATGTCCTTTAGCCGGAAGTATTCCAGACCAGGTCCATATAGGCTAGAGGGCGGAGGGGTGCGGCTCCGGTTTATAATGGCAAAACAAGGGTCGGAGGCCGATTTAGCCGGAGGCCACCTCAATTCCGACCGAGCACCCCCCAGGAATGACATCTGGTGAGGATTGTACACTCTCCCACCCTCTCTGACCTTATAGAGCGGACTTTCCGATCTACGGATTTAACGTGCCCATACCTGGCCTAGACACGGAGGCATTTAATGACGCTTGTCGGGATTCGATCCGGGCATCCTCAGCGCCGAAAGCCGACGTGATCCACTAGGCTATCTCGGGTCCTTTTTAAAAACTGCTCGAGTATAAAAAATTTTGTCGAAATTCTCCAAACAGTCTCATCAAAGAGTTCGGTGTAAGGTGCTAGATTAAAGCATCGACTTCTTTTTTTTATGAAAACATAAAAATTGTTAGAATATCTCCAAATATTGAAAAACTTTAATTATATTAAATTTTTTTATTATTTTCTCTCTGGAGGGTTATAAAATTTTTATTACTGACTTGAGAAGTTCTATGGTTAAGGCGGTGCGTCAATCAAATTTCAGAGCTTCAATATTTGTATTCTTCTCCGTACTTCTGAAATTTCTGATTAGCAAATGCATATTTTTGATTAATTTTTTTCGTAGGGAGTTAGATTATGTTTTTTTCTTTTTTCAGCATAAAATTATTGATGTGTATCAATAAAGAATTAAAATTGTTTTTCGAAAAAAAATTAAGTGAAATAAAGAAATTGCCGCTTATCCTGTTTAAAGGTCTTTTTTCAAAAGCTGAAAACATAATTAAAAAATAAGTATTTGCTAATATACGGTGAGAAAAACGGTATGAAGAAAATTTCTTTAACTTGGGGATGGAAGATCTGTGAGGTCAACAAAGGTTAATTACCATAAGCAATCGAGAAATTCTCTCTCAGTATTTCTCTAATCACTGAGCAGAAAATGTAAAACTTAACATTGTGTTTTCTGCCTCTAGTAGATCGTTAGATGGGGGAAATGTAGTTTTTAAAATTCTAAATTTTCAGCGATTAATTTTTTTTTACAGATCATTAAACTATTTATTTAAATATTAATTACTAAAGTTTTACTAAAAAATTTAAAATTTCATTTTCATAACATAGTTTAAAACAAAGATTTTTTAAAAACGTCGCATTAAAATGTCTATATTGAACTGTAAATTAACAGCCTTCAAAAACATGCATTTGCTAGTCAATAATTAGGAATAGAGAGAAAAATTCATCCCAGCTTAACAGGGTGTCAGAAATTTATGCGAGATCTGCTAGTAGAGCCATCGTAACTTTGAGAAACCGTATGAAAACGGCAAAACTCATATACGTATATGAAGCGAGCTTAAAACTTTTGCCAGAGATCTTATTTTAAACATTGTTAAAACCGTAACGATCCTAGTTCATGAAAGCACAGCTTTCAGATTTTATTTGAAAAATACGAATCTCTCACATCATTGACAATACTTTTTTTCTATGTAATGTGTAGCAGAAATTAAAAACACTTGTTAACTCACGAGGTTTAAAACATACTAGGTGTAAAATAACGCATACCGTTTATCTCTACATCATTACATTATCTAACATAGCGTTTTTATACTGTACATGTGTACTTGAAATCCACTTCGGATTGTAAATTTTCGTGGTCTGCCATCTTCAAGAGGCTAAATCTAGAATTTCTAGAAAGGTATCTCAATTAAAGTTTGTACTGCATTTCTTTTGTTGTATTTTTTCCACTGCGTTCGGGATTTTTTATTTGGAGTAACAGTTCTAAAAACATTTTTCCAATGCAATAATTACTCTAAAAAAACATGAATAGTCTAGCTCTTTAATGAAAGCTAGACTATTCATGTTTTTACCTTCAAATAAACCTATTGGTGTTCAACCTTCAAATAAAGCTATTGGTTAGGCTACCGAATCGAAAACTCAACGGGAGTTATATTTTGAATTATTATATTTTAACAACTAAATTTAAAATTGTTCAAGCATTTTTATATGTATGCTGATCTTAATATAAAGACATATTTGAGGGGGAAAGTCATTAACAGTTCTGTGTAAATAGAAAAAATTATGCTCATGCCTCAGATTTCCTTAAACTGTACAGATTACTTCAAAAATTTTACACAAGGACAAGTTCGGTATTACACTTTCTTTCGACACTCTGGTTGTACACATCATGACAGAAAGAAATTCCTCTTTTACTCGTACGTATAAATCTGTGTTTCATATTGAGAAAACCGTATTTACTGCTAAAGTTAACAACTATTCAAAATGATACAAAAAAATTATTTTACATCCAGTAAAACGACTGAATTTGCATTTGAAGATTGCCCCAAATCGAAGAATTAAAGATTTATCAAGAAATCTCGTATGCAAACGACTGAGACATGACATATGAACGACTAATGATATATGATGTTTAAAGTTCGACGGGCAAATTGAAGAGAGTAATCACAGAATGTAATTACCCTACACTTTCAACAAGGGGGTGGGTGGGGGTGGAAAGGCAAATAAATGCCAAATACTACAAAATAGTGATTGCCAATCTTACTCAGTTTGTTTCTCGATAATAAAATCCAAGTTCCGAAGCAGTGAAGTTTAATTTATGCTTAATTCAGGCAGAAGTTCATCTCGCTGGGAAAGCAGATCCACTGGCGGCATTTTTTTTTATTTGGCCATAGGAGTCGCGCTCACTTGACAAATCAGTTATGCCCATATAACAAAAAGTGGAGAAAAGTGATAGAATTAAATAAATTGTTTTTTTTTTTAAATTCCTCTGATAATGTAAATTCATATAAACATTGTAATATGTATTATTGCAGATGTAGCTTTTATCTGACGACATTTAAAATCTATAAGATAGAATATCCTTGGAGAAATCGCTATTATTATTACAATTTTTGCGTGACTAAGGGACTTAACCAATTTGCCAAGTGCAAAATATTGTAACATCCAATTCAGATTTCAGATTATTTTTTTACTACAAACAATTGAAATGATTGATTAATAATTCCTAATTACTTATTTCTGCAGCAGTTAGGCTGTAACTGACACATTTGCTTTGCTTTCTTTTTGTGATGAAACAACACTAAGCGATTGACTGTTATCATCACGTACACTCATGGACAAAAAAATTAGCGCACCAAGAAGGAGTCGTCAAAATGAAACGAAATTTTACATAAGTAATGACTACTTTGATATAAGTAAATGATAAGAAAATGGATAATTTATTTCAGAGAAAAAGGCAAAAGAACGGAGGAGTTAATACTCCGTTGGACCCCCTCTAGCGCGAATGCACGATGCGATACGATCGGGCATTGAGTCATACAAGTTCTGTATGATGTCTTGAGACATTTCGTTCCATATTTGCTGTAACCTTGCCTCTAGTTCGTTCAAACTCGTGGGATGCCCAACTCGTCGTCCCAAATGATCCCAGATATACTCGATTGGAGACAAATCTGGGGATCGGGCAGGCCAAGGAAGGGTAGTAAGAGTGCGGAGACAGTCTTGTGACACCCTTGCCGTATGAGGCCGAGCATTGTGTTGTTGAAAAATGGCTCCTGGGAGCCGTTGCATGAGTGGCAACACATGTGGTTGCAGGATTTCATGAACATACCGCTGGGCTGTCATGGAGCCACGGAACAATACTAGGGGTGACCGTGTATTGTAGGCAATGGCACCCCATACCATCACACCAGCTGTGGGAGCGATGTGTCGCTGTACAGCAAAGGCAGGATTGAAGCGTTCACCACGGGCTCTCCACACACGAACACGATTGTCATCACTGCCGAGATTGAATCTGGATTCGTCGCTAAAGACGACCTGGTTCCATTCCGCTGCAGTCCAGTTTCCTCGTGCGCGGCAAAACTCCAAACGGAGGTGTCGATGGGTGGGCGTCAAGGGCAGCAGACGTAATGGGCGCCGCGATACCAACTGCCCTTCAGTCAGGCGCCTTCGTATGGTTCGAGAAGACACAGAGGCCCCTAGTGAAGGTGCTACCTGTGCCTGGATGGCGGTCGATGAAGCAGTTGGCTGTACGCGTGCATTTATTACGATGTGGCGGTCTTCTAGACGACTGGTCTGTCGAGGGCGTCCGGAGCCTGGTCTTCGTGTACATGACATCTCTCGGGTCCACTGGTCCCAACACCTCCTCACAACACAATCAGAGCGGCCTAATTGACAAGCTACTCGCCTAGCTGACCACCCAGCTTCCATCATCCCGACGATTCTCCCCCTCTCAAACTGCGACAACTGCTTATATTGTCTTCGAACACGGCGTAATGGCATGTCTATCTCAGCTCTTCCTTTGTAAATGATTCAGCACACTCAAACAAGCTTTGGTTACCTGTTTTATACTCCACAGAGTACGATGTTCAACGCGCTCTACCGTCTATACGTAATGCGCAATCACGCTGCATTTCTATTCATTTGCATAACTCCCCGACATGTACCTTCATTGCAAGTTTCGTTACGATCCCGCAATTATTTCTTGGTGCGCTAATTTTTTTGTCCATGAGTGTATTTGCCTCTGCGTTTAACCCTCTCATGCATGAATTATTTTTAAATGTTCAAAAAAATATTTAGCACTTAAAATAATTTTAAAATAGGCTTATAAACAAGAATTTTTGCAACGATTTACATTAGAATATGGAATTAACTGGATTGGCTTCAGAAAAAAGTTACCTATCATTCGATGGCCGAAAAATAATGTTGTTATTTAGGGATGTTAATCCCTTTTATTTGCGAAATTTATTATCAATGTAAAAAGCTAGGAGTCAATCAAGTGCTTTGAAACTAAAATCTCAAAAATTTCAAAAAGTGGATTTAACCGATTTGACTTGTGAATGACTCATATGTGAATCAGGTCCATTGTATATGCTTACCCTTACACATTTAAAAAAAATTAGAAAAGTTCTTTTTTTTGGCCGTATACAGGATAACCTAATCAAATATTGGGGGTAGGATTATATATATCATAAAAAGTTCATTCTTTGTTTCACTTCAATTATGTTTTGCAAGAGGGGTCCACATCTTACAGAATGCCAAAAATTATATGAATTAGGAATGACAACCTTTATAGGGGTACAAAAAATCTCTTTTGATACATAGTTACTTCTAGATTGCAAGTTGTAATCAAATATTGTTTCGGACACCCTAAATGAAGACGGAGTGTAGAAAATTATATCTATGGGCATTCAAAACCTGTTTAGAGAAGTTATTGGCCGAGAAATAAATTATTAAAAGACTAAGCAAAAACTAAAAGGAATAAGTAGGAAAGATAGCATTGTGAAATCTTTCTTTCAATCACTTACTATTTACAACATTTTAATTTTTAAAATTATAACAGTTACCTTTTCAGAAAAATTAGCTTTACTAAGAAGTATATTTATACTGTTTTAAATATAGTTATTCGGTTACATTTAAACATTATTTAACTACCACGTTTATGAGTATAATTTTATAGTTACACTCTACATGTGAAAATACCTAAAGAAAGTGGTCCAGATTATAAAAATGGAAATTAAGATTGACGTCTTTTGTGACATATTACACCAGGAGTACTGTTTAATCCAAGTTGGAGGGAGAGCAACGCAGGTGGCCGATACTAGATTTCTTATATGTTGTCATTTCTAATGCCCCCTGGCTGGAAGTATTCAAGACCAGGTCCATATAGGCTAGCGGCCAGAGGGGTGCGACCCCGGTTTATAATGGCACCACAAGGGTTGGAGTCCGTTTCAGCCAAGTGCCACCTCAATTTTTTCCGAGCACACACAAGGCGACATCCGGGGGGATCGTACCCTCTCTACTCTATCTGACCTCATAGATGGACTTTTTGGTCTACAAGTTTAGCATGCCCATGTCCGGCCTAAACATGGAGGTTTTTAATGACACTTGTCGGGATTCGATCAAAGCACCTCAGCGCCGAAAACCGACTCGCTATCACAAGGCTACCTCAGCCCCTTTTTAATAACTGCTTGAGTATAAATAATTTTGTCAAAATTCACCAAACAGTCTCACCAAAGAGTTATATGTAAGGTACCCAGATCTGTTATCTGATCCACGTTACTCCTTTTTGCCTCTAAGAAGGTTGTGTTAGTATTTTTATTTACACTGTTTTCATACGCATGGCGAAAATAATTCTGTGAGCAATGCAGATTCATTTCTCTTAATCTAATATCTATCGCTCCAAGTATATCTTTTTCCCTCGGATTAGACGTGTCGGTAATTATTTTCAGTGATCTTCAGATATGAAAATCTTCCCTTTAAGTTTTGCCATTTTTATCAAAATTTTGACCATTTCATATGGAATTTTATTAGTAGTGCAAAGAAAAAAATGTATGTTTGAATGCATATAATTTTTTCCTTCAATTTTTGCTGTAAAAAGTTCTGAACTTTACCTAATACATACATACATACATATTATATATATATATATATATATATATATATATATATATATATATATATATATATATATATATATATATATATATATATATATATATACAGAGAGAGAGAGTGAGAGATATGTAGATTATATCGATAGACAGAAAGATAGATACACACATTCTTTTGGGACTGATAGTTGTCTTGTGCAATAATATGAATATTTTACCACTATGTTAATTTTTATACCGCAAACGTACAAACGAATGTTTAAGAGCTAGCTTCAGTGAAAACACATGATTGATCATGTGATTAAGTTACGTGTTTTGTACTATCTGTGTCACGTTCACCCCACAAACCTGAAAAGATTGCACGGCTTTTTAATCACATTCTATTGAATTTAAAGATTTCCCTGCAGATGCATTTTGACAGTGAAAATCTATTTTTTATTCTTAAAAAAAACAGAAAAATAATCTCGTCAAATATTTCATTTTCAAATGGTTTAAAATTTTTTTCATGAAATCTTTACCAGTACAAAGAACAACGAAAAGACATTTGTAAAAAATCAAAGCATAAACATTTTCTGTACAAGCCGGCCCTATCTATCTCTCTCTCTCTCTCTCTCTCTCTCTCTCTCTCTATATATATATATATATATATATATATATATATATATATATATATATATATATGCACTCACTTCCAAAAGTTAAACAGGGAGAGGAAAATGTTAATTTCCGTAAGCCAATCTGAATTAAAGAAGCTGAAATTTTCTGCAAAGGAGAAGGAAGTATGCAAATATATTAGGTAACAGCTAATCACGGTTTAGCGTCGAGAAATGTGCAAAACAGGCAGTCCTATAAGAAGCCGGCATTGTGAAGGGTTACAGGAGTTGCATGTAAGTGCTGATGAAAGGTGTTTAGAACATTCGTACGATTTGTTTTCAAGCTAGTAGACGTGTTTCTATGGCTTCCAGAAGACGAATGGGAGATTCTCAGCACTGGCGGATTGTCGAACGCATTGAAGCAGGACAGTCTATCACAGATGTTGCTCTTTTCTTCGGTGTTCATCATTCCGTCATTTCACGATTATGGAAACAATTCCAAACCAGCCAAACATTTGTCCGAAGACCTGTAGCCGGTCGTCCAAGGTTTACGAACCCCTTGAAAGACCGATATATTGCTGTTGTAACCAAACGGAATCAAAGATCGTCCTCCACACGTGTGACATCTATGGTTGCAGCAGCCATTGGTAAGACGATATCTGCCACTACTGATCCTCGAAAGCTACACATGAATGGTCTGTACGCCCGGGTACCACGAGTTTGTGTTCCTTTATCCGTCCAATCCAGAGGTGCATGATTAAAGTGGTGCCGCCAGCATGTGAATTGGACTGTGTCTGATTAGGTCAACGTTATGTTCACAGATAAATCCAGATTTGCCCTACAACCCGATGATAAGAGTGTAAGTGTCTGAAGGGAACAAGGCACACGCAATCGGCACGAGAACATCACCGAACATCACGCATTCCGCAGTGGAAGCATCATGGTCTGGGAAGGTATTTCATTGAGATATCGCACCGACCTACACATCTACACTATCTGCGTTCTGTGACGGCTGTACGGTATCGAGATGAAGTCCTAGACCCACTGTGAAACTGTAGGCTACAGCAGTTGGTCCTACTTTCGTTTTAATTGACGATAATGCCAGTCCCCATAGAGCTGCCATCGTTGACGACTTTCTGGAGAGTGAGGGGATTGCGAGTATGGAGTGGCCGGCTTACTCGCCGGACCTTAATCCAATTGAATATCCTTGGGATGCCCTCGACCGTGCAGTATGTAGACGTTTCCTACCTCCAGCCACTCTCAGAGATTAAGAAACTGCCCTACAGGAGGAGTTGCGATTACTGGACTCTGGGGTGGTGGATCACCTCGTAACAAGCATGATCACACACTGTACACTTTGTATGAAGGTGATGGGTGCTCACATACCCTATTAATGTCGGTTTTTGTTGTTTGTCTTGCATTTAAACATCATTTTGCTAATGATGCAAATATGATATCATCTTATAATTTATGAAAATTCAATATTATTTTAATCTCTGTATGTAATTCTTTGTTTCGTTTCATGAATAAACATAGAGCTACTTACTTGCAGTATTTCATGTCAATCAAAGCAGTACTTGGTCCATTTTTTCGCATTTTACCACTCCGTGCTTAACTTTTGGAAGTGAGTGTATATATATATATATATATATATATATATATATATATATATATATAGATAGATAGATAGATATATAGATATATATAGTTAGATAGATAGATAGATAGATAGATAGATAGATAGATATCATATAAATTAATGCCGCGTAAATTTTTTTCCAAAATACCCCGAGCAGGTGTAGCACAGAAATTTTCGAGATCTGGATTTATAAAACGATATTAAGGCTGCTGTGTACTAACCCTATTGGATTTTCTCCATGATAACCTATGGAGAATGTAGCTGTAAATGTGTCTACAATTTTCAGCTACATATATGTTGATAATCCAATAAAAATGATATTGTCAGATATCCTGAACTGTTCTGCACCTTGCAGTGGAATTCATTTTATAAATTTCGATCATCAAAGGAATTTGTGAGCGTTTAAAACGCACTATATCACATTTTTTTCCCGAATAATTAAAATTTTGAGATATTATTTTCATTTTTTAAAAAATAACGAAAAATGTTCTAAGGTGTAAAATTTCTTTCTCCTTCACACTGTACAATTTAAAAAGATATATTTCAATCCAAGTCGGCAATCCTTGGGCACATTTTCTCCATAGGTAAACATTGAGGTGAGCGAATCCAATAGGTTTAGTATACAGCAGCCTTAAGAATGAAAATTCAAAATTACATATTATATTAGCCTTTTTTATTTACATTTTAAAGCAGTGCTGATTTCTTGGTCACTACTTTGAATATTTATTATTTGTGTGAGTAAATTACTTCTAAACTTTAAGACATTAGCCAACACGAAATGTAAAGAAGAGAAATTTTAAATTATTTCAAAATACCACTTTCTAAGGGAGAGAAGAAGCACTAAAAAGGTTTTGCACGAACCAAACTACATATATCACGTTTAACTAGAGAGAATTCAGGTAGCGCCACCAGGTTTAGTAGGAGATTAAACAGTTATACTTCCAGTGGGTTTATATCATCTAAATGGGCTCGAGGTAGTCTAAGGGCGCTCGGATTGAATCACGGCAGGTGCATTTAAATACCTCCATGTCTAGGCCAGATATAGGCACGGGGAATCCGTAGATCGGAAAGTTCCTCTGTGAGGTCAGAGAGAGTGGGAGAGGATACGATCCCCCGGATGTGGCCCTGGAGATGCTTGGTCAAAATTGAGGTGGCAACTAGTTAAGACGCACACCCACCCTTGTGGTGCTATATAGAAACAGGAGCCGCACACTTCAGTCCGAAGCCTATATGGACCTAGTTTGAAACTTCCAGCCAGGTGTCATTAGAAACAACAACAACATCATCTAAATAACATCTTGAATGTCATTGTTTGTGCTTTTTCCCAATCTTTTATTTATTGAAACAGAATTTTCTGGCAACAATCACCACACATTCATGAGATGCAATCAATATATGATCTGCCGAGTTAAGAAATGCGTATTTTTTCTCACGACCTGTTTGTAAAAAAAGGACACATAAAAAGTTCTTAGTAAAATCTTTGAAAAAAGAAAGAGAATAAAAAAAGATTTCAATTCCGTAGCGTTTATTACTCCCCCCCCCGCAAAAAATCCTTTTAAATAGAAGGGAGCAGCAAGTCATGGAGAATGAAGCGGTAAAATTCCTGGAGTTCACGAGCCTTTTGGATTTATGATAGTCAGAGCCTAGCCTCAGTTTTTTTGGGTGTCTTTTTCGGGCAAGGTCCAGTAACGACAAACTACGCCAAACGCAAGACAACAGTGACACCGAGGGATAGCCTCGAAGTAAAAGCTAAAAGCAGGGAAAATAGTTTTTTGAGTTCAGCGTCGTTTCTTTACACTCCTGTCTAGTATATGAATGTGTCTAACACCCGTTTTTTCAATATTTTTTGGTGGGCTACGACGTTCATATATATATATATATATATATATATATATATATATATATATTGGGGGGGGAGAGTGATTGATGATATCTTGGTTTATAATTCCTTGTATAGTTTTCCATAACATTAAAAAGAAATTCCTTAGATTTTTTATTAGTTACAAGGAGCCATTCATATATTGCTATTATATATCATATGCTTTGCGAATTTCAATTATGTTTGTCAATTGGTAGCTCTTGCCAGGGAAGACATCCGCACATTAAAGTGAAGAATTGCTGGCTTCTTTTTATCTGGGAGCACCATTCAGGTTAGCCAACATAACCCCCTGAATTTATATTAAAATTATTTTTATTGGGAACATATTAGAGATTTTTCACACTTTCTGAGTACTTGAAACCTTTGTCAAATACGAATACCTGAATATCCAAGAAATTATCTTCTCTGCTCATAAACTTGTTTCTGTTTCACAATTTTCCGCTTTCATGTAAGTCCTACTTTTTCTTCGTTTTTATAGAGGGTATTTGGATTTCGTTAAGAGAATAAATACAAAAGACAATGTTGTGACGATTTTTTTTTGTGTTCTGTATAAAGATTTGTAAATGCCTTGTAGTACCCCTTCCCGTCCATTGCTTCCGATCCCTGGAATGGCTTTATCGCAGTGTGTGGTGGCTACGGGGCAATCGCCTCCGCCACCTGTTTAGAGCATTTGCTGCCGTCTTGGGGGGGGGTCCTGGCCATCATTAATTCTTGTTAACACCACTTGTGGGTGGAGGTTTCTTTCTTTCTTTTTTTGGGGGGGGGGAGGGAGGAATGTCTGCTGCCTTGCGAGGTCAGCACTTCCGATCATTATGTCCCAGTCACTAGGGGTATGAGTATTGGCCAACTTTTCTTGACAAGTTTTCTTTTTGTTGGCGGTTTTCTGGAGGCACACATTTTATGGCAACCCTTACTTTATAAGGGCTAACCACAGCCGAACTGAGAGTTTTTATGCCCACTTTTCACAGGCTAAGGAAGTCTGTTCGATGTATTAGTATGTGAGAATAAAAGTTGCTTGAAAGTGTCTTCGGAGTCCTGATTGTCAGGAAAAGCTCTTTTTTCTTCCCGCTTTCTACACAACGCAATGCCCGACGCACGAGATGAGTAATGTCGCCATAACAACAATATGGGAAAGCAATTCTTGCCCTTTAGTAGGTTTTTCTACTAAGATTTTGGAACTGAAAGGTTTGGCATAAAGATTAGCGCCAGTAGGTTGATTCCTCCCTTCAACCCCTTACGTTGGTACGTCACTGACAAGAAGACTTAAGTGGGTAATAATTTTCGATAGACTTTTTCTTAAAAGATTGTCCGGGACTCATATTACCATTCCTTACATGAATTCACGCCATTACATCGTTTGGCGACTGCTGATTGGTCAATTGTGTTTACATCGGTATTTATGTATTTGGTGCGCTGATGCTTATGAAAGCATATCTGTTTTTCAAGAATCAAACTCCCATCACTATTTTTGGTAATTTTTAGAAGAGTGTTTATAATTTTTATTTTTTAAGAGTAAGGTTAAAAAACTAAAGTGTGCAAAACAGCAAAAAATACATAATTTGTATCTTGCAATTAAGATTTTAATTTAAAAAAATAAACAAAATATTTTTTAAATTCAACATTTAAATTTAAAAATAAATAAAGCTTTCATTTTTTTAAAATTCAACATTTAAATTAAAAAAAAAAGAAAATATCTTTCCTTCTTTTTAATTCAACATTTAAATTTAAGAAAAAATTCAATTTTGAGTAATATTTACTCTATTTTTTTCTACTCCTAAAATTTTACAGTGAAATTACTACGGAAATTGGTAATTTCTTAAAATTTTCCATGCACAAAAAAAGAAATATGAAGGCATTTATGGCGAAAATTGCTTTTACAAATAGCTTGTCATTTTAAATTACTTTTACATTAATAGGTGGCGCCACTTAAAAAATTCACGTTCCTTGTAAAATATGGCGTAAAAATATATATAAAGATGAAAGCAACTAAAAAATATATTTTATCTCATTTAAAATACGCTTAGGATGAAATACAATGCAATTATCGAAATGAAAGCAACTAAGAAATATATTTTAGTATTTATTTCATTTAAAATGCGCTTTGGATCAAATATTATGGCAATTGCCGATGCAAACTCAATTGACCAATCAGCAGCCGGCATACGATATAATGGCGTGAATTCAAGTAAGGAATGGTAATATGCGTCCGGGACACAAAATTCTCATAAGAGGTACCGTAAAATGGGGTAAGATTGTGCCAAGTTTTGAGAGTTTTTTTAATGCCAATTCTTTATTTACCAACATAATCGGATGAAGTTAGTGATCGTGATCTTTTCGTCTTGGTGGACTGTACAGGTGGGTAGAACAATCATTGTCGTCCGTATTTACCAATTCTCTTAGCAGAGAACCCATGCTACTTGATTTTTAAAACATGTTACTTTGTTAAAACATTTTTGAAACAGATAGTTAAAGTTTCTTAAAAACATTTAAATAGAGAAATTATTGCAATAATTCTAGCCATTCTAATAGAAGTGAGTCTTTAGAGCAAAAAAGAGTCTTTGGAGTTGTGTCAATAATTTCTCAGTTGACAAAAAAAATTGGTTTCAGTACACAAAATAACCAAAAAGGGTGGCACAATCTCACACCATCAAGTGAACTTATTTTAATTATAATGTGTTAACACGAGAACCGAAAAGGTATAGTAATGAAACTCCATAGGTAAGACTTCAGGTAGTAGGTGAATAAAAATGTATTACTTACCTGTGCATAAAACTAATCCTTCATACCACGAGAACTAACACTTTTCACAGGTTGCAACAAAGTGATGAAATAGTGAATTGTTAAAAAAAAATTGCGGGAGTCACAAAGATTCTATCAGAGGAGCGTGATAACACTTGTTGATTTGTACCAACATACCGCTGCCCCGTGGTAAACGGGAAAACTAATAGCTTTAATAACAAGCCACCAGAGAGCACTGATTTTCTGAATTCCGTGATGGCCTATTCTCGCCCCACCTGGCACAATCTAACCGCATCTTACGGTATATTTTGATCTTGGCTTTATAGTTTTTAGGTTGGTAGGGGTTTTATGGCGCAAGATCCAAAATAGGATATAAAGCGCCAAACACAAGACTAGAGCCAAAAGTGAGTACAAAAAGAGTCGCCAAGCTCGAACCAACGGTGAAATAACAGATTTATAACCAACACTAATAAATATTAAAACGAGTAACCGGGAAAAACTGAATAAAAGGGATGATAAAAATTATGTATAAACATGTTAAAATGATGATATATACAAGGTAATATAGAAAGATGATATGTAAAGTGATAAAAATAAGGTGATATATAAGGTGGTATAACCAATGAAAGATAAAATTGATAAAAAGATTATAAACAGGGAAAGATATATTTGTAAAACGCAATAAAAGTTTAACTATAAAATCAATTGCTAAAGCACAGACTGTGTATAAAACCAGTAAGAAATAAGAAGGCAAACAGAGCAGGATGGGGGGACTCCCCCAGCAGTTCAGATAAGATAGGTGAACTGGAGCCAAAAAAGCTATTATACTGGGCTTGAAGCGAAGGGCAAGACGTCAAAATATGTCCAACTGAAAGTGGATATAGTTTTTAGGATAAAATAACATAAAATGCATGTTTCAACGAAGTTTACATTGTCCCAGGATGGACATTTTTCTGCTGTAAAAAGCAAAGTTTTATTTTCTTGGCTTAAAATATTCCATATAGTATAAAATAGAGGTTTTACAAAAGAAAGAAAAATAAATCAGCCGGTTTCCGAAATGATAAAAAATGCAGATACACATAATTGAGCTGTCTTTGAGCAATCCTGCCGCAGGTCTATACTTTCTTGGAATACATCTCGGGATGGAGTTTATCCCGCTCTGCCATCTTTAAAAGGATATAACTGCAATACTCGCCAGGTATATCTATAAAATTTTATTTTACAGAGAGTCCTTTTGCTGCGTTTTAATTAAACTGTCTACCGTAATTTTCATTAAAAGTAAAAGTTTGTAATATATTTTCCCTTAGCCAAAAACTACTCAGAAAAAAAAATAATATCTCGTCCTTTTAAATGGTTAAAGTTTTTACAAATGAAATGAAATTTTCTAAAGTCCTGAAGACAAGTTATCTATAAAATTTTAAATGCACAAGAGGGAAATAAAAATTCAGAAAGGAGATTCATTAGTTTGGTAGATATATAAAAAATCAATCGGGCTTTAAATTTTGAACTGAAAATTAAGACAAAACTAGTTAATACCCGTCAAAACATGACGACTAGATAGTAAATAAATGTACTAATACACAAATTATATTCATCATTGCCAGATGTTGAAAATCATAATAATGCGCAGAAACAAATTAATGTGTTTAAGCGGCCTTGTGCTTAGTGAGTATCTAAAGACAGGTTTAAAAATGTCACTGAGCATGCACATAAAGCAATTTTTTTTATGGTAAATTATCGTAATTAAACAGCGCGAAAAAAATGGCTTGTGAATGCCCAGTGGTACAGCGCGCTGGTTTTCGGTGCTGAGGGTGCTCAGATCGAATCCTGGCGCCGCGCCACGAAATATGCCTCCGTTCGTGTCGTCCCTTCATAGGGGGTAATGCTGTCCGCCTATATGGTGCCCCCACAGTAAAATGGGCAGTAAAATTGTGGTGTGGTATAGGCGAATGTCTCACGACAAGTGCCTCCGCATTGGGGAAAAAAAACAGCGCGAAATAAACAATTTCCATCAGGTTAAATCTTATATTTCACAAACATAATTATCATAAAAATAAAAATGGCAGAGAGAGATCTAGAGAGATCCTCGGAATAAACGTGTTTATCGTTAAAACATATCATTGAGCATGCGCAGAAACAGTGAGTTTCTAAAGCCAGATTTAAAAATGCCACTGATCATACGCAGAAATCAATATTTAAATGTAAATTATCTTTAATTAATAGAAATTGCGGTTACAAAAACCAAATTTGACAAATCTACAGATTGCAATCTTTCGTTTAAGACCAAAATGAAGTAAATTGATGCAGTAGTGTTCTCTCACGGACTGCCCAAAACGTAGACTTAGCAACTTAAATATATAGATTGTTAAATTTTTTGCTATGCATAATGACACTCATAAAGACACATTTGAGAAAAAAAACCTCACGAAATGAGTGTGTAAAATAAATAAAATTTTGCATCCATACCGTTTGAAAATCACAGAGGGCTTCATTAGATGGCTAAAACGAAACAACTGGCAACGTGACACTAAGCTCTGCCGCTCATCCAAAAAGAGGTTTACGCTTTTTCTGAAAATATTTCCATCTGCCACCCAAGACACAAAAATGCTTTTCTCTTGCTCCTTTACGGGATGACGGTTGCTATTTTTCCCGCCAAAACAAACTCTAGAAACCAAGCTAAGTCGTTCACCGCGTCTCTTCAACAATCATTTACTGCAAAATGTTTACACGTGCTCCCGCGAAAAAGCCGGGCGTATTAAATTCGGTTTATATTTAAACCCTAATCCTGACAGTGTTTATGATCGTGGGCGTACCAAAACACAGGTATTATTTTTTTTTCAGGCTCTTTTAAATGGAAATGACACAAAAAATGGAAAGTCAGCTTTGTCACTTGAAGAACGGCTTTCGCGCATCTCCGCGGCTAGCATGCGTGAATCACTCCAATCCTGCCAGAGGTTAAAACAGCCGCCTGATATTTACAGATCCATATCCCACAAAATTCTAAAAAAATAACTAAAGAAAGAACTTTTTTTAATTTTCTTCGCTTTGAACATACTAGGGAGCTTTTCAACCAAGTAACACAAACCGTACGTTGCTAGGAGAATTGCAATCTCAAGTTACCACACTTTTATTGACGTACTGTCAGTGCATACTGTGCCATACATCTGTGCTCAAAAGTCTATTGATCTCGAATTGAATACATCGCGATTCGTAATCCTTAGTAGGATATGTATTCAACTCCTTGCGATATATTTATGCGGAATTTCGTGCGGTATTTCTTAGTTTTATTTTTAAAATATCGTGTTTAGGATTTTTCATGGGGAGTAAAAAAATTCCGATATTTTGTTTTTTGCAGGAAAAATTTCTCAAAAAGAAAAATATTTCTTTTTGCACTTTAAAATAGTTAAAAATTTTATAAATCATGGCTACAAACTATTTTGGAAACTTTTCTATTCACAAAAGGGAGGAAAGAATGATGCAAATTTATATATATAAAACAGTTCCGTAACTGACTGACTGACAGATAACGCACAGACCAAACCGCTGGACCTAAATTGCTGAAATTTTGCATGGCGATTCTTTTTATAGTGTAGGGGTGTTCTAAGAAAGATTTTTGAAAAATTCTTCTTAGATTTTTTAAAATTAAATTTTTAAGCTGTTTTTGTAACTTTTTTTAAGTTTACATTTAAAATAATAATATGAAGGTTATAAAATTTATATCGTGAGAAAGGACATAAAAAGACCTTTAAAATGAACTCTTTTTAGAATCTTTACCTCCATTTTCTTATTTTTGGTGAATTTTTAAAGATTGTTTTTTTAGAATTTAATTTATTAAATGCTGATCACGTGGTTTCTTTTCTTTTTGTGATACTTTGAACTAATTTTGCGTCACGTGCATAACAACGAAATAAATTGACAATTTTTTCTTCTTTCTAATGCGGCAGACGATTGGACATTATCCAAAAAATTTGGCATTAATTGCATTAAATTTTGGCATTAATTGCATACATTGACCGTTGTATTTAATGTGAATCTACTCTGTAGCGAAGCACGGGTATTCCACTAGTATGACATATTTCAAGAAAAACCCTTCATGGGAGGAGCCACAATAGCAAATATATACGCCTCTAGTGTACCCGGAAACCTTGGACTTGCGTTTCGCCTCTTATAGGACTTTTCTGCAAGACACAGCCGATACGTACGCTGGAGGGAAAAGAATTCCAAACGCGATATTTTTACCATGTTTTTATTAACTCGCTTTCTTGTTTGTTTGTTTGTGTGTGTGTTTGTCCAGTACAAATCTTACAGTCGATTTTTAACTAACTTCCCGACTAGCTAGACATTTGAAACTTTTAGAATAGCTCAGAACACGATGGCAATGCATTATTTTAATACTTTTAGCCATCTTTAAGCAGAATTAAATTCATTTTCAGTTAATTTTGTTTTGTAGAATGGTGCAGCCATCTACCGGCCGGGACGGAAACGAAAAGTTAAACGCAAGTTAACTTCCAATTAACTTCATTTTCTTTCAAGTTGATGGGATAATTCATCAAAACAAATTTAAAAAAGTATTTATTAATACATAGAATTGTCAAGTTTATATGATTCAACAGAAAATTTAAAAACATGGTATATAAAAAGTTCTTTTTATCTTGTAATTATTTAAAAAATTTCACTCGTGACAGACAAAGTTCAGTTATCCAGCCCATAATGGAAAGAACCATCGTCTATGATCGACTTTTGAATGCTTTTCCCTCCACGAACTTGCTGTCTATGCCTTGCTTAGGTACTCATAACAAGGGTTGGTTGCTTTCCGTGGGGTCACTGTATAAAGAACTAACACCCCCTAGTACTACTTCAATTTTGACGAGCACACATAGGGGCCGACAACTGGTGAGCTCGCAGCTTCTACTACTGACTTCATTGAAGGTTTGGTTTGGAGCTCTACGGTCAATTTTTTGCTACACGAGGGCTAATTAGACCGGGACCTACTGTTTAAAGTAGTTTCCGAATGGCTACAAACGTCCATGCCACGAGTGGGTGTCGAACACACAGATTCTGGTACTGAAGGCTAGCGCCCTAGCCATTCGGCCATCGTCGAGCGACTTCATAGAAGGACTTTACTATCTAGGGGTTAAACGTGCCCCTATGTGGCCTAGACACGAAGGTATTTAAAGGGGTTCGTCAGGATTCGAACCGAGCACCACCAATCAAAAACCCAACGCACTTCCCCTAGGCTACCTCGGGTTCCTTAATCTAAAATGTTGAGACCCAATAAAATACTTTACACTTTATTTTTTAGAATTTCTCCAAACAGCGTATTCTTTGTTTTATAATTCACAAAGTATGTCGATTAACGGGATATGGAACATAAAATAAAAAATAAAAAACTCTTTATTTCAGGGCTTAAAACATTCTTAAGAGATTTTAGAATTAAAAAAAAAAACCCAAATCTCATGTTTCAACGATGATTACACCGGCAGATACAACATTTTTATGCCGTGCTGCTCTACTTTAATTATAACTTTCGGAGACCATGGAAAACGCAAAAATAACTTCCTCAAAGTAACTTTAGTCAAAAATAACTAGTTGCCACTCTTTTATTTTCTTTTCATTGTGGATTTAAAGAAGCCGTGTGTTTACTTTAAGTTTATTTATTTCGAAATGGAATTTGGTCGTCTTTATAAAAGAATACTTCTAAAATGCTTAGCAATGTATCGCTGGGGAATTTTAGTACAGTGTCCTTTTGTTCTTTTTTCTTCAGTAAACTGCCTTCGGAATTTTGGATATAGAGCCAAAATTTTGCAAAAAAAAATTGTCAACACCAATTTTTGCTTTCGGAAAAATATACTTTTTTTGCTTTTCAAAGTGATAAGAATTTTATTAGTGAGGTTCTGATAAATACGAAAGATGAATAGGGAAAGATGAATGGGGAAAATGATTAGAGGCTATAAGTTTCGTAGATAATCAAAAACAGAACATGCTTTAAATTTTGAATTATAAATGTTTCTAAATAGAAAATTTCGATCTGTGCAAGTAATTTTTTTCATACTTAAAATGGATTTTACATAAAGACACATTGGAGGAATATGGATCTTGCGTTTAGATAAGAAAAAAAATTGTATGCTTGACCCTCCAATGATAATTCTGATTCAATATGGATAATAATTATTATCTAACTAATTACAAATAATCCTATGTATTGAAGAAAAAAATTGTGCAGATAAGAAAAAAATTGTATGCTGGGCCCTCCAATGATAATTCTCATTCAACATGGATAATAATTATTATCTAACTAATTACAAATCATCCTATGCATTTAAGAAAAAATTGGTGTGGATAAGAAAAAAAATTGCGTGCTAGATTCTCCAATGATAATTCTCATTCAATATGGATAATAATTATTATCTAACTAATTACAAATCGTCCTATGTATTTAAGAAAAAAAATTGTGTAGATAAGAAAAAAATTGTGTGGTGGACCCTCCAATGAAAATTCTCATTCAGTATGGATACAATTATTATCTAACTAATTATAAATAATCCTATGTATTTTCCACAATTACCGGATATGAACACGTTAAATGCGCAGACCGGAAAGTCCTTCCATGAGGTCATAGAGAGTGGGAGAACGTGCTAACCCACTAGTTGCTGCCCCTGGGGCTGCTCAATCAAAATTGAGTACCAGGGGGTAGTGTTGGTTCACCCATTCAGGGCCCCTGTTGAAAGTAACCACAGTTTCTGACGGTAAAAGTCATCAGTGCCAGGTGTCCCACACTGGTAGACAACAACCAACATTTTCCTTAATTATTCCGCTTTTATGAATTGCCGTTTAATGGTTAAAAACTCGGCACATGGACCTCTTGACTAGCGCTCATTAAAAACCGAAACCTAATGTCGACGTTTTCTTAATCAATGTAAAATGTTCAAACAATTTAATAACCCACGTGTCCTGAATGGAAATTTTAGCGATTTTTTTTCTCGCAACCTGAAAGAAATTACCCTGCATTCTTTCCAGCTTTTTTCCCCCAGTTTTAAGTTCGCTTCGAACAACGGAAGAAAAATTGTCGTTAACTTTTTTTTTCCCAAAAAAGCAGGTTTTTTTTAAAAAGAATACATCTGCTTTGGTCCGCATGATTAATTATTCCATGCGAGGCTCAGTTTCTTTGGCTGTTTTATGGCGGTTTCAAGCGTCCTAAACTCTAGAAAATTAAAATGAAACAACTACAAAACTTCTTAAATGCCTTAATTTATGAAAGCGAGGAGATAGAAAAGGAAACTTGGTGAAAAATTACTCTCCCCGGTTTCATTTAAAAATTTTAATTACAGAAATTAAGAGCGATGCAAGAAAACTTCGTGTTCGAAGTTTTAGAATCTTGAACTCGGGCAGGTGTCATCGAATGCTTTTACTTCGAAAAAGATCCCAGGCGTTTAATTCAGAGGGCAGTATGCGCACGCTTTGTTGTAGGTATGGAAGCAGTTAATGAAGAATAAACTAGAAAAGTTGAAACTGTCCAAGAAAAGCTCATTCGAGACGCTCTTCGTAAAAAAAACCAACTTTTTTTTGCTGCTTTAAAGTTGCTAAAAGAAGACACTTAATTATATTCTACTCAGAATTTCTTAACAGTATAAAGCCCATGAAGGTAACATGATTAAGAAGATCCTGGACTTAAAAAGGACTTGAGGTAGCCTTGTGGTAGCGCGCTGGTTCTCGGTGCTGAGGATGCTCTGATCGAATCCCGACAAGCGCCATTAATCCTTCAGCGGGCGCGCCCATGAATAAAGTGCAACATTTTCGTAATTTTGAATGGTTTGTTTTTACAAGTAAGCTTTGAATATTCTAAGCAGTTTCAATTTATAGCTACATCCTTTATAACGCAGGTCTGATTTTCTGACCCTTGTATTCCTTTCCATTCGTTGTTAGTCGTGATTTAACCATGGTAAACCAGCGATTATACTGGATTGCAATACGACAAAGTTAGGAGCTGATGTAGTAAATCAAATGTGCAGCTATTACACGATATTCCACATATCACGAAGATGGACAACCTCATTGTTTTTTAGGTTTTTGGACATAATAGGAATCGATTCGCAAGTTACTCCTTAGATCCAAAAAACCGGACAGTTTTGAAATAAGGCGATTGTATCTGCATTCTTTGGCCTTTAATTATAAATATATCAATATTTATCAACATTTTATATCTTGTCATAAAATGCAGAATTAATATTTTCAATTTGAATAAAGAAAGTTTATTACGAAAGGAATAATCAAACTTGAAAGAGACGTTGCACTTTGTTCAACGCGCGCCTGCTGGTGTTCCAAAAATTGGCGCGCCCGCTGAAGGGTTAAATACCTCCGTGATATGGGCACGTTAAATCTGTAGACCGGAAAGCCCCTCTTGTGGTACCCTTGTGGTACCATTATAAAACCGGAGCTGCATCCCTCTGCCCGATAGCCTATATGGACCTCGTCTGGAAAAGATTTCGGCCAGGGGCATTAGAAACAACAACAGCAACAGGATTTAAACATTTTCAAAATGAAAACACCGGACGTGGGGGCCTCGTGGTAAGCGCGCTCACTTTCGGTGCTGAGGGTGCTTGGATCGAATCCCAACGCGCGCCACTAAAATACCGCCGTTCGTGTCGTCCCTTCATAGGGGTCAATACTGGTCCTCCGATATGATGCTCCCATAATAAAATGGTCAGCAAAAACTACGGTTAACAATAACAAGCGAATGTCTATCCGACAAAGTGACTCCGCAATAGGAAAATAAAAACACTTGTTATAGGTTTAAAATTTATTAACAAGCTTTTATAATCAAAGACAACGTATATTTCTGCGATCATCCTATTGCCAGATGCAACATTTTAAAGTTGTACTGTAAATGCATATCAAGCTGTACATTTGTACGTTACATCCATTCATTCTGGAGTGGAATTTTTAACTATTCACTTTCATTTTCAGAAGGATTACGTATTAGGAGCATTAGGATGGAGTATTACAAGCAATGGGAGTAAGTATAAATATTAGGATTTAGTATTAGTCCCATTAGGTCTAGGTATTAAGCTGTTTGGAGGTCTTTAGAGGACATCTTTTACTGAACAAGGGTTAAAAAATTAGCAATCAGCAGGTCTCAGTAGAAATCAAGTCAGTTTTGTGGGTTGGGTTCAAATCCCGTATAAGACCTGGTCGTTTCCATGTCGTTCCCTTCACTGGCAGCAATTTTGGCTCACCTATATGGTGCTCCCATAATAAAGTAGCTAGTAAATCGAGGTGAATAACAAAAGGCGAATGTCTCACGAGAATGTGCCTCTGCATTAGCCCCCCCCCCCCAAAAAAAAAAAAAAAATGAAAAGGAATTCAGATTTGAAGGGCTTCAAACACAAAGTTCACATCGCGTGACTCGAACCAGCAGATTTTAGAACCAAAGGCCATCCCTCAAGCTGTTCAACCATGAACCGGAGTGTTCGTCAGTTAGTCCCACCATTATTTTTTCAGCTTTTGAAAACTTTTACATGCTTAACAAACGGACCCGGACCATCTCAGGGACCTCAAAACTAAGTCGACTTCAACGCCGCCGTTACACAATCGCCGTAGTCTTACTTTTTGGCTTTAACTAAATGTTACAACTGTTACTGTTCGTGTTAGCTCATATTCGTCTCGTAAACCAACGACACCGTGACCAAGAAAAAGAGAGAACAGAAGATCCTCAACGTAAGTGGAATAATTAGGCTCAAAAATACACATCTGGCGGTTCTTTATCTGGCAAGCATTTTTAAACAAAACGAATATACGTCCCAGATTCCTACATAACTCATTATGTACATCCGACATCTTTCTTTTCTTTCTTTTTTTTTCCCTCTCTCGTTCTATCCTCATTTATTCTCTCTGCCTCGTCATATCGCGTTTCAGGCGGGTGTGACACCCAAGAATCCAGAAATCCATTTCGGAGCGAGTCTCGCGTCAGGTCGAATAAAGGCGCGTGCCCACAATGCGAGTAATGGAGGTATAAGCTTTAACCGATCTCTTCGTAACGAAGGCTTGTAGTCAGTCGAGGTTCGTCGTTAAGCAAATGATCTTGGCATTATTCTTCCAGCCCTGCTTCTGCAAACAGACTGATTTACGCAAAACGGGAGACTTCTTTGTGCGTGTTTTTTTTTTTTGTGACTAGCAGATAGATAATTTTTATGAAGATTTGCCAATTTCTTACTTTTTATGCTCTTGAAAAGTAACATTCAAGGCTGCTGTGTCGAAACGAAAAGTACATGACTTACAAAACTTTTTAAATCACAGATACAATGACTTAGACCACTTTAATAATCAAGGGCACATATGAACATTTATTGTTGATCCAAAATATACAGGAAAAGGAATACGAGACTTAGGCAATAGGAATTTTCCTTTCTTGAGCTACCTAGAATTTTCACTACGGGCTCTATAATGCACCCTTTCAAGGCTAACTATTGAATTCATAATATTATTTGAAATCCGTTGTTGTTACCATGTTTTTATTAACTTGCTTTCTTGTTTGTTTGTGTGTTTGTCCCTTACAAATCTTGCAATCGATTTTTAACTAACTTCCCGACTTGCTAGACTTCCCGACTTGCTAGACATTTGAAACTTTTAGAATAGCTCAGAACACGATGGCAATGCCTTTTTTTAATACTTTTATTCATCTTTAAGCAGAATTAAATAAATTTTCAGTTAATTTCAGTTAATTTTGTTTTGTAGAATGGTGCAGCTATCTATCGACCGGTACGGGAACGAAAAGTTAAACGCAAGTTAACTTCCAATTAACTTCATTTTCTTTCAAGTTGATGGGATAATTCATCAAAAAAGTTTTTAAAAAGTATTTATTAAAACATAGAATTGCCAAGTTTATATGATTCAACAGAAAATTTAAAAAATGGTATATAAAAAGTTCTTTTTATCTTGAAATTATTTAAATTCTAAATTTTCAATTGTTAATGTTTAACAGGCCATCAAATTACTGATGAATACCGCTAGCAAATCTAAAATATTTTTTTCCTCAAAATAAAAATAGACAAAATAAACAGGTTACTGGAAAATTATCGTTTCATTTCAAGATTTTTTTTTCGTTTGATTCAAAGATCTATTATCTCTTCGAAAGTCTAAAAATTTTTCTATTTTAAATAATTTTTTTTGATAAAAAAAAACAGTTTTTACTTTTTATATCGATAATTTAATGTCCTGTAAAAAATTAAAGAATGAGAAATGAAAAAGCTACGTTTAACGCATTTAACGATCTTCTGTCACATAAAGAAAAATAGTGCAAAAATACACATTCGCTAATCCGATTTGAAAAATATAGAGACATTACCCATATCTTAAAGTAGTACATCAGCTGACACTGTAATTTCCATACCCATGTTAGCAATGGAGAATTGTTTTGTCAGTATTATTCTAAACACAGACTGGAAAACGTATATTTTTTTAATTCACTTTTCTACGTTTAAAACTAGATATTTGAATGAGTTTTGATAGTATAATGTAATCTAATTATTTTAGTTAGTTTAAAAAAAAATAAATTTTGTTGCGATAGACATTAATAATTGAATGCTCTGTAAAAAATGAAGTAATAAAAATTTTCAAATGCCTTGTAAAAAGTTAAAAGCTGAAAAAAGCAAATACGCATTTATGAATTTTGGTCTTCAGCATATGAAGTTACATAACTGTATGATGTCAATTTATGTGTTTTCTCAAATTCTTTTTAGTATTTAAATCGCTTTTTCAAAAAATAATACAGTAAAACCTCGTTTATCCGGATTAACTGGGAACTTAAGCATTCCGGATAATCGAAAATCCGGATAATTCGGGGAATATGGGTAATAAGCAAAACAAAATCCTAAACTAAGCAGACTTACCGTTTATTACGATAAAAAAAACTATGTTTTGTAACAAAATTACATAGTATTGCTTACAAGACATTAAAAAATATAAAAATAACTTTTCACATCATTTCTTAACAAAGAAATGGTAAGCTAGTAAAGCTTTCTTAAACTCAACAAAAAGCATTTTATTAGCATAATTTATTGTACAATCTACGCAGGAACTGTACATTGAATCAAACTAAAAAGCGAATATTTGGCGTACTTATAGTTACGTTCTTGCTATCATTGTTAAAAATCATTATCTAATCTGAACATTAAATAAAAATAATGTCTACAAGTCTGATCCGGATAATCCAGACATCCGGATCAACGAGGGCCGGATAAACGAGATTTTACTGTACTTTTTTTTTAAGTAAAGCCATCAATTCTTTAATAATCTGCAATTTATTAATTACTGCAAATTTGAAAAATTACGTTGTTCTTTATGGAAAATTTCTACCGAATGATGAAAAACATATTTAAAAATTCGTATTGTATTTGGTAGTGTTTACTTTTGCGAAAGCAATTGATGCACCGCCTTTAGGTACTTCATGGAAATTCTTTAAAAATTACTTCAGTTTAGACAGCATATCCATCTATATATATAAAACAGTTCCGTAACTGACTCACTGACATACAACGCACAGACCAAACCGCTGGACCTAGAGGACTGAAATTTTGCATGGCGATTCTTCTTATAGTGTAGGGGTGCACTAAGAAAGATTTTTGAAAAATTCTTCTTAGATTTTTTAAAATTAAATTTTTAAGCTGTTTTTATAACTTTTTTAAGTTTGCATTTAAAATAATAATTTGAGGGTTATAAAATTTATGTCACGAGAAAGATCATAAAAATGCCTTTAAAATGAAATCTTTTTCGAACCTTTACCTCAATTTTCTGGTTTTTGGTGAATTTTTAAAGATTCATTTTTAGAATTTAATTTATTAAATGCTGATCACGTGATTTCCTTTTCTGGTACTTTAAATAAATTTATCGTCACGTGCATAACAACTAAATAGACAAAAATGATATTCTTTTTCTTTCTAATGCAGCAGACGATTGGATATTATCAAAAAAAAAATAAATATCTCTTAACATTTTTTTATAAATATATATATATATATATATATGTATTACATCATTTGTATACATTGATCGTCGCATTTATTATAAATATATATATTTATTTTTGGTTTGGCATTAATTGCATACATTGACCGTTGTATTTAATTTGAATGTACTCCTTAGCGAAGCGCGGGTTTTCAGCTAGTTTTTCATATAAACATAGGATTCTGAACGTAGCAAAAGTATAAATATTTGAGGCTTGGCTTGAGATTTCTTTCTCTGAGGGAAAAATAACAAAGAAATTTAAACACGAAACCGTTCAACACATGGATTTCTAGGTATTTTAGAAAATAGGCTATAATGATCATTACTTTCCCCAGAACATGTGCTGTTTTTGAGATGATAATAATTGTAACATCCGAGTAATTACAGGAGTACTGAAGAAAACAGAAGTCTCCGAAAGACGATCGTCTCTTGCAATTATAATAACAGCATATCGAGGCACGTGTTCTGAAACTTGTATAGTGTTCTAGCAATCTCCTTATTAATAGTGAAACTAAAGATATATTGTAAATATAGAGAGATAGAGTTTATGATGATGTATATAATGAAAATCGGTTAATATCTGGAAAATGGGTGAACAGTGTAATTTTAAGAAAGTGTATAAACGGCCAAATATATAGATTCTCTATACATTTCACATAAATATGGAATTTCGGGGGTAAAGTCGAACGGCCTAATTAAATAAGGGTGAAATTTATAGAGAAAGCATATATAGAGAAACTTTTCTAAAGACGTCCAGTCAGGGTATCGAAAAAAAATGACCGGTATGAAGGGTGGCCGTTGAATAGGGATCGATTTTTCTATGGCGGTCGGTAATGGTTTGAAAAAAAGTGGCCATTTTGGGAGGGGGTGGCCGTTGAATAGGGATCCATTTCTGTATGGCAGTCAGTAATGGTTCCGAAACAAGTGGCCGGTTTGAGGGGTGTCCGGCTAGAGGAGTTTCACTGTATGTGAGTAAAAATTTTTGTAGAAAGTTCAAATGGCAAAATATTAGGAGTACATACAGATAAAACATATCTACGAAATAAAATTTTGGGAGTAAGGTCAAATGGCATAATAAAGGGATGCAGTAGTGACTAAATATGTAAAGAATGGATATAAATGAGATAAAACTTAGGGTGAAGGAAGGTGCATTTAAAATTATCACGTTCTAAATGACAGATTGATAGGAGTTATGTGGTATGGAGGTCAGAATTCGAGATATGCAATCTGTGGGTTCGCGACCATCCGTAAAGAACGTTCGAAATTGCATTTAGGTGTTCAAAAGGGAAGATCGCCACTTTGTTGTTTCGTAAACAAAGAAACTAACCAAATCTAAAATACTGCCAGAGAAACATACACAGCAACAGCAAATTCATTTTAATGATGGACTATATTGTGCTCGATTGAAAATCATAGAAATAGAAAAATTTTAATGGCATCCCCAAATCAAGGACTTGGCTTTTTAAAATGCAGAAATAATAATCAGAATTGTAATAAAGACAGTAAAATCATGAAAGATAGTCTATACACGAAATCATTTAATAAATATGCGAGATCTCAATTAGATAATTTGCTAGGGTTGCCTTCGTTTCGCTGAGAACTCTACGGCCATATTTTGCTACTCGGGGAAAAATTAGACCAGGAATGAAATAAGACAAACCGCATGCTTTTACAACGGTTACATGGGCAAACACGGCATTTTTGTGTTGTACCATTTGAGGAGCTTTTTGCAGTACATCTGTCTTTTAACTCCACTTCTCTCGAAGGGACATTTTCACGATTGGCCGTCTTTGTTTCTATGTTTCTTATGTCCCCTGGCTGATAGTTCCAGACCAGGTCCATATAGGCTATGGGCTGAAGGGTGCGAATCCGGTTTGAAATAAGTGTCGAGTCTGTCTTAGTTAGTTGTCACCTCAATTTTGACTCAGCACCCCCAAGGACAACATCTGGGGGGAATCGTACCCTTTCCCACCCTCACTAAACTGGACTTTCAGGTCTACGGATTTAGCGTCCCCATATCCGGCCTAGACACGGAGGTATTTAAACCTTTGAGGGGCGCCGTTTGCACAGTGCAAACGCTTAAATCTAGTCTTTTTTCACTAGCATTTTATGTATTCCAGTGAAATGGGCAGGAAAATGATTAGTACTGCCATCTGTTATCAGTTAAAAGAAGTAAAAACATTCTGCAACCTTTAATTGGAAAAAAATTCAAGATTCTTTAGGTAAAAGAAATAGGGAAAAATTCTGCACCGAGCAAACAGGGGAGGTTGTAGCCCCTGAAAGGGTTAACGGCACCCTCCGGGATTCGATCCGAGCACCCCAGCACTGAAAGCCAGCACGTTACCGCAAGGCCACTGCGAACCCGGGCCGTCTTTAAAAGCATAGAATACCTAGGAAGTTATATACTACGTCGGTTTGTTCTGATTTCATTTAATATCCCTCAGGATTGTTGATCTAGAGAAAACATTTTGAAAATAATTTCTCCGAAGCAAAAATTGCTCAAAAATTTATTGTTTCAGTTCAAAGCGATTGAAAATTTTATAAAAAAATTCTCGGCAATGCTTCAGGTAGTTTATTTAGAAACTTTTCTAAACTTTGCAAAATGGAAAAAAAATATGTCAATATACAGCTATTGGCTCAAAACATGTGGCAAAACTAAATATTCTTTGGATTTTGAATTTATGTGTTTTTAAAAGCCTAGCTTAAAGTTGCTGAAGTATATTTTACATACCTAGTAATTAAAAAAACACTCATTTTTTGGGGGGTGGGTGGGATAATCATAGAAAAATGTACTTGAGTTAAGAAAACAATGTGTCCCGAACCCCCCATAAAGCACCTTCAGAGTTCGAATGTCAGCGCCCTAACGTTTCGGCACCTCACTCGGTGATTATTTGGGTGGGAGATTTTACTTTTTTTAAATATTGTTGCTACATAATAAACCCCTTACATTTTCTGCATTACAAAGTCTCAGCAAAGGACTCACTTCTAGGATAGAATTGACTGCTGTTTCGCCATAACCGTCACTTACGGAATTGGGGTGTGTATGCATCTTTGACTTTGCATTAGGATTATTTGTGTATTTGCATGTACGGTGCGTTGGCCCTTACTGTAAGTTGTGTTTGTCTTTTCATTTTCTCTTGACTAATTGCTTCCTTGGGGGACTCGGGGCCTTGGGATGTCTTTTGGGCTTACCTGCATCCTATTCAGAAAGTTCCCCTTGAGGTAATTGACATGGTTAGGCTCCCTGATGACGAGACCTGTCGGTTACCTCTGTTGTTTTATGGTTCAGTTCCGGCACTTATACAGAATCTTGCCGTTGGTGCGTGGATGCCCAGAGTGCTTGATTTCTGTTTGTTTTTTGTCTATTTTAGTATAATTTTTTTATCTATATCTGTTGGATTATTTATTAACATTGTAAGTTCAGTCAGCTTCAAGAAGTTACATTATTTACAAAATATCAGATGTCGCCATTTAAACTAGCATGAAAAAAAAATTGATTTTTTGATTGAAATTCTTATGCTCGTATATTACCCACCAAATTTTATAATCGGTTTAGAATGTATGAATAATTAGGCAAAAATGATTTGTTAGAAACAGAAATTTTTTATGATGAAAGGAAATTAAAAACTCATCTACTAAAAAGATAAAACACAGTAAGAGACCTTGTCTTCGTTTTCAGTTTCAAGGGTTTGTGGGGTGAAGTACTACAGTAGGCATTGTTGTTTGAAGCCATTCCGGAAAATTTGCTCTTCGCGTTGCAAAAGATGACCGGGAATATCCATAAAGCAACCAGTCCTTAAAATCAGTTCTCCAACATACCACAGTCGACGAATACGCCGTGGACAGTTTCAGTTTCAATGTGGTATTGCTCTAGATTCTTGAAGCGATCCCACAAATCGAAATTCATTCCATTATAGTGACAACGGAAATGATCGAGTCTTTTGGATAGTGGAGATTGAAATTTAGGTTGCGAAAAGGTTTAAAAAAGCTACAATCTCGTAGGACAGGCCACTAATTGCATTTTCTGAGGCAAAGTTGCTGCCACGAATATTGTCTATGCCCCTGATAATCGTTTCGACACCCGCTGAAACAAAGTGAAGACAAAGAGATTCTATGCGTATAATTTCAGTTAATGAAAGAAATTTCAACATCTGGCCGTGAATAATCATGATTCAAATAGTTGTCGACTATCTAGATATCAACCAACAAAGATCAATAAAGATATACTATTATTTAAAAAATAGTCCCACTCCATATCGTACAGTACCAAGATAATCATATTAACTTTTTTATACCACACATGTGGACCTATTTGGCAATGAGAGGGCTAACATCCTAGCAAAGGAGGGTACCACTGAACATTCACCAACTCATTCGGCTCTTACTTATCTGGAGGCATATTCCGTAAGGAAATCTTTTCTCCAGAGTACTTGGAGATCTTCCCCGGTCCATGACTGGTACTTAGGTGTCTGCCAAAGGTAGGGGTCTTGCCTTCAAGGGAGATAGATCTGAGCAGACTGCAATCTCTAGGTTTGCAAGTGGCCACTTGAGGTGCCTAAAATTTTACCACCAAAACAAAATCTTTCCCACTTGTAAAAAGTGTAATGAACAGGCCACTCCAAATGAGCAAGCCGTTTGGATGAGCTGGTACCATTCAAACGTGCCTAAATTTATCTAGGAAGGACTTTATTACTGATCCCCGCCATTTGATGGACCTACTGAGGATATATGAACTCATGGACCTGGCCTAGCACCACTATATCAGGAGGGATTAGTAACAACAACAATATCAACATTTTAAACCATTCAGCTCTTTGTTATATATAAAAAATCCATTTAGCTGGAGTAGTAATAACCAATCTATCACGAGAAACTAATCTACGGCAAAATGTAAGGAAAACGCCCTCGTGACTGGGCCACAGTTGTAAATATACAGTATGCCCACTAAAGTCCCTTTCCACCCTCTTAACTTCGGAACGGCTGCTGCTATATTCATAAAAGTGGTGTCTAGGTATAGTAAAGTAGCCATGTGCTACTGAATGAAACCACCTACCGCGCCACCTGGTGGAAAAGTGTGGAGTTAGCATTCCTATCTCGAAAACGGAACGAGTTTGGGAAAAAAAGTGATTTACAAAGTTGTAGAAAATCATCGATTTAGTACGAATGGATACCTTGTGGACATTAATGCAAAGAATAGAATGGTTAAAACGAGCATTTGTTTTTTCGTAATTTCCTACACTGTGACGGGACAAAGGATCTGAGAAAGAAAAATAAACTAATTTTAACAATATACCTTTATTTGAGATGCTCAAACTTCTCACCGTCAGCTGCAATACACATTTGGAACCTCGTTTGAATGTCACGTTGCACACGTTGGAGCATAGAGCGTGACACGTTGGAACAAGCGTCCGTAATGCGTCGTTTAAGGTCCTGTAATGTTTGTGGAGGGGTCGCATACACCTGCTGTTTCAGGTATCCCCACAGGAAAAAGTCCAGTGGAGTCAGATCAGGCGAACGTGGAGGCCACTCTTCGAAACCGCCATACCCAATTATTTGGTCCCCGAATTCATTGACGAGGTACTGCTGCACTGGAGATCTCAGCTTTGGAATACTCAGCCATGACCACGAGCATCAACATACTACAACCCCAAGAAGATGTCTCTTTTATAGCTGTCTCGGGTGAACAGGCGTGACGTTTCTTACGTATTTGCATACTGCAAAAATTTCGAACACCAAGCGCAAGTTGCGTTGAGTTGATGCGACACTATTTTACACGATCTACTTATTCTCTACTCTGTTTATAAAGACAATCAGTACAAGGACGAAACCCTCGAGGTTTGAACCGCGGTCCCTTTGATTGGGGATCAAAAACGATATACCACTGTGCACATTGCGGTGTCGTGTTTTGCCCGAAATATAATCATTTCTCCTTTCGTTCAAGTTTCGTGACGTCACAGTGTCGGAAATCACGAAAAAACAAATGAGCATTTTAACCGTTCTATTCTTCGTATTATTGTCCACAAGGTGTCTTTTCTTACTAAATTGATGATGCTCTACAATTTTGTAAATCACTTTTTTTCCCTATCTCGTTCGTTTTCGTGATAGGAATGCTAACTCCACAGTTTTCCACCAGGTGGCGCGGTAGGTGGTTTCATTCAGTAGCGCATGGCTACTTTACTATACCTAGACACCACTTTTATGAATATAGCAGCAGCCGTTCCGAAGTTAAGAGGGTGGGAAGGGAGTTTAGTGGGCATACTGTATACACCTCCTGAGTACAAGCAGCCTTGGGCCTAGGTTTCGCCCTTGTTATAGGCTCTTCAGCAAGACGTCACTGCTAGGTATAACAATGGAGGACCCTAGTCCAAAACTACTGGGTACTCTGGAGAGGTATACATTCTATTCATCTTTTAAAATCAAATAACACAAACCGTATATTTATACCATACTGTACACTGTACATTGTACAGTCTTGGCGTGTTGTTTTGTGCAAGCTGCTAGTACTCTGGAGGTGTATATAGTATTTACAACTGTGGCCCAGTCACGTTGGCGCTTTCCTTGCATTTTGCTATAGATTAGTGTCTTGTGATAGATTAGTGTTACTACTCCAGCCAAATGGGGTTTTTTATAACAAAGAGCTGAATGGTTTAAAATGTTGTTATTGTTGTTGTTACTAATCCCTTCTGATATAGTGGTGTTAGACCAAGTCCATGAGTCCATATATCCTCAGTAGGTCCATCAAACGGCGAGGATCATCTCGGCAGGGAATTTTTCCCGCTCTGCCATCTTTAGAGGGATATATCTGAAATTTTTTGCGAGGTTACATTTTGAAATTTTCTACACCGTTCCTTTGACCTATTTTCATTAAACTGTCTTCAATATAATTGATTTAGAGTAAAAGTTCTAAAAAAATCTTTCAGAAAGCGAAAACTGCTGTATTAATTTTTTTTATTTCACTGCTTCAAAGCGACCAAGGGTTTTATAAATAAAACTTTTATGAATCCCAAAAGCAAATTATTTTAAAACCTCTCCCATGAACAAAAGTAAAAAAAAAATGTCAATCGAACTATTGGTTTTCCAGATATATCAAACATGTTTAAATATTTAATTAAAGACATTTAATAAAATTTCATACTGTTAAAGTATTTTGTAAATTTACGACGGTATTTATAAAAAGACACATTTAAAAAATCATTTCGATATGCTTGTAAATAAAGCAAATTGAAATTTCGATTCCAGGGCCTCTGTTAATGTAATGTAAAATCTCTGTTAATATAGTGTAAATATTTAAATATTTAATTAAAAAATGTTTTAATTAAATTTTTAATCATTTAAGTGCTTTTTAATGTACAATGGTATTTACATGAAGACACATTTGAAAAAATCATTGCGATAGGCGTGTAAATAAAGCAAAGCAAAATGTTGTTTCCAGGGCCTCTGTTAATATAACGTAAAATCTCTCGATATAATGTAAATGTTCAAATATTTAATTAAAATTTCAAAATTAAAATTTCATATTGTTTTAGTATTTTTTTTTCTACTGCGATATTTATATGAAGGCACATTTGGAAAATCCTTACGATACACGTGTAAATAAATCAAACAAAAATTTCGTTTCTAGGGCTCTCTTAAATAAAAAAAAAATAAATGGAAAAGCCAGCGTGAGCCTCATGCTAGCGTATTTAATTTTTGATGAGAAATACGCGTTTTTTGTCGCCAAGAGCACGCGCGCTGCTACACGATATGGTAAAACTTGCCAGTACACACTGCGGCACCTCCGATGACGTCACAGCCGCTGAAAACTTGGCGAGTGACCAAGTCCGACCGATTAGTTCGGTTTTTCTCAAATCCCGGATTTTTAGGTGACCCCCATTCATTTTGTTATTTTTCACCCCACCAGCACGCTCTGGTTTTGAAGATGAAAGAGTAGAATTACTTTGATAATTCGCTTTTGAGGATAAAGATAAGAAACTGAAAGATAGAGACACACAGAGAGCAGGAATCGATTTGGAGATGATCGGCTTTACGGAAATCGAATCGAAGTAAAGATCGGTTTCTTCTGACTGAATCCCTACTCACAAGCATGTACCGAGGAAAAAGAAAAAAACCCTTTGCTTGAAGTCGGACATTTTTATCCCGATTTCTGGGAAGTAATAAAATTATATTAAAATACAGTTCTCGATAGTTAGTCTTTATAGGTATTGGAACCAATAGACGTAACTTTAATCAATATACGTAACCTTAATATTTAAGGTGACTGACTAAGTTGAAAATATCATTTTTTGACTATTATGGTCAATTTTATTTTTCGCAAGAATCGTGTAATTCAATCTTTTCTCTTTTCAAAACCGTTTGATTTTCATTCCACATCAAATAGAAGCAGAGTTATAGCTATTTTAAAAAACATCGTCTGATACAAAATTGAAGTGACAAACAACTTTAAATGAGTTTTTCTCAGAATTACGTTTTCTAGCACAAATCTCTACCGCTATCATGATATCTCACATAATAATGCATATAATTTGATAAAATTTTCAGGAAATGTTTTAGATGCTATTGTTCATGAAATGACGCACAATAATTGATGTATAATAAATACTTTTTCATTTGAGGTTGTTTTTATAAGGAAAGGAATGGTGAATCGGGGGAAATTTTCATACTGGAACATAAAATTGTCTGTATTATTTTTGCATTTTAAAATTTCTCTTAGATTATAGGTTATTTTGAAGTTAACTGTCATATGTATCATGTGTGAGAAGGAAATTAAAGTAGTAACATTAGAGTTCTGTGCAGAGTGATAGGTGTTTTAGCTAAATTTCATTAAAAATTACTTCAAATTGACCAATTTATAAAAAAGTATAGTATTTACAGATAAGTTTTTGTTCGTTTTTTTAATTTTTATGTGCTATTTTGCCATAAAAGACCAAAAAATCCTTAAAAATAGATTTTTTTTTTTGAAAATTGGCTTCGAACGTAGGCAGTCACCTTAAGTAATACACGTTATTCAAGGGAGAATATCTTTCCAGAAATCGGACATTTATATCCCGATTTCTGAAGAGTAATAAAATTATATTAAAATACAGTTCACGGTAGATAGTCTTTATATTGGAACCAATAGACATAACCTTAATCAATATACGTAACCTTAATAATTAAATAATACACGTTATTCAAGGGAGAATTATTATTCCAGAAATTGGACATTTATATCCCGATTTTTGGAAAGTAACAAAATTATATTAAAATACAGTTCTCGGTAGTTAGTCTTTATAGGTATTGGAACCAATATACGTAGCCTTAATCAATATACGTAACCTTAATATTTAAGTAATACATGTTATTCAAGGGAGAATATTAATAGGTAAAATAGTAATTACGAGGTAACATTTATGTGACTTTTTTTCCTTCTTCCTTTTTTCTGGTCAGGGTTCTGATATCGTGTAGACTGTCACGATCTCAGCCCGTTGATATTTAACACAATGTTCACCGACAGCGACTGCTCTCGGGCTTGTTTAATATTGGTATGAATATTTGGATTTTTCGAATGGATTAATTTTCTTTAAGGCTGTTGTATACTAACCCTATTGGATTCGCTCTCCTCAATGTTAACCTATATGGAAAATTTGTCCAAGGATTGCCGACACCTTGGGGCATTTTTTGTTCTAAAAAAATGAAATTAATATTTTTAAAATTTAAATTATTTGGGGAAAAATCTGGTATAGCGCGTCTTAAACGCTCGTAAATTCCTTTGGTGAAAGAAATTTATAAAATGAATCCTGTTGCAAGGTGCAGAAAAGTTAAGGCTATCTGAAAATACAATTTTTATTGGATTATCACTATTTATGTAGCGGTAAATAGTAGACAAATTTTCTCCCTGAGAAAACATTGAGGTAGAGCAAATCCGATAACCTCATATTTTTTTTCAATTTTCAATATTTTACTTTATATACCACATGAGTATAATTAATATTTTAATATTCTTTTTTACTACGTTGGTGTCCCTTAGAACTAAGAAATAAGTGTTTTGTGGAAGAATAAGACTTGTTTTTCAAAAAATTCTTTAAAAATGCTAGCATTTTTAAAGAATTTTCTTCTGATTTTCTAGAGCATTTTCTTCTGATTTCTTCTAAATTTCTCATGATTGTTAATGCAATTGTTTGTCATAAAACTGGGCATCATTCTTTGAAACAACAAATATTTTTCAAATTTATAGACCATCAAACAGTGTTAAAAATATAGAATAAACAAATAAAAAATTAAAAAAAAATATTTAAGACATTAGATCCACCCAAAAAATAAACATTCAGTGCAGAGTTTTATATATATATATATATATATATATATATATATATATATATATATATATATATATATATATGGTAAACTTACATTAGAAAATTTAGGGTTTTAAAATCATATGGAATGCGCATGGAACATTTTGAAAAATGTTAGCATTTTTGAATTTTTTTTTTTTTTTGAAAAACAGGCAATATTCTGTCAAAAAATCCCCATGTTGAATTCTAAGGGTCTTTATTGTAGTAAAAAAGAATATTACTTATTCTCATTCTGTATATAGAGTTTAAAAATGAAAATTTAAATTGAGGTTGAAGGTCCCTTGTCTCCTTAAGGAGGAATGCTAACAATGGATAGTGCCTTAACATATTATTTTCTGTTACTTATTAAAATAACAACAATTTTTTATTGTTGAATTATTCTGTGTAAAAAAATGCTTAATAACAGTGAACCGTGAATAAATATCTAGTATGAGGAAGAAAATATAGACTAAAAAAAGTTTTATATTTACCAATGGCAAGTTCTGTTTATGAATATTAATCTCATGTATGATTTGTGTTAGGTTCTTATGCGAGTTTTATATTCTGTATTATTCATTTGGTATAAGTGTTTAATGCATGCCAAATTGCTATGACCTTCTTTTTCTCATCTCGCCCATCCAAAACTGACTGGTATGAATTTATTGACAAGTCGTTAATGTTTATCAACTAAAAAATATCACATCATTTTATTTTTCACATTTCGTTGATACCTTTTTTTATGATGTTTTTTCGCCTTTCTGTCATAATTTGAATATTTTTTATATACCTAATATTTTTTTTCTGAACCCGTATCAATAAATGTTTTTACTATGCCTTAAAAGGAAAAGAATCGTATAATATCGTTCTTTTTAAGTCAGTCGTTAGTTTCTGTGAAATACACTTTTAATTTCAACTACCATTTTAATTTTTTTAGGTTTGTAATATGCATTTAGCGATGTCACAGTAAAAGAATGTCTTGCAAAATCGAAACACATTAATTTTCCCGTAATAAAGAGCTTCATAAATTCTAAAACAAATAATACTTAATCAAGAAATAAATACCTTTCCTTACAAATACCTTTACCGGATCGATTTCAAAATGAACATACTGTTACAGGATTTGAAAGTGGCTTCTTTTTTATTCCTATGAGTTAGTGCAGGTGTTATTAACATTGAATGGGAAATACGAGTTATCCATTTAAAAGTGAGAGGATTAATAAAAAGTTTTAGAGTTATTAGCAATTAAGTTGAGTGCTTTCATTACAAAGTATTTGATACGAAGATTAAGTGGCTTTGAGAATGAGTATATTGCATAAAATCGTAACTTACCACCAGTAAATAAACCTTTTTCCTAGAGAAAATTTTACGTTCTGTAAAAGAACCCTTTGATATATGCATTATAGACGCACAAGCATATTTTTAGGTAATGTGTGCACAAACGTGTTTAACAGAATTTACTTAAATATCTATATATAAGTTTCAAAATCTCTCTTAAAGGGTGAAAATTGGACGGCAGAATCTTCTCAGTGCAAAATGTATTTTGTGTTATAAATTTATATAAATTCTCAAGGATAATTTATACACATTATTATAGTACATCATTCCAGGGAAAGTTAAAGAAATACTATATTTTTAGGGAAGAAATATAGTAATTTTGAAATATACTGTTGTACTGTTCTAGTATAATAGACATGAAAACTATTGACGAAGAAACTTCTCCAAAACACCTCTGACTGGGCTTTACAAAACAACAACAGTAAAAGCTACAGTAAACAGCATTAAAATTTTTTATAAACTTACGGTAGGAATTTTCTTTAGTCATTGTATCTAATTTGGATTTTTTTTAAATGCAAATTAAAACATACGAAGGCTTCTCGTAGACACGGTTGTATTTTAGCACCTAGCGTACGGGTTCGAACCCAGGATCTGACCTCACTTGATTTGGAAAGTGGCTTTACCAATAAGTAATCAATGGTTCTAAAAAATTGTGGGTGGTTTATATAAATAAGCCCCAAAATACCTTTTAAATCCCGGGTTCCAATCCTGTGGATTGTGCCTCTTAAGTGAGTCCCGAAGTGTTTTCTGTGGTGTGGGAGTGTTATTTTTTTTCTACGCTTTCTTCACGCTATTAAAAAGTCTTTTATATGATACTGCGGGTATGGGGATTGGGATAGAATGTAATCTAGCTCTTGAGGTAGGACTTTATGATTCGAGAAAAAGATGGGGAAATACTGTTCTAAATATTACGAAGGAAAACTAAATATTACTAAATTTTACTAGGATAAATTTTAAATTTTACTAAGACAAATATCCTAAGAAAATTATTAAAAAATTTCTAAAAACTTTCACAGCCTTCAATAATTCCACTTAGGTGAATATATGATTTACTATTTGGCACGTTCATTTAACAACTTTGGACAGGTTTCGTTGTCCAAAATCCTCACGAAGGGCACACACACCATCAACAGTAGTAACAAAGGTAAAGAAAAAACATTACGGGATGTTCGAGCCGGATATTAAAGTATCTTGCCACAAAAGAACGAAATACTGATTTACTTCGCAAGAAACATACATTCGTTCTGTGGTATATTCAAATCGTCGGGTGCGGTGTACTCAGAAGTCGGTTTTAACGCATGCAACATTAAACGTTCTATTAAAAAGTAAAATGAAAACATGTTTTAAATCTGACACAGAAGTTTAAAAAGGATAGCAGTCTTACCAAACTTTAAAGAAAAAAGGCTCTTCTTCAAGATTCAAAAGAATTTAATAATTTTTCTTACCTGAAAGAAAATAATTTTCGTTATAAAGATACACAAAAAATGACAGAGGGATATTTAACATTAATACTCACAAAAATATATACATTGTGTTAAAATGAGTAAAATTTTACGTAAAAAATCTGTAAACATGACGAATCCCTTAAGGCTTTTATGAAAAGGGTTCCCCTTCATTGAAATTTTCTAACAAGGTTACTATAAAACATGGTTTAATATGGGGCTGTAGTTCCTCTTCTTTATCATTCATGTTTTAAATACATTTGGGGGCTGAGATTTCTCGCCAATTCTGACAACCTTTGTGAATAATTTTTTTTTCAAGTATATTCAAGAGATGATTTCTTTTTACCGGGTAATCACTAAAATATAAAAGAAACTACAGCCATAAATTGCATAATTCAGGCATATTTAAAAGAAATGTGTTTTGTTCTATTTCGACTCATGATTCAGCACAGCCAGAGTATTCCAGATCAGGTCCAAATAAGCTTGCGGGCAGAGGGGTGCGGCTCCCGTTTACAGTGGTACCACAAGGGTGGGTGTCCGATTTAGTCAGGTACCACTTCAATTTTAACTGAGCACTCCAAGAGAGATTTAAACGAAATCTCTTTTTTTTCTATTGATACAGCATAGCAGTGCACCCAATACAAGTTCAACAGCTGTCACGTTTACTCTGCCCACTCACTGCTTACTAAATAACTATTGATACACTATTGCACTGATGATTTTATTCTGTTACGCCTTTATAGCAATCTCGCACACAAGGAGAAATGAATTTTCCAAAACGCCGAGATTCTACGTACGAGAGGAAGAGTTTTTTTTTTTTTAATAATCTATGATAGCATTTATAAGCTTAATAAGGAAACAAAATTCTAAAAACTCAAACATGTTATGAATAAAATATCTTTTAAAATCATTAATGAAAACTGAATAATATTAATGGATAATTCATTACAAATTTATTGATTTTTTTGTAGAGTACAAAATAAATATTCGGAAAAGATATCATTACTGTTTATTTTTCAAAACAGAAATTTACTTCAAAGGAAAATGTCAAAAACTTAATATATTATGTTGCTGAAAGTTTAGAAGTCGTTCAGTGAAAGAAACAAAGATAAAATAAAATCTTGTGCTTTTCGGAGATTTAAAAGTATTTGAAAAAGAAATTTTTCTGATTAAGGAACATGGGTTTGCAGAAAATAATTCTTTTAGTGTCGCAATCACTATAACTAAGTAATGAAATTACTAAAATGTATTTGATAAAGACTCCCAATCCTTTTCAGAGAGAAATAAGCAAATAGACTTTGTATATTTGTTGACGGTTAACTCGTTCATCATAAATGACGAAGTCAACTTCAGTCTGTATTAAAATGTTAAGAAAAATTGACACATTAATGGAAATATCCTATTAAAGATATTGATAAAAACAAAATAATGTTAGCTGAAAGTTTATTAAATATTTGTTAATTTTTTTATACAGTATGGGATAAATATTATACAGGAATGGATAGCTTTTAATTCCTTAAAACTATAATTAAAAACTATAATCTAGGGAAATAATTTAGCAAAATTTGTTGTTCAAAGTTTAGATGAAATTCAGAAAGAAGTTAAAAAAATAAATCATAATTTTATGAGACATCCAGTCCATAACAGATAGAAAAAAAGATAGATGATATATGATCGTTTACGTTGATTTCTACGATTATAAATGGGGTGATCAACATCAGTCTATATTAATATAAAAAAAAATTCGACAGTTGGGAAAACTAGATTTTCCGTCAATCCATAAAAAATACCAAAAGCAAATTCTGATGTATTATTAACGAAAAGATCACTTAAAAATCTATATAAATAGACTTATTAAAGAAGTCACTGATAATTTATTAATAGAGTAATTTATTAACATAGTTTTTTATACAGTAAGTTATAAACATTAATAACTGATATTTATTAATTTAACTGATATTTATTCCTTCCAACTGAAATTTATTTCTCTTGAAAGTACTTAGATAAAACTTAAATTAATTTTACCGTATAAAGTTTTGACGGCGCTCAGACGTTAAAATGTTTTGACGTTAGAAAAAGAAATAGATAAAAATGAATGAGGATTTATAGAGATGATTTCATTCGTCCGCGTGTTAACGCGTTGGCCTTGGAACTGGTGGGGGTGCTCGGTTCGAATCCCGAAGAACGAGACTGAATATCTTCGTGTCTAGTATGGATATGGGCGCGTTAAATCCGTAGATCGAAAAGTCCTTCTATGAGGTCAACGAGGTGGAAGAAGGTAGGATTCCCCGAGATGAACTAGAGAATCGTACTCTCTATCCTTTAATTTATATTAATTTATTCGAAAAAACTCCTCCTGTCGTACGTAGAATCTCGGCGTCTTAGAAAATTTATTTCTTCTTGTGTGCAAGACTGCAATAAAGGCGCAACAAAATATAATCATCAGTGCAAGGGTGTGTCAGTAGTCATTTAGTGATCAGTGAGTGGACTGAGTAAACGCTACAGCTGTTGAACATGTATTGGGTGCACCTCTATACTGTATCATGAGTAGGGTTTTTTACCCGGGTTTCCCCCGAACTCAAAAACCCGGGTTTTTCAAAGATTTTACGAACCCGAAACCTGGGGAATTTTTAATGTAAATCCTGGCAATTAGTTATTTATCTAATACAGTAGAATACCAATTATATTCCTTAATTTGGAACCAAGACCAATCATATGATGAGTTTGGTAGTAAAATTTTTAAAAACAAAATATTTGATCCGGCAACAACCTCAATAAAACGATAATTCAACGTAAATGATAATGGGTCAGAGTCTGAACCAGAAGTAGCTGTTGAGGTGGGAGTTGGAATTGAAGATGATGCTACGAGTATTGGTGCTTGAACTAAACAAATGTCCCTAACTGATGAGCTTAGTATGTTTCTGCAGGAGAATGATAATAAGGAAAATCATAAAAAAAAAATCTGGTTCATATATCATAAGAAAAGAAATTGAGTTGTTTCGGGCAACTAAAAGCCGACCTGAAATGCTAGATAAACCTTTCATGTCTTTAACAACAATTTGACCAACTTCGGTGGAAGCAGAACGAGCATTTTCTGTAAGGGGTCTCTTTGCTAATAAACTCAGAAGCCGACTCAATGATGATAGGTTGAGTGCAATGATGGTTGTAAGGCAGTTTTATAAAAAATGAGATATGTGTACCACTTTTATTTATGTTATACATATATGCATACGTTTATTAACGTTAAATTTATTTAGTGTTATTTATTATATTTGAAATTCTGAAATAAATTAAATACTTCTAATAAATTATTTATTATTTTAGTTCTTTGCTATTGACCCCCTGGAACCAACCAAGTAAACCCGGGAAATCCCGGGTTTTAAATTAAAAAACCCGTCAAACTCGAAACCTGGGTATTAAAAAAGTTGTTCAAAATCGAAAACCCTAATCATGAATCGAGATAGAATCTCTATATATAAAACGCGTAGGTATGCGGCACAAAAATCGACGATATTTCTACACTCCGAATGGCAACGGCTGCCATTACCAGATGTAAACATTTGCGACCGTCCGCAATTTGCAACCGCGTGTCAACATGGATTTACGCACTGAAATCAGGAATGTTCGAAAGCGAGCTGCACGATCGAGTGAAAATTGGGAACAGTCTCAAGAATGAAAGCGAAGAAATAATTCATTAAGAGAGAGGCGTGAAAGAGAACATAAATAATCGCGAGGTTAGGCTTAACTGTCGCCGGCATAGCAATAAACAACCAGTAATATTTAATTTTCTACACTTTTTTCAGTACTTGCTGAATTTTTAATCCATTTTATAAGTGAAGAAATTTTCTCAACAGTTTATTATTTGATATGATTAAGTGTAGATATCTGAATTGTGAACAGTAATACATACAGAGAGTGATGTAATCAACACTATATTTTTAAATTTTCCCCAACAATTTCTTATTTGTTGTAATGATAAAGTGTAGATATCTTAATTTTGAAAAAATAGTACATACAAAGAGGGATGTAATTTTTAAAATCCTTGATGTTGGGTTTCTCAGTCTTATCTTTAACTCTTTTCTGAGGTAATGGAAATTCACATTTTTTTTATCACGATGTTCTAGAATCAGCCTTATAGAGAATACCCCTTACAACATATATTTGTGATGACAGGTAATGGTAACATTCCTTACATATGTTACTTTCAGTTGCGTTGTTAAATATAAAACTAAAAGCGACCATGCTGGTCGCGCAGCGGCTAGTAGAACAAATTTCGTTTGAATCTCCCTTGGAGTGCTCGGTCAAAATTGAAGTGGTACCTGACTATATCGGACACCCATCCATGTGGTACCACTGTAAATGGGAAGCACATCCCTCTGCTCGCAAGCCAATATGGACCTGGTCTGGAATACTCTGCCAAGGGGTCATAAGTAACAACAACACAAGATCAACAGAAATGACTTCTTTTTTGCAAATAATGAACAATTGGTAAAGATATTTATTAATAGCCTTTATCACAAAGAGATAAATATGTAGGCGTCGATTATAAACGAGAAAACCAGCGTCAGTTTATATTCTCCTCCCTTCCTTATTATTGGTTTAAAAAAAAAATTACTATTTTTTTTCTCTGCTTAAGAACGGTGATGATTATTTCCCGCAATACGAATATTGAATAGTTTCCTGCGAGGTGAAAGTGAGGGGGGAGTTCGGAATCTTTTTATATTTCGATCGTTCGATTTTTTTTTTTTTGCCCGGAAACTATAGGTTATGCGCTCCAACTTTTATGGTCCGTTTCTTTTTCGGGAATTTTCAACGTTTCATGATCCGGAGAGAACTTTTTTTTTTGGAGAAAAGAGTAAAGCAAGTCGAAAAAAAGGGGTTAAAAGAAGGAAGTATTTTGAGTGATAAATCTTAAAATAATTGGGAAGTAAACAAATCTTGGGGAAAAAAATAGGAACAGGTTTTTAGAGAAAAATTCTAAGCGTAGTTCCCCGATGGAGATAAAATCAAAGGTCAGAAGTGTGTCGAAAAGAAAATTTGAAATATGCGGAGAGTGAGAATATCTATAGTTTAAGGAAGAAAATAGTAAGGAGTTGTAAGTAGTATTCTAAGTGTAGTTGGAGAGGGCATATAATTAAAGGACAGAACTGTGTTGAAAATGAAAACTTGATAAATAAGGAGATTGAGAATTTCTGTAGTTTAACGAAGAAAATAGTAAGTAGTTGCAAGTAGTATTCTAAATGTAGTTGAAGAGGGGATATAATTAAAGGTCGGAACTGTGTCGAAAAGGAAAATCTGAATTAGGAAGAGTGAGAATTTCTGTAGTTTAACGAAGAAAACAATAAGGAGTTGCAAGTAGTATTCTAAGCGTAGTTCAACGATGGGGATAAAATTAAAGGTCGGAACTGTGTTGAAAATGAAAATTTGAAAAATAAGAAGAGTGAGAATTTCTGTAGTTTAACGAAGAAAACAGTAAGGAGTTGCAAGTAGTATTCTAAGTGTTCTCCGAGGGGGTATAATCAAAGGTCAGAACTGTCGAAAATAAAAATTTTTAAAATATGGAGACTGAGAATTTCTGTAGTTTAAAGAGCCGAAGATGACCGAATGGCTAGGCTCTGGCATTCCGTACCAAAGTCTGTGGGTTCGAGTCCATACTCTTGCCATAGACATTTGTAGCCGTTCGGAATCAGCTTTAAGCTGTAGGTTCCGGTTTAATTAGCCCTCGTTTAGAAAAAAGTTGACCTTGGCGCTCCAAACCAAATCAAACCAAACCAATCTGTAGTTTAACGAAGAAAATAGTAAGGAGTTGCAAGTAGTATTCTAGTTGAAGTTCACAGAGGGGATAGAATTAAAGGTCAGAAATGTGTTGGAAAAAAATTGGAATATAATAAGAGCAAGAATGTCCATAATTGAACGAAGAAAATAGTAAGTATTTACAAGTAGTATTGGTGTGTAAGTATATTTCGTCCCATGTTAAGCTGTGGGGAATTTTCCTCTCTTTATTTTCTGACTACAGATTAACAAATGCATACCTTTGAATTCGGTATTCTGCACATGAAATTAGACGTTTCAATAAAAAGTTAAAAATTTTCCATTGTTCATTTTCTATAAGTCATTAAATTTGTCATTCTCTATCGCTGCAGAATTAAATGTAAAGAAAAAAATATTTAATTGGATATATTTTTGAAAAAAGCCTTGTGGCATTTTTAAAACGTAGAGAAAAAATAGAACTCAAAATTATGCATTTAGTTATCTGTGATTTATATACCGAAAGGAAAATTCCCCATAGGGTTACACGTGGACGATATAATATTTACGAGGATAACAGACAGAACTCCTTTGAATTACAATGCTTTCCTTCGTAAATGACAAATTTAGTACATGAATCATATTGAAAAATTTTCTTCGTAGGAAAATAACCATGTTATTAAGGTTAGTTCGAATTTTCATGAGCTGTGATTCAGTTTCTACGATGAAACGAATTATATTGGAACATAGTATGCGGGGTGATTCATTCATTCATTGCAACAGCAATCTTTTGGATTCATCTCCCGAAAACAAAGTCTAATATTGCCTCGTAAAAATGTTAATAAAGTCAGTTTACATTTTGAGCCGTGATTCAGCTTTTGCGATGAACGCGAATCACACGGGTACATAGTAAGAGGAGATATTCATTCATTTATACCTTTATATCAACAGCATTCTTTTAAATTCCTTTCCCCAAAACAGCGTCCAATTTTGCTTTGTAAAAATGTTTATGCCCATTAAAAATGTTTATAAGGTTAGTTCACACACTCATCCGCCGTGATTTGTTTCTACGATGAAAGGAATCACACGGGACCATAGCATGAGAGAAGATTCATTTATTCATTCATTCATTTCAACAGCATTCTTTTGGATTCATTTCCCCTAAAGAACGTCCAATCTTGCGCCATAAAAATGTTCCGAGATTCGTTTGTCCTCAATAAAAATGACTTGAAAAACCGAGCAAAAACAGGCTTCCTTAAGTTATTGACTTACGAACCTATCAGATTAAACTGCTTCGTTCTAAGTGCATCCAATCATTAATATACCGAACAGCATAATATTATCTTCACTATTATGTTGTACTGAAATGCCTAACAACAGGAATGGTGTGCACACAACAGCCATCCAATATCTGTATTGCATGCAACCACGTGTGTTTATATTACACACGAGCCGTCAGTCACTGTTACAGTATGATCATTATGAGTAAGAATTCCTCTTTGATTCAATCAAATGGGTACGCAGAATATCGATAGTGAAAAAATATCTTTATCGATATGAGGTACCTTTTTTTTATCAAATTTTAATTTACGCTATACATACTAAACCTTATCTTCAGTTGATATACAAATTTTTCATTTCCGAAATCATCTCAATCACGAACTTTCCCCTATGGATGAATAATTGAGAATCAATTGCTGGTGAAAGATAAAGTATAATAGATTGTAAGCAGGAGACAAATATGGTATCTACTTAACAAGTTCACTGTCGATGAGTCCTCCATCTGATACTTGACGGAAAAAGAAACTAGGGCAATGAATGCATTAAATAATATCTAAGAGCGATAAGAGAATCACGTTTAAAAGTTATTTTCAGCCTTTACTTGAAATGGATTTATCATTTTTGTTCATATCCTGCAGTAAAGCATTAACCTTAAGGGGTTCAGAGCCACAAAATTTAAAAAAAAAACTTTTGAGGGACATACAAAATCTATATATTTAATTTGCTAAGCCAACTTTTTGGGCAGTCCGTGAGAGAAAACTACTGTATCAATTTACTTCATTTTGGTCTTAAACGAAAGATTGTTATCTGAAGATTTGTCTAATTTGGTTTCTGTAACAGCAATTTCTATTAATTAGCGATAATTTACAATTAAAAATTGATTTCTGCGCACGCTCAGTGGCATGTTTTAACAATAAACACGTTTATTCCGAGGAGTCTCTCTATATCCCTCTCTGCTATTTTTATTTTTATGATAATTATGTTTGTTAAATATAAGATTAAACCTGATGGACATTGTTTATTTCGAGCTGTTTAATTAGCGATAATTTACAATTAAAAAATTGCTTTCTGCGCCTGCTCAGTGACATTTTTAAATATGGCTTTAGTTACTCACTATGCACGAGGCCGCTTAAACACATTGATTTGTTTCTGCGCATTATTATGATTTTCAACATTTGGCAATGACCTCTTGAGTATAATTTATGTATTAGAACATTTATTTACTATCTAGCCCTCATGTTTTGACGGTTACCAACTATTATATAAATAAAATCATCAAGATTGAAAAATAAAAAACAGCACGTGTATAAGATGATTATTTTCTTTCCCGACTATTTCACTCCAAAATTTTGACTCATATTATATGGTGTTGTTGTTGTTGTAGTGTCTACGGACAGTGCAGAAGGAAAAAATCTTAGATTGAACAACAACCCTGGATAACTACAGCTGCCAGATAAGGTGCCAGTGGGCTGTAGATTTCTTGCGGTGGCAGAAAAAGTTTGAAAAGGTCAGCCACAATGGTTGGACAGTCAAAGATATGTTCTTGAGAAAGCTGGGTATCTGGACAATTTCTACAATTGATGTAGGATCTTGTGCCATCAGGGTCGATTTTCATACATTGACTTACCGTACCCTTAAAGTGATTGGTTCATAGTCTAGCTATTGAGGAAGCTATTGTTCTGGGACAGTTAAAGTTCGAAATTAGTTGTTTCTTTAGGGGCTGGTTGGATAATCTGCTCCTGGCCACTGCGTTAACAACTGCCAGTGTGATAGAGGAAGAGGTCTAGGCCAAGTTCCGGGCTTCGTTGGCCAGCTAGTCAGCACACTAATTTCCTTCAACATTGAAATGTGTGGGGATTCATTGAAGGGTACAGCACTTTCCCTTACAATGAAGTTGACATAGAAAATCCCTTATGCTGTCTGTTAAGGGGATGGTGGACTTTCAAATTACCAAAAATCGAGGAAAAATGGGAATTTTTTGGGGGGATGTATTAATATTTTAAAAACATGTAAATATTGGAATGAAATGCATTTAAAATATGTAGTGAAAAGTAAAATGAAAACTTGGTGACTTTACAAAAGTTAGTATTAAAGGTAGGTGAAAAAACGTGTTTTAAATGTATTTTTCTCAAAATGAGTAATTTCCAGATTTGCAAGTCTTTAAAATGCTGCTCGCGTCATAATTTTTGACGAAAGTTTATGAAATTTATAATAAAGACTCCTGTAATACATGAAAATAAAGTTATGTATCCATTTTAGGATTCGAGGTCATTAAGGTTATCAAAGTTTAACTTAAGTGTACAAAAGTACAAAAATTTCAAGAAAATTCAGAGTACAAGCATAAAAATATTGCCTGAAAATTAACTATTCAACGAAAGTACAAAAAAATACATAACTATGTTCAGAAGGTATTTATAAGCAATATAAATTCAAAATTAAAGGGAAAAGTTTAAAATTGAGTCGCAAGGAGCATTTTAAAGAAGGGTAATTTAATTTCAATTTTTTAATTATAAAATATTTTTTAAAAAATATCTATGAAATTTTATAAGGTGTTTAATATTGTTAGACTTTAATGAATATATAAGCAAAGTTTCATATCTCTGTGGCAAATATTTCAAAAATCGCTGTGAAAGGTCCACCATCCCCTTAAGGAGGTTTCTCCATTTCTTATAGCTTCCAATGCTGAAATGGTGATATCTCCTTAACCCCTTAAAGATCGAATAATTTTCAAGAAAATGGTAATAAAAGTGCCTACATTTTTCCGGAGGATTCCCTTTATTTCTTGATCTGCCAAAAAACCGTCCTCAATTACATTATAAATTGTCTGGTGCTGCCATCTGATATGTTAAATAAGAAATACACATTTTTTAGAGTAAATGAAATGGATTGTTTTAATTTTTTGGTGCGTTATTTTTAAACACTCCAGCCAGGAAATATCACGGACACGAGAAATATAAGGCGAAACCTCCCCCCGTAATTTTTATGAAGCAAGGGGTTAACCCACATATTACATAGTAAAGAATGGGCGTGAAGACAAAATCTAGACAATTTAAAAAAAAACTCAACTCCAGATGTGCCCTGTTAGTTTAATTAGAGTACTTTTTTATTGAATTAAAAATTTCTATTTTTCTCGAAAAAAATTCTTTGTGATGATACAATTTATACAATTTCTGGAGTTTGGGATCATTTTAATGTAGAAAAAGATGGCACTAATTCAAATTCCAAGTAAATTAAAAATATCAACTCTAAGCGACTTAAAAATCTACAAAATAAATTTAATAAATTCCAGTTTTACAAAAACAAAACTTCAAACAGATCCTTTTCCATTAAAAAAAAAATGGTCTACGACTAATATCCGAAATAAGCTTTAAGCGTAAGTTACCGGAGGTGGAAAAGATGAAGTTTTTTTCTTCTCTAGACTGTTTTGCCCAAGATCACATGATTTTTCCCGGATACTATAGGTTACCACCATATTTCATGGCGTGCCTTTTGAAAAATTTCAGAAATAAAACTTTGTTTCTAGAGACGGGAGAAGTTTGATAAAGAACTAAAATATCTTGGGTTACAAGTGTTAGTAAGCAAGTCTTTGGGTAAAAAAATTCAATGATATAGAATTTGAAAAAAAAAATTATTTCGTGAAGATTTTAAATGAACTTTAAATGAAATGACGTTTTATAATTTCGAATAGAACCAACAAAATAAACATTTAAGAAGTTTTACGTAAGAAATACAATCAAATTAAACTGGAATTAAATATTTTAGCAAATTTGGCTTTGTATTAACAGCTGGTTTAATATAATAAAGCAGTAATGATCGAATTAATCTTAATCATTCATTTTAGATTCGCTGAAAAATCATGTTTTAATTACAGTAAACATTTGGTGGTGCAATTTATTGAAGAATTTAAGTAGAATTCGGTGTTTGACATTTTGATTGTTTATAACGAAACATTCAATATGCATAGCCAAAAAAAAGAAAAAGATATTTGCAGTCTTGGTGCTTAAAACACCTCGAAGTAATCTCTGTATGTTTTACAAACATTCGTAAGAGAGGTTCCAAATTATACTTTCACGGGAAATACTATCCTATCTCTTCCGATTTTTTTCGTCCTGAACTCAGGGCCTTTTTATCGCATGGGCAAATCGGGACTTTGCCCAGGGCCCGCTGATGCTAGGGGCCCCCAAAACTGTCCTCTTTAACATGCAAAATCTCTTTAACGATGTTTCTCAACACCAAAATAGATAGGGTGCCAGATAAGTGAAAGTTTTTAATTTCGCTTTCTGCTTTAGGAAAAATGTTAAACTATCAGGTTGTATCAGATTTACATCAGAAGGTGAAAAGAGTTTTCAATTTGATGTGAAACATATTTATGAATGCTTCATCTAATCAGCCATACACTGTAATAGCAAATATAGGACTACTGTAATAGTATAGTAATATACTATACATAGTAATATAGTAATAGTAATATAGTAATATAGTAATATAGTAATTGTTTAGTACTAATAAAGTAATAGTATAGTAATATAATAGTATAGTAATATACACTGTAATAGTATAGTCCATGGATAGTTCTTATTTTTATAAATATTCGTAAGGGGGGCCGCAAATAGCATCTGCCCAGGGGCCCCCAGCGTTCATAATCAGGCCCTGCCTGAACTATCACATCGTCAAGAAACACGTGCAGAGGAAAACTATATGGAAGGTAAGTGCCATGCAGCGCACGCTGTTGCGCACTTGCAAGACATGCGAATTGAACGGTAGAAGTGTGTAGGATTATCTACATAATTGGACTACTCTGAAGAGATGTTCGTGAGTTAAAATAAAAAGAACAGGAGTGAGAAAAATTAATGTGGCCCTGCAAACTCTTATCAATGTAATCAGAAAGCCCGTAGTAACGAGATATTATTTCATTACACTTATTATATAATCTACACCATGGCGTGTGGAGAAATGGGACATATTATTCGAAGAAATATCCTTATTGTATTGCACGACAGCGTTTATGTGTCGTTACTGGGAAATAGCTTGAAAGAATTTTTTTCATGTTTTTTTATATTTCATAATGCAATTTTATTTATAGTATTTTTTTTTATTTTGACAATAATTTTCCCCATATTTTGTTACCTAAATTATACAGCGGTTAGCGACACAAGCTGCCACCCCATGGAACTTCCATCCATGGCAAGGCATAAATGTATTTTAACTGTACATTTATAGGGAGCAATTAGATTCACCTATTGGTTACTCCCCTAATGAAACAGCTTACTAAACTCTCGATGCGAATATCTTCAAAATAAGCACAATTGGAACTGGAAAAAAATGGATAGTTATTTTTTTTAATTTAAACGATGTTTAAAGCCGTTTTTTAATTTAAACCGTAACCTTCAAACATTAGCTCCTGCAACTTTCGTCTCAAATTTTTAATACAAAGCGTTTATAGTCAAGAAATGACACTCTTCAAGCAACAGAGCGGCAGAGAGCTAATAAATAAAAAGGGATTTGAGGGGGTATTCATCACCTCCGATGCGTGAGTCAAAATGCTTAAGGCTGCTGTGTATTAAACCAATTGGATTCGCTCACCTCAATGTCCTATGGAGAAAATTTGTCCACGGATTGCCGTCTTTGATTTAAAGATTTTTTTTAAAAAACCGTACTCTGTAATAGAGAAAGAAATTTGACACCTTGGAGCGTTTTGTTTCGTTTTTTTTAATGCAATAATATTTTTAAATTTAAATTATTCGGGGAGATAATTTGGTATAATTTGTTTTAAACGCTCATTAAATCCTTTGGTGAGCGAAATTTATAAAACGAATCCTGTTGCAAGGTGCAGAAAAGTTCAGGCTATCTGAAAATTCCCGTTCTACTGAATTATCAGCATTTATGTAGCTGTAAATAGAAGACACATTTTTGCCATAGGCTAACTTTGAGGTGAGCGAATTCAATAGATACAAATACAAATACAATAGTACACAGCAGCCTTAAAGTATGGTAAGAGACAATAGGCAAGATTTATTCTGGCATCACCTGTTCATCTCGTATCTTGTCACAATTTTATAACCCCCTAACTACCCCCTCATACAGTGGTATTCTATAATTTGTTGGACTATGTCGTATCAGGAGCCTTTAGCTAGAGGCTGTGCCTGATACTAGGTGGGAATTCCAGAGCGACAGGTGCTACCCCAAATAGTCTGGAGGGAAGATGGTCAGTTGAGATTGGGAGTAGTGATGCGACATCGATAACAAAACATCGATGTTTTGAAACATCGATATTCAATATTAAAACATCGATGCTAATAAAACATCGCCCAAAAACCATCGATGTTTTTAAACATCGATGTTTTAGAAGATCCATTTTTTAAAACTGGTTTAGTAACCTCTAACGTTAATGTTACTTCCGTTAGTCGTGGGGGGAGGGGGTGATTTAATTTTTCTCTCTGATTGGGCAGACACAAATGACAAAAACTTGGTTGCTTTCGGCTACTTTGATGACTCAAAATTCTCGTTGTAAATACCGCCATGTTTTTCCTTCAAATGTCCAGATAAATTCGTGGTATTGCCAGAAGTTTTGAGGGACTTAAGGTAAATATTGCATTTTGCCAATTTGTCAGAGGTTTTGTAAAAATATTTCAAAACGGTACTTTTGGGAGGCATCTTACTAATAATATTAACGTCAACAAATATAATATATTTGTTGATATATTAATATATCAACAAATATAATAATAACCAGAACAAAACAAAAACTTAAATGGATGCACTCGTGTATATACTATTTGTAAAATAAAACCCCATGGAAGGTTCTGGAGTGTCAGGAACATTCCAAGAGCTCTGATTGGTTCATTGGTTGTTAATTGCCATTTGTCTGTTTGCTAAGGAATCATTCCCCCTTTTGTATTCGTCCTTTTCAGAATTCAGACTTACATTTACTGAGTGTCAAAATTATGCTACGTGGTAATTTTTTTTATTACGGTACTTTTTCATTTAAAAAAAAACATCGAGACAACGTAAAACATCGAGCACAAAACATCGATGTTAAAAAAACATCGGCTTCAATAAATCGATGTTTAAAACATCGATGTTTTGAAAACATCGACATCGATGTCGCATCCCTAATTGGGAGAGCCCGAGGTTGCACGTTGAGCTAGTAAGGCTAAACGTTGCGCCAGCCCCCTGTGAGAATTCTCAGTCAGTTGAAATACTCTTAGTAAGTAGGCTTAGTAGGTATCATCATTAAGCTCCATAGAGATTATGCTGTGTGCACATTAATCTTATTCTTTTGTTTCTATTTACGTATATACGTGCGCGAGTCAAGTCAATAAACATCTTTTGTCCGAATGGTGCCGCTTCATAAAGTGGAAGAGAAGGAAAAGACCACTTGACACTTCGATTGTTATTACGGACTAGTAATAGAAAAAAAGCATAATGTCGAACCTAATTTTTCTGTGTTATTATTTTATACTTAAATGAATGTAATTTTTAGTTTAAAAAATTAGATTTAAGAAAGTATTGCTTTCATGCTTGTCTATGCATTTTCCATGTATTATACCAAATCTATGTACGTATAACACAAAAGATCATTATCCGAAACACGCGCATTATATAAGTTTCTGCAAAAGGAAAAGCTTTAGGTTTTTTTTTAATATTACGGTCGCTTGAATTTGTTTGAAAACTATCGGCTTCTTCTATATTTTATGGCGTTTCTTTTGAGAATTCTTGAGAAAACTTTAAAAAAAATGGTCAAAGTTGGAGATAAAAGATTTTGAGCCATAGATCTTTAAATAATTGGGAACAAACAAATCACAGAGAAAAAATTGATAGATTTTTATCGACGTCGGGGAACGAAAAGGGAATTTTTATTAATAACGGTTCAAAACATAATTCGTAGAAATATTTAGGAAAATTTTAAGACAAGAAAAATAAACATTTAATATTTTCCTATTCTTGAAACGTGTACGAGACAGAAAATATTAATTTTTTTTTCAATCATTTTATATTTATTTATATTTGTTTATATGCTGTGTCTTTATGCAAATAATATTATACTTTCGTAAAATACTTGAAAGATTTATAATTTTTTTGAAATTTTTTTAAAATCGAAACTTAAAGCACGTTTAATTCCCTATTTTGATATTTCCCCTTCTGTGAATAAGAAGAGATTTCAAAATAATTCATCAGAAATAATAAAGATTTTACTTTCAAAATTTATAAAAACATTAAAAGGACCAAAGGGTTTTTTAGGTCAATTTTTGCACCATACAGAGATAAATTTGATTATAAAACTTAAAAGCTAAGGAATGCTTTTGTTTAATTTTAGGTTACATGAAATCATAAACAATAAAAAAATGACTTTGCTACATAAAATTTAGAATGATAAATGGATTTAATTTTTTAGGAACTATTTATTAAGGTAACATTAGATGACATCGCATGTGTTCAATCCCCATATTAAATAACGGGAAATTTTCCTCTCGTTATTTGTTTAATCACTGATTAGCAAATGCCAATATTTTAATTCTGTTTTCTGCATACGAAATCAGACCCACAAACGTAAAGCACACTTTTAATTTTAATTTAATTTAAAAGGAGAATCTTTTTAGCGATAGACATGGATAATTTAATGAATGTCCTGCTAAAAATTAACTACAGAAAAATTACTGTCGAAACAATTTTCAAAGTAAAAACTATGCACTTTTTATTCAAATTTCAGATTTCAAAAAATCAAAAATGAAAACTGTACGTTTGCTGACATAAGATTAGAAAAATACCGAAAGGAAAATTTCTCTTAGTTTAGCATAAGCATTAAACACATCGATGTTAACTCATGCACATCCATGACGCTTTCATTTTACAAATAAATAAAACAAATTCTTCTTTAGAATGATTGTAATACTTCTTTGTTATTTACTATGTTAATCTAAAACTGAAATCGAAAAATATGACATAAATCTTTGCTAACAAATGATGAATGCGGAATCCAATATAGTTTGTTTTTTGATTGGCCATTACCAGATTTTTCTGATTGACTGTTGCCAAGCGAAGAAGCTCCAATCAATTATTTTTTTATCTATTTACGTTTTTATTTTCTATCGCTCTCGTTATCGGAAGTTCCTCCACACACCTTGCCCAACTTAAATAATCGAACGCGATAAAGCTTTCGATTTTCTCACCTTCCGGGAAAAATGAATTTTAAGAATTCTTTTTCTTTTTTTTTTTTTTCTTTTCCCTCGAACTAAAACGCTTCCGAAAACGAACGATGATGATTCCGAAAATACGCGCATCGATTAAGTTTACGCCAAGGAAAAATAAATCCCGCAATCTATTCATATCTCATTGCTTGATTTCTTCTCTCTCCCGTGGGTTACGCGACTAGCGGAGGATAAATCCGGGTTTTTTTTCTTTTCTATTGCAGGAAAAATTTGTAAAATGCATGACTTTTTTTTTTTTTGAAAAATTTTCTTTCAGTCGAAAATGGGTAAGCTTTGTAAAAAGATTTAAGGTGGCCTTAGACATAAAGTTTTAATTTTTTCATGCACTAACATTTTGTTTTATTGGTATTTTCCCCCTCAAATATGTTTTAATACGAACAATTATTATGGATTTAAAAAATACTTGAAATATTTGAAATTTATAAAATAAAATTCAATTTTTTTTCTACGCCGGGGGTTGAAACAAGAGAACATTTCCCCACTAATACAAATCAGTCCTGAAAAACATGATGTTATCAGTAAATGAAAACTGTATGTTTCATTTACTGATAACATCATGTTGTTATCAGTAAATTGGTAGCCGGCTAGGCCTGCTTTGTCCAAAAGTGATCAAAGTCCATAGGCTCCACTGAAGCACAAAGAAGACAATTAGGGTAAGTAGAAACACCACTGTGGTGTAGGTGTCCTAATAGATGACCATGTCCAATTAGAAGACTAAAATCTTTCTTGGGTACATTGCGAAGTAAGTGCCTGGGGAAAGGTTCAGTCAAATTACTGATTCCAGCATTCCCTCCCTCGCCACCTCCTTCTTCGTTGCTGTCCCATGATCAGATTATTAACTGACTTCTAAGGCCATGCGCACACGGAGCGACTCAAAGGAAACTGAACTGGTTAGCGACTGAAATTGCTCATCGGTTTCAAACTCGTTAGTGATGCGGCTCCGCACACGGGCCGACTCAAAAGTGATTCAAATCAATAGTTTGCGACCTGTCATGGAAGGAAGAACATCATTATTCCGGGCATTATTTTTAGTTAAATTATTACCAGAAATTAATTTATTTTAAAAAATCGTCACAATAGATTGTCTTTGATCAATCGTTTAAAAATGGACTGTATATATGGGCGCACATATTCCATACAACAAAAAACGTTAGAATTTCATTTCATCGCTAGGCAGAAGTCACGTGACTCGTGTACGTCATTTGGCAGCTTGCCAAAAGAGCGGCTGTAACATAGATTGTGTAATAACACGCACAACGCAAGAGAAACTGGCGACTGAAGTTGCTAGCGACTCGACACGTTGAGTTGCCTGCGACTGATTACAAACGCGTTGCTGACGGGTTTGTAACCAGTTGCGCCGTGTGCATGGCTCCATTCAATTACATAGGTTACGACTCATCACGGACTGGTTCGTGGCTGGAGTCGGTTATCAGTTTCTTTTGAGTTACTCCGTGTGCGGACAGCCTTAATGGAACAGGCCTGGTGGTAAGTGGTGGAAAAGACAGGTTAAACCGAATCTGTTGTAACTTGCAACCACCCTCAGCGAGAAAGTCGGCACTTTCGTTTCCGGAGATGTTGCTGCGGCAAAGTTTCTATTCGTGAGCAACTTTCGATCCCGGGAGTATGACAGCTCTGAGATCTCACCTCCTCAATAAGGTGTGAATCGTATTCCTGGAAAGAGAAGACGGCCAGAATATCGGACTATTAGAGAGACCTTGCCGAGCGATGTCATAGGGAAAGACAGTTCAAAGGTAGTCTGTTTAATTCTGTTTAGGTATGTTTTAGATAGCCCATTTCTTGTGCTTGTTTCTCCCTCCCCCCCTAGAAGTTTGTTGTGAAGGTAGACTACAAGATATCAGACATAATAAACCCAGCTTAGTTCCTTGTTATATTTACTAATTATTTGGTAATTCTTAATCAGGACACTGTTAAATGGCAAGCAGTCTCTCAGTGTTGGCCACTGTGAGATTTTAAGTACTCCATAATTATACTATTTTTCAGTGCTTTACAAATCGTGCTATTGATATCGTGGCACTACCAGTGTCAGTTTCAAAAATCACAACGTCATCGGCAAAACCTGTCCCTAAATTCCATAGTTTTCTTGCAATTATCCAACCAAGTCACTGATTATGTCAAACAAGATGCAGCTCATAACAGCGCCTTGAGAAAGGACCTTCCTCAGCTTTAAAAAATTCGAGATAGAAGTTTGATATCTTACTCTGGCTTTTTTCTGACCCAGGAAGGACTTGAACCAATTTAGCATGTTTCCTCTCCCACAGTTATTAAAATTCAAAATTTAAAGCATCCTTCTTTTTGATACATACACGTATGTTGAATTAATGGTTCATTTCAATAATTTTTCCCCTTTCGTGCATCGTAAAGATTTCAAAATATTTTTTTCTTAAATAAATTTTTAATGAATTGAAAAGAGAAGAGATTCAATTAAATCTAAATAACTTTTGTTTCGGGTAAAATACTTCGGGAATTTTTACTCTTAATCAAATATACAGCTGAAAGTTTAATAAATTAAATGAATATACTAACAAAATAAACTAAGTGAACGTTGTACAAGATTTTATACAGATACCTTGTGAGGAAATTTTAGGTAAATACTTTTAAACATAGAAGAATCTGATCATCAAATGAGTCATTGGTGTTACGTTAAATGTGTTCTTGTATAAAGAATACTATACATAAAAAAACAACTTGAAATATTTAAAATTTTGCTTATAAAAATTTTCAAAATCAAAATATAAAGCATATAATTGCTAAATAAATCTTTATTTTCCACTTTGCCATCAAAATTTATCTAAAGAAAAGTTATTAAATTTTGTATCGCTTTTTTAAAAAGGCCAGAAAAAGAAGAAATTTAACGAGAATTTTGTTTTTATTCCCGGGAAATATTTTCAGAATTTTCCCGCTAAATCAAAATTCTCAAGACTGCTTCACGAAAATCGTACAAAGGAACACATTGAAAAACTCCACGGAGACACCTTGCGAGGATTTTCAGATATATCCTTTTTAAAGGCGGCAAAATGTGAAGAGCTCCATCCCGAGATAAATGGAGTTCGGTATAAACGTGTGAAAAAAAAGCAATCATTGTAGAAACAGGCGGTTTTGGGGTATTTTGTCCTGATATCTCTGTAGTAGGAATTAAACCAAGAAAATAAAAATATTCCCTTTTGGAGAGAATTTTGCGTCGCTTAATATTTGGTTTCTCTCACGGAATGAAACCAGAATGTTTGAATAATGAGAGACCGACTGGGAAAAAAAGCAATCTCAAAGCTCACAGATGATTGACTTATTTTTCTCCCGCTATGAATGAATTTTAAAATAAACAGAGAATTTCGATAAGGTGGGCACATGTTGTTATGCGCCTAGATTATTTCGTAAACTCTTCTTACCTTTATTTACATGGTGGGAGCTGAATAAAGGATCTAAAATTATGCAAATTGTATATTAGCAAGGCAGGAACACACGAGCTTCTTGAAATACACTATTGAATTGAAGGTGACAACTTGTTTCGATTGAATTAATATAGTTCTTCAACAGGATGGATAGCGTTAGGTGTGATCGTCTCTAAGGACCATTCAAAAATGGGAAGATCCCCAAGGTTGCTGTGTACTAACCCAATTGGATTCGCTCACCTCAATGTTTACCTATGGAAAAAATGTGTATACTATTTACAGCTACACAAATGCTGATATTCCAATAAAAATGGTATTTTCAGATAGCCTGAACTTTTCTGCACCTTGCAGCAGGATTCATTTTATAAATTTCGTTCATCAAAGGAATTAAGGAGCGTTTAAAACACACTATACCAGATTATTTCTCCGAATAATTTAAATTTTAAAATATTATTTGAATTTTTTTTTAAAACAAAAAACCCTCCAAGGTGTCAAATTTCTCTCTCTATTACGAGGTAGAATTTTAAAAAAATCTTTCGATCCAAGACGGCAATCCTTGGGCACATTTTCTCCATAGGTTAACATTGAGGATAGCGAATCCAATTGGGTTAGTACACAGAAGCCTTAAACTATTGTACATGAACAACGGAAACGACAAAGTTTTCCAGCAGAACATCGTGGCAGACGGTGGCAGATGGGTTGACATTATAATATCTCCGCTTTCAGTTGACATACGTCCTTATACGTTTCTTGTCGCTGTCTCTAACGTCGAATCTCCCGACTTTCTTCTGGGAAATTTTGTCGTCTCCTTCATTCATATCTAATAGTTTAACAATTTTTTTTTAAATGCGGGGGTACTTTTCGTAAGACATTCGCACAATATGCCACGAAAATCTCGTTGGCTTCTTTATTATGGTAGCACTATTTAGGTGAGCCGGCATTACTCCCTATGAGGGGTCAGCACGGGAAGTCCAAGCCTTACTCTGGATTTGTTGTTGTTGTTTTTCTTATGCCCCCCGGCTGGGAGTTCCAGACTAGGGCCATATAGGCTACGGGCTGAAGTATGCGGCGTCGGTTTTAAATAGCAGCACAAGGGTCGGAGTCTGCTAGTTGCCACCTCAGTTTCGACCGAGAAGCCCCAGGGGTGACATCTGGAGGGATTGTACCCCCTCCTTCCACCACTGACCTTCATAGAGGGACTTTACGGTCTACGGATTTAACGTGCCCATATGCGGCATAGAAACGGGGGTATTTAACGGCGCACGTCGGGATTCGATCCGAGCACCCTCAGCACTGAAAGCCAGCACGTTACCGCAAGGCCACCTTAAGCACACTCTGGATTTAAACCCCGCTAAACACTATATCGTATGAGTGGCAGTTTAATAATTATCTTCTCTTTTGGGAATAGTATTGAGTCAAACGTATTTGATGTTCATCGGCCTGTTAAAGAACTATATTAATTCGAAAATAGCATTTTACCAAAAGTTTCAAGTCATTAATATCCTCCTTAGCGTGGTTTGAGGTCTTATTCCGATGCTGTGTCTTGAGACAGAGCATGCACCTCTATCCAATTCAACGGCATACAGGAACTTCGGTGGGCAAAGCGTTGCCCACCAACACAATGGGGAAGATTAAATCTCCCCCGATCTGCTGTAGAAAATACAGAAAAGCCAAACAGTTGACAACAAATTTAGAACTTTTCGATATTGAGAGACTGCTAAAAAAACAAATAGGTAGCTGTCATATAAGATATGCATTTCAAGCATATTCAACAACATATTGGACTTTGGTTTCGCTTTGGCCAAAGAGTTCTCCGGTGGGATCTATCCGCTCAGATAACGTGCTTCTATTTTTAACGTAGGATTACGTTCCTCAATGACGGTCATTCGGAGAGAAAAAATTGTCCTGCGTCGCGAGTTATAATTTTGGCAGCGCGACAAAGCCAGTAGCAGTAAACAAATAAACAGAAAAGTGCTAAAATACGTAAAAAAATTAGGTAAGCAAACGATAAGTAATGCTACGTTAATAACTGCAGTAGTTTCGTTAGAGGTGACTACATGAAATATTTTTCTGACATATTTCATAATTTTAAAAGCAATGGAATGTGCGGGGACGAGTAGATTCCTCTGTGTTTTCGGTTCCATCTACGATTACGCGCGCAGTTCGAATTATGACTGTGTGAGTCTAGTGGATGTTTTTTTGCGCATATTTATACATCTGCAAAAGGTTTCTACCTTTAAAGACATTTACTTCCGCAACCCGACTCAATCGTCAGAAACTGGTCACCTCGACCGAATTTCGGAGATCCACAACGCGATATAAAAACTTTCGATTTTCGCTGCCAGGGGGCGAACTTCGCAGACCTTTTTTGACTTCGAAAAACGTTGACGATTCCAAAAATACCCCTTATCGATCACGGTTACCGTGAATAAAAATGAGCTCCGTAATCTATTCATATCTCATCGAAAGATTTTGCTCTCGGGGCCTCTGAGTTCTTTCACCGTCCGCGCCGAAATTTTAAAAATTCATGAATTTCGTGGGCAGTTTTCCTGGGAGACAGGGAAAGGCTTTCCCGAACGCAGCCCCATTTGAATAACAGAGGTTTTCAATTATTAGATAATGAAATACAGTAAATGCCGGTGAAAATGAGAATCCTTCCTACGCCTTTTCTAGACCCCCACCCCCCAAAAAAAGATTTTTGAACTGTTCTTTTTAGAATTTTTAAGAATCAACATAAATTTCCAATTGAGAAAAAAAAATAGCGTATTAATGAAATATTAAGTGATAACCTTTAAGTCTATAATTTTTGAGTGACCCTATAAATACATTTTTATAATGAACACTTCACCAATTCCACAATAAATTGTTGTAGTTTCCAATACCCTTGGTGTGAGGAAGCCTACACCAAGTCCAAAGGACCTAGGTCCTCAAATGTTAGGTCTGTGAGGAAGGGTAGTAAGCAGCTTCACTTTAAGGCTAGGTACCTTTAGGGCTGAAGTCTGACTTGACTTCGAAGAACATAGGTTCTGTAATTTTGAACCGAGTCAAGTGACGAGACCGGAACACTTGACCCCACACCTCCAGAGGTACGTGCACCGGACACCATTAGTGAACCCACAATAAATTAAAGATACAATTCATAGATACAGCCTTTGTGAATTTTTAATTGCGACAGTCACACTAATTCTCCTAGGCTTGATGATTTACTTCTAATTCGAAATATATAGCCCTCCTCTTTAATTTATTGTGGAATTGAAGAAGTGTTTATGACTTATTTTGTCCACAAGTTCACTATACCATTGAAGCTATGATACAATAATGAATTTAATACACTTCATGTATAATTAATTAGGTTAAATTTACTATAATTAACCATTGGTGTGATTGCATCAATGAACAATTCACAAATGATGTATTTGGGAATCGTATCTTCAATTTATCGGGGAATTGATGAAGTGTTCATTATGCATACGAATTTATCCCGATCAACACACATAATAAACGAATCCTTCGGAGAGGTATTCTTGAAGTCAAGGTAAGATATCCGCAGTCGAAATGCAACAGAAATTTTGAACATCCGATCGAGAATCGCCCCTTATATACACCTGCTGGATGCGCAAATCTAATGCACTGGAACTCCCGCTATTCATTCGTTGGACATCAAATTTTCATCATTTTCCATATTCGGTCTAAATATCTTTGCATACGAAATTTCATTACAATCGGACAATTCCTTCTCGGTGCGTCAATTTTTTTTATTATAGAGTGTTTGCTATTCTGGATTATTATCATTAATATAATGTTTATATAATATGAATATATAATGTATTGAATTAGTTACAATAAATTAATTAATGATATTCATTTGATGTTTCGCTATAATTTTATTCACCATATAAACATAAATTCATATTGCATATATTAATTGTATATATATATATAGATATATATATATATATATATACAATTGTATATATAAATATATATATAACTAGCTGAAAACCCGTACTTCGCTACGGAGTACATTCAAATTAAATACAACGGTCAATGTATGCAATTAATGCCAGTATATATATATATATATATATATATATATATATATATATATATATATATATATATAATAAATACGACGATCAATGTATACAACTGATGTAAAAAAAACAAACATATATATTTATAAAAAAATCGTAAGGGATATTTTTTTATAGACAAAATAATGAAGAAAATATTCAAATTAAATGTAATAGGACATACTAAAGAATATAGTACAATTAATATAGTATAATTTGAGGAACATAATATCTTTTATTGTATTTTAATATTTTTTTGGATAATGTCCAATTCTCTGCCGCATTATCAAGAAAAAAAAAATTATTTTTTTGTCTATTTAGTTGTTATGCACGTGACAATAAATTTATTTAAAGTACCAGAAAAAGAAATCACGTGATCAGCATTTAATAAATTAAATTCTAAAAATTAATCTTTTAAAATTCACCAAAAATCAGAAAATGGAGGTTAAAATAAATTATTATGGAAGATTATTAAGGTTCGAAAAAGATCTCATTTTAAAGGAATTTTTATGATCTTTCTCGTGATATAAATTTTATAACTCTCAAATTTTTATTTTAAATGCAAACTTAAAAAAAGTTACAAAAACAGCTTAAAAATTTAATTTAAAAAAATCTAAGAAGAATTTTTCAAAAATCTTTCTTAGTGCACCCCTACACTATAAGAAGAATCGCCATGCAAAATTTCAGCCCTCTAGGTCCAGCAGTTTGGTCTGTGCGCTGTATGTCAGTGAGTCAGTCAGATACGGAACTGTTTTATGTATGTATATATATATATATATATATATATATATATATATATATATATATATACATAAAGGGCTTAAGATAAAAACAGTGATTAAAATAAACCAAGTTATTGGTTTTTATACCAATCTCAGAACAATAATTTCGACTTGAGTCTTTTGTGCAAAGAAATGTACTTTTGTATACAAAATTGATAGACTGAAGTCTTATATACAAGTCAAAAGATTTTTTATTTATCAATACTAACAAATATATAAAAATCACTGTTTTTCATTTAAGCCCTTTATACCGGGCACCATATATATATATATATATATATATATATATATATATATATATATATATATATATATATATATATATATATATATATGGTGCCCGGTATAAAGGGTTTAAATGAAAAACAGTGATTTTTAGATATTTTTTAGTATTGATAAAAAAAAAATCTTTTGACTTGTATATAAGACTTCAGTCTATCAATTTTTTATACAAAAGTACATTTGTTTGCACAAAAGACTCAAGTCGAAATTATTGTTCTGCGATTGGTATAATAGCCAATAACTTGGTTTATTTTAATCACTGTTTTTGACTTAAGCCCTTTATGCCGGGAACCACGGAAATATACATACACACATATGAAATTTTCATTCATACACTATATCTTGAGAGTAAGTATGATAACATGCACTATAGCGTATAAATTGATGGCCAAACACATCCGTTATTGTGAAAAAGAAAGTGATATAGGCAAGCTAAAGACACAAGAGCATTTAAATACTAAATAAAACTTCTTTAGACTGTGTTACCCTCAAACTCTGTAGACGGAAAAAAGGCGGTAATATTGTAAAGAAAATTTTCATCTAGACACGCTTCAAAATTCCGAAATGGAGCTTTGAATTAAAAATTAAACACCGTTGGTTAAAGATAAGTAGGGAATCTCTACTATAAAATGAAACCCCAAAAACAGAATTGTATCCGTAATTTCGGGCTTCGAATCCCATTATGCCGCATCACATTGATCGTCATTTTCTTGAATAAAAATAAACATTTCTTTGCTTTTTTTATTTCCTCAAAGTTCTCCATTTTCCCTAAAGATCAAGTTTACTTTACCCTGAATAAAGGGGAAAAAAAGGAGAAGGAAGATTTTCGGGAAATTTTAATGCAATTTTTCCGTTTGCTGTTTGAAGGAAAGGGAAAGTAAATATATCTTAAACATAAAAATGACGCACAAATGACTTGAGACGAAGCATTTGCGAAGGAGAAAATTGTTTTTAATTCATCTTCAGAAGTTTTTTTCCTCTTTTTAAAGTTTATTTAGAACTTAATAACTCTTACGAACAGATTTGTACAGAAAAACAGTGTGATATCTTTAGTATAGTGATAAATAGCGTTCATCAGGAAGTATAATTCAAAAACTACATGCTATATTAATAATGAACCTTAAATGAATCCAACATAGTTTGACGTAAAATAATTAAAGTCACACACACACATATATATATATATATATACCGGGTGCGTCATAAAATCGTGCAAAGTTCAAAAATTCATAAGAAAAGAAGTAATGCTCGGATTTTTGGGATTTTTTTCCATGTAGAAAAAAAAGTTTCCAAAAGTAACCGAAAGAGGGCGCTCACACGCCATATTGAGACGTCTTACGCAAATCAGACAAACTCAAACAGAAACTCAAACAGATCACAATAACATGAGACTATGCATTTAATTTAATATAACAGATGTTCAACATTACTACCAGCACAAGGTAATAGGCAAGTGGGGCGCGTCATTAAGTCTATTACAGTGGATTCTAGCATCGATGGCTGCGACTGTCTGTAGAATGACATTTTTCAGTTCCAGAAAAGTGGTTGGGGAGCCCCAGTAGACATGAGACTTTAAGTATCCCACACACAAAAAAATTGCCCGGGTCAAGTATGGTGATCGTGAGGGCCACTGAACTTTATAACCGCTCCGAGTTCTATCCGAGTTCCGCGATACAACTCGGTCTTCAGTGAAAAATTCCAACAGGAACGTCTTGATATCACATGGAATGTGGGACGGGGCACCATCCTGCATGAAGGTGACAACAGGTAACGCATGTCTTTCTTGCAATGCAGCCTTAACGTGGTCACGCAAAAGCGCTTTCTTTCAGTTAATTTTGGAAACTATTTTTTTTACATGGAAAAAAATCCAATGTCCCTCTGATCCTATTCGCGCAAACATAAAATTTTTTCCGAGCATTATTTCTTTTATTACGAATTTTTGAACTTTGCACGAATTTATGACGCACCCGGTCTGTATATATATATATATATATATATATATATATATATATATATATATATATATATATATATATATATATATATATATATATATATATATACATACATATATACACACACACACACACACACATATATATATATATATATATATACATACATATACACACACACACACATATATATATATATATACAAATACATACATACATACATATACACTACTGGCTAAAAGTATTGCAAGTTTGAGAAATCTAACATTTTTTTCAAGAATAAGCGCGAAATAATAATATTTTTTCAATGCAACTGATATTTTTTAATGTCAGTATGTTAAATTAGTTTAAAGACAGGATAGGATTAAGTTATTCATCAAAAATAATTATTTAATTTTATAAAAAATAGCATACAAAAAATGTACAGGTTATCAGAAATCGGCACCCATTTTGGTTCCCCGGAATAAAATGAAGTAAATAAACAATTTCAAGTTCTGAGCAGAAAAGATAATAAATGAGTGCAATTGAACCGAAAAGTATTTAATATGTTGTTGGGCCGCCTCTGGCTTTGATCACAACAGCCACTGTATTAGGCATGGAATCCACAAGGTTTTGCAACACTAGGTTTTCCAAGAGTCCAGATTGTCTGGTTCGTACAGCAAAACACCCAGAAAGCCAAATGGTGTGGGGCTGAATAAGTCAAATGGACGACTCCATTTTGTACAGGGAAATATGAAAAGTGACCAGTATATTAGTGTGCTGAAGGATCGATTGCTTCCTAGTGCTCATGACATGTTTCCAAGGCAGAAATGGGTATGTCAGCAAGACCTAGCATCCTGCAATACATCGAACAAGGAAACTCGTTTGACACCTCGGCCCCCTCCGCTTTCGCGTATCGGCCCATGAATCATTTGAAGACCAGTCGCTACGTAGCAATACCTTAATACGCAGCCGAGGGTTGATTTCCCGAGTTCGGTGACATTTTTCATTAGTGTAGGGCCCGAGGATGCCGGATGGACGGTACAGATCCGCCATACACTCAAGGCACCCCATGCCCCCCATCTAAAAAGGCAAGAAAAACTTTGAAATTAAATTTCATTAGAGTTCAATTCTGAACTCTAAATCGAAACATTCCTTATTTTAGGTTAAGGCTTAATTTGCAAAACATGGTATTAATGTTCTCCCATGGCCAAGAAACTCATCAGATTTAAATTCTGTTAATAATTTAAGGAGTAGAATTGGAAGATAAATATCTCAAAATCATTCCAGAACAAAACGAGAGATTCAGGAAACAAGAATTAAAATTTGGTACCATGAAATACCGAAAGAAGTGTTGCAAAACCTTGTGGATTCCATGCCCAAAAGAGTGGCTGTTGTGATCAAAGCCAGAGGCGGTTCAACAACGTATTAAATGCTTTTCGGTTCAATTGCACTCATTTATTATCTTTTCTGCTCAAAAGAACTTGAAATTGTTTATTTATTTCATTTATTCCGGGGAACCAAAATAGGTGCCGATTTCTGATAACCTGTACATTTTTTGTATGCTATTTTTTTTTATAAAATTACATAATTATTTTATTCAATAACTTAATCAAATCATTAGTCTTTAAACTAATTTAACATATTGACATTAAAAAATATTAGTTGCATTGAAAAAAAATTTTTTTTGGGCTTATTCTTAAAAAAAATTTAGATTTCTCAAACTTGCAATACTTTTGGCCAGTAATGTATATACACATAAGAACCAGGAAAAAAATTAAATTAGCAAATGATAGGAGTAGTTTACGATATACATATATTACTCAGGGGCGAACATTGAGGACTGTGGTACGCAAACTGCTATTATTGATTTTTCAGGGCGAAAAACTGATGAAAAATGCAATTTTTCGTTCGGAAGAGGTTCTCAACGTATAACACCAATCTTCGAGCAGAAAACGACTTATCAAAAATCACTAGGAGGTGTGTACTTAGTAATACATAATCAAGATCAATTGCTTTCGTATAAACAAAGCAAGAGAATTTCATTACAGCACATTCCGACGAAGATAAATTGATTAATTATATGAATCACAGAGAAAAAATGGCTTAACGTTCAGACTCACGTTCTAGCGGGTCATTTCATCGGCGTAGATATTTTAAATATAAGCGCTCATATCTACCTTTGAAATTCAGTACTTCGAAGTGAAATATTTGATTAGCGGGGTTGGAAGAAAAATTCAGAACGAAAACGTACTGCAGAGCTTTGGAGATTAAATGTCACATACCACATGCCTCTAAGAGGATTCCATTGCCAGATACAATATTTTTATTTTTATGCAGTATTTTCTATATGCAGCCTATTGCACATCCATTCTTTAATTCTATTCATCTCGTAATCTATATATTTAAGTTACTAAGCCGACTTTTTGGGCAGTCCGTGAGAGAAAACTACTGCATCGATTTACTTCAGTTTGGTCTTAAAAGAAAGATTGTAATCTGCAGATTTGTCAAATTTGGTTTTTGTAACCACACTTTCTATTAATTAGCGATAATTTACAATTAAAAATTGATTTCTGCGCATGCTCAGTGGCATGTTTAAATCTGTCTTTAGAAGCTGTTTCTGCGCATGCTCAGTGATATGTTTTAATAATAAACGTTTATTCCGAGAAGTCTCTCTAGATCTCTCGCTGCTATTTTTATTTTTATGATAATTATGTTTGTGAAATATAAGATTAAACCTGGTGGAAATTGTTTATTTCGCACTATTTAATTAGCGATAATTTACAATTTAAAATAATTGCTTTCTGCGCATGCTCAGTGGCATTTTTAAATCTGGATTTAGATACTCACTAAGCAGGATGCCACTTAAACACATTAATTTTTTTCTGCGCATTATTATGATTTTCAACATTTGGAAATGATTTGTTAACTATAATTTGTGTATTAGTTCATTTATTTACTATCTAGCCGTCATGTTTTGACGGGTACCAACTAGTGGAATTTAAGTTTTGATATCATAGAAATCGTATGTTCAAAATTCCTCTCAATGCATCGTTATTAAATTTTGTACAGCAATATTTCGCTCTATGTTTTTTAAAGCTTATCACGAGAGTTTCATGATTTTAGACAGAATTTTCTATCTGGAGGTATGTCACAGAAAGCAAAAATTATCGTGAAAGAGAAGGTTTCACTTCTTTAAGTACTTAAAATCTCATTAACTAAATTACTATGAATCCCGACAAAAATCATTTTGAAACCTTTCCTATGGGCCGATCACATAGCATAGGGATTAGTCTCGAGCTTCAACACGGTGTCGTCGCGTTTTAATCCCGGTTGAGGCATGAAAGTTCCAGTGATGTCTCCATCATAGGAGCATTGGTTCACTCGTATGCTGCTCTCGTGATAAAATCGCCAACGAAATTCGCAGAGGGGTTACGAGAATGTCGTCAGAACAAGTGCCTGCTGAGAAAGTGTAAAAAAATATTCCCTATGTCAAACAGTGAAGATATATGCCCATAGAGGTATTGATCCGGAAGATGCTTTCCCCCTCCCACATCTACCATGATGTTGCAACTCCAGATTTACGATTTACAGAAGACGCTGCGACACACTCTTCCCGCAATGTAAGCACTTTCGTTTTTTTTTTTTGGTTGTTGTTGTTGTTGTTCCTAATGCCCCCTGGCCAGAAGTGCCAGACCAGGTCCAGATAGGCTTCGGGCTGAGTAGTGCGGCTTCAGTTTATAATAGCACCATAAGTGTCGGAGTCCGACTTGGCTAGGTACCACCACAATTTTGACCGAGCCCACAGGGGCGACATCTGGAAGTTCCATACCTTCCCCACCCACTGACCTCATAGAAGGACTTTCCAGTCTACGGATTTAACGTGATCATATCCAGCCTAGCCATGAGAGTATTTTACAGCGCTCTCCGGAATTCGGGACCCTCAGTACTGAAAGCCGACGCGCTACCGATAGGCTACCTCTGGCCACTTTCGTTTTTAACAGTGGCCTTTTTTAGATAGAAATGAGCGCCGAAGCTCGATGATACGAATACCAATGATATCGTCTGTATGTCTTTTATGTTTGTAGTGTAGAGAAATAAATAATTTTGTGCGGACTGTGCTTCTTTGTTGCATCATTGGATCTGGCAGTATTTTCACCACACATAGTGTGTAAAAAATAACCCCAGCTGCCTGCAATGCGAACACTTTTACTCTCTTGTCATGAAGCTCTCTAGATAATCAATCAAATATTTTTAAAACATCCCTTATGGGGTAAGCAAATTCAACTTTACACTCGAAGCAGAAAAAAAATATATTGCTGATGACTTCAGTAATCGGATTCCTTCGTAATAGCAAAGCGTTCATTCGCTGAAAACCTTGAGATTCAAACGATACAGAAAAGCGTAAATCGGAAGTTCCATTTCAACCAACCAACTAACCAACCAACACACACATTATTATTACTATTTTGATGCGGAGGTACTAGTGAGATATACGCATAATGTACCACGAAATCTTGCAGGATACTTTATTAAGAGAGCACCCTTTAGGCGAGCCAGCATAGCTCCCTAGAATTTGATAATGCGTGAACCTCCAAGCCTTACCTCGAGATTTGAACCAAAGCCCACTCTGAGTGGAAGCTCTCGACGCTAACTACTATACCCTGCAAGCGGCCACACACACTTTATATACATTTATGTACAGAGGGTGTTCCGAATAAAACAGAGTATTTATTTCTGGAGTTGCCAATAATGCGAAAGAGAAAAAGGAAACTGCAGACGACTTTTTGAATTACAGAAAAATCTTTGCTAAAAGTGGTTAAACAAGGCAAACGATTTGGTTTTCGTCGTTGAGCAATTCTTTAAAGGACGTTTTGAGTTTTGCACACATGGAGGTGAGTGATTCAGAGTTATGAAATGAAATGCATTGTGCCATAAAATTTTGCTATCGTTTGGAAATATCGTTTTTTTTAATTTCAAAAACAAAGTCACAGCCTCCTTATAGTCCTGACTTCATTCCTCGCGATTTCTGGTTGTTTTCAACGTTGAAGAATCAGATCATTGGAAGAAAATTCCGTACAGATACTGACGTTAATTTATTTCAGCTGTACAAGGTTCACCAAAGCAACTTCCATAAGATGGCTTCGCCACGTGGTTTGAAAAATGGGCTCAACTATGAACCATTGCATATTCTCTGAGCGTAGATATTTTGAAAAAAAATAACATTTTTTGCTGTACCAGTATTCATTTATTGTTTGTGATTTTACCCTCAGTTTTTATAGAACACCCTATGTACGTATATATATTTACGAGAGGAACACACTGAAATATTCGAACTCTTGAGAAAAAACACACTCGGCAAGTTGGAACCCCCCAAAAGAGAACTCAAAGACTGGCCCTCTCCTCACCTTTCCATCCTTCGAGAACAGCCCCGTCGACTGTTATTACCTCCGGGGGAGAGCGCGCGCCAGTAAAACCCCGCACGAGGAAGGAAGAAAAAATATATATTTTTTGCTCGAAATGTCGGTCATTTGTATAAGTGGGGTCTGTCAGTTGCAGTTTTGGGAATAATCTTTTCGTTTCGGAGTTATCCCTCGCGAGAGAGACATATAGAGAAAGATTCATGTCGAAGCGATGAAAGGTATTTTTTTTTTTTATCGTTTATTATCAAGTGGGGGGGGGGGGGGAGAGAGGGAATCGTAAGAGAAAACGCAGATCTTGATAATAGATAGAATTTTGAAAAATTTTTCCTTTATGGAGACTAAATAGTTACAAAATAGAACCGCTTAAAACAAATTTGGGAGGGGGTATAAAGCGAATGTGGAATTCCCTTACTTTAGGATAATTGAAAGAGAATGTTGTGAGCTTGCTGAAAATTTTTCTTCCCGTTACAGCTTCGCAAAAATACGCTAAAATGAAATCATCAGCTAATTTCAGGTTGCGGATAAAGCGAGCTGATTTCAATGACTTACTGAAATGAATGGTTGTTTTGAGATGATTTAAAATATGTTAAATATATAAATTACCGTATTTGCTAGCGTATAGGATGCAATTTTTCCCATCGAAATACGCATGAAATATGAGGTACGTCTTATGGCCCCGGTAATTAAAATTAAGAGTTGAAATTTTAGTCTGTCTAAAACTTCTGGTTTATATTGATATATATGTATAAGTATTCTATTTGATTTTGTTTTAACGTAGGATTACGTTCCTCCATAACGGTATTCCGGAAAGCAAAATTTCAGACGCTAAAACCATCCGTCCGTACCTCGCGAGTTATAATTTTGGCAGCGTGCCAAACCCAATCTGTATCGCTTGGACAAAAAGTAAACTCTTAAACAGAAAAGTACCAAAATTAGTGAAAATTTTGACATATATATATATATATATATACATGCGTACAAAAGAGGTAAGCAACGATAAGTAATCCTACGTTAATAATTCGCGGTATTTTCGTTAGAAGAGGCTACCTGAAATTTTTTTGTTATAAAGGGTTTCATATAAATCGTTTCCAGAATTTTTTTTTTCTGTTCTGTGAAAAAAAGTTGCATGATATATTTTTTGAAGACTCATTTTCTGAAGAAGCTCCAAGTGATTCTTCATTCAGATCTGGAGATGAAATTTTGGGTTTTCAGAATTCTGATTAAGGGGACAAGAGACCTTTAATCCCGTTTTTTTTTCAATTTTTACATACGATAACTATAAATAAAAAGAGAATAATTAACATTCTTATTTACAACATTGAAAATACTCAGAATTCACAAATAAGTATTTTGGGGCAGAATAAGGCCTAATTTTCAAAAAATTTTTCAAAAATGCTAGTATTTTTCAAAATGCTCCATGCGCATTCCATACCATTTAAAATCTTGATTTTTTTAAATATAAGTTTACCCTACAAATATAAATATAACAGCGTATTTAATATTTTTTGTACGAATCAGAAGCCATAAAAATATATATTTTTTAATCTGCCTGTTACTTTTTTTAAAGTTTTTATATCTTTTTACTCCATTTCATGGTCTATAAATTTGAAAAATATTTGCGGTTTCAAAGATTAATGCACAGTTCTGTGACAAACACTTCAATTATCAATTCTGGAAAAATTTGAAAGTAATCAGAAGGAAATTAATGGGCATGGAGCATTTTTAAAAATGCTGATTTCTCTTATAAAAAGTTTGGAAAAGAAGGCCTTATTCTGCTCCAAAATACTTATTTATGAATTCTAAGTGTCTCTAGTGTATTAAAAAAGAATATTAATTACTCTCATTTTGGATGTAGAGATAAAAATTTTAAATTTAAAACAACGACGTTGAAGATTGTCCCCTTAAAAGATACCTTACTGCAATGTTCCCTAGTTACATTTTTTATGGACATAAATAGCTATGAAATTAGTACAGTAAATGGTTATGGAAATTCCCAAAATAAATGTAGAAATTTTCTTCCCTTAAAAATGTACAGTGGTACCTCGACTTACGAGTTTTTCGAGATACGAGCATTCTCTCGGCAGATTTTTTGCATCGAGTTACGAGCTAAAATTCGGGTTACGAGCAAGCTTCAGATACCCCACAGCTAGTTTGCGCAGCGAACGGCATATGCTCATCAAATGAGAACACGAGAAGCATATAATCTTTACAACCTTTATGTACAATTATTATACAATTGTATACATATTATTCTAAGACTACTATCCAATCTAAAACCTAGAGATTAACACTCTACAATTATCACCCGGGGCAGCTCGCTCTGCCCACACTTGAGTCGACCTCCAAAACCGAACAGCGTCCTCCCTCTCTCGCAGAGAGATAGCTTCAATTCCCTCCCCAGGAACTCGCCATGGGTTCTAGGGGATGGGATGACCTTGGTCCTAGGATAGCAAGCTCTCCTCCTTCTACGTATTCTGAGAAAACTATCTTCGTATTCTCAGAAAGAGGAATTTGGACATTACATTCCAGTGAACGATGCAACAATTGCTCAGCTTCCGTGTCTCACTTTAAGAGGATAGCTTGTAATAAAAGCGAAAGCGAGGAAAATGTGGCGAAAAGATCAAAAATCCTCGAATAAGATTTAATTTTTCAGTTCAGCTTTTCTCCTCCTCTTTCATCAGCATCTTCAAGTCTGATCTCCAAGGTAAATGTTGTAAATTACACTTAACAAAACAAGTTTATTGTCGTACATTCTATTGTATTGCGTTTTTAAACAACGTTCGTCATTTATAAGAACATTTTTCTTATAAATATAAGGAATTTCTTATTTAAAGCATGTTTCTTATTTAAAATTTTTCTCATTTAAAAACACGTAGCCAAAAATTGCTGTGTTTGGGGGGAGCCCGGAACGAATTAATGACATTTCCATTCATTTCAATGGAGAAAATTTATTCGAGATACGAGTATTTCGAGATACGAGCTCCGTCATGGAACGAATTAAACTCGTAAGTCGAGGTACCACTGTATATAAAAAAGGGAGTTAGTCTTATACGTAACTATGTCCTATACTCCGGGAAATACGGTACTTGAGTTTTTTAGTGAAAATGTATATAGTTAGAATATTTTATTTAAATTATTTAAAAAATTATTTCTGTTATTTTAATGATTTTTTTACTGAAATACTTCAAATCATTCGCGTTATTAACAATTCAAGTTATAAATAATTCCCTGTTTTTCTTGAGATAAAATTTCCTGTGGTAAGGATAAGTAAAGAATGCTTTTAATAACCACATTTTCAATTCATCTACCTACCTTTCGAAATCCCGAACATTTTTTTTTACCTTTCCCCGGCTAAGAACATCATTAAACCACGTCAACGAGTAGGAGGTGTTTTTCAAAAAATAAATTTATCAACCATTTTTTTTCTTATGCGATAGATGACAGCGAAGTAACTCGATAGTAAACCAATCATCTTATGTCTGAAACTAATGAAGAAAATAATGTGAAATATAATAAAAATACCTATAACTGGAAAACTCAGCCCACTTTAATGAACTTTATAATAAGTTTTTATTCATGTAGAACATCCTGGCATCGATTTATCACGAGGGATTATCGTGAACTTACCTAAAATTTTCCAGCGATTCCTTAACAGAGCATCGAGTGACTTATGTAATCGCAATTCTCTGTCTGTAACCGTTATGTCAGAATGTTAACCCGTTCCTGGTTTAACGAATCATGAACATTCAAATCGTGCTTTGTGCTAGGCTGCTAGGCACCATATATGATAATCGGTTTAAGTTCTGTTTCATGCATTAGAAAATAATATTGTTTTGCTTGTCTCTATCGGGATGAAGAATACGCAGTAAAACACTGCGTAAGTTTGATATCTGATAACAGTTTAGAGTATTAGTTATCTATATATACAAAACAGTTCCGTAACTGACTGACTGACAGGCTACGCACAGACCAAACCGCTGGACCTAAAGGGTTGAAATTTTGCATGGCTATTCTTCTTATAGTGTAGGGGTGCACTAAGAAATAATTTTGAAAATTCTTAGATTTTTTTGAATTAAATTTTTAAGCTGTTTTTGTAACATTCTTTAAAGTTTGCATTTAAAATAATAATCTGAGGGTTATAAAATTTATATCACGAGAAAGATCGTAAAAATTCCTTTAAAATGAAATCTTTTCGAATCTTTACCTCCATTTGCTGACTTTTGGTGAATTTTTAAAGATTAATTTTTAGAATTTAATTTATTAAATGCTGATCACGTGGCTTCTTTTCTCTTTGTGATACTTTAAATTAATTTATCGCCACGTGCATAACAACGAAATAAATTGACAATTTTTTTTTCTTCTTTCTAATGCGGCAGACGATTCAACATTATCCAAAAAAATTATTAAAATACAGTAAGAGAAAAGTTCATTAAGCTGCACTATATTAACTGTAACTATATTCTTTAGTATGTTCTATTATATTTTATTTGAATATTTTCTTCTACATTATTTTGTCTATAAAAATATCCGTTACGATTTTTTTATAAATTTTTTTGGCATTAATTGCATACATTAACCGTTGAATTGATTATAAATATTTTATTTTGTTTCTTTTTGGTATTAATTGCATACAGTGACCGTTGAATTTAATTTGAATGTACTCCGTAGCGAAGCACGGGTATTCAGATATTTAAAGATAAGAATACAACAAATTTGAATAAACAAAATGTAAAATGAGAGCAAAATGACCCCTGGATTACATTCGTAACAGAAGTTCTCAAGAATTTATACTCTAGTATTTATTTTTCTGCTGCTGACATAAAAAATTATAAAGCCTTGCATTTTAAATGGGTTCGAGGCATAAATTCTTAAAAAAAAAATTTATATTTTCTCAAAACATGCTACTGAGTTTTAGAAAGGGAGTAACGCGAACCATATAATTCACACTGGCAGATGCAGCTTTTGTTGTGCTCTTCTGCCTAAGCGTTCCCTGGTGCACACCTATCTGTCTATTTGTCTCGGTACTGAAATTTTCACGGTTTATCCTCTCTGCAAGAGAGAATATTTAAAATTCGTCACTATGAATATTCCTCGATAGATATCGCGATGAAATGTTTTTACAGCTTTCTGTTTTCTTTAAAACGTTTTCAGGACTTAAGATTTAGAGTTGAAAATTCTGAAAATATTACCCCTAGAGCAAAATTACTCTGAAAAAAAATCGTTCTTTTTAAAGTGATAACAATTATTCAAGTGCGGTGCAAAGTAGTTCCACCTCCTCGTGGTGCACTCTGGGCAACGTTGCGACGGCTAAGTGAACTACAGCATTCGGCATGCCATCTTCTGTCTCTCAGAGGATGGATCACAGTTTTCGAGACATCAGAACGTTGGAGCCTGTGTTTACTCAGAGCTATTTTCTCTCTATGCATCTTTTGGAAAGTGCGGTACTGCCTTTGACGGTGAGGTGGAGGCGATACGCATTGCTCTCAAACAACTAACTTGCCATTTGTATAAATTTAAAAGGGTAGTACTACTGTCAGATTCACAGGCTGCCATACAATCCATCAGTTCTATACAGGATCCATTAACAAAAGAAATTTCCCAATGCCAACAGCTGCTAATTTTGTTGAGGTCTCATCAAAAGCGTGTTGTTTTGCAATGGATCCCTGGCCATTGCAATTTATATGGTAATGAGCAGGCAGAGTTTCTTGCCAAAAGGGGTGCTGTACTGATACACAGTTCAAAACGAGAAATCTCCTTCCTCACCTCTAAACTATTTATTAAACAAATTATGCAGTTAACGCACCAGAATGAACTGTTATCTAAAATAGAAACCAAATATGGAAGAAATAATTGTCTTTTAGATATACCTGACAAACCTAGACGGGAAGCGGTGGCTGCTTTTCGTCTATTTACCGGGCATGATTGCGTACAGCCCATCTACTTCGAATAGGCATTCTTACCGAGGCTGCCTGCCCCCTGTGTGACAAAGAGAGTGAGCCTATGGACAGGTATCACCTGCGTACCTGTGGAGTCCTTCACGGAGATACGGAAGCATCGAGATATTGGGAGGCGAGAGGACTTTTGGGGCGATAACCTTCGGTTATCTCATAAACTTTTAGATGCTTTTGTCTTTGTTCAATTTTTTTTCTTTTTCATATTCGTGAATTTATTGCCCCAGCCATTGGGAAAAAAAAACAATTATTCAAGTAAAATTTATATAAGTCCTGCAATAAAATTGTGTTTTTTTTCCTTTCCTGTGCGCAAAAATTAAAGAGAAAATTCATAAAGAGATTTTGGATCGGGAGATAAAACCGAATACTAAACAAGCCGTAAATTTTGAGATTTTAGAACTTTTTTTCGAAACAAAAATTTCAATTGTTAAAGAATTTTTCCATTAAATATAGCTACCTTAATACGTAGAAAGGTTTATATGTTGGAAACAAATCATTGAAGATTACGAGAAAACAAAAGAAAACAGTTTTGTATCAAGGACACATCCAATTAAATGTACCTAAAAAAAGGAGGATATTTCTTTGTATGAGATTTTTTTTCTTTGTTTGTGTGTGTACAGGTAAAGAGGCTAAAGCGTAAATCAAACGCAGTAAACAACTGTTATATCAGAGGAAAACGATGTTAAGATATACAGTGGAACCTCGATATAATCGAATTCCTTGATAAATCGGAAGTTTTTCCACTCCCCTTGAACCTGCCTAACACTCCCATGTTGAGGTTCGATATATCGAGGTTCCACTGTATATTTTAATCCAAGTATACGTTCAAGCGACGATGACAGGGCAAGGGAACGGATGATATTAAAAAGTCAAGATTTTGATAGGAAAGAGTACTAATTATTCCTGGCGAAACCTACGGATGAGTCTTTAAAAATGAATAATTGAGAAAAAGCTGGATCGCTGGATTTTTATTTTATTTTATTTTTTTTTAGAGGTACGGTCATTTATTTTTTACTACCCGAACGTCGAAAAAGACCGTGACATACAGCTTTCAGCCAAAACCGGACGGTTACTAACGCCCATGCCAACTGTTGGATCCGAAGCCTCAGGCCGGACGATGGGCGAATGGCTAGGGCACCGGTACTCGGTGCCAGAATCTGTTGGTTTCAGTCCCACTCTTGGCATGGACGTTTGTATTCGTTCAGAATCGGATTTAAGCAGGAGTTCCCAATGTGATTAGCCCTCGTGTAGCAAAGGTTGACTGGTAGCGCTCCAAAACCGAACCAAATTCAAAACCGCAGTCTCGTACTGAAAGCCAGCGAAAAAACATGGAAGATAAATACATAAAATTTGAAGCTAAACTTCATTCTTTCCGTTTTTTATGAGGAAGACGTTTGGCTTAGATAAAACTACTTGACACTATCGGGAAGAAAAACAGTCTTCAATATGTTTCGAGAAATATATTTGAGTTAAAACAAAGGAAGATACTGCTTTTGTATTTATTGCATTTAAAACGAGACTTTTATGGTTTTGCGAATAAATTTCAAAGATATATCCTTTTGAAAATTCGCCGTAAATTTCAGATAAGTATGTTGATTAATTCTGTGCTCAGATGGTAAAATGTTATGTCCTTTTTTTAAAAAAAATTACGTGACAGCAGTTCTAAGATTCAAGATGTCATGAAAAATCAGTAATTTTTTTTACATGAGCAAACGTGGTACCAGTGTTAAAGAAAGACAGTTGTTTATCAATTACAGTAGTTTTAGAGTAAATAGAAAATATCGGCAAATGAGAATCAGGAATGTGAAAAACACAATTTTTTTCAATAAAAGTGACTTTTAACATTTTGCCATCTGAGCACAGAATTTTAATCATAAGTTTCCTTAATGATATTTTAATGACAAATTTTGGGAGAAAACCAACATTTTGCTAAGTTAATTTTTTTTATGCGGCAGGCACTTGTCTCTGACGATAGGTAGTTTTTGACATTGTCCCATGAAGATCCGCAAAACTTTGCTGGCTACGTTTTATGGCACCATATAGGTGAGAAGGATGATTTTTAATTTTAATTACAAGAAATAACCCCCTTCTAGTAACATCATTTTGTCAACATAGACTGAAATGCTTTAGGGAATACTGTCATATCTATATGCTAATGCACAATCTATCTAAACTTTTCACAATGCAAAGAAAAAACCTTGATAACATGAACAGCAAGTTAGAAAAAAATACAGATTTATTTTTCATAAAAAAACATTTATTTTCCAAATAAAATTTAATGAACATTTTTATTACAGGAGCATTTTAATACAACAGCCTTAGGCACTGACAAAAATCTTATTTTTATTCTTCGCGCACGAGCAAGTTCCCCCTCCTAATTGTGGTAGAGGGTAAAAAGCGCCGTCTAGGAGATTGTGTTGGTACTAGGCTTATAACATTATTCGAGAATGAGAAGCTCTTCTTATAGAGCACTGAGGTGCAATTATCTCAAAATCGAAAATTTCGGAGATGTAACACTCTTTTAGCACAGGTGCGATATATATTTGTATGTATTTTAATCAAAAAGGGTAACTTCAGCAAAAATGTTTATCTGCCAAAAATATCAATATCTTTTAATTTCTTCCAAGCAGATAGGAATGCAAACAATCTGATACTCATTCCTTTCCCAGTGCTGAAGAAAAACGATTTTAATTTTTTTTTATATATTGAGACAGCAGCAGTTTAATGTTCCGTTAAACATCAATGACGAAAAAACTGTCAAAATTTGAAAAACTATACGCTCTTAGTTCAAAATTTTACTTTTACATGTAAAAAATAAAAATCAACAGCATAAATTTTTGAATAAGTTAAAGGGAAAAAAACCAACAGGTAAATCTCCCCTGGCTTAACTTGGAACATTGAAGATCGGCAAGGTCAAATGATACGCCGCCGTAAACACTAAGAAGTCATGCTAAGATCTCGCAAACTCAGTTTTGTCACGTACATAGAAATACCTCTCTTTTCTAGGTTACACAGGTACGCGAGGAATGGAGCATATTTTTACCTGGGTCACTTTTTTAGAGGCAACGTGCGCCAAAATATTCACCCAATTGCTGAAGCGGCACGAAGAAAAGGGGCGCGAAATCTAATTCCCCCCCCCCAATAAACAACCCCTGAAAGGCTCGCTGACCGTTATTGCCTTCCTTCGGGGAGGGCGCCTCTAAACTTCGCATAAAAATGTTTCGCCGGCGAAATGGTGGTCATTTGTATGAGTGGGTCCGTCACTTTCGATTTGGCGAATGATATTTTTTTTTTTTTTTTGTCAGTTTCATGCTCTCTGTACGAGATTCCTGAAAAGAAAAAGAAAGATCCGGAACAGCTGATAAAAATTTTATTCCTCAACGCTCTCTGTGAATGTTTGGTATATTTGTCCGGTAAATAAATAGTTTTCAGGCTACTGAAGAAGAAAAACTTTATGAATGTGGGTAGAAATAATGTAAATAATTCAACACGAAGTAAAACATATAAAGAGAGCATAGACTGCCGAACAAATTAACAGAAAACCTACCCTAGCGTTGAAAATTTTAACTTTTCAATAAAAGATTGCGCAGTTACAAAAAAGCCTCATACTGAAAACGGGCAAATATAACTAAAATTAAATAATTACAAGATAAAAAGAACTTTTTATGTACCATGTTTCTAAATTTTCTGTTGAATCATATAAACTTGACAATTCTATGTATTAATAAATACTTTTTTAAAATTTTTTGATGAATTATCCCATCAACTTGAAAGAAAATGAAGTTAATTGGAAGTTAACTTGCGTTTAACTTTTCGTTCCCGTCCCGGCCGATAGATGGCTGCACCAGTGTACAAAACAAAATTAACTGAAAATAACTGAAAATGAATTTAATTCTGCTTAAAGATGGCTAAAAGTATTAAAATAATGCATTGTCATCGTGTTCTGAGCTATTCTAAAAGTTTCAAATGTCTAGCTTTTCGGAAAGTTAGTTAAAAATCGATTGCAAGATTTAAACTGGACAAACACACAAACACACAAACAAACAAGAAAGCGAGTTAATAAAAACATGTAAATAATTCAACAAAGCAAGATAATTATTAGCAGGAAGAATGTAGACAAAAATAAACAGAAATCACGCACTTAGGACTCCACGCACCATAATACAAGATTCTGTAGTAGTAACGGAACTAAACCATATATCGAGGTAACCGACTGGTCTCGTCATAAGGAGGTCTAACTAAAACACTTATGTCAAGGAGGAACTTTCTGAATAGGATGCAGATCTAACCAAAAGACATCCCAAGGCCCCGAGAACCCCATTGAAACAGATAGTCAGAACATATAAAAACAAACAGACATCCTGCACTTAGGACTCAACTCACCATAAATGCAAGTACACATACAATCCTAAAGAACACAAATGAAAAGAAAGAAATGAAAAAAAAAAGGCGCACTCACCCTAATCCAGTAAGTAACGGTTATAGTCAAATAGCAGCCATTTTATACCCTAAGAGTTACGTCACTGTAGCAAAACTACAGCGCCCTACCCCAAAAATTTAAGGAAAGCGTGAAATCAGAAAACCCTATCTTGCATGTCCTTAAAATATACCCTAGTCTAAATGCCATTTTTTAATACTTTTAGATTACCAAAATTATTAGGGAAATTGTTCTCACGCAGGTTTTCCTCGAAATTATTACACGCCTCCAAAAAATCGTCACTGTTATTGCAAATATTTTTATTTTGTTTAGTTGTGAGTGAAAGATATTATAATAAATTTTAGTTAAAATTGCTATGGAAATTGGTAAACGTAATAACCTCAAAGTTAAAATCGAATCTTTTATCATATAGCCCGATTTTTAATTCGCTATTTTGAATTTTAAGTTAAATATCCAGATAAGCAGCACAATGATTATCTTCATTTGTCCTGTTTAAAGTTAATTCCTTTGGGTAGATTTGATTTAGAAATTTCAAATCGCTACAGTTGAAAATTATAAGGTCAATTATATAGTAACCGAGCTCCATATGGAAAAACGTATGTCGTCCTGAAATGAAGTGAATAGTCGACCGAGTGATCGAATAAAATGAAGTTCGCAAGAGCGATGTGGCAGGTTTTTTGCTTGTTTTGTAACCTTTTTGTATTGCTGTGTTTTTAACCATGTTTTTATTAACTCGCTTTCTTGTTTGTTTATTTGTGTGTTTGTTTGTCCAGTACAAATCTTGCAATCGATTTTTAACTAACTTCCCGACTAGCTAGACATTTGAAACTTTTAGAATAGCTCAGAACACGATGACAATGCATTATTTTAATACTTTTAGCCATCTTTAAACAGATTTGAATTCATTTTCAGTTAATTTTGTTTTGTAGAATGATGCAACCATCTATCGACCGGGGCGGTAACGAAAAGTTAAACGCATGTTAACTTCCGATTAACTGCATTTTCTTTAAAGTTGATGGGATAGTTCATCAAAAAAAAAATTAAATATTTATTGATGCATAGAATTGTCAAGTTTATATGATTCAACAGAAAATTTAAAAACGTGGTATATAAAAAGTTCTTTTTATCTTGTAATTATTATTAGTCACTGTAGTGTTTTAAATGTTACTCTTGTAATTAAACGGTTTTAAAATACGAAAGTCTCCTCATTGAAATGGACTTAAGTTAAACACGCTCTCAAGAATAAACGTATCTTCTGCTGGTAGACGCCCTCGAACAAACGTATTACAGTTCAATTTCAAAGGTAGGTGAATACGACTTCCGTATTTGAGAAGACAGAAATTAGTTGTATCTAATTTTTTACAGATATCTACGTAACACTATGTTTTTCATCAATACAATCGAAACGGCACACGCTTGGAAACATATTTGTAATAATTCTTTATTCTTAGTTTGTGTGGCATAAAAACTGAAGAAAAGAGCTTGTAAAATCGGGCTATACGTAAATATAATTTTAATAAATTTTCATGGCCTATTCATCATTACATTTAGACCAAAGTTGGCGGTTTATGTAAAATTTTATCGCTTTCATCCCCTGCACACTAATATGAAAAAGCAATTTTCCATTTGCAGCAAAACTTTTTCTTTCACGGAAAAATATAACTTAAAATTGTCTCTCCAATTGGCTATAGGACAAAAAAAAAAACTAACAGAGATTGAAAATCAATTAAAAAAAGTTAAACAAAAAAAATTATTTCTTTAAAACATAAAAGTATTTTTTTTCTCAACACAGAAAAAAATTCTCCCTGAACGGTAAATAATGGGAGGGTTCTTCGTACGGAACCTCTAATGAATTTTATACAAATACATCATAGCACAGCAGTTCTTAAATATTTTCAAGACCCCACTCTGGACATCAGTTATAACTCGCGCTTCCTTTGGAAGATATAACGAATACAGCCTGCAATTATAAAATCAAATATTTTGGGATAAATTAAATATCAAATGCTTTTGTTTCTAAAAAAATAAATCATAATTAAAAAAAGATTTACTGGTATATAAAAAAATGAAAATAGATAGAAAAGGTCTTTTCTTTAATTTCTATATAATATATATTTTCTGATATACAATGTCTATTAATTTTTTATATACCTAAATAGGTTATCGTTTAGAAAATTCATTTATTAAAAGAATTTAATCTAACCTTAAAAAAAGTTTAAATTTTGCAACAAACCACTCTTAAAAACATTCCCGCATTACCCTTATATTCGCTCATTAAAATTGTCTAATTTTTCAATCGTGTAGTATTTATTTGCTTCACATAATCTTTTGTTATTTTCATATGATAATAATACCACAATACACCTATAGGGAATTCATTTAATGACATGTACCGATTTGAATTTGAAGCGCCCCCCCTCCCCCTCTGAGACAATTCCTAGGCACCCCGGTGAACCGTAACCTTCCATTTAAGAAGTTCTGACTTAGCGTAATCACCAACACACATTATATATATATATATATATATATATATATATATATATGACAGGCGTTGGCTTTTGCCTGCTATTTTATCATTTGCAGTCTTCTTGTTTTACAGTCCATGGCATCGAGGGAAGGCATACACTCAAAAAGTACTCAGCATCGTCTATATTAAGTAGTGTTTATTCAGTTCAATGTCATAATACCACCTCTCCAGATCTACGCATTTCATTGGTCGCCATTTCTTTTTTAGAGCCGTGGCGAAACACATCTGATAGTATCGACTTCTATTCCACGCTCTAACCAAATTCGCGGGCATCTCCGCGCGCCAACTCTCCTTGGACATGCGCAGAGCCCGAAACAGACATCTTTCAAGGCTAAAATGTAAACGTTCCTCCTCGACCGCAGAACTCAGAGGCGCGCGAAGATTATATAATAAAAAGGGAATTTCCCTTTCCCAATTCGCGTCTTTGAATACGAATAATTAGAGGCGAATTACGCCACAAATATAATTTAATTCCCAAGCCCCCTTTAAATTTAGAATAATCATTCTTTTCCCACTAAATCCTTTACATATATATATATATATATATATATATATATATATATATATATCGGATATGGATGTGTGGGTAGGTGTGTATGTATATTAAAAAGCCATACCAGTTATACCAGTGGATAGATGTTAAAGTTTATTTTTGTAAATCATATTCTTGTGTCATTAAGATCCACAAAACTTCTTAAAATCTGCAATATAAAAGGGGGTAGCAACTAGTTTCGAACTTATTAATAGAGTCCATAATGTCCATAGAGACATTTGTGAATTGCCCATCAAGAGAATTACACCTTATACTCCTCAATTTGATGAAATCGACTATTCATTAGTTCGAAACTAGTAGCCATCCTTTTTTAACTGTCAATTTTAAGATACTGTGCATTCCTGTATTGCTTTTTACCACACGTTACATCTAAGCACGTTCGTACATACATATATATTTATGTGTATTTACCCATGTGTCCGTGTGTATACATAAGTATTTATATACGTTTGTATATATATATATATATATATATATATATATATATATATATATATATATATATATATATATATATATATATATATATATATAATATATATATATATATATATATATATATATGAAATAACAACGTTCCACCTTTATTAATTCCCGCCTATTCTAAATTTTCCCGTTAACGTTTCAATAAAGTATAGCCCCCTATTTCAAATTATGCCCTAAGGATAACCGAACTAACCAGCTAAATTGTCCCTTAATGCACGTGCTAAAGAGTAAGTTGTTTTCAATAACAGGATGAGGCAATCGTTCTCGAAACTTCCATGAGTTCCCATGAGATCATACGACGTCAGATGGTCTCCGGTAACCAATTAAAAGTTTTGGCGCTCTGGCGTACGAGGCGCTGAACTCTGCGTAAAAGCGTGAGCAAGTGATTCTTCCCAGCTTTTTTGTTGTGTGACTGTCCTCGTATTGTCCTGTGATGCTCGATCGCGCTGCGTCTTTTCTCCGTCCAACAATGTGTAAATTAGTGAAAAACTCCGGCTGGCCCGGAATTGTACTATCTGTGTATCTGTGTATTAAAATCGTCAAAACGCCGTCATTGTGCTTTTGTATGATGCAATGCTTCAAAATACTTTCAAAACGCCGTCAGTGAGTGTCCGGAATAAAGACAGTGCTAAAAATCTGTGGATAATTCCTTGACTCGACTACAATATGTGTGTGTTCGTTCGACTACCAAACAAATAACTATAGCTGCTGCGTGGGTATTATATATATATATATATATATGTGTGTGTGTGTGTGTATATATATATATATATATATATATATATATATATATATATATATATATATATATATATATATACATATATATACATATATATATATATGTGTGTGTGTGTTTATCTTTGCCTGGGAATAATTCTAACACTGCGAACACATTTGCGACTAGCACACATTTGCGAAACAGAGAGCAAAGTGTAGGGGAAAGTAGTGATTTATTGGTCCATTCGCCGAGAGGAGGTTTTATGGCGCCCCTCGGGCCTTTGATCATTCGTACTCAGACCGCCCCGGAGAGCGGTTTTAAGACGAATGATCAAAGCGACAAAATACTTCTCCCACGTTGGGGCGGGGGACTAATAGACACCAAAATGTGTCAAGAGGTGATTGGGGGGGAGCTGATTCGCTTGTGTATAGATGCGCCTTGAAATACGTGCTAAAGGCCAGTTTAAGCGTTTCGCATTGTCTGAGCCAACAAGCATTTACTATTATTATAATATTATTACAATCTTCTAGTAAATTAACACCATATTAATTTACTAGAGTAATATAGTAATCATGTGTGTTTGTTTGTTTTTTTGTTTCTAATTCAGAGAGTTTTTAAAATTTACTAGTGTACATAAAAGGTGGTACAAATTTTTCGAACAAATCTACATTTAAGTTGTACACGTTCTCATGTAACATACACTCTCATGTAACATATTTAATTGACTTTCTAATAATTAAGCAACGTAAAGTTACAAAATCAGCAACATATTAAGCAACGTAAAGTTACAAAAAGCTAAATTTCCTGTGCGACAGCTAACTAAAAATGCACAATATGATTTAAAAGTCATGCTCACTTCAAAATCCCGAATTATTCCTTAATTCTCACTGCTTTAATTTGGAAAAGCCCGAAATCTGCAAGGACTCTTTTCAACACAAAAATCGCTAATGAATAACAGAGAACAGAGATTACTTATGAATTAATTCCAATTTTTTCCGAAATCCTTTCCCTTTAAATCATTTATGCTTTTGATCCACTTTTGAAAAAGGTTTTCCTCTCCCAGGTTATGGCGAAGAGAGAGAGAAAAAAAAATCTATTTCTGAATCATCCTCCATTTTCTCTGGCTCGGTTAGTAATTTACGCAAACAACATCAGACACTGTAGTTGAGAATTATGTCGACGCATTTCATAGAGTTAAAAGTGGGATTACACTTACTGAATTGAAATCTAATGGAAACCTTTCTTTCGCTTTTAACGAAAGGCCGTTTTTTTAATTTAATTCTCTAAGGATAATGGAATTAAAAGTTCAAACTTAAAGGAAAAACGACTGTTGACAAGATCATTAAAAATAAGTATTAAAGCATATTTGTTAGCTTTAAGGGAATATATGTTATGACAAAAATGCTTTTGTCATTTTCAGACTTACTTAAATCCAAAGCGTACGTGACCTATCAATAATTAATTTTATTGATGCACTTACTTTTTTTTTTTCATTTTTACTTTTATCCATAAGTAAACTCTATATTGGAAATGCCCGCGTAATCTTTTCAGGAACGTGTAAAAATTGAAATCTTGCGGTTTTAGGGCGTGTATGAAATGTGGGAATGCATGGGGAGAAACTAAATTATTATCTAATGACAAATCTGACCACAGGGAGGGTCTACTTTCGGAATGTTGGGATTGAAAAGTGATGTACGTTTTTTTTTTTCAATTTTTGCATTTACCCTTAAGGAAACTATGTTGGAAATGCACGCGTAATCTTTTCAGGGACGTGTGAAAATTGAAAGCTTTCGGTTTTAGGTAGAGATGCGACATCGATGTTGATGTTTCCAAAACATCGATGTTTTGAAAAAAATCGATGTTTTAAACATCGATTTATTGAAGCCGATTTTTTAACATCGATGTTTTGTGCTCGATGTTTTATGTTGTCTCGATGTTTTTGTTTATTTAAATGAAAAAGTACCACAATAAAAAAAAATAGCCACGTAGCATAATTTTCACACTCAGTAAACGTAAGTCTGAATTCTGAAAAGGAAGAATACAAAAGGGGGAACGATCCCCTAGAAATGACACCACCAAATGGCAATCAACAACTAATGAACCAATCATAGCGCTTGGAATGTTCTCGGCACTTTAGAAACTTCCATCGGGTTTTATTTTATAAATAGTATAAACGCGACAGCGGCCATTTAAGTTTTGCTCTGGCTTTATATAAGTTAACGTTAATATTATTAGTAAGATGCCTCCCCAAAGTACCGTTTGGAAATATTTCTCCAAACTGGCGAAATGCAATATTTTCCTAATGTCCCTCAAAACTTCTGGCAGTACCATGAATTTATCTGGACATTTGAAGACAAAACATGGTTAAATTTAAAACGAATATTTGAGTCATCAATGAATCCCAAGGCAAAAAGTAAACCACACAATGCGGATGCTGCGGCCCCAGCCATTCCAAGAACTTCGGTGACTCAAACGGAACATAGAAAAGAAACCGTAAGTTCGTATTCCACTATTCCTGGGTTCTATCAAAAAACTTTGAAAAGTTTTCCCAACAGTTTCCCAAATGTGATTTCTTTTAAAGATTAGAGAGATATACACAGCAAAGTTTCTCCAACTTGTAAATAAATATGACATGATATTTATAATAAGTTTTCATATTCAACCAATTTAAATTAGAAAACATCCCGGATTTTTCTTTATGGCTTTGGTCCTATCAATTGTGTTTTTATAACAATAACTTTTTCCTCAATTTTCTAGTAAAAGTAATAAAATGTATCATGGAAATTTTGTGATATGCGCCGACTCTAGCAACCAAATTTTTGTCATTTGTGTCAGACCAATCAGATAGTAAAATTAAATCCCCCCCCCCTCCCACGACTAACCGAAATAACATTATTGTTAGAGGTTACTAAACCAGTTTTAAAAAATGGATGTTAAAAAACATCGATGTTTAAAAACATCGATGGTTTTTGGGCGATGTTTTATTAGCATCGATGTTTTAATAATGAATATCGATGTTTTGTTCTCGATGTCGCATCTCTAGTTTTAGGGCGTTTACGAAATATGGAAATGAGAGGGAAGGAAACTTAATTACTATCTAATGACAAATCTGACCACAGGAAAGCTCCACTTTTGAAATGTTGGGATGAAAAGCGACGTATTTATTACATATTACGTGTTCTTTCTTTAGCAGACACGAGGAGCGCCTGATGCAGCACCCCAAGAGGTTACATCTGGGGGGATCGCACGGTCCCCACCCACTAACCTCGTAGAAGGACTTTCCGGTTTATGGATTTAACATGCCCATATCCATGAAGGTACCGAATGGTACTTGTCGGGATTCGATCCGAACACCCTCAATACGAAGAGCTTGCGAGCTACCGAGAGTCTACCTAGGGCCCGCGTATCTTCTTCACTGACTTATACATACCTTGTTAAATTTAACTCGAAATATGGCCATAAATCATAATATATGGAGACGCTGTTTAATGAACAATGTGTCGTTACACATCTTCAAAATAAACCTTCCGTTCGATGTAGTTCTTTGAAAATAGTATACAAGGTGCGGCCATTAATTTCCAGGACTGATAAAATAACTCCAGAAAATATTACATGAAATACATACCCATTTAATATGTTTCGAAGTAACTCCCACCTGCCGTAATGCACTTCTGTGACGGCTGTATAAGTTTCGGATACAACTTTTAAAGTCCTCTTTCGGAATGCTCTTTAATGTGGACGTCACCGTTTTCTTGATGGCTTCGACATCCTCAAATCTTGTTCCCTTCAGCAAATCTTTCAGTTTTGGAAACAAGAAAAAACTTTCCGGTGCTAAGTTCGGAGAGTATGGAGGATGCTGCATCTCCACGACCTCGTGCTGGGCCAATTTACTGAAGGGAACAAGATTTGGGATGTTGAAGCCATTAATAAAACGGCGACGTCCACGTTAAAGAACCTTCCGAAAGAGGACTTTAAAAGTTGTTTCCGAAACTTATACAGACGAAGACTGGAAACTTATACAGACGAGCACAGAAGTGCATTACGGCAAGTGAGAGTTACTTCGAAACATATTAAATGGGTATGTATTTCATGTAATATTTTCTGGAGTTATTAGATCAGCCCTGGAAATCAATGGCCGCACCTTGTAGATTTTCTTCAACCTATGAGTACGTATAGCATTTTGCATGTGTTTAAAAAAAAATTTGCGGAGGACTCTGAGATCCGCTATACTATTGAAGAATAAGCAAGTGCGTATATTTCCATGAAGTTAACAGAAAGATACAAATTAGACTTTCTGCAGAATTTCTCACATTCATACACCGGCCAACGGAGAAAATCGGAATTCTGATTAAACAAGCGTTGATAGATACGTTCATAGATTTAAAAAAGAAATCTAGAATAGCAATATTAGACTTTGAATTATTAAAACATTTCATTATGACCATGTCAGATTTTTTTACATATTTCTTATCTTTTTCTACTTCCCACGAATCACAACTGATTAATGGGTGGAAGCGATCGATTAATTCCGCAAGCTCTTCCCTCACTTAATGCTCTAAGCGTCTGGGACGTATTTTTCCATCACAACTTGAAAATTGGTAGAGACAGATTATATTATACTTAATATGGTGTTCAAAAGTGTCTCAGATGGTACAATTTTGATGTTTTTGAGCGCCAAAATAGAATTTGGAATAATTCGTCAGAAACTTTTTTTTCTTTTCGATGAAATAAAGAGAGAGAAAAAAGTCTGTAAACGCTTAGAGGCTAAAAGGTATCCGCTACATAAACTTTTGTCTTTTTTTTACGTAAATTTTGTAACTTTTTTTGGCCAGATTCATCTTATATATTAAGATATTAAAACTCCTAAAAATACTTGAACTATTTTTCTTAAAAAATTTTTTATTCAAAATTTAAAGGGGTTTCGCTGCATGGGCTGAAGCAATAGTTCTATTTGCACAATTCATCTTCGGAATTCACAAATGTATTTTTATAAATTTTCTTAAGAAAAAAAATTTAGACTAATTTATTCAGCGGGAAAAATAATTGCAGATTTTTCACAAAATTTTGACTCAAGTAATTCCTTGTGATGGAATTTAGATATAACCTTTTAAGTATAGATAGACATATAAAATACAGATATTCAGCCGAGTATGCATAGAGCGTGAAGCATAAACATGCTGTATCTGGGTATACACTCATCATAGAAGAGTATAGTTAGGGTCTGTCAATAAGCGTTACAGATTCCGTTGGCGCTGATTCGTGAAATAGGTCAATGATGGGCATATGATTGGTTAAAAATTTTTACGTTCACGTTGACGGATTCTATGTGAGCAGGCCCTTAGTGTTACTTAGTGTTAGTCAGTGTCCTTAGTGTTTCAAAAGTTCCATAATATGGTTTAAGTAAAAAAAAATTAAAATGTGAAATTTTTTAGTAGAATTTAGTGTTCTAGAATGTTTAAAAATCGATACTAGTTACAAGCATGGTTACTAAAGGCCTCACTTTCTATAACTGAAAATAATTTCTGCATTCGGTTTTTCAAATTGTTGTTGTTGTTCATGTAATGCCCCCTGCCCGGAAGTATTCAAGACTAGGCCCATGAAGGCTAGCGGGCTGAGAGGTGCGACTCAGGTTATAATGGTACCACAAGGATCGGAGTCCATTTAGCAACGTGTCACCTCAATTTTGACCTTAGCAGCCTCAGGGGCGACATCTGGAGGGGACGTATCCTCACCTACCCTTTCTGACCACATAGAGGGACATTCCTGTCTACGAATTTAACGTGCCCATATCCGGCCTAGATACGGAGGTATTTAACGGTGCTCTTGGGGATTCTAACCAAGCACCCTCAGCGCCAAAAGCCGACACGTTACAACAAGGCTACCTCGGGCTCTAAATTGTATAAATTGTTTAAATTGTATTCACTCAAAGCCACTATTCAATTTCAGGAGTTGCAATACGTTTCGCAATCTTTTTCATTCCAGAAAAAGATATCTTTCTATAAAGATTGCAACAATTTTAAATAAAAGTGGTTTGTAAAGATTATTAATTCTTTTGAAAATTCGGAATTTATGAATACTTGTGAACTGAAAAAAAAAAACGGTTTTTCTTTCAATTTTTTTAAGCAGGAGAACTGTTCATTTAAAATGTCATTTCCTGTGATTATATAGTCTTTTCACCTATGCAATAGTACTTTCTTTTTTTTTAAAGCTAACTCAAACGAAACAAAGGGCCAGATTTGTTATATAATCTGCCAGTCGTACAGAAAGTCGTTCGCACTTTATGGAAACAATTTTGTAATTTGTTTTTGTTGTTCGCATTTTGAGATAAAAATTTGGCAACTTCAGAATATTCGTCTGCTACTGTTTTGTTTTGATCGGAATGTAAAATGAAAGATTTGATTTAAAAATGGCTCTTAAAATTGATAGATGGCTCGAAGGTTACATAACTGCGCTTTCCGAGGAGAAATATTCGTATCAACAAATTATAAAGTGGTGTAAAAATCGCTGTTATGGCATTTCATAAAAAGGTATTTATAATATATTAAATTTGAAAGGATAAAAAAGTCTAACTGAAAGTAAAAATGGAAACATGACCGCGAAACCTTATCCTAAGACTGTTCGAACGCGGATAAATATTAAGAAAGGGAAGTTTCTGATCCTAAAAGAAAATCCACTGCCTGAAAGAAGCATTGTATCGAAACTAGAAATGTCTTCTGGCACTGTAAGTAAAATCATTCATAAAGATTTGAAGTTAAAAGAGATGTTTAAACCTAAAGTGAATCTGCTTTTGCCAAAGCATATTGCTGAAAGAAAAACAAATTGTAGAAAATTATATGAAAAACACCTAGCTGCTGAAATATGGAAATTTGTGGTAACACTCAATGAGGCATGGGTGTATTTAAGTGACTGTAATTTTAAAAAAAAGTAATTTTCTATTGCTCAACTGACGGGAATGACTGTACGAAATGGCTTCGTCAGTGTACAGAAAATTTCCTAAAGGGATTCATGATAGTTGCAGGATTTTGTTACAACGGCAAATTAAAATTAAAAAAAGTTTGAAGTAAAGCCAAAATTAATTCACTCCACTATCAACAGAATAATTTAGAATCTATTTTTGAAGAAGGAATTCCAGCCTTATATGAAAAAGGACGTTGATAAAGTTGAGCTTCATATGGACAAAGTCTCTAGTCACACGTCTAAATCAACTGCCGCTTATTTAGCAAAGAAAGAATCAGAAACAGGAATAAAGCATATCCCATTTAATTAAATACCTGTTAAATCACCTGACGCTTCTCCAATGAACTTTTGCGCTTTCGGTTTATTAAAACGAACCTTAGGAAAACGGCATCCAAGAACACTGAACCGACTTTGGAAAACGGTCCAAGAGGAATGGGATAAATTTGATTTGACAGTACTAAGTAAACGTTTAATTTCATGGAAAATTCGAGCTGGAGCTATTGTTAAGAATCATGTCTATCAGATAGAAGCAAATCGCCGCAAAAAATACGGCATTTATACATAAAACTTAACTATCAAAATTATTTCCATAAAGTGCGATCGACCTTCTGTAAAAGGACTGCAGCAAAATATACTTCTGTGACTCTAATTCGAAATATATATTTTTTATTATTATTATCTCTCATCACTCAAAACGCACTAAAAGAAAATATGTTAAAATGTATGGTAAATGTTGGGGGAAATTTTGCAAATATGGCAGTGTCCCCACTTGTAATCCAAAATTAAAAAAAATAGTTAAAATATGTTTGGCACAATTTGCAGTGGATAAAGCTTTTTAAGAGCTTTGTCGAAATGTCATGTCTATAATCCAACAGCTTTGCAGATGGTTTTATAGTGGGAAAAGCTTGCCTCTTAGAGCAATGGTGCGCAAACTTCTTTCTACCACGACCCACATTCTTCAAATAAAAAATCACTCGACCCCTTACCCCTTCTCCAAATGAAAATTTTCTGGTACCAGTAAAAAAAAAAATTAAAAAATTAGAAAAAAATATTAACAAAAAATCGAAAAAAGAAATAAGCAAAATTTGACAAACTATTTTTTAAAATCAATAACTGTAGCTTTTGGGACTGTATCTACTTTGCAGAATAGCGATAAAAATATGCCTGGTTTACCTTCTTCACTCGTTTTTGGCAAATCTCACGTGACTAAAATTTTATTTTTTACTTATTAATAGTAGTACTTCAATAAGGTAAAAAATTAACAAAAAATAAAACTATAAAAGAGCATGATTTCAAAATTATAAGGGATGCATTAAAACATTGAAAACTATAAACTTAATCTAGTTGTATAAAACTAAAATTTAAAAAAAAATTATTGAGAAGGTCGAGCCTGGAAATCAGATAAAATTTGCTCCGTATTTGGTGAAATGTGTGACAGAGCTACTCTCGTATCATCTGCCGAGTTAAGTCTTGATAGTTGTCCGGTTTTTACAGGTAGTAATTTTCAAAACCTAGTTTTTCTCCGCACTAACTGGGACCACAGCCAATATGGATAATCCGGGTAATATGGATAATAAGCAGAACAAAATCCTTAACGTGACCCACAGTTTGTGAACCATGGTCTCAGAAGGAGTCGCAATCTCATCACCGACAAAAGATTGGGGAAGACAACCGATTTTAACAGAATTTGATTATTCAGTTAACAAATATATGAGATAAAGCTACATGACGTCGGCATACTCAATATCATAATCTTTAGATAAATCCATTTTTAAAGAAGGAACATCGGAAAAAATTCCGAGGTAAATAGACTTAATAAATAATCAAATAAAATAAAGTGCACGTGTAGAGCAGGGTACACACGCACACACACACACATTACAGTATAAAAATGTTCGAAATATCCGATTCGCGTTATTTGATACTAAAAGCTCTGTGTTCGAAGCCAAGAAAATAAAAATGTTTTTTAGAGAACTTTCTGTCTCGCGGAAACCCTAATGGGGTAGAAAGTTTTATTTAAAACTTCTTGGATTAAAGGAAATTGCTCGAAAAACTTCATTGAAGAAACTAAAACGGTTTACTGAATGCTACTAAATAATTTTTGTAAGGTTAATGTTGATACAATTTTTCTCTTCCGTTTTGTGAGTAAAACTTTCTCTTGGTATTGTGATACAAATGGGTTTACAGACAGAAATCCACCTTACTCAAACTTACTTCCTACTGCAATTTATGCATCTACGTCTTTATGCATCACTTTTGAAATTTATGCATCTATTTGATAAAGAGTTATCAACACATATAACAATCTAATAGATCTACTCTTTGTCAAACCTACTAATTTTATACCTTAACTGATTTGACATGCATTTTTTCCAAACTCTCCTTTCGAGTTTCTATTTTAAATGACCGCAGACTTGTTCACCATTTCGCTCTAAAGTGGAAAAAAAATTATCCATGCACCAGCTCTGAATTGTTGAACCACTTCATTAACGTAATGTCAGAAGTTAATTACTGATGACTGATGGATTGCTTCTAAAAACTAATTCAAATTTTCAAGACTCGCTCCTCTTAAGACTTTTAGTTCCGGATTACTTTTCTGGGGGAAAAAAATGAGAGCACAAACCAACCTCTAAAACCTCTAAACCACAAACCACCAACCTCGCTATAAAATTTATCGTATTTTATTCGTATGCGAAAGGGTCGACGGGCCACCTAGTAGAATACATTAATGCGATTTCAAAAATAGCCGTGGGATTCAGCGCAGTATTATACTAAAAGACTACAATGGAAATCACTAGAATAGTTTTGTTTTATTAATAAGAGATTTGCGATCAGTGCTTAGAGAACAAATGTTTGATATTCAATTTAATATTTATTTTCAGAGGGCCCTAGTAATATTTTTTTTTATTTAGTCTCTCTACTGCCCTCTGTTCATAATAATATTTGAAACACATATTCAGGGAAAGAAATTATGAATAACGCTGTTTTTTTTTATGAAAACGTCAGTTTTTCAAAATTAAAAGTGTTATGTCAAGGGACTTGCAAAATTACGTCACCGATTGCCTTTTTCTTGAGTAAATTTGCATTACGAGAAGATATTAAAAAGAGAAGGAAAAACATGTCCTAGTTGTAGTACGGGTGAGCGGACATGTTTTATAGTAGTGCACTTGCAAAGTACTTACCAAATGGACAGTATATACAGCGTGTCAGAGAAATATTTTTTATTATTCTAAACATTAATACCAAAAAGACGAACAGGTCAAATGAATTGCAGTTTGTGGCAAAAGAATGAAGAAATCTAACAGTTTTTTTTTTCTAGTATCAATTGCCTAGCAATTGATATAGAATAGGTAGTATCAGTAGCCAGAGGTAGTATCAGTACCAGAACGATGGATTGGTCGTGGAGAACCAATAGCGCCCTTTACACGTACGCTCTTTCCCGCGTGAAACCACAATAACGCGCGACTGAGAGCACGTGTAAAGATGTCGGAGAGGAAGGGAAAGCTGCTTTGGACCGTACTGCAAGTTTTCCAGCGAGCAATCCCGTACGTTCCAAGCACTTACGAAAGTGCTTACGTGTAAAGGGCGCTAATACCTTGACCTCCGCGATCACATAACTCCACAAGATTTCTTTTTGTGGGGTTATGATATAGTTTATAACGACGTTCGATAAGACGTCGTTTATCGAACGACTCTTTCTGATATTTCGGTTTTAATGGAAAGGATGCAATTCCCAATCCTCATTGTTAAACCGCGAATGTCGAAAAAACACTTGGTGGGAATTCGACTACAGAATGAATATCCTTCGTGCTACTAACGGAGCTCACGTAGAGCTACATTGAAGGTACTGTAAAACTTCGCTTATCCGGACTAACTGGGACCATACGAAAATCCGGATAAGGCGGGTAATATGGGTAATAAGCAAAACAAAATCCTTATCTAAGCAGACTTACCGTTTATTACGATAAAAAAAGTATGTTTTGTAGCAAAATTACATAGTATTGTTTACAAGACATTAAAATATATAAAAATAACTTTTCACATTATTTCTTAGTAAAGAATTGGCATGTCTAGTAAAGCTCTCTTAAACTCGACAAAAAGCATTTTATTAGCATAATTTATTGTACAATCTATGCAGAAACTGTACATTGAATCAAATTAAAAAGCGAATATTTGGCGTACTTGTAGTTACGTTCTTGCTATCATAGTTAAAAATTAGTATCTAATGTGAACACTAAATGAAAATTATATCTACAAATCTGATCCGGATAAACGATGTTTTACTGTACTGTAAAAAAAACTGTTAAATTTCTTCATTCTTTTGCTGCAAACTGCATTTTATTTGACCTGTTCCTATTTTTGTTATTAATCTTTAGGGTAATAAAAAATCTTTCTCGGACACGCTGTATATTAAGTGAACAAATATATACGCAGTTCTTTTATGTAAACTTTTATGAATAGAATGAGAATTTCCTATAGTCCAAAGAACAGAGTAAACTGTGTGTTGTAACTTTCACAAAATCATCCCCCTGCCCCTAAAGGGAAAAATCAAAAATAAAATGGTCATGGGGGGGGGGCATAAATTTAGACAAATAGAAAGATAAATTTTGAAATTCGATTTTATTCCTACCATGAAAGAATTCTGAGAGTTTTTGTATCTCAGTACCAGAATTATTCAAACTGGGATGTCATGAGAGGCAAAACACTTTCGCCAAAGTATTTCGTTTCCCACTCATGGGTTTCGCGCCAAGAAAACACACCAGTTCGCGTCGGTTAGAAATTTTTAGAAGCGTTACACTCTCGGAATGCGTAGAAACTACGAGACTCCATAGCGCCAAAACGAAATATGCAGAGTATCCTAGCTCGAAGAAATTGATTTAGAAATTGGACACTACAAGGAACCGCTGATCCGGCTCGTTTGCCTGCTGTTTTGTGTTCTATTCTAATGAGCTTGGTACTGAGGCTTTAATAATGAATTATTTCTCTTCAAACCTGCCTATTGTAACCACGCCTGTGAAGTCCATAGAAGCACGAAACGACAGCACTTTAATATACAGTTCCCAACAGACCTGAGGGGAAAAAAGAAATATAAAACCATAATGGCACTTCGAGGAAACCTGTTCGAATTTCTGGGTGGCTTGGACGAGCAACCGTTTAGGCGCTTTTTAATTTAAAAAAAAATACTTATTTACTCCAGAATCATGCCCCGTGAAGTGGTTTATTTATTCTTCGGAAACTTTAACATACTCGTTACCGAAATTAAATGGAAGGAACGTAATAATGCCTAACACACGTGATTTTGATGCAGGACATAATTCGGAGTTTCATAGCTCATGTTCCGTAATTCAATTCAGTCGATAGTTCATCGCTTTGATGAATAGCTCCTTTCCCGCATATCTTATATATTTAAGTTGCTAAGCCGATTCTTTGGGCAGACCGTGAGATAAAACTACTGCATTCATTTACTTCATTTTTGTCTTAAATGAAAGATTTTAATCTATATATGTGTCAAATTTGGTTTTCGTAACCGCAGTTTGCATTAATTAGTGATAATTTACAATTAAAAAAAATTGCTTTCTGCGCATGCTCAGTGATATGTTTAAATCTGGCTTTAAACACTCACTAAGCACGAGGCCGCATAAACACAATTTATTTTTGCGCATGCTTACTTACATATTTAAATCTGGTTTTAGATACTTACTAAGCAGGGGGCCGCATAAACACATTAATTTGTTTCTGCGCATGCTCAGTTGCATGATTAAATCTGGTTTTAGATACTTACTAAGCACGAGGCCGCATAAACATGTAAATTTGTTTACTTCGAGGAATCTTTCTAGCTCTAAAAAAATAAAAATGGCAGAGAGAGCTCTGCCATTTTTATTTTTAATTATGTTTGTGAGATATAGAATTAAACCTGACTCAAATTGTTTATTTCGCGCTGTTGAATAACTATATTTCTTTTTATTGGGTTCAATAGCAATTTTTTAGAGTGTATTTCTCTATTCTTAATATTGTGATTTTCAACTTTTGGCAATGATGTCTTGAGTATAAGTTGTATATTAGTACATTTATTTACTATTCAGCCGTCATGTTTTGACGGGTACCAACTAGTGTGTATATATTTCGCCAACTTTATTTTGTTCTGTCATATATATACATATATATATATATATATATATATATATATATATATATATATATATATATATATATATATATATATATATATATATAACAGTTCCGTAACTGACTGACTGACTGACATACAACTCACAGACCAAACTACTGGATCTAAAGGGCTGAAATTTTTCATGGCGATTCTTCTTATAGTGTAGGTGTGCATTATGAAAGATTTTTGAAAAATTCTTCTTAGATTTTTTTAAATTAAAATTTTAAGCTGTTTTAATAACTTTTTTTAATTTGCATTTAAAATAATAATTTGAGGGTTATAAAATTTATATCACGAGGAAGATCAAAAAAATTCCTTTAAAATAAGATCGTTTTCGAATCTTTACCTCCATTTTCTGATTTTTGATGAATTTTTAAAGATTAATTTTTAGAATTTAATTTATTATTTATTTTGCTGGTACTTTAAGCAAATTTATCGTCACATGCATAACAACTAAATAGACAAAAAAATAATATTTTTTTTTGTTAATGCGGCAGACGATTGGACATTATCCAAAAAAATATTAACATACACTAAAAGATACGTTCCTCAAACTGTACTATATTAACTGTGCTATATTCTTTAGTATGTCCTACAAGATTTAATTTGAATATTTTCTTCTACATTATTTTGTCTATAAAAATATCCCTCACGATTTTTTTAAATATGTTTTTTGTTTTATTTTACATCATTTGTATACATTGATCATCGTACTTATTATATATATATATATATATATATATATATATATATACACGAGTATATATAATAGTTAAAATGTGAGTAAATTAGAAATGGAAGGCTTCCAATAATATTCTTATGATATACATTGAGAGCGTCTTTTTGTTTGCGAGTGGTACCACTCAAAAGATTTTTTTTCAATGCGGCAGGCACATGTCTCTGAAGGTAGGTACTTTTCTGGCATTGCCCCATGAAGATCTGCAAAGTTTTGCTGGCTACCTTTATTATGGGAGCACCATATACAGAGGCTGTTCGCACATTTTTTAGACGATTTTGGTAACCGGTAATAAAAATTCGTTTGCTGCAAAAGAAATAATTGCAATTGTACTATGTTTTTAAAAGTCAAAATTATAGTCTGCGGCTTGAAAGTTTTGTTTTTATTCAAAATGGCGTTTTTAACAAAGCAGTGGTTCGAAGGCTACATTTATGCTCTTTCCGAAGAGAAATATGCATACTCCGTTATCCAAAAACGATGTGAGAGTCATGGTTTTGTGATATCTAAAGCGTCGATAGGTAATATCGTCAACATCAAAGGAAAAAAACGTCAAATTGGAGCCTCAAGTGGGAAAAAAAATTCAAAACAAGTATCCAAGGAAAAAACGGACATCTTTGACTATTGCAAAGGTACGTTGTTTAATGTTAAAAGAAAATCCCCCTAGTCAAAGGACAGTTGCAAAATCATTAAAATGCTCGGTGTCCACTGTAAACAAAATGATAAACGTTGATTTAAATCTTAAGAAAGCGAAAAAACGCAATGTGCATCGTCTTCTTCCAAATCATATCGCTGAACGCAGGACACACTGCAGAATTCTATATGAGAAACACTTATCCAAAGAAAAATGGAAAAAAATTATCACAATAGATGAATCATGGGTGTATTTAAATGATTGCAACAAAAATAGAGCCATTTATTATCATAAAATGGGAGAAAAAAATTTAAGTACATGGTTCAAAGAATCGAAAGAAAGTTTTTCTAAGGGATTCATGATTGTTGCTGGTTTTTCTTATAATGGCAAGTTAAAAATAAAGAGAGTGGGAAAAAAATGCCAAGATTAACTCCAAATACTATCAGGAGCATATTTTATCGTCAATTTTTCTGAATGAAATACCATCGCTTTACCCACAGTGCCATCAATTTGTGAGACTCCATTAAGACAAAGCTAGCAGTCACACATCAAAATCCACTGTAAATTTCCTAAAAGAAATTAAATAAAAAACTGGTATCAAGGCCATACCCTTCACTGATATCCCTACTAAATCTCCCGATGTATCACCTATGGATTTTTGTGCTTTCGGACTTTTAAAATCTGCATTATCCAAGCGTCGTCCCAAAACCCTTACAGGACTCTGGAAAGCTGTTCAGGAGGAATGGGATAGAATACCTCTTCTGACACTTCAAAAGGCATTATTATCCTGAAAATTGCGGTGTCGAAAGATAGTTCAGAATAAGGGATGTCAAATAGAACATTTAAAACACAAGAATTTTATGTAATTTAGTTTTGTGAATACAATATATATCGTCTAAAACATGTGAACAGCCTCAGTAACTGAGCCAGCATTGCTCCTTATGAGGGGGACGACACAGAAACGACCAAGCCTTACTCGGGATTTGAACCCCAGCCCACTGCGTGTGGCAGCTCAGAACGCTAACCACTATACAGTGTGTCCGAAAAATTAATAGTGGTATTTTAAATGGTTATAGCCTCGTAACAAAGCATTGTAGACAGATGTAGTATACGCCAAGTTGAGGAGAAAATATCCAATATTCTTACCCGTTCAGCTGACTTCGACGTTGCTCTCCTTTGGTTGCCCTGTAGACGTCAAGATAGGGATGCGACATGGATGTCGATGTTTTAAACATCGATTTATTGAAGGCGATTTTTTTAACATCGATGTTTTGTGCTCGATGTTTTTTAAAATGAAAATGTACCATAATAAAAAAAAATTAACCACGTAGCATAATTTTCCACTCAGTAAATGTAAGTCTGAATTCTGAAAAGGACGAATACAAAAGGGGGAACGATTAGAGACAAATGGCAATAAACAACCAATGAATAATGATTATATGCCCCAATAGCCCCAATAATTGTTATTTACAGTAAAGAAAAAATAAGCTCTTTCAGTTTTCCCCCATATGTTGGTTTTGCATCAGTACTTCAAAGTGGTGTAAATATATGTATTTTGTATTATTTAATTTGAAAATAAAAGATTTGTTAATAAATTGTAATAATTTCTTCCTCAATTTTCTGGTAAAAGTAATAAAATGTGCAATGGAAATTCTGCGATATGCGCTGACTCTATTTTTTTTTATAGCAACCAAATTTTTGTCATTTGTGTCAGCCCAAACTGAGAGTAAAATTACCCCTCCCCCCTCCATGACTAACCGAAGTAGCATTAATCTTAGAGGTTACTAAACCAGTTTTAAAAAAGGAAAGTTCATAAACATAGATGTTAAAAACATGGATGGTTTTGGGGAGATGTTTTATTAGCATCGATGTTTTAATATTGAATATCGATGCTTTGTTGTCGATGTCGCATCCTTACGTCAAGACGATATTCATTCTCTTCCCATATACGGCAGAGAACCTCCGTGATAGACGAAACACCTTCAGTGATTCTTTCTTTTAAATAGTCAAGATTTTGAGCTTGAATGGAATATACTTGTGTTTTTACATGTGTTTAACTCAAAAAAAAAAAAAAAAAATCATGGGGGTAAGGATTGAAGACCGTGGGGGCCAGGCAATCCACCCTTGCCGTCCGACCCATCGCTGAGGAGATGTTTCGTTAAGAAATCCCCGCATGATTATGGCAAAATGTGGAGGAGCTCCATCTAACTTGAAAATGGAATTCTCCGGAATTTTCCGGTGCTAGTCCCAGAGTTTTTTGGAGTCTGCATGTAAGTTTTTTATACATAAACGTGGAGTGTTTCTCTTTCATTTAACGTATGACTCATGGCTGCAATATGATTTGTCGCATAGCTATAACCATTTGAAACCCTACTATTATTTTACGGACACACTGTATTATGTGGGCGGCACCACTCTAAAACTATATCGAGATATATTTAGGATTTTTGGCGTATTTCGAGGTACACGGTCAAAAAATTTCAAAAGAGAGAAAAATATAGTATACCTTGTTTTCAAAAGTGCCCAGTTAAGGTAGTTATTTCACACTAGCTTTTCAAAAACATATTTCTAACGTATATCACGCAAACAAAATATTTTAAAGTTAGGATTACGTTCTTCAATAATGGTCCTTCGGAGAGAAAACACATTGTCCGGCGTCGCTAGTTATAATTATGGTAGCGCGCTAAACCCAGTAGCAGTACACATTTAAACAGAAAAGTAACAAAATGCGTCAAAAAAAAAAGACGTAAGCAACGATAAGTAATCCTACGTTAATAACCCGCGGTAGTTTCTTTAGAAGAGACTATCTGAAATATTTTTTAAGACTGAATTTAAAGCTCGAAGAATCGGGGATTTAATAATAGAAGTATAACCTCAGTAGCTAACCTATACAAAAAATCCCAAAGTTGCAATATTAAATTTAGTTTATTAAAATTCCGTTTCTCTTTTACTCCCCCCCCCCCACACACTTCTCTAGAAACTGTTGACGTCACAATGAATATGCTGAATAAAACCGGACCTGAGCGTAGAATACGGCAAAATAATATTTTATTCGCCGGACAGAGCGATAATTTGATAAATCCGGTAAACCCTTTCTGATGTAAAAGAAACCTCTTTCAGCGTATAGAACCCTAAGCGAACAATGTTCGTTTTACAAAATTTTGCTTAGAATTAATCCTGGAAATTATAAATCGATATCTTAATTGCAATCTCAAACACTGACTTTCAAATTCGAATTCGAATCTGTTGTTCCATGACTGTTCTTAGAAGCGCAAAATTTATTGATTTACACTTCGCGGAATTTACGGCAGCTCCAAGTACGGCAAAAATGATTCAGACGGATTATCGCCGATCTTTTCAGAATATTTCTGAAACAATCGGTCAGTTCGAACAGTAGTTCGGGAAGTAAGGTATAATTTACGATAATATTTACATAAATTATTCAATATTTAATTCTATTTATATTTATAGCCTATTTTTCACTATTTCCATCTACTGTTTGATCAAGATTTTGCATTTAGTGCTCAAGTTAATTTACGTTTCTCACAAATATTTAAAGTTCTTTTTGGTGTGAAATATTTAAGAAGAGGTCATATTGTCAATGGATTTTAGCGTGTACACTTGGCATAGTACTGAAAAACGTGTTGTGGACCATACCACCCCCATGCAGTGAAACGTAAAATTTTCATTCACTACAATCGCACTCTGAATATTCAATTCTCAACAGACTTGAAAACTTTTCGCAAGTTTATTCTTTCATCCATACAAAAGGGAAAAAAAAAAAATTTTTCCAGTTTCACACACACATGTCGCCAAAAGGCTCACTTCAGTTAATTGACTTAGCAACCATGGTGACTAGAAAAAAGGGGGCAAGTTTTGCAAAAGTGTCTAACCATATCAATTAACTACAATAAACGACATTGTGTCGCCCAGACGAATAGCAATCTGCCGTCATGAGTGCATCTGCGCAACCGCAGTTAATATTTTGGCGCTATGAAAATCTACTGCAGCTACTCAGTATTCACACAAACAGTGTAATATTTGGGCGGGTAAAAGGAAAAGTGGTGTTTAAAAAAATAAATTTAAACTTTTTAAATAAATTAAATTATATGAATGCTAGCTGAATATCCGTGCTTCGCTACGAAGTACATTCAAATTAAATACAACAGTAGATAAATGCAAGTAATGCAAATATATATATATATATATATATATATATATATATATATATATATATATATATATATATATATATATATATATATGTATGTGTGTGTGTGTGTGTGTGTGTATAAATCGTAACGGATATTTTATAGGCAAAATAATGTAGAAGAAAATATTACACCCTGACGACATTACACCCCAGTCCGGTGTACATATGAGTGAAATAGAAACACACAAATCACACAATCACGGAAGAATTTTATTAACAAACGATGACACCGGCGATGGACGATGGGTTGCAGCTCCCCTTTCTAGACTGGGCAGGGCTCCTTTTGCAAGCGGAAGACTTACCGGTTCCCCAGAATACAACCAAGTCTTAAGCGGGAATCGAACCCGCGCGCCCGGCGGATGCCTTAACCACTCAGCCACTGGGCGGCACCTTTTGAATTAACACATTCATTAACTCTTTTTTCATTTTCAGTGGTTGATTAAGTCATTCTATGTTGTCGTAACTATTTTCCCGTTTAAATTGAAATTTCTGCTTAGATTACATGAGTCCTCAAAAAATCAACACACACATTTAAGTGTCCTTTTAAGTCCATTTTTAAGTGAAGTTCATCATTCTATTTATTATTTTTATTTTGCGGCCTTAGGTAGCCTAGTGGTGTCGCGTTTGATTTCGGACTGGGAATGCTCGGTTCGAATCCCTACAGACGCCACTAAATACTTCGTGTCTAGGACGGATATGGGTACGTTATATTTGTAGACTGGAGAATCCTTCTGTGAGATCAGGGACGGTGGGAGAATGTATGACCCCCCTCCCAATATGTATAAATATTTATTATTATTATTTTTTTATAACGCTTACACTGAAGGCATTAGAAGAAGAATCTTCTAATGACATAAGAAATTGCCAGGGAATATATCCTCCCTGGCAATTTCTTATGGCATTATTCTTTTATAGCAAACTTTATGTTCCCAATAAAAATTTATGATAGAACGGAACCCCTAACAAATAACTTGTGAATTTGCCAAGTTCAAAAGTTAAAACTTTTTTTAGAAGCGATCCATTGATAAAGTGATCGCTTCATCACCAAACATCCATATAGATATGAAACAATAAAGCAAAGTGTCACTTACAGGAAACTTGAAGAAACATAATAAACGGGAATAAATGACTTCTTAATCACCTCATTTTTTTTAGATTGTGGTCATTAAGAAGTCATTTATTCCTGCAATAAAGCAAAACTTGTACGAATTTGCATCGAACAAATCCTATTAATTTTCTCGGAAATTTGTCTTCCAACCATTTTTCTCACAGATCAGTCCTCTTTCTATTTGTGCAAGTTGTGGGGAAATTTATTATGAGCCTTATGACTGGAACACACAGCTTTTAAATAAGTTAAAATTATGAATGGCCCTTAGCAGTGGCAGATGAAGCCTTTGGAGCCCCCCCCCCCCCCCCAAGCACAAAGTGCTGAGCCCCCTCCTTCTTGTTCTAAATACTATGAATAACTATTATTCATTACTTAAGATATTCACATACGCCGAAAACGAAATTCTATTGGTCAGTTAATAAATAGCAAAAACTTGTACAGCCCCGTTTGTCGTTTGGACGAACGGCAAATTGACTAGATGATACTATGTTCACCTAACGTCTCAGAATGTATCTATATCTTTTGAAAACTGTTAACTTTGGAAGACCTCAAGCACACGCTTCTTGCACCCATGTGATGATACACCATTGGCCTGTAGTTTCGGACAAGCTTATATAGATCTGCATCAAGCAGTGCAGAATTAGATGTGACTTGGGTCGCCAGAGAATCTCTTTAAGAAAAGACATGTCTTCCAAGTTCTCAAATTTACCTCTGGAGCTGCGGGGTCAAGTATTCAGGTCTCGTCACTTGACTCGGTTCTAAATTACGGGACCGGCTTGTAGGGGGTAAATTGCTGGCCACCTATAGTAAAGGTGGCCAACCGGTCGATCGCGATCGACCAGTCGATCTTCGACATGATTTTAGTCGATCGCGAGCCATAATTTCATAAATATATGGACTATGTTAGTGACGATAAGCTGCTTATTTTCCACAAAAAATGAGAACTAGTCGATCGCCGAATAAAAAAATCATAGAAAAGTGGATCGCCAACTAAAAAAGGTTGGTCAGTCCTAACCTATACGGTGCCCCCTTTAATGAATCGCCAGCAGTCTCGCCCTTTACTGCGAACAAATGACGTCATAGCCAATCTTCCGGACATTTGTAATAATTAAATAAATAAATAAAAGAGAGAACATGTCCTCTTTTTTGGTCCTGCTATTTTTGCTAGCTCCTTTTTATTCTGAGATTTTTTGTTGTCTTTATTCGTCAGTTTCTTTTAGTCCAATATTTTTTAAATTTTGCCAGAATTTGTCGGTATTGTTTTTTCTAATACCAGAACACGATGGAAATGTAGAAAGATTACTTTTTAATATTGGGCCACAATAGACAATGGAGAGAAGTCGTCTCAACGCGGAAAGTGTTAAATCAATATTGTTAGTAACATATAAATATAAAAATATAATACGTAAGCAACTATTGCTGCATTAAACCGGGCAGCATTAGATGTGACTAGGGCTGCTAGAATATCTCTTTTAGAGAGAACATGTCCTATTTTTTTCCGTCATGATTTTTTTTGCTCACTCTTTTTTATTCTGATATTGTTTTGCCGTCTTTTTTTCGTTGGTTTCTATTAGTCCAATCATTTTTTTTCGCAAAACTTGTAGGTATCATTAAATGAAGAAAGATTATTACCATGTTTTTATTAACTCGCTTTCTTATTTGTTTGTAACTAACTTTCCGACTAGCTAGACATTTGAAATTTTTAGAATAGCTCACAACACGATGACAATGCATTATTTTAATACTTTTAGCCATCTTTAAGCAGAATTAAATTAATTTTCAGTTAATTTTATTTTGTAGACCGGTGCAGCCATCTATCGGCCGGTACGGGAACGAAAAGTTAAACGAAAGTTAACTTCCAATTAACTTCATTTTCTTTCAAGTTGATGGGATAATTCATCAAAAAAAAAATTTTCAAAGTATTTAGTAATACAAAGAATTGTCAAGTTTTTATGATTCAACAGAAAATTTAAAAACATGGTATATAAAAAGTTCTTTTTATCTTGTAATTATTTTTAATATTGAGTCGCAATGGACAAAGGAGAGAAATTGTCTCAACATGGAAAGTATTGAATCAATATTATCAGTAACATATAAATATAAAAATATAACATGTAAGAAATTTTATAATGAAATAAAAAGTGATTGCTATAAGAAGTTATTGACACAAAAAATAGGACACTAGTAGTCTTCTGAATGAGTAAACCTTACTGTAACTTTTTTAAAAAATTATACAGTCAACGCTTGATATAACGCCCCCCCCCCTCCTGAGTCCTAAAAAAAGATCGTTATACCGAGAAGTCGCTATAGCGAAAATTGTTAAAAATTAAACAAACCCTTCTTAATAACGTGAAAATTAAGATGTTTAAATACATTCCATATTAGTTCCCGATTACATTGTGCATACTAGCTCACTTTAATATGTAATAAACATTGGCAATGCAAACTAATTAAAGTGTATAAATTTAAGAAAGCGCTATAGCTTTTCAATAAAAAATTGTAAGGTGACAATGGACCTTCAGATTGACAAAAATATGTCCCCAAAACGATTTTTTTTTCTTTTCAGAAAATGATTCTACAACTCATCAGCTTTAAATTTTAAAAAAAGTATGTTGATCCGATCATTATTAACCGAGTTATATGTATTTTTTTCAAACGTAAACAATGGAAATGTTAGTCAAATTAAAATTTTAAATGCCATTTTCTCAAAACAAGTTTTCATGTCGTTTCGGTAAGTTCAAAATGTTCCATGCGTCATAATTTTTCTTGGATTTTCATAAAATTTCATAAAATGATTATTTATATAATGTTAGAATAAAACTTAGTAATCAATTCATTATACTATATTAAAACAACTTAAAATTTTTACAATAAAAAAAAATTTTTGATAAAATTTTGCGTCAAATGACCTATTTTTATAAATAGAATTTATAAATAGAATTTATAAATAGTTTTTATAAATAGAAAATGTAAATCAAATATTGCTACTAACTTTTATTATAACTATATAAAGCTAGCTTAAGAGAGAAAATTAGATATCTGAGACAAAAATTAATGCGCATGGAGCATTTTTAAATAGAGTAATTAACAAACTGATTTTAATTAATATCTTAATTACATTCTGATTTTTTTAAAATTTAGATTTTCCATCTCTAAACAACACTGTATAAGTATACAAAATTTCATAGCAATTGGTTAATAAATAAAAAAAAAGTTTTTCGTGGTCCATTGTCGCCTTAAGTAAAAATTAATGAAATCCCCCCCAAAATTGGGTTTTACTTACATATATTTCGTTGAAAAATAATAAGAGATCGTCGCTCACTTTTTTCTAATTTGAGATATATTTTAAAACAGAATTTTCTATCTCAGTTTAAGATCGGGAATATGGGACGCTGTATTGAGATCAAATGATCTTCAGGTCCGTTATATGAGAATAAAAAACGTATCATTAAAGGGGATTCTATTTGCGACTTTTTGCACCGGTCGTTGAATAGGAATGGTAGCTATAATATGCAGTCCTTAAAAAGTCGACTGTTTAATTATTACCATTAGCTATTACAATTGAGAATTTTAAGTTATTCGTTTGTTTTTTATTTATAAACGTTCTATTTTATTTGTTAATGGGGACTATATTAAAATAAAAACGTTCTTTTTTCAGAGATTGTATTTTAATTACATAAGTGGCTTTTCAAGTATTATGTAAGTATTCAAAAGGGGGGGTGAGGGTTTCTGCTTTGCTTATTTTTGCTGACAAGGGGGAAGAGCAATGCTTACGTAAGACAGAATATATGCACGCAAGAGAGTGCGCTCCGATGGGCTCCTGACTACACCAACTCCCCTAACAACCAGTACTGTTGACTAGTCGTTCTGTTTTTACTGTTAGATTTAATATCTATACACTGTTACTTTGAAATATACAATAAAAGTAACTTTATTGTTTAAATTGAATGTATCTGTCTATATATATAAAACAGTTCCGTAACTGACTGACTCACTGACTAACATACAACGCACAGTCCAAACCGCTAGACCTAAAGGGCTGAAATTTTTCATGGCGATTCTTCTTATGGTGTAGGGGTGCACTAAGAAAGATTTTTCAAAAATTCTTCTTAGATTTTTTTAAATTAAATTTTTAAGCTGTTTTAATAACTTTTTTTAAGTTTGCATTTGAAATAATAATTTTAGGGTTATAAAATTTATATCACGAGAAAGATCATAAAAATTCCTTTAAAATGAGATCTTTTTCGAATCTTTACCTCCATTTTCTGATTTTTGGTGAATTTTTAAAGATTAATTTTTAGAATTTAATTTATTAAATGCTGATCACGTGATTTCTTTTTCTGGTACAATAAATAAATTTATCGTCACGTGATAACAACTAAATAGACAAAAAAGTTTTTTTTTCTAATGTGGCAGACAATTGGAGATTATCCAAAAAAATATTAAAATACAGTAAAAGATTTGTTCCTCAAACTGTACTATAATAACTGTACTATATTCTTTAGTATGTCCTATTAGATTTAATTTGAATATTTTCTTCTACATTATTTTGTCTTTAAAAATATCTCTTACGATTTTTTTATAAATATATATATATATATATATATATATATATATATATATATATATTTACATCAATTGTATACATTGATCGTCGTATTTATTATAAATATATATATATATTTATTTATTTTTCGCATTATTTGCATGCATTGAGCGTTGTATTTAATTTTAATGTACACCGTAGCGAAGTGCGGGTTTTCAGCTAGTATTGGATATAGAATAACTTTATTGATTAAAAAAATCGTTTGGTTTGCGAAATAGCGACGAGAAACGAGCCAAATCTTACGTAAGCAAAAGGAAAGGAGGGTCGGATATCTGCTTATTTATGCTTACAAGAAGAGGGAGTAGGGTCTAAATTGACTAAAAATGGACTTACGTAATACTTGAACTTCCCCTAATACATATGAATTATTTTTGATGAGTGTGAATATATCCGCATATGTCCATACACCGCCCTCTACTTGTTCTCGGAAAACGTTCTCTTTATATATTTTCAACTTCTGTCAACCCTAGATGTGACTATCTCAATTCCCAGATGCGAAGATCTTTAAACTGTTTGATTATAAATGAGGCAAAAACATCTTCCACAAGAACTTCGTGGGAAATTATGTCGTTTCCAGTATTAATATCCAAAATTTAAAGTAGTACCTCCGCATTTATGATTACAGTGTATTCCCGATTATCCGAGCGCGGATTATGGAGTATTCGGTTTCGTATTATCCGTTTAGGAAAAAAAAAAAGTTGAAGCCTTTATTCAATACTAGCTGAATACCCGTGCTTCGCTACGGAGTACATTTTAGGATAATTGCAACGAAAAAATAATGAAATTGCTTTTTTGAGAATTAAATTCTTAATTAATTTGAATTAAATTCTTAAAAATCTTCCATCTCAATTAGTATAGTAATTAAATTTTATCTTTTACCGTATTTCAATATTTTTTGTCAATTTATTTCATTGTTATGCACGTGACGCAAAATTAATTTAAAGTACCACAAAAAGAAAAGAAACCACTTGATCAGCATTTAATAAATTAAATTATAAAAATTAATCTTTAAAAATTCACCAAAAATCAGAAAATGGAGGTAAAGATTCGAAAAAGATTTCATTTTAAAAGGAATTTTTATGATATTTTTCGTGATATAAATTGTATAACCCTAAGATTATTATTGTCAATGAAAACATTAAAAAATGTTACAGAAACAGCTTAAAAATTTAATGTAAAAAAATCTTTCTTGGTGCACCCCTACACTAGAAGAAGAATCGCCATGAAAAATGTCAGCGCTTTAGGTACAGCGGTTTTGTCTGTGCGTCATCTGTCAGTCAGTCACGGAACTGTTTTATATTATATAGATAATACCTACATAATTTATTAAACACTGTTTGCATATTTCTTGCGATATACATATATTAAAATAACAGTTGCGATATACGTATTTAAAAATAACGGGTTTCTATTAATTGAGAAGATTTTTATTGGATAAAGTATGCAATAATTCACTAAAATAACACTTTAAATTCCCGGGATTATGATTGCCATGGTACCATATCATGTTAGAAAAATTCATAGTGATATCAAAAAACATATCAAAGATTCGGTAAAATGCAAAAAGAATGGTTTACATACATAAATTAAATTTGCAAAACAGAAAAGCAAATGTAGTTATTATACATTGAAAATATACTAAAATTTGACGTATATCGGATTATCCCTGACTTTTGATTATTCATTCTACTCCTCCCTGCCATTAGCCCGGATAATCCGGAGCTCAGTGTATCTCCATAGGCACAATGGCACCGAATGCTCTTCAGCCCGATGAAAAACCTTATTAATTAGACCCAAATTAGCTCCCAAACGTGTGTGGGAAAAAAAAATTTATATTGCTGAGTTCAATCCGCATGGCTTTTTAATAGTAGCGCCATCTATTGCTAGACTTTAACATTGTTTTTTAAATGTAAACAAAAGGACCCATGACGGTACAAGGAGCAGGAGTTGGTGGGAATTTTCATAGACGCGAGCAAAGTACTTTAACTGAAATTCTCCACCAACCAGTGAACGACGCTATTATAAAACAAATAGAATTTTTTACGTTTGAAATTGAAACCTAAATGTGATCGATATATTTTTTGTAAATATTGGATAAGTAATAAATGATAAATTCGATAAAAAAAAATTTTAATGACCCAGATATTAAGTCGAAATGCATATGAAAGAAATTACTGAGTGGCTATAGTCACAGATTACGCGCAAGCAGAGTTCTGAACATTATGTTCTAGAATTCAAATAGCGATGTTTTTAGTTATGACGAGGGGTGTACACTTGATTCTTTTCTAGATTTTAGAGAATATATGAGACCGACTTTTCTGTAGCATAGCGCTTCTCAGAAGACAAAAAGCATGTCAATAGCTGTTGGACCACCCCTACGAAAACAATGCTTACTCGAACGCCCCTCTCCAGTTTGCAGCAAATCCAGCTGCATAGTTCGCGTTCGAATGGATTGTTTGTATGGAATAGGAATTTCATTTAACGTTTCTGCACCCCCTTATTTTTTGGAAGCCGTCAAAAAAATTCCATTCATCGAACTACCCTGCCACCCATTACACACTCACAGACACACACAAAATTGCTTGTTATTTGACAAATCATCACAACATATAATCATGAAAAAAAAGGGAGAAAATGGGGGGGGGGGGGCTTAGAACAACCCTGGCACGGGGCCATCCCATAACATCGTCTGCTGCATTAACGGCACTGCTGCAAAGATTTACCGGAGCTCATTCACTGGAAGATTGCCAGGTTCCGTGCGCCTAGGCAGAGGGACGAGCCGGCTGTGACGCAATTGTGACGTCAGCGGAAGAGTCACGAGGGAAATTTTCCGGGCCGGGTTGGCTGTTTCATTTAGGCCCCCCTTTTTTTTGCTGCCGGAGATATGTTTTCTTTAAGTGATACGAAAATGATAATGATTTGGTTAGAAAGAGGGGCACAGCTAAAAGGTCCGCAAAGTGTTTGCTGGTGTATATGCATGCATGAACATGCACTTCGTGGACATTTTCGCGACATTAAGCAGTCTCTACTCCCTGCAAAAATTTATTCATAAAATTCGACTTTTAAAATATACAGCACAGATCCCTATTACATTAACTTGTTAACAAATTAACAAGGGATATTTTTTCTTTTTGGTTTCGTTAGGCGAGGTAACTTTGGATTATTTTATGAAGACTTAATGAAAAAGTAAATAATGGGTGCATTCACGTAGAGAGTAAGTAAATGCCGCAAAATTCCGCAATGCAGAGAATACAAGTCGAAAATCTTTGACTCCATTCTACGAAAAATGCCCTAGAAAATTTTATATGCATTCGCTGCTAAAATTTATTTACATTTATGAAGAGTGTAAACTATCCTAATACAAAATCCTGAAAACTGTAAAAGGGAATGTTGTATAGAAAGCTTTACATCTTAATATCCTCATTGATGTAAACAGTTTTTTGAGAGTTTTCTTAAAAAGACCGCTTGGCTCAGAACTCATTTGCATTTTTTTGCAGTACGAGATTTCTGAGGAAGGAATCAACGAAAATTTCAATAAGTAGTAATTTAAGGGAGCTAAATAAATTTGTCATCATTTGATTCAGATTCTACAAAAAGTGAGTCAAATGAGCATGTGTTATCATGGATTTGGCACAGAAAATGTTCTAATTTTAAAGAACTTTTTAGTCCCCCCCCCCCCCCCCCCCCCACACACACACTCTGCATTCTGTACTAATCCTTCAAAGTCTTGGTCAAAAGATAATGACAGATTTGTTTTGAAAATTTTTAATTTGCTGTCTCCTACCCATTGAGTCCAAACAGAATTTATTTAAAATTAAAATTGAACGAACACTGTCCAAAACCCCATAATGTTTGTGCTATAGAATCTCAAAAGTTTTCTGCCCGTAATTTTGACAGAATGACAAAGTGGTATTTTTGGACACAGTAAATAATTCTGGTCCCATAATATCTCAAATTAGGAATCAGGACATACCTAGTATTAGTTGGCACAACTTTGAAAGAATTTATATATTTGGTGTCTTAATTGCAGTGTAAATTCCTACTCTCTAAAGGGAAGCGGATAAAACTTACTCACTACTTTTTCTGCAGGAATCAAAAGAAACTTAATTCTTCACTACAATTAACAGTAAAAAGGCTCGATTCGAATTTCTAAAGCAAAAACGGGGCTCGCGATATCCTAGCAGTAGCGTGTCAGCTTTCGGTGCCGAGGGTGCTCGGATCGAATCCCGAAAAGCGCCTCTACCAATGCACGAAATGGGACCCGCCGTGGCTTTGGAGGCCGTCAGGTATAATTCCCATCCGTGGGGTTAGACCGCAGACGATGGTTACTCCGCGGACACACCAAAACAAGATCCTGTCTCCCGCATGCGAGGACAGCAGGGCAGAAAACATGAACCGCTCAGATCGGCAGGATGAAGAGCCATTTAAGAATAAATCCCTTCCGTGTCTAGGCCGGATATGGGCACTTTAAATTTGTAGACCGGAAAGTCCCTCTATGAAGTCAGAGAGGGCAGGAGAGGGTACGATTCCCCCATCTCGGTCAAAAGTGAGGTGGCACCTGGCTAAATCGGACTCCAAACCTTGTGGTGCCATTATAAACTGGAACCGCACCCTTCAGCCCACTAGCCTATATGGACCTGGTCTAAAATAAATTCTGGCCAGGGGGCATTAGAAACAACAACAACAACAAAGCAAAAACGGCTTTTGAAATATTATGCATATTGATTTTTCCCTATTCCCTGATTATTTTCATTAGATTTAGAATATATTTTCAATAATTTCCTTTTTGATTGCCAAATACAATTTCATCATTGGGAATTATAGCAATCAATTCATACTCTATTATTTAATTTAAATTCATTATTTAAATTAAATAATAAAATAAATCAGTAAATCATTTGAAAATTGCCGATTATGGGTCCAAAAATTAGGGCCTCAAAGTCCTTTAGTACCCCAGGAATTGCTTATACGACCTGAATTATACATGAGTACTAGTAATCAGTATGGGTTGACAAAAAAATCCAAGACAGTCAACAATTTCGGAAATGTATGTAAATATTTTAATAATTATCTGTTATTTTATTAGAATTAAACATTTCGTCTCAAAATCTGAAAAAAAAGTCCGGTAATTTTTTTTCTGTCCGAGATACCCAAATTCGTGCTTTCTTAAGTTGATCTCGCAGATCCTCAATTCCGGTGTTAAGCAATGGAGAATTTTACAGTTGGTGTTGTTACAATCATGAGCAGATGGAAACATCTGAATTCAGTTTTTGGCTTCTGAAAGCAGTTTTTTGGGGTAATGCAGTGCACTCGTTTTTTAATATTA